>OY970822.1:48607182-49807182 GCA_963853835.1 Calendula officinalis | reverse complement strand
GCACATATACAAACATATGTATATGTCACCAATACCATCTATACATCTCTATTGTGCACATATACAAACATATGTATATGTCACACCAATACCATCTATACATCTGTATTGTGCACATATACAAACATATGCATATGTCACACCAATACCATCTATACATCTCTATTGTGCATTCGTTTGGGCATAAAGATGTGACACAATCATGTCGCGGTGATGATGGAGAGGGTTTCGCTTTATATGTAACCCGACCCCGGTAAATTTGGAAATTATCTGGAATCTGTTTAATCAGATTAAAGAAGTAGTGAATAAAGATGTGAGCCAGATCGGGGATGACTGGACGAATGAGGATAGGCGGGATGATTCTAACAACCGTAAGAAAAATAGGTCTTCGAGTAGCAAGTTTGGTGCTGAGAAGTCCTCGACGGAAGAGGGTAGTGATCCTGGATCGGAAGAAAGGGAAGGATGTCCGTTCAAGAAATGGTGAAAATGGTGAAGTATGCAAACCCTAGTTGGAGGATTTGTAATGGGTGATGAAATTGAGTCTATATAACTTAGATCTACAACATATTGTCAAGGAAAATGTGTTGATAACATGGATTTGATGATTATCTAGCTAGTTATGTACTTTATTTGGGAAAAATGGTGGTTTGGGTAACCTACCAAGTTATCTTTGGGGAAGATGACTAAGATGAGTGTAGAACACTCATTGTAAGCTTGTAAACACTATGTACAAGTTGGATTTGAGATTTGTTGATGGAAATCTTGAACTAGGGCTTGAGATTCCACCAAGTTGGATGAACTTGGTGGTTAGGAATGTTAATATGGATTGATAAGTGATTAGTTATGGATAATAACTAGTTATTGTGATGATATTGATGATAGGTCAAGAAGACCTAAAGTTTGGTGACATTTCACAAGTTGGAAAGCAAAGATTCGTGTCAATAGACACGATTTGGAGTTAGCTTGGCTAAGGTGAGTACATGAGACTTTTAAAACTGGGTACATAGCAAATGGTTTTTGAAAATACATATGATGATTTATGGGTCTTTATTAATAAATGATTTTCATAAAGATATGACTGAAAAGATGAGAAATGGGTAAATAGTAGACTATCTAAGTACGTCTAAAATGATTGATGATTTTGAAAGAGATCATGATAATGAAAAGTAATTAATAACTAATTATTGATATAATGTAAAAAGAGTATACTTTTGTAATATGTGATTTCTAATGATGAAACTAGTTGATTTGATTATGTGAATGCTAATTAAGATTAGTATGTGGATAGATTGTGTGATGGCCTTACGGCATTATTGATAGATGTGACATATAGTCACATGTAATAGTTATGACGGGTAGACTGAAATAGGACAGGTACGTGATAGATTCGGAGGCATTCTGGATTATCACGGTATCTTTAAACTGATGGATTGGAGGCATTCCGATCGCCCAACAAGATGTTGGATCTTACTGAATTGGAGACATTTTTATTAGTAAGATAAGATGGGTCACCTTGCTTGGACAAGGTGAAAAAGGGGGTTCTATTGAATCGGAGGCATTCTGGTTAGTAGGAAAAAAATGGGGTCTCGTTGGATTGGAGGCATTCCGAACAACTTCACGGGTTGAATAGGCTATGAATGAATGTGATAGGATTACCGAGGAGGTGATCGATGTATATGAATGTGTTAGGGTTACCGCGGAGGTAACTAAAGTATATAAATATATATCTATATATATTTAATATGTGTGATTATTTATATATTAATGTCGGGTCTAAAACCCATGTATGTCACGAGACTATTTTGTCTCACGTACTACTTTGTTTTTGGCTATGTACTCAGGTTCGAGATTGAAGGTTTAGAAGGTCCCGATAGAAGTGGCCTAGAGATGTTTAGCTCGGGAGCTTATAGGTAGATCACGTTATCCTACGGTTATGATATTATCTTTGTAACACCGGATTTTATAACTCTGATAAACTCTTGAAAAGGTTATTGTTAAACCGTATTTTTGGATATTGGACTTTGTATTATTTTTACTTGAATACAAATATGTTTTAAATGGTGTTTTAAAAATTGAGGTGTTACAACTTGGTATCAGAGTTATAGTTTAAGTGAATTAGGTAGGTTTGACCTCCCTAGTCTTAAGCTATGCTAGTTTGACCATTTGTTTCCATAGGATGTCCATGATTGGTCTTTTGAGACCATAAAGTGCGGGTATGATAGGGTCGATCCCTAAGATAAATGTCATGATTTGATATATATGTGTTTTACTCGACTGTTGAGTCATCGTTTGAATTTGGAATTTGTGGAGTTAATTATACAAGAAAAAGGTGAATACGAGAAGAGAATGAGCTCCTCTAAGTCAATAAGAGAAATTATAATTGAATTTCATCATGTCGCGGTGATGATGGAGAGGGTTCCGCTTTATATGTAACCCGACCCCGCTAAATTTGGAAATTATCCGGAATCTGTTTAATCAGATTAAAGAAGTAGTGAATAAAGATGTGAGCCAGATCGGGGATGACTGGACGAATGAGGATAGGCGGGATGATTCTAACAACCGTAAGAAAAATAGGTCTTCGAGTAGCAAGGTTGGTGCTGAGAAGTCCTCGACAGAAGAGGGTAGTGATCCTGGATCGGAAGAAAGGGAAGGATGTCCGTTCGAGAAATGGTGAAAATGGTGAAGTATGCAAACCCTAGTTGGAGGGTTTGTAATGGGTGATGAAATTGAGTCTATATAACTTAGATCTACAACATATTGTCAAGGAAAATGTGTTGATAACATGGATTTGATGATTATCTAGCTAGTTATGTACTTTATTTGGGAAAAATGGTGGTTTGGGTAACCTACCAAGTTATCTTTGGGGAAGATGAGTAAGATGAGTGTAGAACACTCATTGTAAGCTTGTAAACATTGTGTACAAGTTGGATTTGAGATTTGTTGATGGAAATCTTGAACTAGGGCTTGAGATTATACCAAGTTGGATGAACTTGGTGGTTAGGAATGTTAATATGGATTGATTAGTGATTAGTTATGGATAATAACTAGTTATTGTGATTATATTGATGATAGGTCAAGAAGACCTAAAGTTTGGTGACATTTCACAAGTTGGAAAGCAAGGATTCTGTAACGCCCCGAGTTTTTCTAGTAATTAAATATTATTTTTATTATATTAGTTCAAGATGAGTGATAGTCATTTTATCATTATATTAATTACGCGACGTTTCGACCAAGTATTAATTGCGACCCTTGTGTTAACTTATTGATGAGCTTGGTGTTACTTTCGCTTATTCCTGAGCCGTTTCGTGGTTGTTAGACTTGGGTGATAATTAGTTAGTTATTAGTCATTTCCTTGCGGGTTTAACATTCCTTTATTTATTATTGATACGTTTTAAGTAAGCGATGTTTTGGAAATCCCGAGTATTAGCTTTAAGTATAGTATTCCCGAACTCGAAAAAGTGGCGGGCCTAGCCGATTCATTCTTCTTTTGTTCCGGGTGGCGCAAATAATATTGGTTCCAGGTGATGAGTTCTAGCCCAACCGGTTATTAGAGTTTAAGCGAATTTTTTTCAAAAATAGGCTTGATCGGAGCAACATTTTCACAAATAGGCTTGATTTATTTTGGTTTTCAAAAATAGGCTTTCCGCCGTCCCCGAGGCTGGCTTCCAATTAAACCCGGACTCCCCGAGGCCGGCTTCCAATTAAAGCCGCACTCCCCGAGGCCGGCTTCCGCTTGTCTGATGTGACCGCTCGTCTGGAAAACTCCCCGAGGCCGGCTTCATGAAGACAGCCTCCCCGAGGCCGGCTTTAGGCCAAACCCCACTTATATATACAACACTGAAATACAACACTTCACACACCAACACAACCAAAAAAAAAAAAACAATCTTCACACAACAACACACCGATTTCACCTTACACTTCACAAAAAAAAAAAAAAAAAAGCATACTTCACAAATCATAAAATCAAGAATGAGTTCGTCGAATAACGAGTCACCTCCATATCACCCCGTGTATGATTCGCCTCCTTTAGATGAGGCTGAGTTAGAATGTTTGATAGCTAGAGATTACAATGAGGTACATGCGGAAGAAATTGCAGACGAGGAGCAACTTCTTTGGCTTGATGCAGAGCAAGCTCAATATGAGCGACATATTGAAATGTTGCGTGAAATAGGATCACCGGTTGTTCATCTCTGGCAGTTAAAAGGGAGGTTTAAGAATTTTGACACGAGAAAGCAAAAGATGGTACGTTTAAAATTACACGATAATATTTGTTCAATTAACTAAAATCATAATTTTTTGGTATTTTCAGCTTTTACCGCCTCGGTTTGTGAGGCAGCATAACCACCTCCTTCAGAAAAGACATTGCGTGATACGAAGAGGTGATTTTGTTGAAGTCATGGACCTCCATGCTACTCGAATTGGGGAAGTTAAAATGAGTGGTGATTTCAAGCATTTCATGCATGAAAACGGAATTCTACCTAATGAACTTTGTACTTTTATCATTAATGAAGACTATCAGACTAATGGTAGAAATGTGATTTTTACTGTTAAACGTGAGAATGAATGATATGTAATATAGTTTGATATATCATGTGAAATAAAACTGGTCTTATCATATTAAAAAGTGCATTAAAAAACTATTACATATTTAATAATACATTAACTTAAGTACCAAATAAATAACTAAAAAGCACACAATGCTTCTACACTCTTCTTTCTCCACTAAGATTTGGGCAGCTGGTTCTGTTATGCCCTGTCCAGTCGCAAATTCCACAATGGTTTCTGCCAGATTGCGTTGGATCTGCCTGGTCCATCTCCATAGGGAACCTATTCACCTGTCTGCTCCCTCTTCTTGTGGAAATTCTTCCACTTGCGGCTCTCAATCCCCAATTCGGTTCGTTCCAGTAAAAGACATGGGCTAGCGGGGTAAAGGCTTTTCTATATTGACGTTGCCAATAGTGTGCTGTGTACACCCGATTCGCGAGAAGGTTCGGGTCATCACCTCTATGACGACAAACGGCAATAGCATGTGAACACGGAAATCGCATCATTTGCCACTTCCCGCATGTACATGAACCGTTTCCACCGTTGTAAGTCACCGTTTGATTGTTCCCACCACTTTGGCCCGGTTGAACCCTTGTCCTCACCCTGTACACGCCCTCCGTGTAGTCAAAGTTCATAATATCGTGCTGGCGTCCATATCTGTCGCGCCTGGTGAAAAGATCCCACATACGCGGGGTTAGTTGCGTGTTACATTTAGACGCTTTCTCAGCGCGCTCTCTGAAGAGGTTGACAGTTTTTGTGAATGTGAAGTCAACCATTGCCTTAATTGGGAGAAGCCTAGCCCCACGCAATACATTGTTGTAACTCTCGACGATGTTTGATGTCGTGTTCCCCCAACGTCTATGGTCTGTGTCTCCCAAAAGAGTCCACTTATCAACCCCAATCTCCTCCAGATACGCCCTCGCGGACTCGTTAATAGATAGGAGTTCGTCTCTGGCTACCTGAAACTTACGCAATTCAGTCGTGGCACCCATCACCCAACATAGTTGCTTCATTCGGTGGTTTTTGAAACCCTTGTAGAGGTTGCTTCTGACGTGCCTCAGACAATATCTATGATACGCATTTGGCTCCCGCCACTCTTCAAGATTGTTCATTGCATATAGAAGCCCGTGGTGCCTGTCAGAAATGACACATCACCGACGTAGCCTGCCAAATTTTTGACGTTGATTGCAAACGTACTGCCGTAGGTTATTGAAGAACCATGCCCAATTTTCGTTTGACTCCTCGTCAACAATGGCATACGCGAGAGGTAAAATCTGATTATTCGCGTCTTTTGTGACGGCAGTCAACAGTTTCGCTCTGTACGAGCCTTTTAAAAATGTCCCGTCTACACAAATAACAGGCATGCAATACGGAAAGGCTGCGATAGCAGGTCCAAAAGCCCAAAAAATAGATTTAAAAATTTGCCGGGTGTAATGAAAGGTTTCGCCAAATCCATTTAAAGGATATGTATTTAGTGGAAGGTTTTTTTAATAATATTTGAAGAAATTGAAAGGTTGAAAGTTATGGTTGGTGATACTGGAATGAGTGTGTATGAATGACAAAATATAAGGCTTTTTTTATTCACGGACGTCTTTAATTCACTAACCACCAAAATTAAAGTGAAGCCGGCCTCGGGGAGTCCGCCGGTCAGCGAAGCCGGTCTCGAGGAGTCCGCCGGTCAGCGAAGCCGGCCTCTCGGAGTCCATATACTTCCAAAAAACTGCAAAAGCCAAAAGCAGGTCACGGACGACTGCAAAAGCTGATACACATTTATTCACGGACGACTGCAAAAGCTGATACACATTTATTCCCAATTTATAATACCACCAAATGCAAAGCAGGTCACGACTAATGATGCCGGCCTCCAAGAGGGAGTTTTCAGTCAAAGCCGGTCTCCAAGAGGGAGTTTTCAGCCAAATTAAACTTACCCCAACCACCATTATTTATTGAAACAGGTCACGAGGAGTCCCTCTTCACTTATAAAAAGGCTGCACACCACACTCAAGATCAATCACACTCAAACTCAATTCCTCAAACTCTACTTCAACCAAACACTTCAAAAACGTTACCATCTATTTCGTTAAAAAATGAATAATATGCAAGTTGTTCCCGGTCCTATTAACCCGGAATTATTATATTTAGCTACTGAGCACAGAGCTTATGGTTTATTTCTTAATCAGATCGCTGATAATGTTTTTCATATTAGACGGGCTGATAAAACTTTTTTTCGCATTCACAAAAGTGTCAAAGAGTCACTTCCCGATGTCTTCTGGAACTACATCCGTGTGTCAGGTTTTGCAGGAGTGCTTGACTGCCAATTCAGGGAAATTGATCACGGTCTTGTCACAACACTCGTCGAGAGGTGGCGGCCGGAAACAAACACATTTCACATGCCAGTTGGAGAGGTCACAGTGACCCTCCAAGATGTTCAAGCCATATGGGGGTTGCGGACTGATGGCGACGCTGTTACAGGTGTTGAACCGCAAACAGATTATGACCACATAATTGACAACTTTCAGCGGTTGCTTGGTTTCAGGCCGGCAAGAGGTGATTTTAAAGGCAATCAGGTGAGAGTAACATGTCTTACTAATTTTATGGCGGACTTTACCCCGCGGGATGAATTGGAGTGGCTACAAAGAGCAAGGCTATACGTACTGCTTCTACTGAACGGTACTATATTTAAGCATAACACTGACAACTACTGCCATTTGTATTTGTTACACTTACTTGAAGATCTAGATGAATGCGGTCGATATAGTTGGGGTAGTGCTGTTCTGGCCAGTCTCTACCGAAACCTCTCCAAAGGAACTGATCCTAAACTATGGCACATTTGCGGGCCTATGAGTTTGCTTCAATTATGGGCATGGACTAGGTTGCCCAATTTTTCACCGATTCTTACTGATAGAAATATAGCATTAAACGGAAAAACATTTGGTGCTAGGTACGTAATCCGATATCATTATATTAAAATGATAATAGCCTAACTAATTTTCAATATATTAAAATTCAGGTGGAATCAAAAGCTATCGTACGTGCACCTACCCAAGAACTGTGTGACAGGGTATCGGTCATCGTTAGAAAATTTGACAAGCGAAGAGGTATTTTACTAGTTAAATCTAATCTACAAATGTTATACAAAATATTGAGCTATAATAAAATTTTGCAGTTCTTGTGGACTCCATATGAACAATTTGCCCAACTTCTATCCCCAGCGTGTACATCCAACCCGCGGAGCTGGTTATGTGTAACATATGTTATTCATTGGGAAGTAGTTGAGCAGTACTTACCCAACAGGGTATTAAGACAATTCAACGTTTATCAAGGTATTCCAATGGCGCCCCTCTTTAATATAGCAGATCATAGGAGGTTACGTAAAGAGAGCCGTAGAGGAAACGCATGTCTAGATTGGCGTGTGAAGCGTGCCGTTTATGTGACACATTGGAACAACCGGGCTAATAATTCCATTACTGTGGACCAATGGATGGACATGCCAACAGCTTCAAATGATTATATGCCTTGGTACTTTCAGCATACCATAGGCTTTATTAGAAATCCAAGGCCTGTTGGAGACAACTTATCACGTGGCCATAATTTGGGAGGAGCTTTAAATGTTGCGGTAATATTTCATAATAATGTTTATATGTACAATTAGTCATAATATATTAATATTTGATACAACATGTATGTAGGCTGATGGGTTAGCTCATCTTCAATCGATGATGCAACCGTACCTGGGACAACAGGAGTTTCAGCCTTTTATAGGTGACATGTATCAACTGTCCCAGGATTACTTGCACCAGGCACATGAAGAAGAACGTCCAAGTTATTGGGCACCTCGTGTGGCACCTATTCAGCATCAAGCGCCACAGCTGACACAGGAGTAACTAATGCCGGTTCCGAGATGGATGCGGGGGGCTCGTAGGGCCCAACAAACTCAGACAGAAGATGAGGGCCCATCAAACCCGGGGGAATCTAGTGCCCAACAAGCACAAACTGAATATGCTGGTGGTGCCAGTACATCATACCAAATGGGCAACAATCCAAGTTGGAACTTTCAACAGGGGGGGTCTAGTACGCAATTTGAAAACCAAAATGAACCTAATATGGACGGGATATCTCAAAATGATTTTATTTCGGAATTGTTTAGTACCCCCCACGCGTATGCTCACCAGCAATATTCTCACGAATTCAGTTTCACACATTCCCCTCATAATTATTTCGCGGACCAATCTTCTGATCAACCACCTAATAGAAACGTGAGTCCGGTCCATCAGTTTGACATCAATATAGACCCAGCTCATCATGAAGAACAACAAAGGCCGGCAAGAAACAGAAGACCACCGAATTGTGGGACAGGTGGAAGAAGGGGCCACAATCATTAGCTTATATTTTGCCCAAAGTTGTATTACAAAAAACTATTTTTTTGCATTTTCAGATTTTCATAACTCTTTCATTACTTATCTTTTGCTATAATTATTTTTCATATGTTTACACTATCATCAATACTGCAACTATCATTTAGAAAGTTATATCTGAATAACTTAAAAGTATACTGTATCAAGCTCCAAAGTTAGACATTTAGTTTTTTTCAATTTTTTTTTTAATACTTTATTTTTAAATGACAAATAAACACTAATTTTGCATTTTCATGCATGAAATTAACTTTATATGTATGTTTTTGGATTACAAAAAACTATTTTTTTGCATTTTCAGATTGTCATAACTCTTTCATTACTTATCTTTTTGCTATAATTATTTTTCATATGTTTACACTATCATCAATACTGCAACTATCATTTAGAAAGTTATATCTGAATAACTTAAAAGTAGACTGTATCAAGCTCCAAAGTTAGACATTTAATTTTTTTCAATTTTTTTTAATACTTTATTTTTAAATGACAAATAAACACTAATTTTGCATTTTCATGCATGAAATTAACTTTATATGTATGTTTTTGGATTACAAAAAACTATTTTTTTTTCATTTTCAGATTGTCATAACTCTTTCATTACTTATCTTTTTGCTATAATTATTTTTCATACGTTTACACTATCATCAATACTGCAACTATCATTTAGAAAGTTATATCTGAATAACTTAAAAGTAGACTGTATCAAGCTCCAAAGTTAGACATTTAATTTTTTTCAATTTTTTTAATACTTTATTTTTAAATGACAAATAAACACTAATTTTGCATTTTCATGCATTAAATTAACTTTATATGTATGTTTTTGGATTACAAAAAACTATTTTTTTTTTCATTTTCAGATTGTCATAACTTTTTCATTACTTATCTTTTTGCTATAATTATTTTTCATATGTTTACACTATCATCAATACTGCAACTATCATTTAGAAAGTTATATCTGAATAACTTAAAAGTGTACTGTATCAAGCTCCAAAGTTAGACATTTAATTTTTTTCAATTTTTTTTAATACTTTATTTTTAAATGACAAATAAACACTAATTTTGCATTTTCATGCATGAAATTAACTTTATATGTATGTTTTTGGATTACAAAAAACTATTTTTTTGCATTTTCAGATTGTCATAACTTTTTCATTACTTATCTTGTTGCTATAATTATTTTTCATATGTTTACACTATCATCAATACTGCAACTATCATTTAGAAAGTTATATCTGAATAACTTAAAAGTGTACTGTATCAAGCTCCAAAGTTAGACATTTAATTTTTTTCAATTTTTTTTAATACTTTATTTTTAAATGATAAATAAACACTTATATCACGATTATATAAATTAATACCAAATACCATTGAAATTTTATTCCAAATCATCAAATAAAACCTCGGATCTAAAAGGATAAATTTCGGGTTGTGATTCTAAAATACGATAGCTATACAAATCACGGGCCATAAGTTGTCGATAACCCGTAGCGATCGATTATTATCGACGACTCCATCTTGCTTGATTGATTTCCCTGTTACCAGATAATGCATAAACTTACAAACAAACACAGCAGAGTCTTCTTCCCTTCCTTGAGGTCTGCCTTTGGCGAAACCAAGATTCGCCTTAACTTGGGGGTTTCTTTCTTCATAGGAGAAACTCCTTTTAAAACTGGGCAAAACATCTCGCCAACGTTTTAGGGTTGCCTTAAGCACGTCATGGTTTATGGAACGACGACAACTGCAAATTAAACATGTATCGTTGCTAACAAGATCCATCTGCACAAGCAACCAAACGTTATCATTTAAAGGTAACGGGATGTATAAGACATCCACGTCCCCCCAAGCGGGGTAAGGTGTCAAACTGCCGTCTGCATATTTTACAGCATCTGATCCGTGAGGTGGTAAGAGTAGAGACTCAAACTTGGTAGGCATTATTGTCCATCGCTTATATTCTCCAGTATTATAGCCAAGATATAACCGATAACGCATCCATCTTCTAACCCAACAATCTATACGCTGTAATGAAATTATTTACATTTGAGATTCGATTAAAAATATGGATAATAACATAATTAAATTACGTACCGCACGGAACAAAACAGAGCTGGAATTCTCATCTAACAGGGTACTCCAAAACTCCCTAGGTACCTGGGTACGACCTAAGAATACAATATAGCAAAAGGTTTCATTCCCGCGCCTATCCCCGTTCAAGTAAAATTCCTCCACACTCCTGGCCCAACCATACTCCTCAACCAAGTCGATTGTTTCTGGTTGTTGATTACATATTGAGGAGTTTTGAGTTTGCTGCTCCACAACCGCCTCCTCCGCCGCCCCTTCATAAGCCAGGTTATCCATTTCACATATTGTACGTTGCATCTCGTCAATGATAATTTGAAGTTCACGGGCTCGAGCTCGTTGACTCATTTGGTCAATACTCTCTTCTAACATCTCAACCTGTAGTCGAAGTTCCATGATTAAGACTTTTTGACTTCGCCACATGGTATTAGAAATATGTTTTTTTTTTTTTTGAGTTGTGAAATATGTTAATTTTTTTTTTGTGAAATGTAAGGGTAGAATTTAATTCTTTTTGTATGTTGTTATTTAACCCGTATGCGTTATATATAGGGAACTTGTATGGCTTAAAGCCGGCCTCGGGGAGGCCATGAAGCTTAAAGCCGGCCTCGGGGAGGCCATGAAGCTAAAGCCGGCCTCGGGGAGTTGTCCAAACAGGTGGTCACATCAAACATGCTGAAGCCGGCCTCGGGGAGTCCGGGTTTAATTGGAAGCCGGCCTCGGGGACGGCGGAAAGCCTATTTTTGAAAACAAAAAAGAATCAAGCTTATTTGTGAAAATACATGTCCGATGAAGCCTATTTTTGAAAAAAAACCAGTTTAAGCCCGCATGGTGTAGTATAGACCCGACCTCAGTTTTGTTCCCTTAGCCCAGTTTTGTGAGAAGATTAGAGCCCAATTGTTTTATTACGTCTTAAACCTTCTAGCTCATCCCTAAACATTCCGTTATCAACCTTTAAGCAGCCGCTACCAGCCCCCATCGTTTTTCTTGCGTTCGAACAGAGAAAGAGAGCCGAAGGTGAAGTTTTGTTGGCCGGATCCAATCGGGAATTGAAGGCTGCGGTTTGATCTATGATTCGTGAGATGATCTTTGGTAGGAATCTCTCCCAGTTACCTTTCCTTTTTGTTCCATCTCTTGACCGAATTTGTAATAATGTTGGTGTTAACTTTTATTTTATTACCCTCGTGAGATGATTTTTGCAATAGCGTAGCAGGAGGATTTAATTTTCCCATGTGCTCCATTCGATTGACTTTTTGAAGGAAAACAAATTCGTGAGGTGCTTAGAATTGAGCTGCTTGGTTGCTTTGTTGTTCGATGGTTTAAAAGGATTATGGACGGCAAGCTCCTCTAATTAATTAGAGGAGGCTGCTTGCTACGTCCAAATCAAGAAGGGGATGTGATGTCGGTATACAACCTTTGTTTCCCAACCTGCTGCCGTGAGCCTAGAGCACCTTCAACCTCGAGTTCTTATTCTTTTCGCGATCAAGCTGAAGCAGGAAGGGGTTCGTTTCTGTTTTGGTTTTCTCCTTCATTTTGATTATTCCTCATCCCGTTTTAGCTATTGATTGTGTTGTGGGTTATTCGTGGTTTGGGCAGAGAAGACCATTGTCAATACACGCCGAGCCAGGGTAGAAATTTTCAGTAGTTTTCCATTTCCTTGATTACTCTTAATTCCTTTTTATTAACTCATGTGCTAACTGATTCGATGATTTGATTTGAGTTTTTGGAGGGCTGTGATATATTCAATTTGAAACCGAGCCTCTTCGGGTGAGTTTGTTTTGCAAACTAATCGTTTCTCTAAGTGTAAATTTTTGACCGTATGGCTTTCAGTTCCATATATGTGATGTTTTTCTTGGTTTTGTTAACGATGGTGTCGGTTTGATTAATAATTCGTGATAGTTGATTGTTGAAATTTGTTTTCGGGTTCTAAGTTTTCTAAAATACGAGTTGTTGCTTTCGTTAAATTCTGATTCGGGTCTTGGCAGCTGGGCTTTGAAGGTGTCGGGTTGGGAAAAAGTTTTGATTATACTTATACGTTTTATTAATATTGAGAAACGGAAACCGAACCTTTAGGTTCTTGGTCTCCTAAACCGAGATAGATTTTAATAAAGGACTATATTATTGATAAACAGGTTTCTGAAATTCAAAATGAGTTTCGAGGCTGTCGGGTGTATCGGGAATAATCGGGTGGGTGTCGGGTTTCAAAACGAGCTTTAAACGCAATGCTGAAATTTGGGCCGAACGTATAGTCTGAGTTCGAGTCCGTTTTTACCACACTTAAAACACGTTTCTGGATTTTTGGCCCACCTAGTCTCTCGCTTTCTGAATCCTCTTTTGTTGCTGCTGACGGCTCGTCAATCCGATTTGTAGTTTAAAAGATATCGATGTTTTTGAAAAACCATCGCAGAATAGTTTCGGTTCAGCTATTCTGTCTTGTAGGCCTGTTTTGAGCCCCTTCTGTTTGGATTCGAGTTCCGATGTATTCTGACGACTTTTAGTCCTCTAAGTTATTTAGCTACTCTAAAAATTTGAATAAAATCTAGTGAACCGTTCGAGAGTTATGACCGTTTCTGTAAGAGTGCTGCGTAATGTCAAATTCTGTTGGAAATAATTTTGAGCCGAGTTTTAATCCGAGTCTTGTGATGCATTGTAGGATCCTTTAGGAGCTGAGTTATGACTCTTGTGCGTGCCGAGGATTCTTTAGGAGCTTACGGTTATTCGAGGTGGGTGATCTCACTATAAACTTGCATTTACATTCACTTCATGATTATGTGCTATATGTCATAAATTGCTATTGCTTTGAGATGAGCTTGTTATTTGTTGATGTGCTTTGTGTTATCTATTTTACTCGTATTCTGAACTGAGATATGGATACTGAGTAACCGAGCTACATACCATATCATTATGTGAATGCTCTGTGTACTTGAGTTTTGATTATGAGTTGCTATGCACTTAATTGGGTTGTGCTATGTGGTTATATATCTATGAGATGATATACTTGAGCTTGAGCTGTTAGTTTATAAGAGTACATGTTGTAATGGGTCAACAACACGTTAATAAAACTAACTAACTATATTTGAGATTCATGAGGTAGCCAACTCTTCCCGGGGGCCAAGTACAATTCACGACTGTCAGCGTGGTACTGCGGGACACTGGTGGGTGTTGGAAGGGGGTGCTAGTGACGAGCGCGAGAGCAGGGGCACGCGTTGTGGATTCGTCACGGCATTGGCAAACCAACTGAAATTTAATAAAAGGCCTAATAATCGAGAATTGAGTAGAGTCTTTAGGAATCACTTGTGTGGTGTGGATTGTTTGCATGTGTATGTTTATTGTGTTGATTATTCACTCAGCGGTGGCTGACCCCAAACACTCCCTCCAATATTGCAAGTACTAGCAAGGGCAAAGAGAATGTCAATGGTTGATGAGTTGCGTTTCTATTTTTATATTTATGGATTTGGATTAAAACATTTATTTCGAGTCAAACATGTTTTGTTTTTAAAACCTTTAGTTATTCCGCATTTAAGCCACGCGACGGTTTTATATTTTTATTTATGAGTTGGAACCTCTGAGTTACTTGTACTTTTGAGGAAAAATGTCATATTTTATTGATTAAAATTTCTAAAATTTCCTCTGATTTTTGGGATGTTACAAGTTATGACGGGTAGACTGAAATAGGACAGGTACGTGATAGATTCGGAGGCATTCTTGATTATCACGGTATCTTTAAACTGATGGATTGGAGGCATACCGATCACCCAATAAGATGTTGGATCTTACTGAATGGAGGCATTCTGATTAGTAAGATAAGATGGGTCACCTTGCTTGGACAAGGTGACAAAGGGGGTTCTACTGAATCGGAGGCATTCTGGTTAGTAGGACAAAAATGGGGTCTCGTTGGATTGGAGGCATTCCGAACAACTTCACGGGATGAATAGGTTATGAATGAATGTGATAGGATTACCGAGGAGGTGATCGATGTATATGAATGTGTTAGGGTTAGCGCGGAGGTAACTAGAGTATATAAATATATATATCTATATATATATTTAATATGTGTGATTATTTATATATAATGTCGGGTCTAAAAGCCATGTATCTCACGAGACTATTTTGTCACACGTACTACTTTGTTTTTGGTTATGTACTCAGGTTCGAGATTGAAGGTTTAGAAGGTCGCGATAGAAGTGGCCTAGATATGTTTAGCTCGGGAGCTTATAGGTAGATCCCGTTATCCTATGGTTATGATATTATCTTTGTAACACCAGATTTTATAACTCTGATAAACTCTTGAAAATGTTATTGTTAAACCGTATTTTTGGATATTGGACTTTGTATTATTTTTATTTGAAAACAAATATGTTTTAAATGGTGTTTTAAAAATTGAGGTGTTACAGGTACCACCCTGTGCAAGGGTAGTGTGTCGAGAAATAGATAACCGGGAAAGCGGGGGAGTTTGAGATAACCCGAAAATCGGGGGAGCAAATAGATAACTCGGAAACGGGGGAGTTTACCTAGATAACTCATATCGGGGGAGTTTGTTTCGGGGAGGCCCGTTACGTATGTGTTGGGCTTATGGCAAGCCGTAGAGCATGATTGACTATGTGCAATTTGATAATTACTTAACTATTATTTTATTGCAAATATTTCCTAACCGGGTCAAAAACCCATGTTTCTCACGAGACAATCTTGTCTCACGTACTACGTTTATTTTTTACTATGTACTCAGGTTCGGGAGCTAAGGATTAGGCGGCCCGTAGTGATAGCATTGGATGATTAAGCTCGGTGTACTTATTTAATTCCCTTGACTAGTTTTGATATATATTTGTAACACCGGTTTTTGGTACTCCTTAATTATTCCAAATGTTTTACTTAAACTATGTTTTGGATATTATGGATTTTTAGTATTAAACTTGTTTATTTAAAAAGTTTAAATTGTTTTGAAAAATTGGTGTGTTACATTTCTCACTTTGCAAAACTACACTTAGTCATTTCCATGAAAAGCAAAGTGATAAACAATTTTCAGTGATACCTTCTCATTACTTGTTTCAAGAATTGAACCTAAGTAAAGAAGGTGTCTGATCTTGTATTAGATTATTTGTTAATCAATACTCGTCTTATGCAGTATTTTTAATTGTCTACCTCTTACAAGTAGTTTAGTTAGGATTCGTGTTCTTAGCTATTCCGCAAATACTTGTATATTCGTTTATCATTATTGATTAATAAAGAAGAGTTTATTTACTGTTGTGAGTTCATAATTTTAATTTGGTCAGTAGAAACGTATACGTGCAATTCATCGCTTATCACGGGACTAACACATTTCCACTTCATCATCAGAAACTATGATTTGTGTCTTGTTTGTTGTTTGATTCTCCTGTAATGTAAAAGAAAAAGATAAAGAGAACTCCATTGAAAGTTAAGGAATCAATTCACAAGAAATTGAAGAATTATTAAGAAATATTGGTGTTAGTGAATTACCTCATGAAGATTTTCCCTCCACCTACGATTCTCAATATCCATAAGAAACATTTCAAGCTCACAAAAAAGAGGTCAATACTGGAACGGGGGTGGTGAGAATGAGATATATTGGAAGTACGAGTGCTGGACAACTAACAAATTTCCGTGTTTGTTAAAATATTCCACGTGGAAAAAAAATTGGTTTGAACCTTTTGAAGGTAAAATTTTTTTGTTGTTGCTATTTTTCAAATAATTATAATAATATCACAAAAAAGAGGTCAATACTGGAACGAAGGTGGTGAAAATGAGATATATTTGAAGAACGAGTGCTCAACAGCTAACAAATTTATGTCTTTGTTAAAATATTCCATCTGGAAAAAAAAATTGGTTTGAACCTTTTGAAGGTAATTTTTTTCAAGTTGTTGCTATTTTTCAAATAATTATAATAATATCACAAAATAGAGGTCAATACTGGAATGGAGGTGGTGAGAATGAGATATATTGGAAGTACGAGTGCTAGACAACTAACAAATTTCCGTCTTTGTTAAAATATTCCATCTGAAGAAGAAAAAAAATTGGTTTTAACCTTTTGATGATAATTTTTATTTTTTGTTGTTATTTTCCAAATAATTATAATAATATCACAAAAAAGAGGTTAATATTGGAACAAATGTGATGAGAATGAGATATATTGTAAGTACGAGTGCTCGACAGCTAACAAATTTCCGTCTTTGTTAAAATATTCCATCTAGAAAAAAATATTTGGTTTGAAACTTTTGAAGGTAAATTTTTTTGTTGTTACTATTTTTCAAATAACTATAATAATATATCTTTCATTTGTATACAACTTGTTAGGGTCCACTCAAATCAGAAATGTATAAATCGACAGGCCTAACTAACACTTCTATATCAATATTCCATCTTAATTTCAGGAGGTGTCTTTGAGGAGGTACGACTGCACAAGATTCGCACTTTGAAAGGTTCCAAATTTTTATATACCTGTACAATTAAGAGCTTTTTGTAACACTAAAATTCATTACATAAAGGGCAAAAATCGTTACAATAGGTCTATTGTAACGTCATTTGGACCATTACATTCGCTGCCATTACAATAGATCTATTGTAACATTTTTGTAACAATTGCAGGGATATTGTAACGCCTTTGTAACACTATTATGTCCACTCAATGTGCCGTTACAATAGGTTATATTTACCATTACAATATGTCTATTGTAATGCCTTTAGCAAATGTAACACAAATAAACTTATTGTAACGCCATTAGCAAATGTAACACCAACCTACCTATTGTAACGTCATTGCCAAGTGTAACACCAATATGTCTATTGTAACACTCATTGGAAAATGTAACACCAATCTACCTATTGTAACGTCATTGACAATTGCATACCATGAACACTTAATTTTATGTTATTAATGCAAAAATACAAATTTCCTTCAGGATGAAGATCTAACTGAAAATTTTAGCGACTTAATTTTTTCATATAAAGAGATGTATGGTTGAAGATAGAAGATAGAATTTGCAACAATAATAAGAAATTTAAAAATAAATAATTTAAATTTAAAAGGGCTTGACTGCTTGAGACTTACAGAAGTATTCCTTTATTAATCATTTTCCATATATAATCTTTCCATCCATCACGTAAAGCATGCATGAACTCCTCTGTAAGAATTGTGATACTCTACCAAACCTGTACAACTCAGCTTATGAGAAACAACGGACAACTACATAATAAAACTTTTGGTATGAAACAATTTGCTTAAAAAGCTTCAAAATTTGGATAACAGTAATTATAAAGCTAGTCACATCATGGGCGGTACCAGAATTTTATTCAATGGTGGTCAAAAAATTTTGACTTACCAATTTTTTTTAAAGGTGGGCAAAGATGTTACCATTACCATGTGGCAACTGCTTCACATAGATTAAACTCAAAAGATGAGTCCTCAACATTTCCAATTTTGTGATCCTCTGTTAAAAAAAAAAAAAATTTAGAAATTAACTTACAAAATACAACTGTACAAGATCATAAACATTTCAAGATCAAAACACTAAAAGAAAATGACTTATTTGCGACGACATAGTTCATTTGCGACGACTACTTTTGAGCTGCGACTATGAGTCGTCTTTAACGACGAGCGGGAAATCATCCCTCCTTTTTTATTCCAGGCGCGAAAAAATTTAGGGGAAATGATAAAAATTTGACCCATTTAGCGACAACGGGGTCGTCGCTGTAGAATTCTAAAACATATTTTAAAATATTTTCTTCCAATATATTAATTCTATTTTAATTTAGAAAAATAAATTTTCCGTTTGCGGCGACGTGTCGTCGCAGAAATTAAAAAAAGGGGGAAAATATCAAAAACGAAAGAAAATTTTACAGCTTCTTCGATTTCGTTGTTAACCGTTATTCACCTGCATTCCCCCATATCAGATATTTTATACGTACGACCCCTCTTCTCTTTATATACTAACATTAATCTGCTTTCTTTTCTCAATTCGACTTTACGTTCGTCTGCTCAGATCATTTGTAAAAGGTACGCCCTCTTGTTTACACTGGATTTGTTTTGTAGGGTTTTCGGTTCATTTAGTCCAATTGATTAATAGTATTAGGTTAATTTCGCTCCATGATTCTTTAGTTTGTTAAAATCAGGTTCGCATCATCAATTTTGCATTATAGTTATTACTCGGATCGAGCATTTGTGTTAACATTATGATTTTGTAAGAACTAATTTTGTCGAAACAAAGTTCAATTTAGGGGGGAAACGATTAATTTTGATTCAAGTGAGCCAATGAGGTCAGTTTGGTTGATTTCAAGTTCTGTAGTTGAACTAATATTTCTTGTTTAGTTGTGATATTAATGATATTTGACTTCTAAAATTTCAAAGAAGTGGTTAATATTACAGGTGTTTGGTTGTTTTTTTTGTTATGTATGGATACCTGGAAGCTATAGGTTTTGTTTCTGGTGTTAGGTATTATGTTTTAGGAATGAATATTTGTGGCTATTTATGATCACCAGAGGCTATTTTGTTTATCTGTTTTAGATGTGTTTGAATCAAAGTTGTTTAATTAACTGATCTTTGTAAATTGTAATGTACGTACTATAGGAATGAGTATTTGCATCATATCAGAATATCTTTTCATGTTGTAACAGTGAAACCGGACAATCTCAAGGGTACGTTTTATTGTCGGGTTCATAATAAATTAATGTGTATGTTTTGAGTTTTCTCTTCGTTACGATCATAATCAAGCAGTGGTCGGTCAAAGTTTTATAAACCTCGTGGTAGATATGGTTTAGATTTTGATGTTTGGTAGGGTATAAAAAACATGTTGAACAAATTTGCAAGTGATGTAACCTTAATTGAATTCTGGTATTTTTTTGAATTCTGGTTAACCTATTGTCAAGTGACTATATTGTCCTACATATAAAACAGGAAGAAATTAATGATTAAGGCTAATATGAATCAAAGAATGTATACTACAATTGTAGTATCATTTCTCATACTACAATTGTCTACTCATGGGCTCATGTTGGAATCCAGCCCAAGTACATGCCATGGCCTCTCTAACGGTTGTACCCGTTTCCAAAATGTTATCAATCCAGGTGGCAATGTTATAGTTGTCTTGTGATTCTGCACCATAAGTTCGTAATATAAGATTTTTTATTTATTGTGTTGTTATTAATAAAGTAATTTAATTAACCGATGAAAATTATACCCACATGTTTCAACGGCACCGTTAACTTTTCCCTTCAAATCAATTGACCAAAGACCGCTTAATTCCTTCTGAACAACAATATCATCATCCAAAAACACCACTTTTTCAAGTGGAATTTTCAGCTAGCTCAACATATCTAAAATTATCATACAATAAATCATTCATTATTACAATGAAAAATTCAAATGAAACAAGACAATATCCGTCCACAAAAGAACACCAATGAGGACATGACACCTGGCATTCTAGGAGGAGTTTTTAAAAATCCGGTTGAACCGGACGATTGGACCGATCGGAATGTAGTCAGTCGGAATGAGCCGGTTAGATTTGTGTTTCGGAACTGACCAGTTGGACACATATATCCGGTTGAACTGGCCGATCGAATCAGAAATAACCAATTTTTCTATAAAAAAGTAGCTTAATAAAATAGAAATTTAAATTTTTTTATATAAGTTTTGAAACCTAAAAGCACCAAGTGTCAGATTTTATTTTTTAATTCGTTATAGTATTTGTTTTAAATTATTCTACCTTTTTAGGATTTTTACACCCTTTACAAAATTATTACATCAAGAAACTATTGTCAAAAAACCTAAACCCTAAACTATTGTCATCCGATTCAACGGGCTGGCTCATCTGGTACGACAAGTTCCACTGTATTCAAGGCATTAATGGGGTCAACCTAAAACCCGGTTTTTAAAACATTGTCTAGAAGCACAAGAAGGTTATATGATTGTAGCTGAAACGGTGAAACCCCATCATCTAATCAACTCTCTGATGGAAATTATATTTGTTTCTTCAATTAATTGAAGGTAAGATCATATTAGGCGGCATAGACGGTACAATTTGCGCTATTCCGCGTATGGTCATATCTTCTTCGGACAACAATATGCCTTTCATATTGAATCGAAGACGGTTTCATGTTTAAGTATGATTTGCCATGACTATTAATAAAAACTAAGGGCAAACATTGTCGCAAGTTTGTTTGTTTCTCCACAGACCGGTATTTTCATATGGCCAACTATATGTCATTGTCTCAAGAGTGAAGTACAAGAAGAGCTTGAAGGTTATTTGTTGCAACCACGATGACAACTACACCAACTCAACAACAAATGTCGAATACAAAGAAGTTTTATTTCGTCTTTAAGATTTTAAGATATCTTAAATATAGAAAATCGAAGCGTATGCAAAATTCAGATATGTTAGATTGGATTTGCGGATGACATTTTTACTTTTTACTTGTTACTTTTTGTATTGAATGTTAACATCAATAGAAGAATGTTACAAGACCACATAAGTACTATAAGCCTTTTTTTAAAAAATCACCTCTAACAATGAGAATGTACGACTCATTTCATTCCAATTACTAATCCAACATTAATACTTGAGTAATAATATCTAAATAACTTTGAAATTAACAAGAAATCACTGTAAAACATTAGCAATGAAATCAAAAAACATATCGCAAGTTCCTAATAATTCAGATAGTTATCATTATTTTGCCAACTCGATCAGTGCCCCTTGATAAATCTTCATTCTACCAATTGAAGGCCAAGTAATTTACACAATCTCACGAGCAATTATTACTTGGCGGGTGCCAAAATGAAATAGATCGATCCCTGCAAATCCAACTTTTCAAAACTCTATTACATTTTTGTGAGAAAAAGGGTATATGAGTTTCTAAAATTAGGTTAAAACAAAGGGTAAAATAGTAGATTTATTTTACCTCCGATATCAGTTTTCTTACACCTTGTAAAAAACTAAATTTGTTTACCCAAACACTAGCCACCGATTCAGATATTATAAATCAAATTTTAGGTAGTTAATGTAAATGAAATGAGAGTGACTTACATTTAGGCATACTCGGTACTAAATTGAAGATTAAATAACAAATCCCTTCGATTCTCGGTACCCATTCGGATTTTAAAATCTTTTGCTAACGATTCCACTTTTTCATCACTTTCATAATCCATCTCTCTAACACAACGTCTACGAACCTTTTTCAATATCTCCTTTGTTGGTTCAACTCCTGCAACCACCTGCTTCCAATCATTTTATTTTATAAAAATCATTAATTAATTAATTATCATTTTAAAAAAGAAAATATTAACATGTAATTACCATGTCGTTAATTGTGGAGATTGCAGCTTTCGTGTCTCGTTTAATGAGATGAGCATCAACTAGAAGACCATATGTTTTTGGATTAGGTTTCACTCCTAAACTTACAAAGTGGTCAAACACTTTGACTGCATCATCTCTCTAAAAAATGTGAAACAAATAATAAGAACTTACAAAATTTGTTTATAACACGTAAAAAGACGATATTAACCTTTTGAAGCTTTCCAAATGCACACAAAAGAGCATTATATGAATGGATATCAGGAGTCAACCCAAAAGTTGACTCGATTGCACTGAAAGTTTGATAAGCTCGATCAACATCCCATATATTTGCACACCCTAAAATAACACAATTTAATGCAGCAACAGATTTGTATGGAGGATCTGCACGGCTTAAATTCTCCAGCTGGTAATAAACCTAAATCAAAGTAAAATAATAAGGTAGCAATAAATCAAATAATAGAGATAAAATCGAGCTTTTTAAATATTTTGATGATTTGATCATTTCAGGCACCCTTACCACTAGGTCATCACCAGATGGTTTTTTGAATTTTATGATCAAAAAATTTAAAAGATCAATGGTTCTCTTCTAGTGGAAAAAAGATTGTTACGCGAAATGGAATTTGAACTAAAGTTGGTTACTTTTTATGCAATTAGCTCAAAATAAAGATACCCGACACAAAATATTATAAGACCAACCCTAAACGTGACTACTTTACTAGGGTAAAATAGACATTTCCCTCTTTAAACATGTAATAATTGCACATTCCCAAAAATTGTGTGCCTTTTATCTGGTGGACACTTATTTTGGGACAAAAGGAACACCTTTTAATTCAATATGCCCAAAAAATAAAGAAACACGACACAAATATTTTAAAAAAATACGCAAAAAATACATATAACATACCGTATCTAGAGTTGCAAATCCATCCTTTGAGCAAGCAACCACCAATGGATATAAACTTGTAAATGGAGAAAACATGTCTTCTGCAGCATCTTTAGGGGAATCTTTATAAGCAATCTCGAATTCATGCAAAGTACTAAACGCCTTTTGTAAATTTCCAAATGAAGAATATGCAAATATTTTAGCAAGATAAGTTTCGGGGCTCGGGATTTTCTTTTGGCGTAAAGAACGTTTTAAAATAGCCCATGTTCCATCTAAAAGTTTGGAATTGTAATTTCTTCCAGCAGTTGTTAATGCATTTATTATTAATCCTTCATCAACAGAGAGTAATACGGGTGGTCTTGCAGATTCACCACGGGCTATCCATCTTGCCATGAATTCGAGCCCGTAAAATGCTAATTCACTGTTGTCTGATTGTGTTGCAACATCGATTATGAAATTGCATAAGTTCCATGGTGGACATAAGGCTTTGTTTTGATCCATTTTCTGATCAAATTTGTAATAAAAGAAGTTGTTAGTGTCAGTTATAAGAAAAGATCTGAAAGTAAAATGGGCGGGTCAGAATGGGTATGACTCGAATCGACCCATTCTTATGTAAATGGGTCGAAATTGCCACCTCTAGTTTCAACATATTGACATAGGTCAGAAAGAAAAAAGAACATACCTTACATCTCTCTATAATTGATACTAATGTATCTTGTCTTTCCTTAGTAACACAATTCCTGACATATTCTGTAAATGCTTCAACTGACAACATGTAACCTGATTTTAAGGTTAAATCAATGTATTTCAATGCAGCATCAAATCGATTTTGGTTAAGTAGCAACCGAACAACCAGGTGATATGACTCATCATCAGGTAATGAACCCTTTGATTCTTTACCAGTTTCAATCATCCTAATACACAAAATATAATTACATTCATTGAACTATTATCAACATAAGGATCTTGAGTAAATAAAAATAGGATTATTAGTGACTAACCGATCGATTAATTTTACAGCAGCTTCAGACTCACCAGCCTGATACATGGCCTTAAGCACCAAATTAAACGATGCCGTATTAGGAGCAATCGCATAATCTTCCATTTGGGCAACGAGATCCAGTAATTCACCAGCAGAAGCTCCCATCATAAGATTAGCCCTAAGATAATGATTATACAAGCTCACATCAGGTTTATTAGGTTTTCCGTTTTGATCCAATGACCTAATCCAGAACTCAAACAGTTGCTTGATATCAGGCCATCTCTGTGACGTCATCCAACCGGCGAACAAGTTCATAATCGCGTCACCATCTAGGGTTTGTGATAGAGCCTCGATTCGAGATGACGGATGTTGTTGCGCAAACCCTAAGGGGATAAGAGATGGCGAGGTTGATGAAGAAATGTTCGGGGTAGGGTTTCGCCAATTCTCATTGTAGAGTGGGCTGCCGGTGGCCGGATTCGGTGGTAGCGGAGTGGCGGAAGCCGCCGCCGCCAGCGACGGAGATGGTGGTTGCTCGGCTAATTGAGCTTCTTGTGAGAGAAATGCGTAGGTTGTGATGAGCTTAGGGTGTAGGGTTCTGGAAAGAGGTTTCCATCTACGAGTCAAGATCGCCATTGACGCCATTTTTTGGTTTTGGTTGATCAGATTGCAGTCATGTAGTGACTGTTGTTTAGGGTTTTTCGTTTTGATTGTTAAGTGAGAGGTTGAAATGGTTAGAATGCGAGAAGAACATGGGTCCGTTTAATGCTATTGCAAAGCTGAAGGGTATTTTTATAAAATGTAACGTAGGAGTTTCCAACGGCCCATAACTAATTTGGGCTGGTAATAATGGGCTTATCCCTACGGAATTAACAGTACTTGTAGATCTCAACTAGACATATGAGACTAGAATGAAGAATCTCTTTGTATTGAATCTTTTAACTTTATATTCATAAAATGATTAAGGAGATATTTAGGAAAATTTATTTAGAGATGCTTATGGCTCATATGGCTCATATAAGCTCATAAACTATAAGTACATCTAAATAAGTTTTCCCAAACACCCCCTGACATGTGAAATAAGCTAATTTTCATTCTTAATTTCATCATATTATTTGGACACTTATATTAATCAAATGAGTATGAAGATACGTAGTAAGATTTAGTAAGAACAATATCATTTATCTTGGCATAATTATAAGTAGGGTGTCCATTGGGTTATCGTGTCGTGTTTGAGCTCTTATCTGGTTGGTCGTCGGTTTTGGGTTAAAAAAAATTATAATTTGAAATAATATTTGACAGAACATCCATTCTTATTAACAATCCTTAAAATTGTCATTATCATAAACATATTTTAGATGCATAGAAATTAAATTGATAATAAAAAAATCCAAACATCCATTTATAATGAAATTGAATTCCAATTACAAATAATTATATCAAAACAAACATGCCTTATATACTCATACAGCTACTTTTATTCATATATATCATATTTCCCTTTCGTTGCCAAACCGAACTAGCAGCCTAAGAATACCATCAAAGTCAATAGTGTCTGTAAACCAACGGACTTTCAGTTGCAGTGAAAGACCACTTACCCCACCCGGTCAAAGATCATGAGGAGTCTTTTTTTAATGAAAATAGTGTAAGTATATTTTTTAATAGAAAAGCACAGATGTTTTATGGTACTTCCTCCTATTCAAAATAAGTGATACACTTTCCTTTTTGGGGTGATTCAAAATAAGTGATACACTTTGAAAAATTACCTTATTTGGCAAAAAATAATGGGACCCACACCCACTAACTATCTACTTTAACAATTGAAATGACCTCTTTACCCTTACTTTTTTACTTTTAAACATCATTAACCCCACTTTATTCAAAATGTGTGGGACCCATTCTCCACTAACCATTTAATTAATCTAATTTAACCATTATTATAATATTTTGCCTCAAAAACCGTGGAACCCAAAGTATATCACTTATTTTGAATCGGAGGAAGTATAAAAATTCATTGTATCCCATTATGAAATGGGTCTATTTACACCTAATATATATTCTGTATTTCTCCTTTGGTGGCAGTGTTCGTCTTTCAAGATTCCCTAGTCTAAAAAAGGCAATTAAGATTTCATATCTTGAATGACTACCACCATTTTTCATTCAAAAGCCTCATCATTTTGTAGCTAAAGTAATATAAAAGCCACCTTCTAAATTTTGGCATATTTTGGAGAATACTTCCAACTTGTATTATTTACGCTTTTGCTCTTTTTTCAATGTATCATATTATTCCCTTTTGAATATTTTAAATGTCATTTGTTTTACATATAGTTACTAAAAAAATAATCACATCCCACAAAAAAGTTTTCATTTCTCTTTGTTATATATATTTAGGAGATTGTTACTGGTAGATAAAATCTTTAATAATATTTTTGATTAAAATAAAAAGTCATTTTGGAGAGTAATGTGTTTTTATGAGATAATAAGTACGTGGTGTGGTATATGATAATATTCTTTTATTATGTGGATCCTTAAATTTGAGAAATGAGATCTTTTTTTGAGACAAAATTTAGAAGAGAATAAGAATTTTTTTTATTGGACGTAGATATTATATATTAAGAAACTTATAATATTTTAAGCCTGGTCGGTATGGACATACAAATAAGTCCTGTGGTGATGAGTTGGCACCTTCCACACCGTCGCTCAACAAAAAACACCACCCCCACCACACCATGGGGGGCTCTCGTGGGAGGTAAGTGGCCACGCCACGAGTGAGCACGGGAAAGGGAACGATTTTTTATGCATGCTTTGACCGTTTAGGCTTAATAAATTACAAAAAATTTGGTATGGTGTGGTGTGGTGGGTATTCCCTCAAAGATGACGTGATGTGGTTGCTTATGTGGCATCTAATATGGCAAACATTTTAGTGTGGTTAGAGCAATGGGTGTGGTCACCCCAAGTCGGAAGCCACATATGCGCCACCTCTGAGCCACATCATCATTTCACATTTCACATTCAAAACCCCCAAATACCCCCGTACCATCATTTAAGCCATTTGGGCCCCACCCCCTTTTTTTCTTTTTCTTTTTTTAAAAAACATAATACTTCATTAAAATAAATAATTAAATAATACAAATTAAAATACCTAAAAAAGAAAAAAATTACCGAAAAATAAAAAAATTTTACTCAAAAATTAAAAAAAAACGAAAAATAAGAAAAAAATACCGAAAAAAAACAAAAAAAAACTACTCGTCGTCATCGTCCACGTCAAGTTCATCTTCTTCGACGGGGTATTTTTCATGGATCGCCTTTTTTTCCTTGACGATTCTCGCCTTATCCTGGCGCCCCAACCCGTGGGTGTTAGTGCTTAGGAATCGCAATTCTTCCAACCGCACGAAAACGTCATCCCGCGCCTTTGACCTTTCGTAAGCCGATTGAGCGGCTTCACTTTTCCGCATAAACTCGGTCATCATAGCCTCGCCAAGGTCCGGCGGTGCGGCACTTCCGGCGGTGTTAGTGCCGGATGAACTTTCCGATCTACTTTTTTTTTGCCTTACGAGACGTTCCCGCCGGACGTGGTCTCGTATCTTCCCCGAAACTTCTTTGTTATCGGAGAGTGAAATGGGCTCGGGGGCGTCCCATTTCGGGCATTTTTCTCAAAACTTCCCACGCACCTTCATTGTTAAATTGTTTTTTTGACGCCGACTCGTCACGGTACGCTTGTCGGACACGGGCCAAAAAGTCGACCTCATTTTCACCGCTTCTACTTGTACGTTGTAAACGTTTGTTGATACCGTTGAAACGTTGACAATTACCTTTTAAAGTCGTCCACTTCCCCGTCAACATATCTTTGGTACTCGGCGTATCAACATCCTTGTTGAACTCAACAAGGATTTTATTCCAAAAACATTCATCGGATTGGTCGGCACCCTTTTCGGCATCCTCGGAAACGCTAACCCAACACTCGGCCAATAACAGTTCTTGTGCGGCGTCCCACCGCATGACCGTCCGACTTAAGTTGGTGGCAACTTTTTTCCGCTTTCTTCTCGCCTTTTCAATGGCCGCAGGGTCTTGAGGTTGTGAAGGTTGTGGTTGTGAAGATTGTGGTTGTGACCATTGTGTTTGTGACCACATTTGAGGGGGGTGTTGTTGAAGGTTTTGAAATTGTTGTTGAAGCATAAATTGGTTATATTGCTCTTGGGAAAATGTCGGCATCACATATTGGGTACCATAGGGATTGGACCCCGGCATTTCGGTATTTTGGGTGGACGATACCGATTGTTGTGACGAAGGTGTTGACGGATTGGACGTCGGTGAGCCAGAACTTCCCCATCCAAGAATACCGTTCATCCAATCGCGATGTGGTTGAGACATTTTTGTGAGTTTTTGAGAGCGAAAATGTAAGAAATTGTAGAGAGTGTGTAGAAGATGGTGTGAAAAAAGGTTATGGTTAAAGGGGTTATTTATAATAGGTTTTATTTAAAAAAAATTAATTTTCCGTCAAATAGACGTTGCCAACGGCTAGTAGCCGTTGCCAACGGCTAGTCCACGTGTCACCTCCCCATTGGTCCGCTGCCCTCGTTGATAGTCCGGCGCCCCGCCTCACTCGAGTAGCGGGCGGTGCCGTGGCGGATCCGACGCGCCGAGGTGGCATCTGGCGCCCACCCCCTCCGTTACCACACCACACACTCTTAGTGGTACTCATATCCACCAGCCTAAGAGAAAATGAGTCCCATTGATATTTGATATGGCTTGATAATGTATTTTTATTATTTTTCTAGTGTTGTAGTTTGAAATATGAGTTTATAATAATTATGTATTTACTTGTCCCACACATTTTTTATATAGCAAATTAATAAATATTATATTGTCCTATGTGATAAATTTTTATTCTAGAGGATACCATTGAAGCGATGATCATGCATTCAAATTATTTTATTATTACATAATACATACACATGATATATGACGTATGACATAATATTATTTCTCTAAGTGTTTATATCAAAGACCATGATCTTTTAATCCGTAATTGACTATATCTATCCATCTAAAGTTTTGTATAGACTAAATATGAAGAATTGGCAGATTTGGTGAATAATATATTCATACCAACCTATAGATAAAAGGTTTTGATATATCACCTTACTTTTACCTTTAAGCATCATTAATATCACTTAATTTAAAATAAGTGAGACTTATTCTCCACTAACTATCTACTTTAATCTATCTTAAACTATCTTTTAATCTTTTACTTCAAAAACCGTATTTTTCTAAATATATTACTTATTTTGATACGGAGGTAGTATTACTAAATATAATAAATATTTTACATTGTTTTCTCCAATATGGACAAAGCTTATGAATTAAAACAAGAGTTAAAATATGAAATGGTATATTTTCTTAGCATTTATAGCTAAATTATCTTATTATTTACCACATGATCACATATGCAATCTATTAATCTTCTTCCTTCATATTATATTAGTCATTGATTTTGACATTTGTTTTAATCAAATTAAAAAAAAATCATAAAAAAATATATAATTTCTCTTATTAAATTATTCAAGTTATAAAAGAATAGGTCAAAACACATGGCGGTAGCGTTTGTGCCTTTGCGGGATGGAGAAGAAACAAAATAGTTAAAACATATGACAAAAATTCGAAAACCTTTATTTATTTTGTGCTTTGACGGTCCAAGACTCCAAGTTGTATCATCAATTAAATTAATTTCCATGAATTGTATCAATAGACATATTGAAACTAGTTTATTTGTTGTATACTAACTACTAAGGCATATATACTTGTGGTGCTAGTCCCTTGCTAGTTTTTTATGATAGTTTTTCGGGGTTTTAAATCGGGAGTGATGGTTTTGCCGAAGCTCCTGCCCCGTTGCCTTTGCTTGCTTTTCAAAAAAAAAAAAAAACTACTAAGGCGTGTAGCTATTGAGCATTGTATAATTGTGAAACCTAACGTGGATCAAACCAAAGCTTTCAACCAAAGTTGGAGTGCCAACGGGCTTCGGCAACCGATAACAGTTGGATGCGAACGGACAAAGTCCCTTGGAACCAATCTAATACCTTCATAAAATAACTACTTTTATTCAAATGGACCCCATATTTCCCGACTTTTCTTCCTTCGGCAAAGCAAAGCTTCAACCGATGGAAGCTAACTGATGTCACTGTGCCAACGGTGTCAACAAAGTGAATGACGTTGGTTAGTGTTGGAAAAGATTACTTTGTACCCTTGTAATTATATGTATAATTAATTGCTTGTAGCTTTGTGTTCTCATTTGTGAAAGCTATTGAACGAGTTAATGTAAGCCCAAAATAAAGTCCAAAATGAAGTTGTGATGAATGAAATATCAACTCTCAAAGTCGGGTGTTTAATATAAATAATCTTGTGTTGGGAGGTTGTCACATATTGAAAATATAAAACCAAGGTTGAGTGCTCAGCTCAAGCTCACCTAATAGCAGATCAAGCTAACATAAACTTAATTTAAGCTCAACTATCAGTTCAAGCTCACCTGATTTTATCTCAAGCTCACATGTACTCAACTCAAACTCACTTGATCTAACTTAGAAAAGTTGTTTCATATTAGTTATTAATTTAAAAATTCATTTTGATTTCTTGTTAAATACATTGAGTGAGTTTAATTGTTCCATTAAACATTAGTTATAATTCAACACTATAAAATAAGACTTTTGGTTCATTAGTTGTCACTCGGTGTCATCCGTCAAAGGGCTCTGCCAAACACCTTTGGCAGTGCTGAACCCACACCGTGGGTGGCGTGTGGGTGGTGCTAAAACTGCGCCATTCTTTCACCACCATTGCTTTGGTGATCATTAAACTGCTTCTTGTGCTCAAATCAACACTTTAATACCAATTTGGCTATGACTTTGACACCGATTCTGACTATAACAAAGGGATGTTAAGGTGTTAATAGCCATGTTAAAAGCCAAAGAAAAGCTTTTAACATGCCCTTTAATCTTTATGCCACACCATCTACTCTGAGTACACTAAAATCACTTTTCATTGTTTTTTTCTTTAACACAATTCACGATACCACTTGATCAAATAGATATTAAAGGTTTGTTATTAATGTATGGTGTTATTTTTTTTGAACGACAACAAGAGAAACCTCGGCGGGAGTTTCGGTAATGTCATCACCCCCTTCAAGGCACCCAAAAAATAAATTTAAAAAAAGCCTAGCCAGAAGCTAGCAAAAGTTACAATACAAAGAAAGGAAAAAACGAAACACCTAAACACCAAAATCAACAATCAAAAACTTAAATTATAGAATTAGCCCAAACACCCCTTTGGGTCAGTCACCCATCCGCCCCATTGAGCTGCACCAATTTTTCTTTTTGATCTATTCTTTAACCAATAAATTACTTGAGCTTGAAGGTGGGATATATCGAGCTTGAAGCAGCTCTTGTCTTGAGGTTTAAAGACAACGTCATTACGGTGTTTCCATATAAACCAAAGGTACGCTAAAACAACTCCGGTGAAATATGAGAGTTTTGGCCCGGATAAATTTTCATCACTACCACACAACCAAATTTGTGAAATTGTCGTGACATTGTGACATGAAAGGTTCCACCAATTTGCAATTCCCTGCAAAAAAGAGCGAGCAACAGTACATGAAATAAAGAGGTATTTCTCGGATTCGTTTTCCACTCCGCGCAATGGGCAAGCACAAGAAAGGAGCGGGATTCCACGTTTCTCTAGATCTAATTTTGTTGGCAGACGGTCATGGGCAATACGCCAAGCATTGACGTATAATTTATAGATTCAAGTTTCATTACAGATAAATAAATATAAATTAGATGCCGTAAAAAAAACTGGATCAAATAGATCCGTTGAGTATTTGTCTTAAAACAATATTATTTAATATATTAACTTTTTTAATTTTACGAGGAAGTGAGTATACAAGAAAGATATATACACTTATCACCCCCGACCCCTGTGCACCTTCGGCCTCTGTTTCTTGTCTACCAAAATAAAAATTTGCTTCTCTCTCTCTCTCTCCACACATTGTAACTCGAAAACGACACCTTTTAACACCACAATCAGCCATAATTAACCTACCACCCCACCATCTGGCTACAACCATGGCTGTTTTTGCACTTTACATGGCGGTTCTCTTAGCCATGGCCGGCTACTCAAGTAAGATCTCTCGATTTTCTTCCATTTTCCGCAAATGGGTTTTTTACTTTTTAAATTTTCTCAAATGGGTTGTATTTAGTTTTCCTTTTTGAGCAATAAATCACCAACTTTTTTATGTGTGTGTGTTTCAACAGATGCAGCTTATTGTGTATGTGACGCTTCACAGAGTGATGCAGTTCTTCAAAAGAACATAGATTATGCTTGTGGAAATGGAGCTGATTGTACTCAAATCCTTCAAAACGGTGCTTGTTATAACCCTAACACTGTCAAAGATCACTGTAATTATGCTGTAAACAGCTATTTTCAAAGGAAAGGTGAAGTGCAAGGGAGCTGTGTTTTTTCTAATACAGCTTCTGTTACCCCAACAGCCCCTGCTGGTAAGTTTTTCTTGATATTTTAAATTATTAGCTTCATTTTCCTGAGTAATGTAACTTGTACTTTATGAATTGAAACTTTGTACACCAACTAACACACCAAATAATGTCTTGCACACCCAAACACCTCTTTTGAATTAACTCTATACTGGCTTGTACTTTGTGCAATGAAGTTGTGCATTGTAGTAATATTTTTTTCATGATGATTTACAGGGGCAACTTCTGCTTGCTATGCTGGGAGTCCAGGGTGTGTTTTCTTAACCTCCTCCTCTTTTTGGCATATTAGATCTTGCCTTTTTTTCTTCCATTTCTCATTAAATTATTTATTTGTCATCATTTTTGGCATTGAAGTTATGTGGGTATGTTTCTTGATGCATAAAGGTCTAATCTTTATAGTTTTTGTGTGTTTAAAATTGTTCCTTTTTCAACCAAAAAGGTTAAAATATAAAGAAAGTGGCACAGTTTTTTATTCGGCTTCCATGCCATAGGGAGAGGTGCTTGAACATTCTAGGTAGGAGTGATTTAGTTGATATGTATTGACCAAAGGAAGAAAAGGTTTCTTGTACATTTAGGAGTGTGTTTCTTGACATAAATAACTAAATTTTACTCCGTATAATTTTAGTGTGTTTAAATTTGTTTTCCCAATTAAAAAAAGTAAATATAAAGAAAGTATACTTTTTGATTGATCTCAAGAATTCAAAAAGAGAGTGATTTAAGATTTCAAGAAGCTCATCTTTCTCGATGATGCACTTCTTGATGCTTCTTGGGGAAGCCCATCTTTCCAGAGCAGAAAAAACAAAATCCAAAGCAATGTACATGTTTATATGCTTAATGTACATAGCACATTGCTCTGAAGTTGTAGCTTTCAGCTATGGAGTAAAGGAATCATTTTTTTAGTGGTTGTAGTTGCAGAGAGCCTCTCACTTGACTTGAAAGTTTCACAATTATTAAGATTTTTTTTAGTTAAATCAATTTTCAAGAGCCGATAATGTTATATTGTGCGGTACATTATGCATTGAAAGTTGTATTATGCTTTTAGAGCTGGCTTTCAACTTTCAAGAATCATTTGGTAGATCTAGCATGTTACATTAGGTGCTGTTTATTCAGTTCACATGTGAGTTGTCAAGATATTGTTATCTCTCGTATGTTTGTTTTTTCCTCTATTTTTGATAATATATCAAGCAAAGGTCATGTTAGGTCAAAGGTCATGTTAGTGCAAATAATAATGTGCATGAATCATTGGGTCCCTCATCCTAGTTGTGTCTCAACTTGCATTACTAGTAAGATGATTACTAAGACTAGACGGTATGGGCCAAACCCCGTGGTGGTGGTGCTGAGGTGGCCTGTTGGCCACGGCGTTAACGAGCGGGGAACACCGCCCCCCTACACGGCGTGGGGTGCGGTGGTGGAGAGGAGTGGCCACGGGAACGAGCGTTAACGGGGTGGTGAAAGCTTTGGTGAGACAAAAAGTGGGACCCATCAACACACCACACCACCACTTGTGAGGAGGGTGGTGTTCCCTTTCTTTTAACGGGGTGGTGGTTGCCACATGGACACCACACCACCACATGGCCCATACCCCATAGTCTAAGTAATGATATCGGGGTAAACTTGGAATCATTTTGGTCGGGAAAATTAGAACACGATGTTTTAAAAATCGGCCAATGTTCTAGATACCGTTGAACCAGCTGGACTAGATTAGTCGACCGGTTGAACCGCATGCTTATATTATTGAGTGTTTATGATGTAATAATCATGCAATGGTGTAAAATTGTCAAAAGAAGCTAGAAATATACAAATAAAATAGCATTACAAATATTTTTTCTTCTTCCAAAACCTGTTTTTCAAAGTTTTTAGTTCTAAAACCTATATAAAATATCATGTCTATTTTATCTATCTAATTACTTTAAAAACCCCAGTTTTTCCGGGTTCAACCTGGCTTTTATTTCCAATTGGCCGGTTCTGACGAAGCTGTAACCATTGGTATAACCGGCACATTTTTACCGGCTATCTTCATGTTACCGGATTCAAACGTGTATACGTGTAATTGTTGATAGGGGTAAAAGTGGAAATGCAAAGTTTACCCATTAAATTTATTGAAGTTTAAAATGCCTAAAATTTTAAGGGCATCCAAAGACAAATCAAGTTATGATTTGGCTTTGAATATTTAAGAGGATACATACAAGATGTATGCAATAGGTAGTTGTACAGTCTGCTTTATCTGTTATACTTGTACCCACAAGCCGTGAATGTGAGTAGTACAATTCAATGATTTCATTATTCTAAGCCTTCTACTTATGATTCCTGAATTATGCAGCTCAACAACCCCAACAACCTCATCGCCACCCGGGACTGGAACCGGAACCGGCACAGGTACAGGCGGAGCTGGCACTGGCACGGGCGGAGCTGGCACTGGCACGGGCACAGGGACCGGAACGGGCACGGGCACAGGAACCGGAACGGGCACGGGCACAGGAGGCACGGGCACGGGTCTGGGGATGAGCCCACCGTTTGGGCTTGGGCCATCGGGATCAGGTGGCATTGACACCAGTGGCGCCGAATCATCCAAACCAGGCACTTTGCTAACTCTTTTGGTTCCGGGCTTGATCTTATGGCTAAGGTTAAGGTTGATCTAACCACGGTTTGTTTCAATGTACGGTCATGACTCATGATTAATTCGGTTGTAATTTACGCGGTGGTCGGGTTGTAGTAGGGAATCGATTATCGGCTGTATTCCATTATAGGGTATTTGTCTACTTTTTGTACGTGGGGAATTTATGCCTTTTGAATTGAGGCTGTCGCTGTGAATGAGTGTTTGTGGGGTTACTAAAATGTTCTTCACGCCTTTTAGAAATTCTTATCTTTTTGTATATCTAAAAGGTCACTTTTTATTTTATTTATTTATATTCTATAACCACTCTTTTATTTAATTAGTTATGCAATGGGTGGTCCAAATGGTTGTCATCGCTGGCGGCTTCAACCCATGCAACACTTTATGTTTAACCCTAAGAGGTCAAACTAAAAATGGACCAAAAAAGTTTATGCAAAATGTACTCAGAATTGATTGTAATCGTTGAACCAGACCTAATAGAATTATGCAGGTTTGGTTGTTTTGAACTTTCATGCAAATTAATTCTTGATCTGGTTCGTTACAAGACAACATTAGTTCAGTCCAATCAGAACAATTTGTCAGGATCGATTAACTATGAACGAGTTAATAAACACCTTAGATCTAATTTATAATAGAAGTTACAGCGGATCAACACTATATCAATATGTTTAAGAACGATGAATTGTAAAACAATATACGAAAATATTAAGAACACAGTTTCACAAAAAGCTTCAATGTATATTATTGATTAACAATACATACGTACGTTTACAATTCGTAAGGAACTTATTTATAATAGTCCTTGAAGCTAAACTATTTACCCTAGTTATTCTATGACTTGATTTACATTCGAATTATAAAGATATACATTGAATTACATTCTATAACTAATTCTGCGAAGATCTCGGACATGATATGTTCCATAAGCGCGTATCAGTAGTAAAACTAATCACCAGTAGTAAATATGTAACGTCAGTAGTAAGTCTGGTGACCAGTAGTAAGTCCAAAACCATCGTCAGTAGTAACTACTATTGATCAGTAGTATCTTCAATATGTCTTGATCAGTAGTAATTAAGTTATAGACTTCACCAGTATCAACTCATCAGTAGTAAGTTTCTGCCCCATCAGTACTAACCATAATATTCATCAGTAGTAAACATGATCAGTACTAACTGCATCATCAGTATTAAGTTGATCTGTGATTTACTCCAACAATCTCCCCCTAAACTTATTGATTCTCTTTCAATCACATAAGTTTCTTTTGTTCTTCCTCTTCCTTCTTTCTTTTCTCCAGAGTTCTTTGATTTTGTTGATGTCTTTGAGCAATGATGTATTTGCTGTTTCTTTTTGTAAAATAAGTTAACTTGTTCTGAAACATAACAACATCATATGGCTTCATCATTGTATTTGTGAATATCTGATACATAGTCTTCTCAGAATGTGGATATTCTTTTTCATATAAGTATAGCTCACATACTTTGCCTGATTTTTCAAAGAAATACATATTGGCAGTAGGAATGACATTCCAAGCATAAACATTTCCTGGATCTGTAAATTGTTCTGGGTAGTTATCTGGATAAAATGCAGCATCTATCATTCTTGTCAAATATCCAGCACCAGATTCTTTCCATGATTTCTTTGACATCCTTGGTTTTCCAATGATCAGAAGCTTGATTACATCACTTCTTGAACATGAACTGATCAATGGTAACCATCCAGTAAATCTTTGTATAATTTTATCTTCCCTTACAATCTCTATAACATTGTTAGGCATGACTCTCCAATTGATGATTGGATTATTCTGCAAGGGAGCAACAGGCACTTCAAGAACAGGTATGATTTGTTCTGTTTTTGACTTCTTTTTAGTGCTATGTTCTTGAGTAATAGCTTTTCTCTTCTTTGATTGGGGAGTTGAGGAATCACCAGTAGTTGATACACTACCAGCTTTTATTAATGTTGGACTGATTGGAATTAGGGCTTTAAATTTCTTTGCTTCTTTTTCTTCTTGTTCAGCCAAACCCTTCTTCTTGGCAGCACAATATTTTTCAATAATTGTCATCATCTTCATTCTGCCAAAGGACTTTGCATTGTGCCCTTTTGTCTTTAAAAATTCAATCATATTAGTCTTCTGTTCAAACACATCATCAGTTAGCTCACTTTTTGTTCTTTTGCATTCAGAAACCAATTCTTCAAGACATTGTATATGTTCTTCTTCAACTTTTCTGAGTCTTTTGAATTCTGCCTTTTGAGCTTCTAACTGGATATCTTCTATTTGAACAGGTATTTCTGCTTCTTGAGTTTTCTTCTTCTTCTTTTCCTCAAGAGCTAGATACATCTCCACATTCTCCAAGAATTTCTTGTGTTTTACCCTCCATCTGGACTGCTTTTCTGATCTGACATGATTAATTTTGTTCACCATTTGGTGACCTAAAGCTCTGTTGGGATAATCATCATCATATATTTCCTTTCCTTTTCCAATACAAGCAGATGGTGGAGGTGGAGTGTATTTCATATCAGGTACACCCATAATCAGAAGTTTTGGATAAAACAAGTGTAATTGATCTTCTGATAAAATTTTAGGGTGTGGAGGAAGTGTACATTCATCTACCTCAAACCAATTCACATTATCATCAATGTCAGGTATGATAAGTGGTTGATTAGGAGTTGGTGGTTTGGAGATAATGACATGTCTTTCCCTTTCAATTAACTCTGGGAGTTGCAGTTCTTCCTCATCAGTAGTAACCAAAGTAGTTACTACTGGTGTGACTTCAGGAGTTACTACTGATAGGGCATCAGTAGTATTTGTTGCTTTTATTTCTTCTTCCTGACTTACTACTGCTATGATATCAGTAGTAGGAGTTACTACTGATACTTCTTTTTCAGCTTGTTCTTCCATGGGAGCAGTAGTTATTGGCTCATCATCAACAACCATCTTTTCTGGGCTTTCATCAACATTTGTTTCTTTTAGATTCAAGAGAGAGGATGCTGCTGCTGCAATTGATTCATCAATCATTTTTTGAATATTATCCTTCTCCCCCTTAGTGAGCTCAACTGGAGGAGCCTCACTATCATCAAGCTTTTTCTTCAATTTCCTTATGATTTTAGTTTGTTGATGAAGCCTGTGCTCATAGAATCTCATTCTTTTGTTGATGGTGTTCATGTGCCTTTTCATTGCAGTCATTGTTTTTCCTTGGTTTGTAAGATACTTAAGACAATCTTGTACAGTGGATTCAAGAGAATCCACTTTGTCCGTCAATAGTTTGGTTTTAATACTGTCCTCACTCCATCTAGCAAGAACATCGGGCTTACTAACAGGTACATTGGCTTTCAGGTTTTCCATCCTTTCCGTTAATTCAAAAGATCTACCCTCATCACTTCTTGGTGATTCATAGGGTTGTTTAGACATTCTCTTCTTCCTAGAAGAAGCAGAAGTGCCCCCCCCCCTTGTGGTTTCTTGGCACCGGGGTCCTTTAAGTAATTCCTCAAATGAGTCATCACTTAAAGTTGCCGAGGTCCGGGTCTTAGAGATGTTTTCACTGTCCTGTGCACCCACCTTTGGGGCATCAGTAGTGAAAGCCCTCGCCTCATGTCCTCTCTCCTCCTTGGAGGACAACTCTTTGAGCCTGGGGTATGACTCGATTTGTCCCCTGGTGTCCTTGAAGGAAGTTTTCTTCCTTTAATAAGTTGTGGAAATATTTTGGGTTTTATTTGGTAGGTCTTCCACAGAGTGAAGAGTAGCACTCTGCAGATTTATTTCAAGTTCCTGGGACACATTCAGGACTTCTATTTGTGAGGGTGATTGAGTGACTGTTTGGGGTGGTGTTTGGGCTGCATTTGGGGGTGATGGAGTGGGTTGAGGTTCAATTTGGGTTGTATCTATGATTGAACCCTCTCCAAGTTGTGGTTGATCTTTGATCATATTAGGAAACAAAGGGGTTTCCTTGCCCGAAAATTTAAATTGTTTTCTCATATTAGAGAAAACTTTCTTGTTCAACTCAGGAATGATAAAAATGTTTTTGGGAGTTGACAAGTTTTGTAATTCACAGTTTATGATATGTTGGAGAAATCTAGGATACATTAAAAATTTTGAAGAACTAAGATTTCCCAACATACCTTCAAAATCATGTATGAAAAATTAAATACTTGGTATGTGCATAAACAGACAACAGCAGAGGCTATTGCCTTATTAAACTCATTCCAAGTACTTCGTTTTGGAGAAATACAATGTTGAATAGTATGTACAAGAAATTTCCATTGTGGGGAGAGAAGACCTTTTTGAAAAGTTACTATGTTAAGTCTTCCCTCATAACCCATTTTAGTTAAAATTTCAGCAATAAATTCCTTAGGAAGTGTAGACATACCTACATCATCATGTAGTTGTAGATGGTGTCGAATAGATTGTTCAGTGATTGTGATCGTCTTTCCATCCACCGATGATTTTATCATGGGCACAGTTGCACCCTCTGTTCTTTCAGCATTGGTCCAAAAGTCCACCAAGTGCTGTTGATATGCTTTCGGTTTGACAGTTAGTGCGAACTTGATATACGAATTTTTCAAGAAATTGACTATTGGACGAAAATCTTTTGTTCCGTCTGGATTGCGTAGAAACGCACACATATTGTGGAACTCTGAATATTTGAGATCTGTTTGAACATTGAGAGATTGTAGAGTTGCCATTGTTGTTGATTTTGAGAAACAAGTAAGAATTTTTGTTACTGATGAAGGGTTTTTGATCGTAAGTTAGGGTTTGTCGAGAGGTTTTAGTAAATCGAACTGAAGATAATGCTAAACTAATCGACTGCCGCCTTTTATATCTTTCGATTTAGCCTGCAAAAAGACTAAATTGCCCTTCGAATCATAACATAACGGTTATTTTCACGGGGGTTAGTTTGGTAATGTTGATTCTGAAAGACCAGTAGTAAATGTGATACCAGTACTAGAACGTCAGTAGTATCTACGAATCATCAGTAGTGACTAAGGATTTTGACATCAGTAGTAACTATAGACATCAGTAGTAACTACCAACACACAAGACCAATAGTATATGTGAATACCAGTAGTACTGACTCACCAGTAGTATTTATGTAAACCTAATACACACCAGTAGTATTGTCCTACCAGTAGTATTTTGTGCACATTCCTACACACCAGTAATACAGATCTACCAGTAGTAAAACACTTAAACAAATAAATAACTTTTTACAACAAAACTTTACACATGATTTTAAGTGAGATTTTAATTTATTAAAATCATTCCAATACTGCTAACCAAGAAGTTGAATCTTCCTACATCAAATGCTTTTGTAAAAAGATCTGCTAATTGATCATCAGTATGAATTTTAACCACTTTGATTAATTTCTTTTCATTACAGTCTCTTATAAAATGAAATCTTATTTCAATGTGTTTAGTTTTAGAGTGTTTTACTGGATTGTTCACAATACTAATAGCACTTTGATTATCAATGAAAATAGGAGTTTTAAGGATAGAGATACCAAAGTCTAGAAGCTGGTTTTGAATCCAGAGTACTTGAGCACAACAAGGAGATGCAGCTACATACTCTGCTTCAGCAGTTGATGTTGATACATTTGTTTGCTTCTTACATTGCCATGACACCAGTCTTGATCCAAAGAATTGACATCCACCAGTAGTGGATTTTCTATCTTGACATTCACCTCCATAGTGACTATCTGTGTAGGCTATGAGTTCAAATGGTGAATCATGTGGATACCATAGACCCAGTGATGGTTTGCCTTTCAAGTATCTGATTATTCTTTTGACAGCCTGCAAGTGTAGTTCTTTAGGTTTTGCTTGATATCTTGCACACACACAAACACTATACATAATGTCAGGTCTTGATGCAGTTAAGTACATCAAAGATCCTATCATTGATCTATATAAGTGTTCATCTACATCCTCCCCCTCAACATCAGGATGTAGGTGTTTGTGTGTTTCCATTGGTGTACTTGCACTTTTACAGTCTTTCATATCAAACTTCTCCAAGATGTCCTTGACATATTTTGATTGGTTTATCAAAATACCATCTGTTCTTTGACTGACTTGGAGTCCAAGGAAGAAATTCATTGGACCCATAGAGCTCATCTTGAATTTAATCTGCATCACTTCTTCAAATTCTTTGCATAATAAATCATTGGTTGAACCAAAGATGATATCATCTACATAGATTTGTACCAGTAGAATATCATCTTTGACTTTCTTTGTGAACAAAGTTTTGTCAATGGCTCCTCTTTTAAAGTTATTCTTCAATAGATATGATGGTAATGTGTCATACCATGCTCTTGGTGCCTGATGTAGGCCATACAGAGCTTTATCCAATTTGAACACATAATCACCATGTTTTGGATCTTCAAAACCTGGAGGTTGGCAGACATAGACCTCTTCTTCAATCTTCCCGTATAGGAATGCACTCTTTACATCCATTTGATAGACTTTGAACTTTTTGAATGAAGCATATGCTAGGAATATTCTTATTGCTTCAATTCTAGCAACAGGAGCATATACTTCATCATAGTCTATTCCTTCTTCTTGAGTGTATCCTTGGGCTACAAGTCTGGCTTTGTTCTTGATTACTATACCTCTTTCATCTTTCTTGTTTCTAAAGATCCATCTTGTTCCAATGGCTCTTTTTCCTTTGGGTAGAGGTACAAGTGTCCAAACAGCTTGTAACTTGAATTGAAGGAGTTCTTCTTGCATTGCCTCAATCCAGTTTGAGTCCTTCATTGCTTGTTGGATCTTCTTTGGTTCATCCTGAGACAGAAAGCATTCAAACATACATTCATTAGCAATTAAACTTATATTACACATGTTTGCAGTTAAGCTTTTGTTTAATTTGCTTCTTGTTTGCAGTGGTGAGTTAACATCACTTAGAACAAGATCTAATGGATGGTTCTTCTGAGTCCTTGTAGTTGTAGCTCTATTAACCACTATTTGATTTTCAAGATTGGACTCATTTGTCTCAGGCAGTTGCTCCTCTAGTGATCCTTCATTGTCATTGATGTTTGGTTCATCATCATCTTGGTCAGAGTTACTACTGCTCTTTTCTTCATTGAGATCAGTAGTATTGTTGTTGTTACTGGTATCAGTAGTATCTTGAGAATTTCGGTTATTGCTAGGACCAGTAGTATTTTGAGTACTATTACTGGTACCAGTATTATTTGAATTACTACTGTCCTCATTCTCAGAGTTACTACTGGTTCCAGAATTTGAGTTATTACTGTCCTCAGTATTAACTGTGGGAGCAGTATCAACTACTATGTATCTCATCTTATCTTGACCAGTATTAACAGATGATGTTCCTTCCTTTTGAGTGTGACAATTTGAATCACCTGCATTTAAATCCATGTTAGAACTAAAGGATTTGGTTAGATTGTCTATGTTAAATAGCCAATCTGGACCATTTCCTTGTTCATTAGGAACATTTTCATTAAAGGATACATTGATGCTTTCTTCAGTTATCCTTAATCTCTTGTTGAATACTCTGTATGATTTGCTTTGAGTAGAGTATCCCACAAAGATTCCATCATCAGCTTTGCAGTCAAATTTACCAATTTGTTCTCTTGTAATCAGAATAGTACAAGGACAACCAAATGATTTTAAAAAACTTATAGATGGTTTTCTTTTATTAAAAAGTTCATATGGTGTTTTAAAATGTGGCTTCACTATTAATACTCTGTTCTGAACATAACAGGCAGTATTAACAGCTTCAGCCCAAAAAGTGATTGGTAACTTTGAATCTGCTAGCATTGATCTTGCTGCTTCAATGATGGTTCTATTTCTTCTTTCAGCTACACCATTTTGTTGTGGAGTTCTAGGAGAGCTGTATTGCCTGTCAATACCTTTAAGATCACAAAAGTTAATTAAGTTAGCATTTTTAAATTCTGTGCCATTATCACATCTTATGGCTTTAACTTTTTGATCAGATGTATTTTCCAGTTTAACAATTAAGTTCTTTATGAGTTCACTTGTTTCATCCTTTGTCCCGAGAAAGACAACCCATGTATATCTGGAAAAGTCATCAGTAATAACAAGACAATATTGTTTCTTTCCAATACTCATTACATTTGTAGGTCCAAATAGGTCCATATGAAAGAGTTGTAAAGGAACAGAAATAGAATTCACAGATTTGGACTTATGAGAAGTTTTGTGTTGTTTACCTTTTAGGCATGCAACACAATGATGATCACACATGAATTGTTTTTGAGTTAGTCCAATGACCAAATTTCTTTTTACTAAATTGTTCATGTTATTGAAATTAGTGTGACACATCCTTCTATGCCATAGTTCTGATTCAGTGGTGTTTGCCTTGGATATAAAACAGTTGACCTCATTTGAAGAAATGAGTTCTCCCCCTATATCCCGGCAATACACATTGTTTCTCCTTGGAGTTCTTAAAACAACATATTTTTCATCTAAAATAAAGTCAGGAGAAAGAATGATGCACTCAATGTCTGTGAAAAGAATTTTGTTCTTTTTATCACACACTTGAGACACACTGATAAGATTGTATTTTAGTTCAGCTACATAAAATACATCATCAAAGGTAATTTTGCCATTAGTAACAGTACCTTTACCTGTAATCTTACCTCCCTTTGGGTTCTCACCAAAAGCTACATAACCTCCATCAAATGACTTGAAATCCTTTAGAATTTGCAGATTTCCAGTCATGTGTCTTGAGCATCCACTATCAATGTGCCATGTTCTTCCTTCTTCTGGGATCTGAATGCTCTGCACAAGTAAATAAAAGGTTAGTTAAGTTTGGGAACCCAAGCTTTATATGTCTTGGGTTCATCCTTTGAGAAATCAGATTTAGAACAGTTAACCTTAAACATTTTTGGTACCCATACCTTTTTAGTACTGGTGTTCTGTTTTACTACTGCCCTTTTGGATTTTTTAGAGTTTACTACTGATCTTGGTCTATACCCATTGTTTTTAGCTTTTGAATACTTTACTACTGATGGACCAGTAGTATTTGGGTACTTACCATATTTAGAATGACCAGTAGTGTTTTGAGATTTTGGTTTGGTAGCAGTAGTAATTTTGAAATTAGGGTTGTTACCAGTAGTATTTTTGTACTGGTACCAGACAGCATTATAATTAGGGATAACACCAGTAGTAAAATTGTTACAGTTTTTACTGGTGTTGGAAAATTTAAAATATTGTTTATTTTGATTTGATTTTCCATTGTTCTTGAAGTAATTACTGTTCTGTGGGCTTCCAACTCTTCTGTTTTGCACAAATCTTGGTGCACTTCTTCCAAATCTTGGTGTTTCAGCAATTGGAGTTTTATTTTTATTCACTACTGAAGGACCAGTAGTATCTTTTAACTTTTGTGTTTTTGCTTTTTCTTTAAAATTTTTAAATTCCTTGAACTCTTTGCAATTTATTGGATTGAAGTGACAATACTTTGCTAAATGATTTATTTTGTTGCAAATAACACATTTTAATTTGTTATCTTTAGCATTTATGGTTTTTCTTTGTTCTAAGAGTTGATTCCTGTTTCTTTGATTTCTCCTTTTTAAAATTTTTGGTATATTTTCTGCATCATATTTAGGAGAATTTTCTTCACTTTGTGCTGTGTGAAAACTTGTATCAATTGAGTTTGGAGATTCAGTTTGAAAGATTGTAAATTCAATTGAGTTTGTAGTTCTATTATCATCAGAAAAATCATTTGATTCAGATGTTTCAGTATTAGATTCAGTTTGATTTTCACTTTTTAATTCATTAATTATTCTTTCTGAACTATTTTTAAGTGGAGGAATGAATATATATGGAGGTGGTACGGCATGATATCCCACTCCATGAACAACTCTTTCTGTAGTTTGATTATTAGTTAATTCATCAAGAATTTTAGTGCTTCTTTCAAACTTTTTAATTGTCAATTTATTTTGTTCAATTTCAAGTTGACATTCTTCTAATTTACTTGTTAATTCTTTATTGTTTAATTCATAAAACTCTTTCTCATCTACAGCTTGAAGCAATTCTTCCTTTATTCTTTGATCAATCATCTGGTACACCTTTATCTGATGTTCTTGATCAGCAATCACACCATCAAATTCATGGTTTCTTCTTACTGCTTTTGCTAAATCTTCATTTAATTTAGTGTTTTCTTTTTCTAAATTTTTAATAATTTTAATACATTCAGAAGTACAAGGTTTAGGTTTTACCTCAGATTTGCTGTCAGTAAAGGCCATAAGAGCTTGATTTTGAGCATGCTCTTCTGCTTGGAAGCTCCAGTCATAGCCTTGTCCTTGTTGTGAAACAAGAGCAGTTGATTTTGATCTTTTGTCTGGCTGAGGACATTCTTTTGCAAAGTGACCAAGGTTGTTACAGTTGTAGCATTTGACCTTAGTTTTGTCAAATCCAGCTTTGTCACCTTTGTTGTAGTTGAGACTTGTCCTACCAGTCCCTTTTAAGAATCTTTTGGTTCTTAGGCTCAGCATAGCCATCTGCCATTTAAGATCCATCTCCTCAAGATCATCTGGATTCAATTGTTCCAAATCATCACTAATCAGTGCAGTATGCGCATGACTAGTGAAGAAGGATTCTCTTGCAGCATCTTCACAATCTGCAGCCTTTCCTGTGGCAGTTTCTTGACCTTGACCTGTACTAGATACAAATGCAGCATTATTAGAAGAAATAGAAGGGTTCTTTTGATTTACCTCAGTTTCAAATACTTTGAGATCATTGTAGAGTTCATCTAACTCCTTTTCTTCTAGTGCATCTCTCTATCTGTATATCACTGTATACATGGCCCATTCTTCACTAAGAGACCTTAGGAACTTCATGTTGACATCTTCTTGATCCATCTTAACCCCAACCTGGTTAAGTTCACCAATAAGCTTGTTGAATCTGTCAAACACTTGAGTGAGTGTCTCATTGGGCTTTCCTTTGAAGTTTTCAAAGTCTTGCTTGAGAACAGACTTCATGTTCCTCTTGGTACTCTTGGTGCCGACGAATCTCTTCTCTAATGCTTGCCATATCACCTTTGCATCATCATATTCAACAAAGAGATGTTGATAGTCAGTAGGAATGGCCAGTAAGAGAGTGCTTAGAGTTTTGAGTTCGATGCCTTTGTCTTTCTTCTCCTTCTCACATTTAAGTTTGTCTGCTTCAGTTGCAGAGCTGCTGGCTTGACCAGGACCAGTTTTGTTGCCTTCCATGACAACTTCCCACATAGAATAATCTGTAATAAGCATGTATTGCTTAATACGATTCTTCCACATCCCAAAGTTATTGGGAGTGAGTATAGGGATTTTGTTGGCTTGAGTGCTTTCATTATTATCAGTCATGATTAATAACGTGTGTGTTTTAAAGATTAAAACTTTTTGGTTGTTCTTAAAAACTAGTAGATCTAGAACCAATATGCTCTGATACCACTTGTCAGGATCGATTAACTATGAACGAGTTAATAAACACCTTAGATTTAATTGATAATAGAAGTTGCAGCGGATCAACACTATATCAATATGTTTAAGAACGATGAACTGTAAAACAATATACGAAAATATTAAGAACACAGTTTCACAAAAAGCTTCAATGTATATTATTGATTAACAATACACACGTACGTTTACAATTCGTAAGGAGCTTATTTATAATAGTCTTTGAAGCTAAACTATTTACCCTAGTTATTCTAGGCCTTGATTTACATTCGAATTATAAAGATATACATTGAATTACATTCTATAACTAATTCTGCGAAGATCTCGGACTTGATATGTTCCATAAGCGCGTATCAGTAGTAAAACTAATCACCAGTAGTAAATATGTAACGTCAGTAGTAAGTCTGGTGACCAGTAGTAAGTCCAAAACCATCGTCAGTAGTAACTACTATTGATCAGTAGTATCTTCAATATGCCTTGATCAGTATTAACTAAGTTATAGACTTCACCAGTATCAACTCATCAGTAGTAAGTTTCTGCCCCATCAGTACTAACCATAATATTCATCAGTACTAAACATGATCAGTACTAACTGCAACATCAGTATTAAGTTGATCTGTGATTTACTCCAACGCCATTTTTTCAGTTTTTGGCCCGGTTTGATTTCAAGAGATCGAGTTTAATTATTGGGTGTGAACAACCTGGATTAAAGTTTTCTTGTAGTACATAAAACCCTTGAAAAGTATTATTCAAAAAACTATTGTCTCATATGTCATCATTAAGCATCTTTTGTGTGCACAAAAAAATACTCCATTTTAATGTTAAAATGATCGATTTTTAGTAGAATATGCTTGCACGATAAAATAAAATAAAAAATAAGATAGAACTGCTCCAGTCTATGCACTAAAATTTTACACTTGTATTATTTTTTTATTAATTTAAAGTTTATAAAAAATAATACACACTAGCTCTAAGTTAATTTAATTACTACCTCCGTATCAAAATAAGTGAAACACTTTCCTAAAAGGGGTGGAACAAAATAAGTGATACACTTCAAAAATTTTCCTTATTTGGCAAAAAAGTGGGACCCTTTCTCCACTAACTATCTACTTTAATAAAGTAAAATTACTCTTTTACCCTTACTTTTACTTTTAAACATCATTAATTTCACTACATCCAAAAGAAATGGGTCCCATTATCCACTAACTATCCACTTTATACTATTTTAAATAATTTTCCAATCTTTTACCTCAAAAACCATAATTTCTCAAATGTATCACTTATTTTGATACGGAGGTAGTATTTAATTTTGTTCAAGAAGCTAAACTATTTATTTTCATAAATTTAATAAATGATATTATATATGTAGATCCCAAAGGAACACATATAATGAACATTAAGATTTTTTGTATATCAAATGGTGCTTTTTATATTCTACATGCAGAATTATATACTTTACTTAAATTATAGTAATAATACAAAAGAAAGTTACTTACTACATAGGAGTAAAAATGTGCATGCAACTCGCACTAAAAATGGTGCAACAGTTGGAGAGTTTTTTTTCGTAGAATGATTTAGTTTAATGCTAAGTAACAAAAAACCAAACGCTTATAACATTCTCATAAAATATTCGACAGATGGGCACAACAATTATCCAAGAAAGAATACAATAATATAAAAAGAAGACAGATAGTAACAACTAAATATGAGTAACTAAAATCTTGTCCTGCTTCTCGGGTAACGCTGGAAGACCGAAACTCTTCTCACGAGGTACAAAGTCTTTGATCAAATCCGCAACAGCATCCGGTTTTTCCACATGTGGAATATGACCGCAATTCGATATTTGACGAATAATCGCATTCGGGAGTTCACAATGTAATCGCTATGTAATCAAACACCATACGTTAATTTTGATTACTTATTTATTATTAATTATTACTTTTAACATACCACTGCAAGTTTGCTGTCAATGATTCGATCCTTTTCTCCCGATATTATAAGTGTTTTCTTCGTAACTTGATTAATCTGTGCAGAGACATTATATCCACCACTGTTCATGAAATCAACCGTTGCTTCTTCCCACCATGGTAACAGACAATGTAACCGATTAATCTACAAATTAAGGAAACATAATTAACATGAAATATAAAGTAATTAATATTAAAAGTAAATACCATAATATAAAATTGGGACTTACGCAGGTCCATTGTAAGCATGTATCGAATGGTAATCCATTAAACGAGAGATTAGTAGCATAAAAGCGCAATGGGAGGATTTTTAACAGAGAAACCTGCCAAAAATTAACAATTTTTTTAACAGATTATTTAAATTATATATGTTATTTGATTATTTATAGTAATACTACTCACGCCAGCAAAAGCTACACTTCTTGGTAACTTAGAGAGATTTCCGGTGCCTTTTGAATACACACTTGCATTTATCAAAATAAGTTTATCAACCTGCAAGAACAGCAATTAGTTGACTTTTGACTTTAGAAAGTCAAACTAGTTGTATTTGTCAACAACACTTACGGCTTCCGGATGGTTAATAGCAAAATCGATTGCAACCGCAGCTCCAAGACTCGGGCCCACTAGCAACATAGGCCTTTTAATGTAGGACTTCCAGAACTATTAATCCAGAAAAAAATATGAAATTTTTGTATGAAACTAGCAGATTTTGATTACTAATTTTGAGGTAATTCGACAAATTTACTTATGAACGCATTTACTTGGGTTATGCTTTCGAGTCAAATGGGTAAATTTTAAAATTCACCTAAGCAAACAGGTTGAAGAGGTTAAAGTGTATTTTAAGTGCATATAACCTCTTAAATCATTTTATTACATAAACTAATAATTATTGTTGAAGTAACGTAATTTTTTAATCATATTTAACACACTAATTATTACGAAAAAATAAAATAAAATTGGAGCCCGAACCAAACCAGCCCGTTTTGGTTTGTACTAAAATTACTTGTTTGGCCTGAGCCCGTTTGACCCGTTATCCAACCCGCCTGTTTTTCCATCTCTACCTGAAAGAGGTGATCACGCTTGGACTCCACATTACAAAATGGAAGTGTTTCTGACACAATACACAAAATAAGAAAAATGAATAATCGTGATCGTGAAACTTCAATATACGGAAAAATGTCAAAAAATAAAGCATTAGAAAGTCAACCTAAGTTGTTGAACCCCCATCCTAGAATGTCAACGGCCCACGTTTCTAAACCGGCTTGCTCAAGCAATGGGAGTGTGTATCTCCATTCTAAACACGAACTGAACAATAAAACAACTAGTCAAATGTAGATATAGAGCCCAATTCGAATATATAAAAATGAAAAAGAAAAAATAGCAGTGAAGTTTTTTAATAAAGGGCTGATTACTGTAAGAACCATGCTGATTTGGGCTCGTTGGTCGGGTCCAGTTCTATCTTTTTGTTTAAGTATTCAATTAATTTTATGGAAGTTTTTGTATTTAAATTATAAAAACAAAAATATTTTAAATTACGCACAATGAGAATCATTCAAGGAGGTTCATGATTTTTATAAAGTTCCTGAGGAACAAATTTCAGCTCTTGGATCAATCAACCCCCAAATTACCACCACCACCACCAGAATCACATGTGATTCAACACATCAACACCACCACCACCACCCGTGTGTATTAAATCACATGTGATTGCACACCGCCGACGACGACCACTACCACCCCATGTGTATTAAATCACATGTGATTCTACACGACCAGCCACCACCACGACCACCACCAACCTCTACCGGCCACCGTCTCCACGTACCACTGGCAACCCCTCACCACTGTCGGCTGCATGCAATCACATGTGATAGCGTATCCAATCACATGTGATCGCGTATCCAATCACATGTGATCGCGTCGGCCAAAGGCGGTCGGAGACGGTCGCCGGTGCCAGTGGCCGGCGGTGGTGGCTGTATATTGAATCACATGTGATTTGATGATGGTGGTGGTTGTATATTGAATCACATGTCATTTGATGATGGTGGTGGTTGTATATTGAATCACATGTGATTTGATGATGATGGTGGTTGTATATTGAATCACATGTGATTTGATGATGATGATGATGATGGTTAGAGCACTGCCAACGGAAGGTGCAGTCGCTCCGCCACTTGCACGTCAGTTGTGCACACCATTGGCACGCCTTCGTCAGTGGTTCCGCTAGTTGGGGTTCCGCCACTTTGGAGACGAGAGAAAGGGTAAGCGCCGGTTGAATAGTGTGGGTCCAAAAGGTATTTTGTGTGTGTGTGTTGTAATGGTCAGTCCCAAAAAATTAAAGGGAAGTGGTATTGTTGGCATGGTTACGTCAGTTTAGTGTCGGTTAGAGGGTGAGCTGACGTGGCGCTGCTTTGGCAACAACTAACGGTATCAGTTGGGTGCACTGTTGGGAGCGGTCTTAAGAAAACTTTTAATCCATTGACTAAGATTTGTTCCTTAGAACTTTATAAAAATTAAGGATCTCCCTGAACGCAACTCTACACACAATACTCAAAAATGAAGAAAAGAAGAATACAAATTAGCTTTAGAAATTAATAAAAATCTCACATTAATTATATAGCAAAGAAAAATATTCAAGTTTACATTTACATTATTACATTAAATCTAAAATAACATAACTAATAAAAGAATTAAATAATATACAAATGTTTAAGTAAATATTAGGTGGAAAAATCAATTATAGGCTGTGGGCTTTTAATTCGTGGCAGTAAGGACTAACAGGGCAGGCCTATAATTGTGATTTGCCATGATCGGGGCGGCCTACCCTGTTTTTTGAACAATATTTACTATTCAAGTACAACCAAGTGGGTCCCAACAGCGGACTTGTGCTCTAACTGATCGGTTTTTGTCTACATCTGAGGCTATTTTAGATATTTCTAGGGGTGTAAATGACCCGACCCGACCCGAGTCAAAGCTCAGCTAGGTTTAAGTTCGGCTCGTTTAAGTTTTAGGGAGCTCGGTTCTTTTAATTTCGAGCCTTATATGTAAATCTCAAGCTCTGCTCATTTTGATTTTCGCAGGCTCGGGTTGGGCTCGATTAGGCTCATTTAAGCTCCAACATATACAAAATATATAATTCTTCTTTATTTAATAACAATATTTAATATATTATGTAAATATTTTATTTTATATTATATTATATACATATGTATAATACACATACACACATAATTATAAAAATATATAAAATATAATTATATTTTTATAATAATTAACATATATTTGCTCGTTTAGGCATTTGCCTGAAGCTTCGGCTCGGACTCATTTATTAAACGAGCTCTAGGTTAAGCTCAAGCTCGACTCGAACTCATTTAACTCGAGCTTTAACCGGTCTTTTAACGAGTCAAGACCGAGTAGTTCACGAACAGCTCGACTCACTTTCACCCCTAGATATTTCACTCATGTTGAAATATTTAATTAAATTACTTTCCAGATATTTCCTCAATTCCAAAATAAGTTATACATGTTTATTTCATAGTTTTTGAGGGAAAAAAATATACTTTTGTAAATATTAAATTAGAAATGATGGTTAACGAGGTTTACATCAAATTTCATTTATGATCCTTTATTTTTTTTTAAAAAATAGGTAGTTCTTTTTTAGGAAACTTTTTGCACTTACGATCTTTAGTCTAACGTTCATTAAAATTCTGTTAAAAAAATTACAGCAATAGTTCTATAAAATTAAAATTACACTGGTACTTATTTTTCTTTAATAGGAGTAATATTTAAGGTACATTAGTTGAAAAGGGGTTTTTAAAAACGGACTACTATAATAATATTTTAAAGTACAGAAAAATTGGTGAAATTTAACGGTTTATGGGATTCATACCTGTCAAATCCATGAAGTAATACAAGTGGATTAGTTGTGTTCTGTATCGTTGGAGTCACACAACTACTCATTATACGATTCTTCGAGACACTAAGCTGCAGTTTATGTAAAATAAACCAAAAAAGTTAATCGTATTTTTTAATAATCAACATTAAATTATCTAAAATCTACTAATTATACACTTCCCATTTAATTAAACCATAAACTGCAAAAATAACAAGTTATTTATCATGTTTCTGTCTGATCGACAATAACAGACACAACAAGTTATGGTGATTTTACCCAGATACTCAAAACAATAATTACTTGTATTTTCTGAAATTATATTACCTCAACAGGCAGCATTTCAATCCTTGAAACTAATTTTCGAGCAAATGGGTCTTCGATTTTCTCCATTTCTCTGAGCAGCAATGGCGGGAAAACATCAGTGGACACTCCAAAAAACGGCGACGTTTTCCGATTTGAGAGTGGGAATATCCCTGACGACGGAATGGCGGCTGTAATGGTGGCGATTTTGAACATGATTTAGTGACTGAAAAGGGATAGTAGCAAATTTAGAAGGATTGTTAGGTTTCCAGCACCGGTAGAGGGATTTAAGCATGAGTTTGGACATTTTTACACTCCATGGGTGAATGCAAGGGCCCCTCGAGTTTAAATGCGACTGATAATATCAAAATTCAATTATTTATATACTAATTGTTACTACTTTTAGTTTCTAATAATTCACGTCCAAACAATTGTGTAGTTGTTAACTTGTTATTACGTTTAATAGATATAACGAGGATGAAGGAATCCGCGCTTCGCTGCCGACTTTATGATCCAGTCATTTACTTGTAGGAATTACTATAACTATTTTAACTGGTGTGTTTTATAAAATAATGCAAAGATCAGAAAGTTATAATATTAAATGAGATTGTATTTTAATAATCTTTTTAGTAGTAAAATTTTGATATTTTAAATTTTCATTTTATTGAAGTAGGGGTTTAAATAAGATAATTAGTATATTCTTATGTCATTTATTAATAGTTAAGGGGTTAGAATGAAACTTTTAATATTTCCATTTTGAGAAAACGCCCACAGTCATCTTATTATGAGGGCTTTTGTGTGACTTTGATTAATCCCGTTTTGAGAATACCAGCTTTTGTGTGACTTTGATTAATCCCGTTTTGAGAATACCATTTTGAGAAGACACCGTATTAACAATTTGTAATGATCTATGAGAATTGTATAATAGAAATTTGTTTAAAATATCAACCTAAAAATGTTGTCTAATATAGCATTTAATAAACGTTGTTTCTTTACAAAAGACGAGCATTTAGTGATATAATTAATAATAACTTTTTTCCACATTATATTAATGATATAATTTCAAAATTAGCTTCAATGTGGACACTAAACTTTCATATCGTTGTAGTGTGTTAAATAATCTCAAATAAATTACACCAAATATATAGCAAAATGATTCAATACTTTCAGTTACTATCATCTCATATGTTATTGTTATTGTTGGTTATCACTTATCAGTGTCAACTTTTACAGTTTTACCACTTCATATTTATATCCACCGCATGATTTGGTATTCTACTAGTATAAACTAAACTCTATGTATATGTTTAACTTTTGCTACTGTTTTTTAACTATGTTATTTTGCAAAGTGAACATCAAATATAGTTACTAGATCTATATCTCTACTATATATAAAATAGTCTTAAAAACTTAAATTTAAGTAACTTGATTTTACTGTTTTTGCCTTTTAGTATTTTAATTTAAATGTTTGTATATTGGAGGTGAAGTGATATAAAAACCCGCTACTTTGTACGCTCGAGTTCCTAGCTAGTATTAGTAAAATACGGTCGAAGAATATATTAATATATTATGTTATACGTTATTTTTTTTTAACAAGGTATAATTTTTATGGACAAAAAAGTTAACTAAAATAAGAAAAGTTAAACGAAGTTTTGTAGGATTGAACACGCCTTGCTGCATGCATGTTAAAGACTTAAAGTCACCGTTGAAATAGTACAAAATGAATACAAATGTTGGTACTGTGATAATTAAATGAATGAAATACTTTCAATAAAATATAAAACCAAAATAACTTGGATTATGTCATAAAGTTTGGACATGGTTTTAAACAGTATTATCGACTTATGAGATATTAATAATTGTGTCATAAAGGTTGGACTTGGTTCTTCAAAATAGTATTATCGACTTATGAGGTATTACTAATTTGATCACATGGCTAACGTTCGTGTCAAAAAGCTTTGAACATCATTTTCCAAAAACATTATTATTTATTTATGAGATGTACTAAGTCACATGGTTGGCTCATGCTCATGCCGGAAAGTTTTAGTCATCGTTTTCTGATTACGACTTATGAGATATTCCTACCAAATGGCTAGCTTATAGTTAAGCGTGTGTACCACATTATTATTATAAGTTCAAATCTCCTTGTAAATAAAAAATATATTCCCTCCATTTCATTTTTATTGTCTACGATTCTATATTAGTTTGTCCAAAAATGATTGTTTTCTAAGTTTCAACTAACCAAAAAACATTTAAATGGGAAAGAGAAAATTTGATTGGTGACATAATACACTTTTTATATCCTGTGTTTTTTTATAGTGGACAATAAATTTAGGACGGAGGAAATTAAAATTAAAGGGTGTGCGCATGTTAAAATAATATATCCACACAAATAAAGATGAATGCGACCACTCACGAAAGAGTATTCACACCCGACAACTAGGGTTCAACATAAAATCGAAAAACCGAATCCAATTTGTTAAAACCGCTAGGACCGAAACCATTTCAAAACCGACGGTTTCGGCTACAGATTTTGAAAAAGCCGATGGATTCGGTTTGGTTTCTGTTAAAAACCGCCTCATTAAGAAACCGCTCCACTAATATTTAATATTATATATATATTTTTAATTTTATATTTATTATATAGAAGTCGACCTATTTATATATTCTAAAGTCCATCTACTACAGTCTATTAATATTTATATCGTTATCATATGCTACAAAATACGTTTATAGTTTGAATTTTGAGTTGAAAATGGTATTCATTGTTGAAATATGTGATTAGACATTGAATTTAATGTTTTAAATTAGATATTGTTGCTAAAATTTATATGTAATTTTGGAAAAATGAAGATTAGTGCATGAAATCAAATATTTATAATTAAAACGAGGTGGATTCCGTTTTGAAACCGAAACCGAACCGTTAACGGCTAAAAACCCACTAAAACTGAAAACGATAGAAACCCAAACCATTGGGTTTGAAAATCCTAAAACCGAAATTAGCGAATTGGATTCGGCTTGAGCCTAAAACCGCCCCATGCACACACCTACCGACAACCATACATTTGAACCTTAGACAAAGGTCTTGGGACTTGGCAACTACTCCCCCGTCTCACAAAAAACTTTTCATTTCAACTTAAATTTTTGTACCATAAAAAACTTTTAATTTCTTACATTTGATGGCTTCACATAACAAAATATTGTTATTATTAAGGACCACACCAATAACTATTTACTAATTATCTTTCTCTCTCCAAACCAATCTTATATTTTAATCAAAATTATTACCGATGACTCCACCACTAACTATCATCTTAAAACGTGTGCCAAAATGAAATGAAAAGTTTTTTGTAGGACAAATGAAATATTTAGAAGTGCATAATAATGTTATAGTGCAATTTTTTTGAACTACACCTAATCTACTCGTTACACACTCTTGTCCTCCACTCATCTACTTTTTCACCATTGTAAAAGTAGTATCAAGACTCCCTGTACTCTTATAGATTGTGTACATTTTTTTATTATAATAATAGAGTTGTAAATTAGGAAATCCACAATATTTATAAAGTCTCAAGGGACAACTAAGAGCCATTAGATCAAAATCAATCAATGATCAAGATTAAAAATAAGTATTACACGTGGAGGGGCATTATTGTCATTTGAAAACACTAAACAACCTTCATCCAACGAATCACGTTCATTACTCTCAGACATTCTTCCTCACTTCATCTCTCGAGCGATTTCCGGCGAACCACGATCGATGCATACTGCCGACGATTTCTAAGGAAACAGTTCATACATTGCATCAAATCGACTGCAGCAACTGAATCAGCAACTTCGAATCACGTTTTTCTCGAATTCGAGCCCTAATCAAAATTGTGATTGAATAAAATCGCCGTAATCAAACGCAGATCGGAATCTCGAAATCAAAGTATCTGATGTTATCAATGAATCTGCATCCAGAATCTGTCAATAGTAATGAAGCAGAGAAAAAAAATTGATGATTTAGGTAAATAAATTATAATTCAAGTTTACTTGATAACAAATCACAAGTTATTCGCTAACGAATTGCATGTGATTGTAAGATGTGCGTTAATTCACTGCGCTCAATTGAGATCGATAAGCGAATCACATGTGATTTGTTTTGGGTAAAATAGGGGAGTTTATATATAACAAATCACAAGTGATTCACTTATGAATCACATGACATTGTAAGCTTTGCGTTAATTAACTGCGCTCGGATGAGATGGATAAGCGAATCACATGTGATATTTTTAACAACGGATATTATTAAATAACAAATCACAAGTGATTCGCTAACGAATCACATGTGATTGTTAGCTTTGTGTTAATTGACTGCGCTCAGGTGAGATTGATAAGCGAATCACATGTGATTGTAAGTGAATATACTTTTTGACTGTTAGAAAATCACTAAAATGTGCATTAAGTGACATTACAAAATCACATGTGATTCTAAGTGAGTGTATTAAATGACTGTTATCAAATCACTAATACGTGCATTAATTGACATCACTAAATCACATATGATTTGTAAAGTAAATAAACTCCTTTGTTCTATGAAAACCTCTGTTTTATGAAAAAAAATGCACATGTGGTTGTTACGCTAATCACATGTTATTCTATTCCTGATCACATTTGTTTATTAGTATATTCATATTTTATATAATGAATACATTGAAATTATTTCTTATTTCCATAGGTACTTCATAGGCGTCAGGATGGATTCTTAGTGTGTACATGTAGACACTATCAACGATTTAGACTATGTCGACACTGTTTTTGGGGTTTGAAGAATTGCAATATATATGAAATACCTAAGCAATACATCATGAGACGTTGGACAAGTGACATAATACCACCAGAGTTGATATTTTTTACTTGCTTAACAATACTTAGAATAATTTGTTACACGTTGAAAACATGTTATATTTGAATAAAAACTTTTTGATGTAATGGTATATTCACGTCTCCATATACATAGCATCACATGTAATTAGAAAAGAACGTAACATGTAAACAAATACAAAAAACATGTGATCAAGAATAAAAAAAATGATAAAAATCACATGTTAGTGGACTAAATCATCACATATGATCAAGAACAAGTATACAATCACATGTAGTTTATCATTAGACAGGATTTTCGTAAACCAATGGATTTCATAAAACAGGGGAGTTTATTTACTTAAACAAATCACATGTGATTAGATAACAAATCAAATGTGATTTTAAGAAAGCATCAATATCGCATGTGTTTGGGAATCAAAACACATATGATTGCAAACAAAATCACAAGTGATTTTTTTCCAGTAATCATGTGATTGTAATAAATATTGTAAATAATATTTAGAAAGCAAAAGTATCCATATAACATGTTAAAATACAAAATGATCAAATGGATACAAAACAAAAAAGACATAATGTAATAATTGCATAACTTCAATATACTGTATGAAAAAAAAAACCCAGAAATTAAATTGTGACATAACATCACATGGATTAATCACAAATACTGGAGTATGAATGTAACACCACTATCTTAGAGCCATTTTTTTTTATAAGCATACGAAAGCGATTTAATAAAGTTATAAGTCCTAAATATTACACGCCATAAAACCATTTACATATTAACCAAATATTTAAAGCATTCATACGGTGTTACTAAAATAGGCTGGATCTGGTTTACAAAATCATAGTACGGTCAAACTTCCAAAACCTAATTCTAGTCACCGCCAACCAAAACAACCTGAAAAGAGTCAACAAAGGAGGGATTAGCACAAAGCTAAGTGAATAGAAATAATCGTCAATTTGCATAACCACAACAAATTAGAAACAAAGAGAAATCAATCTGGAAACCCGTCCAAACTTCCACAAGTAATTGGAAGTTATGAGAGGACCGGCGGTCTAGCACAGAACCTTCAACTGTTTTCGGCCTAACAGCAGTTTACCAACGGCCCCTTTACTATTGGCATGGTAATCCCTCTTTACGGAACACATTCGTAAGGAGTCCGAACACCCCATCCAATAGTAACAAAGTGTAGCCAAACCCATTATAGCTAACCTCTAAAAATCATGTGCACATACTACCCTTAACGTTCCACTGTTAAAGTACCACTGAAAATCAATTAATGTCAAAAACTAGCATTTTCCAAAAATCAGCCAAAGATAGCGTCGCGAGACACATCAAAGTATGCATATATGCACCAACTATGCATATATGCACCAACCAATGCATACATGCAACAACTATGCATATATGCCCCAGCTATGCATATATGCACCAACTATGCATACATGCCCCAACTATGCATATATGCACCAACCAATGCATACATGCACCAATCACCCAAGTATGCAATTTTTCATGTAACTCAACCATTCCATTTTAATTGCAAATTACACAAGAAGGAAGGTTAAATCCACTCACCTTATCTTCCTTTTGTGCAGAGCTCAGTAATCTTATATTACTGAGGCTCCTTCCCTTTTCCTGTAACAAAATGAATACCGAATTAGTTACCCGAAATCACTAATTTTGCAACAAGTAATATAAGTTCAAGATCACGTCTTTATACTACCACTTACAACTAATTACTTGTATTCCCAGACATAGCAATTACCAAAGTCTAGAACTCCATCAAGCTAATTCCAAGTAACTCATAATGCATTTCTTAGTCAACTTGCACATTAGGCCCAAACGGGCCAAAACACATAATCAAGTCAAACTTGCAATTTACCAATTCCAAATTGTCAAGCAACCTAATCAATACAAATTTGAGTAATTTACATACTACTTGCATACCAATGCAAGCTTAACCAACTTTGACCTTATTTAGGTCAATTTGCATATATTGACAACCAAACGGGTCAAAACCCGAAACTAACATAATCACACTTACAATCACACAACTAACACATTTATGCTGTGAAATTGATAATTAAAGTTTACAAGTCACGCAAGACTAAAGTCAACCAAGTCCTACATTATCAATTATCATTTTTTAGCATGAATATTTAACCTATCAAAGCTTCAAGAACACCAAATTCCACATTTCACCAAATTAGGGAAGAACTCTATCTTCTTCCCAAGAACACCATTGATGGAGCTTTTATGGAAGCTGTAAGTCCCCAGACTAAGTATATAAGATTTGATGATCGATAGCTAAGAAGAATAATATCAGCTGTAGTATGTATCTCAGCTGAAGCAAGTATATGCAATAAACCTTCAGCTGAGTACGTACTTAGCTCTAGGAAAACAAGTCAAATCAGCAGCTATAGAAGAGTGTCCATTCAAAGTCTATGACCAAAGGACAAAGACAAGAAGAAGATCATCCAGCTGATTGTGGAATCAGCTGATGGTACCTGCTGCATATAAAGACTTAGTGGAAATGTTCTTGACACTTTGAACATTTCCCCTTCCCGCTCAAAGAAGAAGAAAACGATGAAGATCTTCTATTTTGGAATAGAAGATAATATGTCAGTACATCATCGTTTGTCCCTCCAAGCATGTAAACGGAAAGTCAACTACTTTTGTACTATCATAGTACACCTTTTCACTGTGCGTCAGAAAAGGTAGCAAAAGGAGTTGACACATAGTACACTTGGGACTATAATCTATGCAAGAGCATTTAATGTTTCCGTGGACAAGTCTACATCGACGAATGATATGTTTACACGTCGGGTATATCTTGTGGACAAAGGAACACGGATATTGGGCTATATATAGAGACGTAAATGCTTGCGTTTACACACACATTTTAGAATTCATAGCACAAGAACATTCTCTCAGAGTTTGTTATTGTCTGATATTAACTCCTTCGCAGTTATTACTCAGGCATTCAATATCAGCTGTTAGTATCAGCTGATATAAACTCTCCTTGCATTATCTTCTAGTTTGAGCGAACAAAAAGTGTCACTTGTGTACTATCTATTTCCGCAAACTTTGTACTACATTAAGTTGTTTTAATAAACTCTTAATCAATGAAATCTTGTGTGTTCTTTTTCTTAATCGTCTTTACTTGTCATAACGCAACACATTTATGTTGTTGGGATCCAACAACTGGTATCAGAGCAAGTGTCAAAGTTGTTTTCCATCAACTTTGAGCATCTGTTATGGCTGAACCTGCAACATCAGATCTTCCATCATCTGGAAAACCTCCCAAACTCACTCAAACCAACTACCCTATGTGGAAAACTCGTATGTTATCCCACATGGTTACCTATCACCCAAAACTTCAAGACAATATAACGATAGGAAAACACATTCCCAAAACCCTTATCACTTGTACCCCCGAAATACCAGAACACTATGTTGTGAAATCTGAAGCTCAATGGACAGACGCTGAAAAACGTCTTATTCATCTTGAGAACAAAGGAAGGGATATGCTTTTTCAAGCAGTTGGTGATGAACTGTATCACAATATTCAATTTTGTGACTCAGTCAAAGAGATGTGGGAAAGGTTGGCTGAAGTGTATGAAGGCACATCCGTTGTGCGTGAACACAACAAAAACATTCTAATCCATGACTACGAGTTGTTTAAAGCCAAACATTCAACCGTTATAACATTCTGTTAAACGAGCTAAAGTCTTATGGGGCTGAAAAGGACGATATGTCCAAGATGTGTAAGTTTATGGCAGCTCTTCCCTCTAAATGGGCTACCATTATAACTTGCATGAGTACATCTCCCACGTTAAAAGATTATACTCTTTCCTCTCTCTATGGCATGTTTCTAAGCCATGAGAGAACTGTACTCAACAAATTTCAACCTCCAAAGGACTCTAAAGTGAGTTCTTAGGATCCTCAGCTGCTCTTGTTTCTCTAAACAAACCCAGCAGAATTGAATATCCTCCTTCAGATGATGATGCTGAAAAACCTCAGCTGTTGATCTGTTCAACATACCTGAGGTTAGCATCGAAGAGATCGATGAAGACGAAGATAATGATGCCCTTATAACTGAGCTTGCCCTACTTGTCAAAAATAGAAAATTTTTCAAAGGCAAATCGGGCTCCTCAGCTAGAGGCTCAAGTAGCAGACCTATCTCATCAGTTGTTCCTTCCAGATCCTCTGGAAATACTCCTGATATCTCTGAGATAACATGCTACAACTGCAACAAGAAAGGACACTATGCTGACGAGTGCAAGCAAAAGAAAGCTAGTTCATCCTCTTCAAGTGGTGAGTCCATTGAAGAAAAGTACAAAAAGCTACAAGCCTTCACCAAAAAGATCCTAGAAGAAAAGAAGGCACTTGAAGGAAAAATTGCTGACAAGGGTCTCGTAGCTGAAACTCACGACTGGGCTGACTCTGGTGACAGCTCATCTGACAATGATGAACCAATGGCCACAATGTGTTTGATGGTTCATGCTGATGAAAGTATTACAGCTGATGATGCTGGTTCATATCAGTGGGTCAACATAGTTCACAAAAGGTATCTTCTCTAACCTCTGCTGAGGTCTCTAAAGCCAACGCTATTGTTGATTCCATTATCTGTGACTTGCACTTCATTGATCAGCTGAAAGGTGAATGTTTGGATAAACACAATGTCATTCGTGAAAACGCATTTTTAAAAGAAAGATTAACTGATCACAAAACTTTAAAAGAAGAACTTTCTGAAACAAAATTTATAAACTCAGTTCTTCAACACGATCTAATGAAAAAGTTAAAGAACTGGAAGCAATTAAAAAGATTTGTGAATCATGGTCTCGATCATCCAAACGTGTGAGTGAGTGTGTCAACTCACAAATTCCTAGTCAAGTACAAGCTGTATTAGGAGGAGATTTTCCTTGCTGCAGCTGCTGTACCTGACAGTAGTACGGATGATCCATACTACTCAACAGCGGATGCTACTGTGCCAGCTGAAGAGTTGGTTTTTCGTTCCTTTGTTAAGTCTACCAAAACCTATGCTACTGAGATGTCCACAGAAGATCCTTCTGAAACTACTGGAGAAGAGCCATCTGCTGACTCCTCTGCCGTAGTTGTTAGGACCCCTACAGTAGTCATTATTGAACCAAGTAAGTCTATCTTGGGTTCAGCGCCTGCTGCTTCTGCTAAACCTCAGAAGAAAACTAGCAAGACAGCAGGAAAGAAAGCTGTTCTTACACCCTCCAAAGGTGAGCCAGTTGGAGTTTATACTCGAGCTGCAAAGAACAAAGGTAAGAGTGTTTCTAAAAACACTCCAAGCCCTTCTTCAGCTGTGTCTGTCAAACGGCTGAAAGGAAAGGTCAGCAAGCTGACATCACTCGTGCAAACTTTGACTATCTCAGATAGTCAGAAAGGGATTTTGGGTCCAGTACCCAGCCCCACTGCCTCGCCTTCCACTCCACTACAAAAGAACAGAAAATGTTATAAGTGTGGAAATCATGGACATATGGCAAGCGAGTGTGACAGCACAAGCTTAAGACCCTCTCAAACTTCAGCTTGTGAGTCCATTAAGAACCCAACCCCTGTGAGTACCAGCAAGAATTCTCAAAGACCCATAGAGGTGTGGGTTCCCAAAAAGAACTAACTCTTTTAAACTTATGTGCAGGGTGATCAAAGCAAACACGTCTGGTACTTAGACAGTGGTTGCTCAAGACATATGACTGGATACAAATCCCTGGTTGAAGAGTTCGAAGTTTGTGCTGGTCCTCCAGTAATTTTTGGTGATAATGGTAGAGGCTCAACTGAAGGCTACGGATCCATCTCTAATGGATCTGTAAAGATCACAAGAGTTGGTTATGTGAACGGGCTGAAACATAATTTAATCAACATTAGCCAACTATGTGATGCAGAGTTTCTCAGTGAACTTTAATAAGTACAGAGGAACGGTGACAAATAAAATTGGAAAAGTAGTGCTTATAGCACCAAGAAACAACCATGTATACACACTTGACATGAATCCTCAAAACCAAGAAGTTTGTCTATTCTCTCACTCCACTGAAGAGCTAAATTGGTTGTGGCATAAAAGGTTATCTCACTTAAACTTTAAAAACATATCTAAGTTGTCCCGAGGACAGCTAGTGAACGGCTTGCCACAGATCAAGTATGAAAAAGACAAGCTTTGTTCAGCTTGTGAACAAGGCAAACAACATAAAAGCTCCCTCAAATCAAAGCAATTTTTTTCCATCGACAACTGCCTACACATGCCTCATATGGATCTCTTTGGTCCTATGAGCACTGAAAAGTCTAGGTGGAAAGAAATATACACTTGTTATCGTTGATGAATACTCATGATATACTTGGGTTATATTTCTTTGTAAAAAAAGTGATGCATCTGATGAAATCATCAAATTCATCAAGAAGATGGAACTTCTAAATGGGTCAAGAGTAAAGCAGCTGAGATCAGACAATGGTACTGAATTCAGAAATCGTACATTGGACGACTTCTGCTCAGAAGTTGGGATCTCACAAAATTTTTCAGCCGCTTGAACACCTCATCAGAATGGTGTTGCTGAAAGAAGAAATAGAACCCTAATAGAAACTGCAAGAGCAATGCTTGCTGAGTCAAACATGCCAAAACAATTTTGGGCAGAAGCTGTTAACACAACATGTTTTACTCAAAACAGGTCTCTCTATGTGAAGAGACACAAGAAAACTTCCTATGAGATTCTCCGTCAGAGGAAACCTTATATCGGTTTCTTTCATGTCTTTGGCTGTGTGTGTTTTGTGCTAAACACACGAGATCAGTTGAGTAAGTTCGACTCTAAAGCTGATGAAACAATTTTCTTGGGGTACTCCACTGTATCTAAGGCATACAGAGTTTTCAACAAAAGAAGACAAACATTGGAAGAATGTATAAATGTTACTTTTGAAGAGCACTCCAAAGCCTTAAATCCCACCTCTGGTGAATCATCTGACGCATTCCAGAGATCAGCTGTACCACCTTCTAATGATACAGCCGAAGCATTCTCTGATGCTTTGAATCTTTTTGAAGTTCCAATAAATGATTCAGATGATACATTCCATGATGCTCCCACATATCTTGTAGATATTGCATCTATCCAACAAGAAATTCCAACAGCTAGAGCATCATCCAAGGCTATCTCTAAGCTACCTCTTCATACTTCAAGAAGATTTGTTCAAAATGAAGTACTCAATCCTGCTGAGCATTCAGCCGCTCATCAAGGATCAAATTCTGCTGAATCTTCTTCCTCTTCAGCCGCTCCTCAATCCAAGTGGACCTCAGAGCATCCAATTGAATTAATCTTTGGAGATCCACAACAAGGAGTGGTCACAAGAAGTAAGGCATCATGTAATCTTTGCCTATGGCCGTGTTTCTTAGCAGCCGAAGAACCAAAGAATATCAGAGCTGCATTGGAATACTCCAGCTGGATTCAAGCGATGCAGGAAGAACTTAACCAATTTGAGGTCAACAAAGTATGGCAGCTGGTGCCCCCACCAGCTGGTAAGACAATAATTGGTACCAAATGGGTATTTAGGGACAAAATGGATGAAGACGGAGTGGTTATTCGCAACAAGGCTAGACTTGTTGCATAAGGATATAGACAGGAGGAAGGAATCGATTTCGATGAAACATTTGCTTCAGTAGCAAGGCTTGAAGCTATAAGAATATTTTTAGCCTATGCTGCTTACAAGAACTTCACATTTTTCAGATGGACGTGAAGAGTGCATTCTTAAATGGTAAATTGCAAGAGGAAGTCTACGTGAAACAACCCCCAGGTTTTGAAAATCCTAAATACTTAGACTACGTGTATAAGTTGGATAAGGCGTTGTATGGGTTGAAACAAGCTCCTCGTGCATGGTATGACACTCTTTCCACGTTCCTTCTAGCAAATGATTTCACCAGGGGAAAGATTGATAAAACCTTATTCATTCGTAAAATCAAAGGTGATATCATTCTTGTTCAATTTATGTGGATGACATAATATTTGGTGCTACTGATGAAAAGCTTTGTAGACGTTTCGCAAAACTTATGTCTACAAAGTATGAGATGAGTATGATGGGTGAATTAACATATTTTCTTGGCGTACAAGTTAAGCAATCTAAAAATAGAATTTTCATAAATCAAGAAAAATATATCAAAGATCTTTTAAAGAAATTTGATATGAATTCATCATCATCCATGAAAACTCCAATGGCTCCTCCGATTAATCTAGATGCTGATACAACTGGGAAATCAGTTGATATCACATTCTACCGAGGAATCGTTGGGTCGTTGCTCTATCTCACCGCCAACAGACTAGATATTATGTTTGCTACCTACATGTGTGCTAGGTATCAAGCTGATCCTAGAGAATCTCATTTAATAGCCGCTAAGAGAATTTTGAGGTACCTTAAAGGTACTCCAAGTCTAGGTCTTTGGTATGCCAAAGACTCCGGGTTTGATCTAATTGGCTATTCAGATTCAGACTTTGCAGGTTGCAAGATGGATAAAAAGAGCATCACTGGAGGTTGTCAGCTGCTTGGTAGGAAGCTAGTCAGCTGGACAAGCAAGAAACAAAATACTGTTTCTACCTCCACAGCTGAAGCAGAATATGTTGTTGCTGGAAGCTGTTGTGCTCAAGTCCTTTGGATGAAGAATCAGTTGGTTGATTTTGATATGAACTTTTTAAGTTCCCATCTACTGCGATAACACAAGTGCTATTGCAATCAGCAACAATCCAGTTCTTTATTCAAGAACCAAACATATTGATATAATGTATTATTTCATTAGAGATCACAATGAACAAGGTGACGTTGAACTTCATTTCATTTCAACAGACCTTCAGCTAGCTGATTTATTCACTAAGCATTTAGATGAAAAATGTTTCAATTTTTTAATCAGCTAGCTGGGTATGTTAAATGCTTAAATCAACTGCTGAAGTACTATCAGCAGCTGATATGCTCACCTTGTCACTTAGTACATTCAGCTGACTAAAATCGTTTCAATTTAATCAGTCAGCCGAATAAAACATCTCAAAATGATAACTTATCATGTTTTATAAGTTAAAACGTTTGGTTTTCCTTGAAAAGGCATCTTTTTATCCATATCCACACGTTCTCTGTGGCAAATATTTCCACTCGAGTGAAAAATATTTGGCATTTATGAGGGATTGACACCTCTGACACAGAAACGGCTCCACTACTCCCTGTCTGTCACATCCAACCAACTTTTTCTCACGAAAACCAACATTTCCATAGTTGGTTTGTAACTATCCATTTATTGTCCGGTTTATTTTCAAATGTTTACCCAAACCATCCCATAATCCCCTATAAATACCCATCCATAACCCACTTCATCTTCATCTTCATCACTCCCAAACTTCTCTCTCAAATTCCCTCTCAAAAACCCCTTTTCTTCAAGCTTTTATCTTTCTTCCCTCTCCCAAAAATGTCGAAGAAATTCTCAAAAGCTGTTCTTTCTAGAGCTGCCATCGAGTTCGCTCAGAACTCGAATCTGGTAGGAAACACCTCTCCACCGGAAAAACTCATCGATGTATATCGACCGGTTGGAAAATTCTTGCGTCACTGTCCTATCGGTGGTGCATTCTTTTGATTCACCAAGAGTTTTTACGAACTTTTGCGTGATTTCTGGATGTCTGCCTCCATCTCTGGAGACGACATTGTTGCGCAGGTGGATGGTCATCAAATCACCATCACTGTTGATGATTTCCGAAGTGCTTGCGGGTTCGATTACTTGCTCCCCGTCCAACTCTATCAGGAGACGAAGTCTACTGATGATGCTAAAGAGAGTCTAATCCGTATCTCCGGATATTGATTAGAAAATAATGACGACAAGGTGCAGATCTTCAAGAAGTCTCAGCTGTCGAGATCCTGGGCCTATTTCTTCACGCACATCATTCAGTGCATAGGCGGAAACTCTGGGTCTCACAACCAGTGCAACTCCAGCTTGCAAGTCTTTGCTGAAGCCCTAATCACCGGTCAGCGGATTGATTATGGGAGACTGGTTTACGAAGAGGTCAAGGCCAAGCTGAAAGCAAAGGGAAATCACATTCCCTATCTTCGCTTCTTCACATTGTGCATCGCTCATGTGATGGTTGAGAAGTTGAAGATTGATTATGAAGACCTTCCAAGGGAATGGATTGAGGTACGTACCTTATCCAACACCATCTTCAACTCCAAGAAGGAAGCTCGTAAGGATTTTCCCCTCTCCTCGTACATGCTAAAGATCATTAATGATCGGACCAGATCCAAAAGGGATCGATCACTGGGCACCATATCAGAGGAATTTGCCCTACAAGAAGGTATGTCCTTTTCTCATCTGAAGTGTTTTCCCTCAACTGGACGCCCACAAACTGTTGATGGAAATACCACCACTTCCACTGGTGGTGAAGAAGCGAGTTAAGCGACATGCTCATCGCTCTCCTTCTTCCTCTTCATTCTCTCCGCCATCTTCTCCCACTTCACGTGCTTCTTCTTCTCCTCAGCTGAGGGTAAGAGGGTCTGCTACCCGTGGAGAAAGTGTGGTGGCTGATGATGCTGACCTGGCGACAGCAACATCATCAGGATTCAGCCAGGATCCTCTGGGTACTCACTCGAGTCCCAGAATGGAAGGATTACGATCAGATGCTATGCCAGCATCTGAGAATAGTCCTTCTCATTTTTAGATTGGCCGTGTTTTTCCAGTAACTCCACCAACAATCGGAGCTCCTGGTCAAGAACTCTAGGCTAATCCTCTTTTTCTCTCTTTTGCTCTTCAATCCCCATCTGCTGATTTCTCAACAAGTCAGCAGACTTCAATACGGAAATTTCGTTCTTCAGGAGTTAGTACCGACTCCAACCTTCTACGTATATCCTCGACTGATTCATTATCAGTCGTTGTAACAAGGGAACAAACTCCACAAGCAACCTCGGTCTCTCAACAGACTGCTGGTGAAGTTTTTGGCCCAACCCAAGCCACCCGAGAGTCAGCTGCACAAACCCCACCACCAACTTCTTCATCATTTTCTGAGTCAGCAGTTAATGACAGATTGACTGGAAGCCAAGTCAATCTTGAAACTATTCTTTCTGTTTCCCACAACGTTACCAGCACACACCAGCTGGTGGTCGAGGAAACCACCACCGCCGATGAAGAGACAAATTTAGACCAAGTTGTTACTGAGGCAACCACCCAAGCTGCCAGTGATCGCGAATATATTCACCAACTGAGCTGTGAGGAAGCTGACACACCACCCATAGGAACTCTTCCTCCAGTCTCTATACCAGTTTTGCCGGCTGGTGAGACAGAAGCACAAGGTAATCAAACAGCATTCCATGTGATGTTTGATTCGGCTGATGAGCCCATTCAGCCGTACTATTCGTCCGCTGACGAAGAAGTAAATGAACCTTGGCTTCAAATTGATTCGACAGCTGATGTCGACCCTTCTGACAGAACCCTAGAAGTTTCAGCTGGACCCAACTCACCCCCATAGTTTCTGAGCATCCCATAGGAGCGATTCCTCCTAACTCAGGAACACCCACTCCCACAGCTGAGGTTACCCCTCCAGCTGGAGACATACCAGACCCCTTCCCCCAAAGGGTCCAAGTGTCCCATGCTGAATCCAGCAAAGCTGGAGGAAGCATTCCCATCAGAGCCGCTGCTGCTCTGATGTCTAGAGTTGTAACATCCCAGATTCGACCTGGGATGGCCATGCTGAGTAAGCAGATGCACACCCTTCGCTGGGATGTTCCAATGAAGTTTGCTAAAACTGCTGAGAATCTCTCTTCCAGCATAACTTCTCTACACACTGAGGTTCACACTCAGACTCCTCAGCTAGTTCTTCTTTCTGAACAGATTCGGATCAACACCAGCGAGTTCAACACTCTCAAAACGTATATTCATAGAGAGTTGAACTCCATTCACGAATCTGACAGAGTCGAGAAAGACAAGCTTCTCTCCGAAGCTCGGGCATCTGAAGCAGAAGTCAAAAGACAGCTGAATACCTTGTCCACCAAGGTATCTCCTCTCCAACCAGCTGTCGATCGTCTGGCTCTTGCACAGTTAAAGCAAGAGTCTCTGCTGACCAACACTCATAGCCACCTCTCTAAGGCTATTGAGGAGTCCGCTTTTGCTGTGTCCACAAGAATGGACAAATTGGAGACTGAAGTTAGCTCGCTGACTTCCCACGTCGCTGGTCTCCAAGGCACCCTCAACCTCATTCTCCAAGGCACCCTCCATCCCGCTTCAGCACCAGAGAGTACCTTACTTCTTCAGGCACTCTCTGAGGGGGAGAAAGATCAAGCTACTTCAGCAGGTGAACGACAAGGTGAACAAAATGTTTCACAATCAATAATCACCTCTGCTGTTGGAGCCAATTTAGAAGACATTCCAGCAGGTGAGACCCCAAGATCTCCACCTATCACCTCTGCTGGGATACCAGAAGAAGAATACGTTTCAGTAGACGAGACACAAATTCCAACATCACTCATCACTACTGAAACACCTGAGGTAACTACTTCAGCAGGTGAGACAATCATGCAATCAACACTCACCGCTGCTGAAGGCCTCAGGACAGAAGACACCTGAACTGGTTTTGTTAAAATCGTTGATTCCTGTGAATCAGTTGAGGGCCCACAAGTCCAAGCCCCGCAAATACAAATCCCTCAGCCCATTGTACAGGTGAATCCTCAACCTGCTGAGGGGGAGCCAATTCTTGCCGAGTTTAATGCTGGCCTCTTAGATGAAGTCCGATCCTCTGCTGAACTCGAAACAGTTGTTGCTCTTCAAAGAAAAACTCAAGAAGAGCTGTTTCAAGCATATGAAGCAGAGAGAACTCAGAACATTAGGTTGTTCAATAAAGTTCTCTATAAACGAAGGCAAGAACCAAAAATCACCAGCGTCAGAGGCCCCAAAACATCATCCAGCTCTCCACCTGAAGTCATCATACAAAGAGCTGGAGGGGTCTTCATTCCTGAAAGGCTCCCTTTGAACAAGATCAGCAGTTATTTCAACTATGATGAATGGAATGAGATGCTAGCAGCTGCCAAATCTGCAAGACCATCGCTTACTATAACAGATTTGGAAAATGAGATTAGAGTCGCAATCATTTCCTTCAAGGCTCTTTACGATAAAATCAGGAGACAATCTCCTGACCTAGTATATTGCATACCAGCTGAATTGTGCGAATCTCAAGCAGCAGCTGTCAGAGAACCTGCTGGTGAAAGCTCCTCAGCAAGAGGGGAGAAACGTAAGTCTGTTCTCCCTGAGCCCTTCACTGACTCCAGAACACTTGATATTGGGTCTTCAATAATATTTGCAAAACGACCAAGACTCAATATCATAAGAGCCTTCCCGATGGGAGTAAACTTTATCCCTGGGCTGATCGTCAAAGAACCAATCTACGACTTTTGCTATCTGGAGAAGAAGGTGCCTTGCTTTCAACGAGCTGATGAGTTAGATCAATGTGATATTGATCAACTTATGATCTATCACAAGCTGCTGAATTCCTCCACTGAAGAGGGAAGAGAAATGAAGAAATTAATCGACTCAGCCATCAGCTCACTGTATCAAAATGTCATTGGGGAAGCTATGCCCAAGACATTGTAATTTAGTTTTTTTTATTTTTCTTGTACTTTATCAGCTTCATATCTATAGAATATCAAAATTTTTGTAATATACTTATAAAAATTATAAAGAGATAAACAAATACAAAAAGAACCCAAAGGGTCAAAGCACATAAACATTCAGCCGATCCAAACAGCTGAATCATTACAGGTTCATACTTATACAACTATTCGATTGCATCAAATAGGGGGAGATTATTTGTCCCCAGACTAAGTATATAAGATTTGATGATCGATAACTAAGAAGAATAATATCAGCTGTAGTATGTATCTCAGCTGAAGCAAGTATATGCAATAAACCTTCAGCTGAGTACGTACTTAGCTCTAGGAAAACAAGTCAAGTCAGCAGCTATAGAAGAGTGTTCATTCGAAGTCTATGACCAAAGGACAAAGACAAGAAGAAGATCATCCAGCTGATTGTGGAATCAGCTGATGGTACATGCTGCAGATAAAGACTTAGTGGAAATATTCTTGACACTTTGAACATTTCCCCTTCTCGCTCAAAGAAGAAGAAAACGATGAAGATCTTCTATTTTGGAATAGAAGATAATATGTCAGTACATCATCGTTTGTCCCTCCAAGCATGTAAACGGAAAGTCAACTACTTTTGTACTATCATAGTACACCTTTTCACTGTGCGTCAGAAAAGGTAGCAAAAGGAGTTGACACAAAGTACACTTGGGACTATAATCTGTGCAAGAGCATTTAATGTTTCCGTGGACAAGTCTACATCGACGAATGATATGTTTACACATCGAGTATCTTGTGGACAAAGGAACACGGATATTGGGCTATATATAGAGACGTAAATGCTTGCATTTACACACACCATTTTAGAATTCATAGCACAAGAACATTCTCTGAGAGTTTGTTATTGTCTGATATTAACTCCTTCGTAGTTATTACTCAGGCATTCAATATCAGATGTTAGTATCAGCTGATATAAACTCTCCTTGCATTATCTTCTAGTTTGAGCGAACAAAAAGTGTCACTTCAAGTATAGAGTTTTAGTTAGTGTGTACTATCTATTTCCACAAACTTTGTACTGTATTAAGTTGTTTTAATAAACTCTTAATCATTGAAATCTTTTGTGTTCTTTATCTTAATCATCTTTACTTGTCATAACGCAACACATTTGTGTTGTTGGGATCCAACAGAAGCTTCACCAAATGAGCTATAACTAACAATAATGCACATATGACTTGCAAGAATTCAATTAACCCTAGTTCAACAATTTCTCAAGAACATGAAACCCTAGTTAAAGAAGAGGAAAACTTAATTATTATTGCTTCTAATTTCGAAAATCACAGATGGAAGACAATAACTTCAAGCAACAATCTTCAATTTGAGAAAAAAGCTTCAAGTGTGTGTTTGTGTGTGTGTTTGTGTCGTGTATCAGGCAAAGAAAGAAAAGAGTAGGAGGTTTTGACACCTCCTACAACACGTGTCCAGCAAAAGGGTTAGACCCACAATTCATTTAATCACAGTAAAGGTTATTAGGTTCACAGATAATTAATTTAAACCTAACTAACTCCAATTTTAACAACGAATATATCTTTGGAACCCTGGTTCAAATGTGATCCCAAATATATAAAAATCATTTTAATATCTAAATATCTTAGTTTACTAATTTTTAACCCCATGCTTAAAAATACAGTTAATTCAAATAATTCAAATAAAATTATATAAAATAATAAACAATAAAATATTACTTACCGGAAGTAATAAAATATTTTAGGTCGGGTCTCGGGATGTTACAATGAACGTGTTTTCAACTACTGCATTTTAAAGACAAGCTTATACTTCTTTTTCATAAGCTTAATTGGAGTTTCTGTTACATACTTTACTTTAAGCCTTTTAGGACCTGTAGGTTGAACTTCATGTGGAGAAGGTTTTCGAAGGAGAAGACCGATATTCCGCCAATAAAAGTAGATAACAGAGGAATGTAGAAGAATTATGATGTTGAATGAGTCAAGAACACACGATTTTATTGAAAAGAAATCAATGAAATCTAGAGAGAGTTTTGAGGGTTTTTGTTCGATGTGATGTGCCAGAGAGAAGGAAACGCTAGAGAGAACATGAAGAATGAGGAGTAGAGAAGAAGTCAGTTTTAAGTCAAAGGTAAAATGACCAATATACCTCTCCGTGCAAAAAATCCTTTAAATTGGTGATATAATCTGGACCATTGATCTTGATGCCAGTGATTATCTCTTGGGACTTCATAATTTTGTTGGATCTCCTTGTACAAAAAACAACAACAACAACAAAAATAATAATAATAATAATAATAATAATAATAATAATAATAATAATAATAATAATAATAATAATAATAATAATAATAATAATAATAATAATAATAATAATAATAATAATAATAACCAATTGGTGTAGATCAATTGGCCACCAGGGGTTGCTTTGGGAGGTTTGTCTTCAAAAGGTCTTGGGTTCAAGACCTGGTGAGAGCATTCCTCGGGAGATTAAAAAGGGAGGTTGTTAGGATATATCAGTTCTACTACTGATATGAAAACATTACTGATCAACTACTTGATGCTGCTAAAGAGTTGATACCGAAGACACGAAATACTACTGATGATGCTTTTCCTACTGATCAATGATCTACTACTGATGTCTGCAAATACTACTGATGTTCTTATTTACAGAGTATATCGTGTCCGAGATCTTAGGAAAGTTTGTTTAGAATATAATATCTTTTGTATTTCAATTGTAATGTAGTCCTAGAATAACTAGGGTAAAGTTTTAGGCTTCAAGGACTATTATATATATTTGTTTATGAATTGTAAACATACGTGTGTATTGTTCGATTAATCAATATACATTGAAGCTTTTTGTGAAAAATGTGTTCTTAATTATTCTCATATAATTTACAGTTTTATTGTTCTTGATAAATCACAATAGTGTAAATCCGTTGTAAGTTCTCATTGTGAATAGATCTTGTAGGGTTTCACTACGCACCATGCGACAGATCGACCCATAGGATCGACCTCCTAGTATACTTGATTCGAACCATGACTGACCAAGAACATGAACTAGTTCTTGACCGGTTAAAACCAACTAGCTGATTTAATCCCTAAATGCGGAACTGGGATTAAACCTAATCCTTAAACCCTAAAGGATTGGGATGTTGGAAATCTAACTTGATTAACAAGAAAAGAAACCTTGTACGAAGAACTCGAACACACACACATACTTGTGTGTGTTCGTCGAATACTACCAAGAACCCTAGGGTTCTTGGTTCGACTTCGAACAAGAGGAGAAGGAGGAAAGAGTGTTCCATGAATCATACCTTAGGTTAATGCTTAAGATAAGTCCACTGATGATGAACACGACGAACGATCCTCTAGATGATCACTTGCAACGAACTTGGATCTTCAAGACTTGAAGAACACGAAGAACGAATGAAGAACACGAAGAACGAAGAACACCAAGTGATGGTGTTCTTGGTTCGGCCGAATGGAAGAAAGGGGGCAAGGGATTCGGCTTCTAAAGGTGTAACCTAATAAGTGATACCTAAGCCGTCTATTTATAATAGATGGACTTTCACTTAGGGTCTTTCTAGTTTAATTAAGATTAATCTCTTAATTAAACTTATCCTTTTACACTTCCATCCCTTATAGTTTAACTAGTTTATTATTGTTGCACTTAACTATCAAATGTCTAGTATTAACACACTAATAATTCGGTACCTATATACACGAATTATATATACTTGTATTTATACTTTTAATAGTTAATTATATAATAACCTTTATATAATTTACACCATAATATTATCCAATTACTATATGATTTAATAGCCTTAAATCATATCATGGATGATCTATAATTAACACATTGTATATTTACTTAACTAGTAAATGTACAACTACTTGTATTAATTAGTTAGTTAAACTAATCCAATAATAAGTTAAACTTAACCTAATACTTAACTGATTCCTAATGACTATTATGAATCATTCCTCTTCGTAGTATCGTTGCATAACTTGCTCGTATTACATGCACTCACCGGTGTGACCCTTAAGTGTTTGGTAGGCATGGATGTATCATCATAGGTTGACTAACTGTGCACATAATTCCTTCAGATCTGTGATTCTAATAACCATTTTGTGTTATTCGATCCTGACAGAGGTGGAGTTTATTCTCCTAAAAAGGAGATATGTTTAAGGAATGCATACTGCCCGCTTGGATGTGACTGCATATGCCGAACAACTAATTTACTAACTTGTCGTTCAAGAAAAAAGTAATAGTAATAGTAATAATAATAATAATAATAATAATAATAATAATAATAATAAATAGTAAAAATATAAAGTTAAAGAATATGAAAATAGTAGAAAATTCACATGTCAAGAAATGATAGTTTACATTTATTAAAAAAAATATTTCTTCATATATTTTCTTTGTACTTATATGTCTACAAATTTTTGAACTTGATATGTGTAATATATTAATATTATTTACTTATATCATCTTTGATTTTGATATTTATTATGATCAAATAGATAGTCATATGATAAGAAGAAAATGTAGGAATAAATATCATTACTTTTTATTAAATGATAAATGGATAAGAGTTGCTATATATCTTTGTGAATGTTTTCCAACCTTTCCTAGTTATAAAATTTTGCCATCCGAAGAAGTTGGAATACTTACTACTGTATTAGGTTACCTGAGTTGTCTTCAAGGAGATCCACTAAAATTTTAAAGTCCCAAGTAACAAATTCTAGCCATTGGATCAAAATGATCAAGATCAAATCACATGTGTTTCAAACACATGTGTTCATATACATGTGTTTCAAGTCACGACCACCACCGTCGGTCACCACCACCGACCACCGGTCACCACAACCGACCACCTCCGGCCGCCACCTCCGTCTGCCACCGCCGTCCGCCGCCGCTGGCCGCCGGCGGCGACTCGCGACCGGAGGCGATGATGGTGGCTGATAGTGAAGGTGCTAGTGGTAATGAGGGTGGTGGTGGTATTAATGTATTAAAACACATGCGATTCACTAAAACACAAGTGTTCCTAAATAGAAACGAGCATATTACTTCGAAGCACATGTGTTTCAAGTGACGAAACACAAGTGTTTAACTAAAAACATGAGTTTCTAAAACACAAGGGACCATACGAACTACGAAGCACATGTGTTTCACTAATAATATGAGTTTCTAAAACACAGGGGAGCATACGAACTACGAAGCATATGTGTTTTAAAAGGTGAAACACATGTGTTTCAAACACATGTGTTTCAAGTCACGACCACCACCGCCGATCACCACCGTCGGCCGCCAACTCCGGACGCCATCCGCAGCCCGCCGTCGACCGCCGGAGGTGTGTGGGGTATTGATGTATTGAATCACATGTGTTTGTAGTGGTGGTGGTGGTTTGAATCTTGATCTTGATCTTTGACTTTTTCTTGATCTAAGAGCTATTAATTGTTCCTTGAAACTTAATAAAATATTTGGACTACCTTTAAACCACTAGGTTACCTTGTTAGTTGTTAATTTACATTTATTAGAATAGGTCAAACATAGAGTAACGAAACAATTTTCTTTTATATTTTGATAACCAAGAGAAAACAAAATATGTTAATAATTGTGACAACAAAAACATAATAATTAGATATTCAAAACACGCGTCCGGTTATCAAGTAGACGGATCAAACTATAAAAGCTTATTGAATGCGGACTCCATGTTAGAATTGCTACTATACCAACCACACATCAAGATATGAAATGAAAACATTACAACACCACCAACCATGAAATGGAACATTGAAACCCTTTAGAGTTTTATTTGTTCAAATGAAATGCGGACCACTTGTCAAAAATACCCCATTTTCATGCAACAAAATTGGTTGTATTTCATATATGAAAATGATTTGGCATAAGTTAGATAACGTGATAAATTTCTAAATAACGTGAGATGTATTGTGGCGATATATAAAAATTCATAATCATTATTATAGCTAAATAACTATATATATTTGGTTCATATGACTCAATATATTTATTACGCCTAAAAAGTACAGTTTATAATGAGTAAACGTGAACCAAGTTGGATATTAGCATGCATCAAGCCTTACACCCAGACTTTGGATTATGGTGCATCGACATGGTGAAGTATCAAACCTTGACGGAGTCATAACAAAACCAATGTGAGCCTTTTAGAACGATGGTGGTACTACTTTTTTGGATGACATTTACATGTGCTATTTCTCATGTTCTTCTTCTGCAAAGCTTGGAAAACTAGTACCTAAGATTATGTGTATTGCACGACTAAACGGTGGTCGCGACCGGCCACCTCACCCACCTTGATGCGTCCTGCCCGTTACGAGCCCTCCCCCTAATGCGTCCCATGTGCTTAAAGGTGGTCGAGGCGACCGATACATGTCGCCATTTTTCAAATGGAAGGCGGTTTTTCAAAGGGTTTGGTCTCCTGGCTACGTGGATTTTGCCAGGGTTTGTAATGTGTTTGGTCGGGCTGATGTGGCGCTGATGTGTCAGGATGACCACTGAAACAATGGTCACCCATTACGCATGGTATAAAAACCTGAACAACTATTTTAATGTTATTACATATTAAAACGTGGCCTCCAGACGCCAGAGTTCCTTTGAAGTTTTTTCTAAGATGTAGTTTTTTAATACTATTTTACAAGAAGATGGTATTCTCTTTTATCCTGCAATAAAAAGTGGTTATAATTATTTAGGAAATAACAAAATGATTTAGGCAAGGCTTTTATCATGGGGAAAAGTATATTTTACATAAATTCAACCGCCAAAAGTAAAATCGATGTTGTGTAAAACTCACAAAAGAATGAATACTGGAATCGAACAGGTACCAAATCGAGGGACTTGGTATGGTACTTTGTTTTGGGATCCGCATAAACTCGGTACCCTTAATTGCGTATCGTCGGGTACCATGATAACAAATCCAAGCAAATACTAATAACCATACCGAGCCGATACTGAAGTGAGGGACTTGGTGTAGTACTCGGTACTCGATTTTGGGATCAAGAAAAACTCGATACCACTAATTCGATAACGGAAGAGTACCATGATAACCAAACTTAAGTGAATGCCAGAACCGAACTGGTCCCCTACGGTATGATACAACACCCTACCATACCAAGGGACTCGCTTCATGGTATTGGGATTAAGGAAAATTCGGTATCGCAAATTCAGTACCGGTTCGATAAGAATATGATACCATGCTCATCCCTAAAGTAAAGCTGCATTAATTTAGGAGCATAAGAAAACTATATTAATTACACTCTGTTATTTTTTTTTGGAAACGGCAAATCAAATAACGGAAGCCTACTCGCAATTTTTCAGCGAGCACCCCGAGTTCGAGCTCCGCATAAGCGGGCAAACCCAGCCCTCAAAGGGATTTCCAAGGAAAATTCCCCATATGTGCCCGTGTGAGGTGTGAGTAAAATTACGCTAATGCAACGCTCCCAAAGGGATTCGAACTCATGACCTGCAGCCCACATGGATATAAACAATCTTAATTACACTCTGTTATTAATCAATTTTTTTCCCACTTAAGTTTTCTAGATTGATGAAAACATAGAAGTAGATAATTAATTTAGGATATACTAAAATAGAAAGATGTACAACATAATTGGGATGAACTGAGTATTATCTAATTATTTATGGAAAGTTATTTGGGTCTACTGACCAGCAAAAGGAGTTAATAATTCGTAATTTTAGGCTTAAACATTAAACATGGGCTTTGGAGAGACTAGTTTGAAATCGGACTTTATGAGTTAGCAGTTTAGCACTTTATAAATAAACAATAACTAGATTGAAGATTTTACAATTGAGTTTGTTACATAAAAAAACTTCTAAATTTCATACATATACATATTGTAAGACTTCATTGAATATTTAAATCATATTTGAACTGACAACATGTTAATAAGATTGTTTGACAAAAGTAATAAATTAATACTGAATAAATTATATTTTTTTCTACTAAATTTTGAAATCATCTTTCTACTCATACAATGATTGCAATGTGAAATTTATGAATTTTCTTTATTAATTTTAGGTTATTATTAGAATATTTGTATTAATTAAATGAATATAATTTTAGCTATGGAAGGGCTTCATCTAGCGATTGATAAAGCGGTGGAAGACAAGCTTATTAGAGGGGAATGCATCGGCACTAAAAATTTAAACATTTCTCATTTTTTATGCAGATGATGTCATTATGGTGACAAAGTGAAATGAAGCTGATTTGGACCAGATTCTCAATACTTTAAATGTTTTTTTGTATCCAAACTCAGGTCTTAAAATAAATATAAACAAGTCGAATTTATATGGAGTTGGAGTTCAGAGATCGGAAGTTGATCGAATGGCGCAACGTACGGGATGTGAAGCTGCGTCTATGCTGTTTACGTATCTCGGTGTGATGACGACTGGAAATATGGCCAAATCAAGCAGCCGGGTTCGTATCTTAGATGCTTTCCGAAAACGGTTATCAAATTGGAAGGTAAAAATGTTATCCATGGGAGGGCGTTTAACTTTATTGAAATCTGTTCTAGGTAGTGTAGGCGTGTATTGGATGTCGATATTTCGTGTCCCGGAGATTTGTATTGAAAAAAATGGAACGAATGAGGGCTAGATTTTTTTGGGTTTGTCAAGACAAAGAAAACAAAGTCAATTAGGTTTCTTGGGGAAGAACACTTTAGCTTCCAAGGAAAAAGGTGGTTTAGATATTGCGATCCTTCAAGCAATGAATTTATCCTTGTTATTGAAGTGGAAGTGGAGATTTTTTAACGAGCCAAATTCCTTGTGGAGTCAGGTTATAAAAGCTATTTATGGTGAGGATGGGGGTTTGATGAATGAGCCTATTAACCGGGTGTTCAAAGGTACATGGTCCAGAATTTTGGGCTCTATAAATTTTTTGCATGATAATCATATTATAGATCATAATGATATTAGGTATGAATTAAGAAGTGGAGATAGAATAAAATTTTGGACAGATATTTGGTTAAATGAGCAACTGTTGTGTCAAATTGATAACAGATAATTCCGGGTAGATTTGGATAATAACGGGTTAGTAAAAGATAAATGGAATGGTAATACATGGATATGGAATAGGAGAAGGGATCTGCGAGGTGGAATAGAATCCGAACATTTTTCAAACTTGAGGTTAAGTATTGAGAATGTCCTTGTGGAAGATGATCCGGACAGATTGTGTTGGGCTCGGAATTTGCATGATGGGTTATCGGTTGCAGGAGCTCGTAGGATAATAGATCAAAGTTTGTTTCCAGGAATTTAGTCAACTATTGTTTGGGAAAAGACGGTTCCTATAAAAGTAAATGTTTTCATTTGGCGTCTACGGCTTGACCGGCTTCCTACTCGCCTTAATTTGTCCCGTAGAGGAATGGAAATCACGTTGATATCGTGCTCCTTGTGTCAAAACAAGGCTGAAAATGTGGAACATATGTTCTTGTGTGATTTAGCCATGCATGTGTGTGATGGAGTTTGCAAATGGTGAAAGATTGCAAGATATGAAGGTGTTTCTTTTGATGATTGGTGGACATGGTGTGCAACGGTGTCAAACAGAAGACAAGCTACTACAAGACTTAGAATAATTGGTATGGCGAATGTTTGGATGATCTGGAGGTATAGAAATTCTTTTCTTTTTGATGGTGGTTGCGTTCAGAAGGCCGACATTATTGAGTTTATTATGTTGTTTTTATATAATTGGTTTTCTCAAAGAGGTCATAATTTTAAGATCTCTTGTATAGATTGGTTAAAAAACCCGTTGTATTCCGTTGTTAAAAAAAATACATATACTTCCTCCGTTTCAAAATAAGTGATACTGTAACGACCGGAAATTTCGGTTGATAAATTAAATGAGAATATTGAGGAATAAAGGTGGTAACATATTTAATCGAGTCTCCATTGTGTTTTATCGAGTGTTTGAATGTTTGGGACTTGGTGTAACCAAGTATGGGTCAAGACTTGGATGGAAACAAGTTTAAAAGGAAAGAAACTTACCCAGACAGCCCTCGCGGCGCGAGGAAGGCGCGAGGCAGGTGCGAGTTCAAACAGAAACTTCAGAGGCGAAACGCGAAGAGCTCGCGAGCTCGTGTTGAGCTCGAATCGAGCTCGCGGCGTGAGCCAGGCGCGAGCGGGGCGCGAGGTGGGTCTCTGAGTGGCAACCAGCAGGCAAAGCCGCGTCACCTCGCGGCGCAAGGTGGGCGCGAGCTGGGCGTGAGGAGCGTCTGGACTATATAAACTTGTGTGTAGGCTAGGGTTTCATTTCACCTTCAACCCTACACATAGTGCAGTCGATTTGGGAGCATTCTTGGACGATTTTGGAGCTCAAGAGCTGAGATCTTCATCATCTTGAAGGATTGAAACATCAAGGGTAAGTATTCTTGAGTATCTTGCTTATCTACCTTGATTGTTAGCTTTGTATGGGTAAAAATGGTGGTTTGGGGAACCAACCATGTCATCCTTGGGGAAGATGACTAAACATGGGTGTAGAACACTCATTGTAAACTTGTAATCGATGTGTACAAGTTGGATTTGGGTTTAGTGATGGAAAATCTTGGCCTAGGGTTTGAGATTCCACCAAGTTGGATGAACTTGGTGGCTAGGAATGTGAATATGGATTGATTAGTGATTAGTTATGGATAATAACTAGTTATTGTGATGATATTGATGGTAGGTCAAGAATACCTAAAGATTGGTGACGTTTCACAAGTTGAGGAGCAAGGATTCGTGTTGTTAGACACGATTTGGAGTTAGCTTGGCTAAGGTGAGTACATGAGACTTATACTAGGTACATAGCAAATGATTTTGAAAACTATGATGTTTTATGAGTCTTTATTAATAAATGTTTTTAATAAAGATATGAGTGATAAGATAAGAAAACTCAAGTAATAGACTATTTAAGTATGTCTAAATGATTAATGGTTTTGAAAGGAATTATGATGATGAAAAGTAATTATTGATTCTTTATCAATAAGATGTACGAATAAAGATAATGATCAAAATAGCATGATAATCGGTTTATTAATAATATGTATTAATAAAGCTTAAGACAATGATAGTATATTATACTAATAAAAGTAGTTATTGAATTACTAGGTGAATAAGTATAAAGTGACTAGTAATAAATATTTATTTTACTCAAATAGAAGTTAAAGTAATATGATTTTGATAAATGATAAATATGTTTTATTTAGTAAGAGACATGGTAAAGTCAATATCGAAACTGAATAAGTAAAGAGAATGATATGATAAATTAGAATATATGTATTCTAAATAGTGATGAATTTGATTAAAGGAGCTAATGCTCATACTTGATGAAAGGACCTGAGGCTCATAAGTGTTGAATGAGATATCCGGAATAAGACCGCCCAGAAATGGGGGAGCATGAGACGTCTACTTGGGGTGGTACCTCCCTGCGCAAAGAGTAGAATGTCACAGTTTACGACACCCAATGTTGGGTGAGCATGACGGCCCGGGAACGGGGAGAGCTTATGAATCTTGGTAAGATGGGGGCTCCCAATTAACTTGATAGTTTACCATGACATCCCACATCGGGAGAGTTGGCTTCGGAGCGGTCCGTTGCGTATATGATGAAGAAAGTGTAAGCTTGGAGATAGCTTACAAATATGTGATTAGATGATGATTAAGCTTATGGTAAGCTTATTAGTTTATATGATTAAATGAATAGAAGATGAGTTCTAAATTAATAAGAAATGATAAGGATAAGTATTTATATTGTTATAAATATTATTTTTAAATCTTTGAGAATGGGCCGAAAACCCATGGATCTCACGAAACTATTTTGTCTCACGTACTACTTTGTTTTTGGCTATGTACTCAGGTTCGAGATTGAAGGATTAGAAGGTCGCGATAGAGGTGACCTAGTGTTGATTAGCTCGGGAGCTCGTAGGTAGATCCCGGTATCCTATGGTTATGATATTATATTTGTAACACCGGATTTTTATAACTCTGATAAACTTTTTGAAAATGTTTTTGTTAAACCGTATTTTGGGATATAATGGACTTTGTAATATTTTTATTTATAAATATGACTTAGAAGATGTTTTTAAAATTGAGGTGTTACAACTTGGTATCAGAGCTATAGTTTAAGTGAATTAGGTAGGTTTGACCTCCCTAGTCTTAAGCTATGCTAGTAGGACCATATGTTTTCCATTGGATGTCCATGATTAGTCTTTTGAGACCGTAAAGTATGGGTATATTAGGGCCGATCCCTAAGAGGAAAGATAGTGTTTTGAGCTTTATGGGCTATGTTTGACTAATAAGCCAATCTTTGAATTCTAATGGTTTAATATGTTGATACAGCAAATGGCGAACCCAAGAAGTGGAGAAATTCCACGAGATCATGAGACGGATTCAAATCGAATCCCGACTCATCCCGGTAATAATGGAGAGGGTTCCGGTTTGGATGCAAACCAAACCCCGGTAACTATGGACGCTATCCAGAAATTGTTTACCCAAATAAGGGAAGTGGTGAAGGAGGATGTGAACCGGATCATGACAAACCGGTTCAATGAGGAGAAGAATGATAATTATAAGTCACGTGGGGGAAGTAAGTCTTCGGGTAGCAAGACCCGTACCGAGGAGCCATCAACCGAAGGAAGTGATGATTCGGGGTCGGAGGAAAGGTAAGGATGTACATATAAGACATTCATGATGTGCAACCCCGGTGTGTATTATGGAAGTTTGGAACCGAAGGTCACGATGTGTTGGATTCGGGAAAACCGAGCAAGTGCTAGAAAGTAGCAAGTGTTTGAAGAAAGACATGGTCACTTATGCATCCCGAAAATTGAAGGATGAAGCGTTGACATGGTGGGATACCATGTATGAGACTTTGGGTAGGAAAGTGTTGTACAAGATGACGTGGAAGGAGTTCACATGTAGGTTGAAGGAAAAGTTTTGTCCCGAGAGAGATCTAGAAGAGTTGCAAGAAGAGTTCATGTTTATCAAGAAGGGTAACATGTCGGTGGAAGAGTACACCAAAAAGTTTACGGGATTACTTCTGTTTGTAATCAAGTCTTATACGACGGAACGTATGAAGGTGGTTCGGTATGCAAATGGACTACCACCGGAGTTTGAATTGGAAGTCAAGCGAGCGGCCACGTTAGATGAGGCCATTGGTACCGCTCGAGGTGTTGAGAGGGTTTTTCGGCGAAAGGCACAAGAATCGGCATCAAAAGGGGAAGAGAAGAAGCTCGATAGTAGCTTAGGATCAACGAAGAAAGAAAAGTTCAAACCGAGTTCGTCGAATCATGGTAGTATTGGAAGTTGTCAAAGTTGTGGGAAGAATCACCATGGGGAATGTAAAGCAAATACGGCTATATGCTTCAAGTGTGGACGAGTAGGGCATCGAGCAAAGGATTGCAAAGTAAGGAACCTCGAGGAAGTGGAATGCTACACTTGTCACGATGTGGGACATTTTAGTAGTGTGTGCCCGAGGAAGAGAACCAACACGTCAGCATCAACCGCCAACAGGAATCGGGTGAAGGAAACTCATGGAGCCGCTTCAGGTAATTCGTTTATGAAGTTTTGATATATGATTAGGATTTAATTGCTTTTATGTCGCACAAATTGGTGTTTATGTGATCTAAGTATGAAAATAATTATAGATATAATGTATGATGCAAAATGTAAAAAATAAAAAAATTAAGTTTATCTCCCAGGGTTATTATGTGTATAGTCGAATGGGTTGGCGACTGGTATGTCGCGAGAAATAAGAATAGGAAGGATTAGGTTATCATGGAATATTGAAAGATGAATCACGAGAGTGGTAAACTTTTTCAACAAGAGGATGGTAGTACAATGAAGTACTATGTGTTATATATAAAATGGAACCTTAGATATTGGATACGGTCGACTGAATGTTGGCAAATAGCCATGGCAAATGGTTGTGTCAGGGATTTCGGGTGTGACATCAAGAGGGAATAATTTATTTTTGGTAAAGGTTTATAGAAAAGTATGATAGTGTACGTATGGGCACCGATCGAAGTCAATTGGTTGACTCTAGATGACCGGATGAAAGAAAGATTAGAATTTTTAGTAAAGAGGGAATGAATCGAATAAGGGCGATTGGTAAATGAGTAGATTAGTGGAAAGCACTAGAAATGATTATGTGTATACCGTGTGGTATAATGTATAAGTGGGAAAATTGAAGGTCAATTATGAAAGAAAATGATAGCATGATGCTAAGTGTAATGATGCATACATTAATTGTATGCAAGATAGAATGGTATTGTATGGATCTTGTTAGATCGGAGGCTTTCCGGTTAACGAGATTTGATGAGTCACTTTGGATTGGAGGCTTTCCGATCATTGTGACAGTTTGGGATCGTGATGGATTGGAGGCTTTCCGATCATCTCGATAAGATAGTGAAGGTATAAGTTGTTATTTAGAGGATATGATGTTGTATCAGATGTATGTAGAACCGTAGGGTTAATTATCGTTATGATTTTATGGCAAGTGAGAACTTGGGTTGAAAACACGGATCGTGTTTAAGTAGGAGTATGTGTACGAAATGCCTACAAGTTCATGGTATATGAAAAAGGAATGCTTTTAGGAAGCGAAGTTTGTTAGTAGCCAATGGGTGGTGAATGATGTATAACAGGTGGTTGGGCCACAATTAGTTATGATTGATGCTCTAAAGCCGGCAATCGGGAAGTTCAAGTATTGTATAATGATGTTTGAAAGAAATTATAAATGGTATAAGAAACTGAATGAAAGTTAAAGAGTAATAGAGATCGGTATTGCTTTAGGTAGGAAATTGTTGATATATTGTAGAAAATTGAAATCGAAGAAAGGAGAAACAATTGGGAAAGGAAATTTAGATATTGAATTCGGGAATGAAAAGCTTGGGAAGAGGTGTCTCGGTAATAACGAATATGTGAATTTTGTACAGTAAGTTTGACTTTATTCATAAGTCAAGGTTTGTCAACTAGTAGATTATTGGCTTTGGTCAAAATTGGGTTTTGACTTTCGTTTAAGATGGTGAGACAAAGATAAGGACATAATGTATCATCTACATGTGTATGATAGTGGTTAATAGATTAATGGAAATAATTGTAGTCGGAGGGTGCGACTTTGACCGTTGGGTGTTTCAAGTTGAATTTGGGAATCGAGTACATGATGGTTGAGGAACCACAAATGTGTGATGGGTTGTAAAGGAATTGATGATTAATGGCACCACTAGTGGGTAAGGAAATTGTCAAGGTATGGTTGACTTTGTGCTTAAGTCAAAGATTGGACAATGTTGACAACTTGGTCAAAGCTAGGCGTTGACTATCGTTTTGGTTAATCGATTATTAGTAATGAATGGGTCATATCGCCCTAATGTGGATAAAGGGATTGGTCAAGTGATTGGAAGTGTTAAGGTCAAATGGTGAAATTTTGACCCGTTCGGGTATTAGGAACTCAAGTTTGGCTTTTGACCCGTTTGGGTATAACGGAGTCAAGTGGGCAATTAAATGCATAAGTATTATTGGATCACAATTTGGAAGCGGAATGAGGATTGGGAATCCTTGAGTTGATTCCGAGGACGGAATCCTTTTTAATGGGTAGATAGTTGTAACGACCGAAAATTTCGGTTGATAAATTAAATGAGAATATTGACGAATAAAGATGGTAAAATATTTAATCGAGTCTCCATTGTGTTTTATCGAGTATTTGAATGTTTGGGACTTGGTGTAACCAAGTATGGGTCAAGACTTGGATGAAAACAAGTTTAAAAGGCAAGAAACTGACCCAGACAGCCCTCACGGGGCGAGGAAGGCACGAGCGGGGCGCGAGGTGGGTCTCCGAGCGGCAACCAGCAGGCAAAGCCGCGTCACCTCGCGGCGCGAGGTGGGCGCGAGCGGGGTGTGAGGAATGTCTGGACTATATAAACTTGTGTGTAGGCTAGGGTTTCATTTCACCTTCAGCCCTACACATAGTGCAGCCGATTTGGGAGCATTCTTGGACGATTTTGGAGCTCAAGAGCTCAGATCTTCATCATCTTGAAGGATTGAAACATCAAGGGTAAGTATTCTTGAGTATCTTGCTTATCTACCTTGATTGTGATCTTTGTATGGGTAAAAATGGTGGTTTGGGGAACCAACCATGTCATCCTTGGGGAAGATGACTAAACATGGGTGTAGAACACTCATTGTAAACTTGTAATCGATGTGTACAAGTTGGATTTGGGTTTAGTGATGGAAAATCTTGGCCTAGGGTTTGAGATTCCACCAAGTTGGATGAACTTGGTGGTTAGGAATGTGAATATGGATTGATTAGTGATTAGTTATGGATAATAACTAGTTATTGTGATGGTATTGATGGTAGGTCAAGAAGACCTAAAGATTGGCGACCTTTCACAAGTTGAGGAGCAAGGATTCGTGCTGTTAGACACGATTTGGAGTTAGTTTGGCTAAGGTAAGTACGTGAGACTTTTACTGGGTACATAGCAAATGAATTTGAAAACTATGATGTTTTATGAGTCTTTATTAATAAATGTTTTTAATAAAGATATGAGTGATAAGATAGGAAAATCCAAGTAATAGACTATTTAAGTATGTCTAAATGATTAATGATTTTGAAAGGAATTATGATGATGAAAAGTAATTACTGATTCTTTATCAATAAGATGTATGAATAAAGATAATGATTAAAAAAGCATGATAATCGGTTTATTACTAATATGTATTAATAAAGTTTAAGACAATAATTTTTAAGTAATGAGTATCAATTAGTATATTATACTAATAAAAGTAGTTATTGAATTACTAGGAGAATAAGTATAAAGTGACTAGTAGTAAATATGTATTCTACTCAAAGAGAAGTTAAAGTAATATGATTTTGATAAATGATAAATATTTTTATTTAGTAAAAGACTTGGTAAAGTCAATATCGAAACTGAATAAGTAAAGATAATGATATGATAAATTAGAATATATGTATTCTAAATAGTGATGAATTTGATTAAAGGAGCTAAGGCTCATATTTGATGAAAGGAGCTGAGGCTCATAAGTGTTAAATGAGATATCTGGAATAAGACTGCCCAGAAATGGGGGAGCATGAGACGTTTAATTGGGGTGGTACCTCTCTGCGCAAAGAGTAGAATGTCACAGTTTACGACACCCAATGTTGGGTGAGCATGACGACCCGGGAACGGGGAGAGCTTATGAATATTGGTAAGATGGGGGCTCCCAATTACCTTGATAGTTTACCTATGACATCCCACATCCGGAGAGTTGGCTTCGGAGAGGTCCGTTGCGTATATGATGAATAAAGTGTAAGCTTGGAGATAGCTTACAAATATGTGATTAGATGATGAATAAGCTTATGGTAAGCTTATTAGTTTATATGATTAAATGAATAGAAGATGAGTTCTGAATTAATAAGAAATGATAAGGATAAGTATTTATATTGTTATAAATATTATTTATAAATCTTTGAGAATGGGTCGAAAACCCATGTATCTCACGAGACTATTTTGTCTCACGTACTACTTTGTTTTTGGCTATGTACTCAGGTTCGAGATTGAAGGATTAGAAGGTCGTGATAGAGGTGACCTAGTGTTGATTAGCTCGGGAGCTCGTAGGTAGATCCCGTTATCCTATGGTTTTGATATTATCTTTGTAACACCGGTTTTTTGTAACTCTGATAAACTTTTGAGAAGGTTTTTGTTAAACCGTATTTGGGATATATTGGACTTTGTAGTATTTTTATTTAATAATATAACTTAAAAGATGTTTTAAAAATTGAGGTGTTACAGATACACTTTCCATTTTGGGGTGTTTCAAAATAAGTGATACACTTTGAAAACTTACCATATTTGGTAAAAGATAGTGGGGACCACACCCACTAACTATCTCCTTTAATAAAGTGAAAAGTCACATTTACCATTACTTTTACTTTTAAACATCATTAAATTCACTTTAACCAATGTATGTGGGACCTATCATTTACTAACTATCAAATTTAAGCTAGTTAACCATCATTATCATATTTTGCCTTAGAAACCGTGAACTTTAATTTGTATCACTTATTTTGAAACGATGGAAGTAGTAATAGACATTAGGGGTGTTCGTTTGGATGGTTTGGTTTTATCCGAACCAAATAGGTGAAACCAAATAAAATCCGGTCTTCAAAAGTTCAAACCGAACCGTCCAAACTAATTCAGAAACGAAACTGATCCGAACCAAATAACAATTTGGTTAATTTGGTTTTATCCGTTTGGTTTTTCCTTAAATATTTTCAAAATATTCCAAAAGTATATAACATAAATAATATTAAGTTTATATGTAAAATTCTAAAATGATAAACTACTTTGTCCGTAAAAACAAGTCTAATTCATAGTTTGTGACATTTACAATCATATATGCAAAAAATTTGACATCAACTTTATCAAAAACTTCAAAAAGATTGGTACATCACCAACTAATACAATATAAAATGGAACAAGTGTTAGTATATATAAATCAATTTATTATAAGAAATGTAAAGAAAAGGGAAACCATAATTGATTACAATGGAAACCAACAAGTGTTAGTATATAAATCAATTTACTATATATTATTATTCGGTTTTTTTGGACAATCCGGTTTTCACAACGGAAACCAACTCCAATCCGAAATCCAAACTATTAATTTGGTTAAGTCCAAACCGATCCAAGAAACCAAATAACCAATCCAAATAGTCCGATCCAAATTGTTCAATTGAACAATCCAGTTATATCCGAATAGTAAACACCTCTATTAATAGTCACAAAGGTTGGATTTAGTAGCCTCGTGTTTGACTTTTTAACATAAAAGACAAAAGAGACCATTACAAAAGCACTCCTATATATGTGAGGATAAACCGATATAAAAAAATAAGACCCACAACTATTTGCCTCTTTGGTCCAAACTCCAAACTCAAATATATCATCCAAGACTTTAAGTCAAATAAATCACCAAAATAACCATTATTATCGTTATTTTAACCTAATTTTATTTTAATTACAAAATCTAAATTTCTTTATAGAAAATCTGGTATTTTATGAATCGTCAAATCTTAAATTCGGTTAATGTTAGGCTTAACTAATTTAGGTACATGAACCTAACAAAAAAAATAATTGTAGTTGTATGAGATGAACAATTTACATTGTATTATGTGATTACCAGGTACGTCTTGCTCTAAGGATGTAAGGTATGGGTACCACATGTGGTACCCATTTTGCTTACCACATAATCGACACCTAAGCAACCACACCACCACCGCACCACATCATCTCTAGGACATACCCACCACACCACACCACACCATTTTATTCCATTAAATTTTAAATAAAATAAAAAAGAAAATACTCATCAACCAATTAGAAGCCACCATGCATCAAAAAGCATCCCTTCCACACCGTTGCCGAGCGTTGCCCGTGGGCTGCATCCTCCACGCCGGACCCCAACGGCGTTGGGGCGGGGCGGTGTTCGAACAAAAACCCCACTCCGTGCTTGCCACATCACACCCCCACACCCACCCATTTCCTACACATACCATGCAGCCTAAGGTTCACGCCAAAACAATGGGGCCGGTGAAGTGTTTTTGTTTTTTTGTTGTATGATGTGAGTGTAAGAGTATTTTGGTGGGTTTTAAAAAGTGTGTAATGAATTGATTTATGATTGAAAGATGTATTTGGAGGTTTGAATGTGAAATAATAAATACTGATGTGACGCTGAGGTGTGTGTTTAACTCAAGTCACGACACCTATTGCTCTTATGGTTACTAGTAAAGCAATTAAATGAAATTTCATACTACGCATTATGTTTTAATAAATTCTAAGCCATGTTTGATGCTTGTCAATATTTACATCCTAATAACAATGTTTAAGAATGATTTAATTTAATGTCTCGAAACATAAAATGTAATTAGTTTTTATAAACATACACATTAATCTATTCACTTAGAAAATGGATCACCCTCTCTTGACATCATAGATTATTATCAAGTGTCTATTAAAAAGCCACGTTCTAATTGATAGAAATTACAAAAACTTTGTTTAATTGATAAGATTTTTCTTGAAAAAAAAGTTTGTAAGGAAGAAATTACTTCAAAATAGCTTTTAAGAAACCCGAGCTTTTAATAAATAAGCTATGGAAATTGTATTAAAACTGTTTTAAGAGATTTCTTATGTTTATCTGTTTACTCAATAAAGAGATTGAATCTATGACATTTATGAGATTATTTCAAGTGTCATTACTGCTAGATCATTATCAGATGACTCTTAAATTTTAATATTTGTGCCGCTTTGTAACATTTCACAATTTTCTGCATTAACTCAGATTACTTTATTGAACATCTCTATACGTATAAAATTTCAACATTTGAATCTAGCAAAAATCTTATATATGTCCTCCGTATCATAATAAGTTATACATTACACATATTTTAAGGCAAAATATTATAGTAAGATTAGGCCTCTCCCAACCGTGACGCGTCACTAAACCCGTAAGTAGCTCCACATCATCTCATCCTTACTGACACGCTACTGACACGGTCGTGCCAACCATAACCCATCACTAACGCTTAAAATATTACATTTAACCCCCTCCCACACACACACAAAGCTACTGACGCAACCTCAAACCCGTCGTCACAAGGACGTGTTCTACTGACGCGCGCTACTGACGGGTCGGTGCCAACAGCGTCAGTAGACGACGTGCCAAAATTGGCTACTGACGGGGAAGGACGTGAGCGTTGGCAGTGATCTTATGATGAATTAAAGTTGATAGTTAGTAAATGATGAATCTTAGTTCTTTAAAATAAAATGAAATTTATATTTTTTAAAAGTATAAATTAAGGATAAAATAGCCATTTCAATATTTTAAATGAGATAATTAGTGGTGCGAATATCACTAACTTTTACCAAATAAGATGAAGAGAAAAGGTATTGATGCATATTATATGTGTCTACTTCTTGGGATATAAATGTTCTAATACTGATGCTGCAGTTAGTACTGATCAACACTTATGGAAGTTAGTACTGATGAGGCAGAAAAGCAATATGCTACTGACGAAGGACTTACTACTGATGATCACGTTTACTACTGATGACGATTAAAGAACAAATCGTGTCCGAGATTCTAGTAGAATTAGTTTAGAATGTTTATCATTTGTAAATTCAATTGTAATCGTTTCCTAGAATAACTAGGTTAAATATTTAGGCTTCAAGGACTATTATAAATAGTTCCTTACGAATTGTAAACGTACGTGTGTATTGATTGATTATCGTTAATATACATTGAAGTTTTTTGTGATAAACTGAGTTCATAATATTTTGTATTCTATTACAGTTTACATTGTTCTTAATCAAATAACAAGAGTGTTAATCCGCTGTAACTTCTCTTTGTTAGTAGATATGTGATTCAATAACTTGTTTGAGTTATTCGATCCTGACAAGTGGTATCAGAGCCTTAAGGTTCTAGATCTACGAATTAAGAACAACAAAAAGTTTCATACTTTCGAAATCAAAATTTTCAATCATGTCTGATAACAATGAAAGCACACATGCAAACAAAATTCCAATTCTCACTCCCAACAACTTTGGGATGTGGAAAAACAGAATCAAGCAATACATGCTTATTACTGATTATTCCATGTGGGAAGTTGTTGTTGAAGGCAACAAAACCATTCAGACTCAGATAGCTAGCTCATCAAATGAAGTTGACAAACTCAAGTGTCAAAAAGAAAAGAAGGACAGAGGAATCGAACTTAAAGCCTTAAGCACTCTTTTGCTTGCTATTCCCAATGATTATCAACATTTATTTGTTGAATATGATGATGCTAAGAAACTGTGGCAGTCATTGGAGAAGAGGTTTGTTGGCACCAAAAGTACCAAATGAAACATGAAGTCTGTTTTGAAGCAAGACTTTGAAAACTTCAAAGGACAGAAGAATGAATCATTGTCACAAGTTTTTGATCGATTCAATAAACTTATTGGTGAACTCAATCAAGTTGGTGTTCAACCAGATAATGATGATGTCAACAGGAAGTTCCTCAGATCTCTTGGTGAAGAATGGTCTATATATACTGTTATATATAGACAAGGAGATGCATTGGAAGAGAAAGAGCTGGATGAACTCTACAATGAACTAAGAGTGTTTGAATCCGAGGTAAGTAATAAAACTCCTAATGTACCTTCAAACAATGCTGCTTTTGTGTCTAGTACAGGAACAGGTCAAGATGCTGCAAAGAATGTAGGAATTGAAGATGTAGCAAGAGAGTCCTTTTTCACTAGTCATGTGCACACTGCATTGATTAGTGAAGATTTGGAACAGCTAAACCCTGATGATCTGGAAGAGATGGACATCAAATGGCGATGGCAATGCTGAGTTTAAGAACAAAAAGGTTTCTCAAAAGAACTGGCAGACAAAATCTGACCTACAACAAAGGTGATCGTGCTGGATTTGACAAGACCAAAGTCAAATGCTACAACTGCAATAATCTTGGTCACTTTGCTAGAGAATGTCCTAGCAAAGATCAAAGATCAAATTATAACAAAAACAGCACTTCAAACTCAACTGCATTAGTATCTCAAGAGGGTCAAGGTTATGACTAGAGCTTTCAAGCAAAGGAACATGCTCAAAACCAAGCTCTTATGGCCTTCACTGATTCTACTATTGAGGTACATTCTAAATCCTGCACTCCTGAATGCATTAAAGCATACAAAAAATTAGAAAAACTTAACAAAGAAACTCTTGATGAGATGATTTTAAATAGAAATAGAAGAATTGAATATAATGGTTGTATAGCTGATCTTGAAAATCAAATCAAAATATACAAAATAACAGATCAAAAGATAAAGGATGAATTATTACAAACAACTTATGATAAAGAATATGCTGAGTTAAAATTAAAAGAAACTTTAATTAAATTAGAAGAATGTCAAATGGAATTAGAACAACATAAATTAACTATTAAAAAGTTTGAAAGAAGTTCTAAAATAATTGATGAATTAACCAGTAATCAAACCACTGAAAAAGTTGTTCATGGGGTTGGATATCATGCGGTTCCTCCTCCAACTAATTTTATTCATCCTCTTAAGTCAAGCTCAGAAAGAATATTAAATGAATTAAAAATAGAAAGTCAAACTGAAACCAATAATGATTCATCCGATGATGATCAAACATCTAATTCAACTGATACAAGTTTTCATACAACACGAAGTCAAACTGAATCCCCTAAATATAACTCAGAGAATATACCAACTATTTTAAGAAGGGGAAATCAAAGAAACTTAAACCAGTTAAAAGAACAAAGAAAGCCTGAAGGTGCTAAATCAACAAAATTAACATGTTTAATTTGCAACAAAAGTTAACCACATAGCAAAGAATTGTCACTTCAATCCAATTAACTGCAAAGAATTCAAAGAATTTAAAGAAAACAAAGAAAAAATAAAAGCTTTTAAACTAAAACAAACTGCAGAAGCAAAAGAAATTATAAATCCACATATTGAGGTTCCTAAATTTGGGAGAACTGCACAAAGATTTGTGCAAAATATCAGGCATTGAACTCCAAACAGAAGTAATTATTTCAAAAATAATGGAAAACAAAATCAATTTCAAAGATATTCAAAGTTTTCAAACATCAGTAGAAACTATTTCAGGTTTACTACTGGTAAAAACCCTAATTACAATGCTGTCTGGTACAATTATAAAAATACTACTGACTATGCTAAAAACTCATATTACCCAAATACTACTGGTCCATCAGTAGTAAAACACTCAAAAGCCAAAAACTACGGGTATAAACCTATGTCAGTAGTAAAACAAAATACCAGTAATAAACAACAAATGAAGACCAAAAATGCGTACAAAGCTCATCCATTTCGAAAATCTTACTCTTCAAAGGATGAACCCAAGACAAAAGAAGCTTGGGTTCCCAAAATTAACTAATCCATTTACTTTATGTGCAGAGCATTCAGATCCCTGAAGAAGGAAGAACATGGCATATTGATAGTGGATGCTCTAGACACATGATTGGAAATCTTCAAATTCTTAGAGATTTCAAGTCTTTTGAAGGTGGATATGTTGCTTTTGGTGAAAATCCAAGAGGTGGTAGGATTACAGGTAAATGTACAGTACCAATGGTAAGATTACTTTTGATGATGTATTTTATGTTGCTGAGCTTAAGTATAATCTGGTTAGTGTCTCACAAGTATGTGATAAAAAGAACAAAATTCTTTTTACAGATATAGAGTGCATCATTCTTTCTCCTGACTTTATTTTAGATGAAAAATTTGTTGTTTTAAGAACACCAAGGAGAAATAATGTGTATTGCATGGATATAGGGGGAGAACTCATTTCTTCAAATGAGATCAACTGTTTTATATCCAAGGCAAACACAAATGAATCAGAACTCTGGCGTAGAAGGATGTGTCACACAAATTTTAAAAATATGAATAACTTAGTCAAAAAGAATTTGGTAGTTGGATTACCACAAAAAGAATTTATGTGTGATCATCACTGTGTTGCATGCCTAAAAGGTAAGCAACATAAGTCTTCTCATAATACCAAAGCAATTAGTTCTATTTCTAACCCTTTGCAGCTCTTACATATGGACCTATTTGGACCTACAAATGTAATGAGTATTGGAAAGAAACAATACTGTCTTGTTATTACTGATGATATTTCCAGATATACTTGGGTTTTCTTTCTTAGGACCAAAGATGAAACAAGTGAGATCATAAAGAATCTAATTGTCAAAATGGAGAATACAAGAGATCTCAAAGTGAAAGCCATTAGATGTGATAATGGCACAGAATTTAAAAATGCTAATCTAATTAACTTTTGTGATATTAAGGGTATTGACAGGCAGTACAGCTCACCAAGAACTCCACAACAAAATGGTGTAGCTGAAAGAAGAAATAGAACAATTATTGAAGCAGCCAGATCCATGCTTGCAGATTCAAAATTACCAATAATGTTTTGGGCTGAAGCTGTTAATACTGCTTGTTATGTTCAAAACAGAGTATTAATAGTTAAGCCTCATCTTAAAACACCTTATGAACTTTTTAATAAAAGAAAACCTTCAATAAGTTTTCTAAAATCATTTGGTTGTCCTTGTACAATCTTAATTACAAGAGAACAAATTGGTAAATTTGACTGCAAATCAGATGACGGAATCTTTGTCGAATACTCAACTCAAAGCAAATCATACAGAGTATTCAACAAGAGGCTAAGGATCATTGAAGAAAGTGTAAATGTATCCTTTAATAAAAATCTGATGAATGAACAAGGAAATGGTCCAGATTGGCTATTTAATATTGATAATCTAACCAAGTCTTTTGATGTTAATTATGATTATAATGCAGGAGATTCAAACAATCAAAGCCAACATTGAGGATCATCTTCATTCAATGGTAGTCAAGACATAATGAAATATATCTTAGTTAATACTGATCCCACAGCTGATACTGAGGACAGTAGTAACTCAGATAACCCTAGTAATCTTGACACCAGTAACAACTCAAATTCTCAAGATACTACTGATCCCAGTAGTAACTTAGAAACTCAAACAAATGATGATGAACCAAACAATAATGGTGTCAGTAATAACAATGAACCACCTGAATCAAATGAAGAAAATGTTACTACTGATACCAGTAGCATTGAAGAATCTTCACAAAATCCAGACAATCAAGAAGAAACATGGACAGATGCTCAAATCCCTGAATCCAATGTGTCAAACCTTGATAGTCAATTAGTTGTTGACAAAGTTCCCAGCACCAGAACTAAAAAGAACCATCCTTTGGACCTAGTCCTAAGTGATGTCAACTCAAACTTGCAAACTAGAAGCAAATTCAATTCATCATTAAATACAAACATGTGCAACATAAGTTTAATCTCTAATGAATGTATGTATGAATGTTTTCTGTCACAGGAGGAACCTAAGAAGATTCAACAAGCAATGAAAGACTCAAATTGGATTATAGCAATGCAAGAAGAACTTCTTCAATTCAAATTACAAGCTGTATGGACTCTTGTACCTTTACCAAAAGGAAAAAGACCCATTGGAACAAGATAGATCTTCAGAAACAAGAAGGATGAAAGAGGTATAGTGATCAAAAACAAAGCCAGACTTGTAGCCCAAGGATACACTCAAGAAGAAGGTATAGACTATGATGAAGTATATGCACATGTTGCTAGAATTGAAGTAATAAGGATATTTCTGGCATATGCTTCGTTCAAGAAAATCAAAGTCTATCAAATGGATGTTAAAAGTGCATTCCTTTATGGGAAAATTGAAGAAGAAGTGTATGTGTGTCAACCTCCAGGATTTGAAGATCCAGAACATGATGACTATGTGTACAAACTAGACAGAGCTCTATATGGCCTTCATCAGGCACCAAGAGCTTGGTATGACACATTATCATCATACTTATTGAAGAATAACTTCAAAAGAGGTGCAATTGATAAGACTCTATTCACAAGAAAAGTCAAAGATGATATACTACTGGTCCAAATATATGTAGATGATATCATCTTTGGTTCAACAAATGATTAACTGTGCAAAGAGTTTAAAGAATTAATGCAAATCAAATTCAAGATGAGCTCAATGGGTCCAATGAACTTCTTTCTTGGACTCCAAATCAATCAAAGATCAGATGGTATTTTGATTAATCAATCAAATATGTCAGAGACATCTTGGAAAAATTTGCAATGAAAGACTGCAAGAGTGCAAGCACACCAATGGAAACTCACAAACACCTACATCCTGATGTTGAGGGGGAGGATGTAGATGAACATCTATATAGATCAATGATAGGTTCTTTAATGTATTTAAATGCATCAAGACCTGACATTATGTATAGTGTTTGTGTATGTGCCAGGTATCAAGCAAGACCTAAGGAGCTACACTTGCAGGCTGTTAAAAGAATATTCAGATACTTGAAGGGCAAACCTTCTCTTGGTCTTTGGTATCCACATGACTCACCATTTGTACTCATAGCCTACACAGTAGTGACTATGGTGGTGAATGTCAAGATAGAAAATCTACTACTGGTGGATGTCAATTCTTTGGATCAAGATTGGTGTCATGGCAATGCAAGAAACAAACAAATGTGTCAACATCAACTGCTGAAGCAGAGTATGTAGGTGCATCTGCTTGTTGTGCTCAAGTTCTATGGACTCAAAATCAACTCCTAGACTTTGGTATCTCTATTCTTAAAACTCCCATTTTTATTGATAATCAAAGTGCTATTAGTATTGTGAATAATCCAGTAAACATTCAAAAACCAAACACATTGAAATAAGATTTCATTTTATAAGGGATTGAAATGAAAAGAAATTAATCAAAGTAGAGAAAATTCATACTGACAATCAATTAGTCGATCTTTTTACAAAAGCATTTGATGTGGGAAGATTCAGCTTTTTGGTTAGCAGTATCGGAATGATTTTAATCAATTAATTTCACTCTTAATATAATATGTAAAGTTTTTGAACAATATTTATATTCATAAGTATGTTTTACTACTGGTCATTCACTATTACTGACTGTGAGCTGCACGAACAATTTAGTACTGATAGGGTTTTTCTTAGAATTAGGTTAAGTATAAAAACACAGTTACTACTGACGTTTCTATTACTGATACTTAGTTACTACTGAACGACCGTTATCTGTAAAATACACCAGTTTACCATACTAACCCCCATGAAAATAGCCGTTGGGTTATGATTCGAAGGGTATTTCGGTCCTTTTACAGGTTAATTTGAAAAATATAAATAGCTGAATGCGATTAGTCTAGCATTATCCTCACCTCGATTTGATAAACCCTACGATAAACCCTAATCTCTGCAAATCTCAATCAAAACCCTGCATCAGTAACAACGAAATTCATTCACCAAATCACTCAAAAGATCAAAACTCTCTCTGAAATCAAAAACTCAACATCAATTTCAAGATCAAAATCATACAAATGGCTACACTAAAATCTCTCGAAGTAAAAAAAATAATCTCAGATACTCGGAATTCCACAATATGTGTGCATTCTTAAGAAATCCTGATGGAACAAAGGATTTTCGTCCCATAGTCATGTTCTTAAAGAACTCATACATCAAATTTGCTCTGACTGTCAACCCCAAAGCCTATGAACAACATCTTGTTCACTTCTGGGAAAATGCTGAATGGATTGAAGATATAAATATGTCTAAAATCAAATCCAGAGTCGATGGAAGGGATATCATCATCACAGAACAATCAATAAGACAACATCTACAACAGAATGATGAATCAGGTATGTTTTCACTTCCTAAGGAGGATCTTGTTGAAACTCTTAAAAATATGGGTTATGAGGGAAGACTGGACATAGTCACTTTTCAAAAAGGTCTTCTTTCACCCCAATGGAAATTTCTTGTTGATACTATTCAACATTGTATCTCTCCCAAAAAGAGTACATGGAATGAGTTCAACAAATCAATAGCATCTGCTGTTGTTTGTTTGTGCACAGGCCAACTATTCAATTTTTCACACATAAATTTTGAAGGAATGCTTGCAAATCTATCATCTACAAAATTTTTGATGTATCTAAGATTCCTTGCACATATTTTAAACTGTGAAATACAAAATCTTTCTATCACAAAGAACATTTTTCCCACACCTGAATTAAATAAAAAGGTGTACTCAAATATGAGAAAACAATTTAAATTTTCTGGGAAGGTTACTCCATTGTTTCAAAACATGATCTATGATCAACCTCCAATTGGAGATGGTTCAAGCCACCCCATTGAACCTCAACCCACTCCACCACTAAATACAGCTCAAACACAATCCAAACAGTCCACTCAATTACCCACACAAACGGATGTCCTGAATGTGTCCCAGGAACATGAACATAATCCACATAGTGCTACTCTTCACTCTGAGGAAGACCAACCTATAGCCAAAAAAAAATTCTAAAATCTATAAAAGGAAGAAAACTTCCTGAAAGGACACCAGGGGACCAATTGAGTCAGACCCCAGACTCCAAGAGTTGTCCTCCAAGGAGGAGAAAGGGCATGAGGAAAGGGCTCTCACTACTGATTCCCCAAAGGTGGGTGCACAGGCTAGTGAGAACATCATTAGGACCCAGACCTCGGCAACTCTAAGTGATGACTCATCTTTTGAGGCAACACTAAGAGGACCCCGGTGCCAAGAAACCACAAGGGGGATACTACTGCTTCTTATAGGAAGAAGAGAGTATCTAAACAACTCATTTCATCACCAAGAAGTGATGAGGGTAGAGTGCAACAAATTGAATTGACGGATAGGATGGAAAACCTTAAAGCCAATGTACCAAATGAGCCCAATGATCCACCCAAAGGGGCTGAGGGCAGTATTAAACCAACCAAATTGACGGATAGGAAGGAAAACCTTAAAACCACTGTACAACATTGCCTGAATCTATTAAATTCTCAAGGAAAGACCATGAGCTACATGAAGCATTATATCAATACTCTGAACAGAAGACAGAAGAGGTTCGAGTACAAGCTTCAAAGACAATCAACTATCATCAGAAAATTACAGATAAAGATTGAAAATAGTGAGGCTCAACAAGTTGAGATCACTAAGGGGGAGAAGGATCAAATTCAAGGAATGATTGATCATTCAATTGCAGTAGCAGCAACAGCCTCCCTCTTAAATCTGAAAGAAGCTCATGGTGAAACATGTCAAAGTTATGGTGAAGACCTGTACAGAGGAGTAAAAAGTATGGATGAAGATGTGTTTGTGTCTGCAAATCAATCCCCAACAGCAGAACAAGTACATTCTCCAGTTACTACTGAAGTTATATAAACTACTGATCCTATGGATATTACTGATGCTAAGGATCAAGAGGTTGTTACTACTGATCCTATTAATGAAGACACAACACTAGTAGTAACTACAACAACAACCTCACCAGTAGTAAACTCCTCACAACAGTTGGTGGTATATACAACAACAACCGCACCAGTAGTAACTACCTTGGTTACTACTGATGAAGAAGAAGAAATACCAGAAGTACTTGAACCAGTTGTGATCATCCCAAGGCCTCCAGCTCCAGAACTTAAACCACTTATCATACCTGACATTGATGATAATGTGAATTGGGATGATGTAGATGAATGTGCACTACCTCCTCACCCCAAGATACTTCCAATGAACAGAATTAATACATTTTCTCCATCAATAATTATTCCTGAAGTTATTGATATGAAATACACTCCACTTCAAAGTGTGTTGGTAAAGGTAAAGAGAAATTTGATGATGACTACCCACACAGAGCTTTAGGTCACTTTATGGTAAACAAAATAAACTGTGTTAGACCTGCTAAGTAAGATAAGTGGAAGGTGAAAAGAATGAGGTATCTGGGGAAAGTTGCAAAAACTCAAGCTCTTGAAGATAAAAGAATAGTTGAAGAAGAAAGACTTAAAAATGCAGCAATTCAAGAGATTGAAGAATTCCTGGTAGAAGATCAACAAGTAGAGTTCAATAAACAAAGAAAAATAGAAGAAGAACATCTGAATTGCCTTGAAGATCTTGTGGCTGAATGCAAAAGAGAAAAAGCTGACCTACCAGATGAAATATTTGAACAAAAGAATAAAATGATTGATTACTTAAAATCAAAAGGGCATAATGCTAAGTCCTTGGCAGAATGAAAATGATAACAATTGTTGATAAATATTGTACTGCTAAGAAGAGGGAATTAACAGAATCTGAAGAAGTAGAAGTGAAAGAAAAAGTATTGGTTGAGATTGATCCCAAAGTTGTAATCTCCAGAACACCAATGTCTGGTGAATCTTCAAAACCTTCCAAAAAGAGAAAAGCTCTTCAAGCAGAACAAGAGGCTAGGAAGAAATCAAAACAAACTGAACAAGATGTACAAGTACTTGATCTTCCTATTGCCCCTCTATAAGATAATCCAATTATCAATTGGAGAGTTGTTAATGATGTCATAGAAGTCATAAGAGAAGACAAAACAACTCAGAGGTTTAATGCTTGGAAACCAATGGTTATGTCCTGTAGCAGAAGTAATATTATTAAAGTTTTAATTATTGGTAAACCAAGAATGGCAAAGAAGTCTTGGAGAAACTCAGGAGCTGGATACTTAACTCAAATGATTGATGTTGCTTTCTATCCAGACAATTACCCTGAGAACTTCACTAGCACAGAGAATGTATATGCTTGGAATGTGCTACCAACTGTGCATATGTACTTCTTTGAAAGAACAAGTAAGAAGTGTGAACTGTACTTATATGAAAAAGAATATCCGCACTCAGAAGAAACCATGTATCTGATCACCACATGTTCATTTATGAGACCACATGACCTTGCAATGTTTGAAGAAAAGTATAATTACTTTGTTAAAAGAAATAGTAAATATATCATTGCACAGAGGAAAAAGCAAAACAAACAGACTACAGAAGGTGATCAAAGAAGAGTTGCTATATTAGAAGAGAAAAGAAAGAAGGAAGAAGAAGGAAGAAGAAGAAAAGAAACTTGATTAATGCAAAGTGAATTAATAAGTTTACGGGGAGATTTTTGGGATATAAATGTTCTAATACTGATGCTGCAGTTAGTACTGATCAACACTTATGGAAGTTAGTACTGATGGGGCAAAAAAGCAATATGCTACTGATGAAGGACTTACTACTGATGATCACGTTTACTAGTGATGACGATTAAAGAACAGATCGTGTCCGAGATTCTAGTAGAATTAGTTTAGAATGTTTATCTTTTGTAAATTCAATTGTAATCGTTTCCTAGAATAACTAGGTTAAATATTTAGGCTTCAAGGACTATTATAAATAGTTCCTTACGAATTGTAAACGTACGTGTGTATTGATTGATTATCGTTAATATACATTGAAGCTTTTTGTGATAAACTGAGTTCATAATATTTTGTATTCGATTACAGTTTACATTGTTCTTAATCAAATAACAAGAGTGTTAATCCGCTGTAACTTCTCTTTGTTAGTAGATCTGTGATTCAATAACTTGTTTGAGTTATTCGATCCTGACACTACTTCATATGCTTACCATGTGTAATTCACTAATTCTCTTTTCTCACTCATCCATTGCATTTAATATTTATTTTGATCAAATAACTAGACACATAAGTATTCATACATAATAAACATTAATATTATTTCTTTAAGATAAATTTTCAAATATGAAGTAGTATCAACTGCAAAAAAAAAATAAAAAATTGGAAAGTGATACATAACTTTTTTTTAAGTGGTCAGATAGTAAGTTAGTGGTTCAATCCTAGACAGTGACATTCATACTGGGCAGTATGTATTCTCTCGAACCATCTACCTATGGGGAATAAACCCCACCATTTGTCCATAACGGGATTTGAACCCATAACTAATATATCATGAGCAATACCTTATTTTTTCACCAATGCCAACTTCAAGCCTTCAAGTGAAAGTGATACATAACTAATATTTAACTCAACAAAAGTGATTCTTGATTTATTAATGAAACTAAAATGATTTTGTTACGTTAATTTTCACATGGACAACTGGATGATAAGATTTGTTTTTTCATTTTCCTCAAATGATGTCATAACAAGGAATCTATGAGGATCTGTCAGAATAAGAAGAAACCTTTGGTCAACACCAAAAAAATATAAAGAAATCTAATATACTCACAGCACCTCTTACCAATGCATCTTTTTCCTTATAATTATTACAAAAATAACTATTAATTATTAAACTTGTTTTCCCAGCAAGAACCAAGGTGGTATCTTTGAGCACCTTCAACTTGAAGAATCCATTAATGGTGGTTCACCCTTCATTTGTTGTTCATCTTCAAGCAATCTTGGAGCAATTCCTGATTTACCCACAATAGGTATCATTAAATAATTGGAATCTTGTTACTCTTATTGAAAGTGACCACCATGTGATTTGTTGGGCTTCTTTAAGTTTATTGTTTTTTCGCAGGAATCTTGTTATATTTTTGGGTCATTTTCTTTTATATCTTCGTGGGGTTTGTTAATTGTCAGGTGCTTCCAAATTCTTTGGGAGATTCATCTTGTTTATGATTACTTCTTCTAGGATTCTTGAATTCACTTCTTCTGCTATGGTGCGTTTGACTTTTTTGGGTCAAGATGCAACTTCGTTATGAAATTTTATTCTTTAGTAGAGTCGTCTTGTTTACCATCGTTTTGATTTGACCAGGTTTATCAGTTTTGCTGGGTTAGAAAAAAGTCAACTCTGTCAAATCCTAACCTCATAGATTCATTCAAGATTCTAACTTTTTTGTTAATTTTATTCCCAATTTTGATGGGGAATTATAATTTTTACAGATAAGCTATCACTTTTGAATCTTGCTCACCATTCATCAATTTAAAAGCTGTTACATTTGACCTGTTTAAAAAGGCAACTTTATCACTTCGATTCAAGATTCTTAAAGATGCGATATTTTTGCTATTTTTTATCCCCAATTCTGTTGGGTAATTACCGAATTACTGTTTCATACAAGATTCTCAAAAATATTAACCCGTTGATGTTTCTGCTATGTCGATTTTAGGGTTTTTTCGAATTTCATTACTTGATTACTTTTACAACCGAAGGAATCGGATCGGGTTTGGAAATGTATATAGTGGATAGCAAAGGTGGGGCGATAGCATGCATGCTACTAGCACTCTTCTTCCTAGGAACATGGCCCGCCATTTTAACGTTGTTAGAAAGACGTGGTCGGCTTCCTCAACACACGTATCTCGATTACACAATCACCAATTTACTCGCTGCTGTCATAATTGCGTTTACATTTGGGGAATTTGGTCATACAGATGATGATAAACCCAATTTCCTAGTCCAACTTTCTCAGGTATTATCGACATGCACCTAAAGTGTTCGACGAAATGCCTCAATGAATTGCTTATGTTTTTTTTTGCAGAATAATTGGCCGAGTGTTTTATTTGCAATGGCTGGTGGGGTGGTTTTAAGCCTCGGGAATTTGTCGACACAATATGCTTGGGCGTTTGTTGGTTTATCTGTAACTGAGGTGATGACCGCAAGTATTACCGTTGTCATAGGTATCATCATCATCCATCTCTACAAGTTATGTTTTATTTCTAAACGGGTTGAAAGAAATTATATAAAATAAAAAGGAATCTGGACAAATGGGTCAAACCGGCCGAAAATCATTCGAAATGGCTCTACTAGTAAAAAGACTTCTTTTTGTAACATTTTTGGGATTGTGATTTTGACTTTTTTTTATAGGGACAACATTGAACTACTTTTTAGACGACAAGATCAACAAAGCCGAGATCCTTTTTCCGGGTGTTGCATGTTTCTTGATTGCGGTTTGTCTCGGTTCATTGGTACACACATCTAATGCAAAAGATAATCAACTAAAACTTGATAAATTACCAAAAAAGAATTTGGAGAACGGAATGGGTAAATTAGAGAAAGCTAAAGCGGGGACCGCAAGTTTTCTAATCGAGCTCGAGAGCCAAAGAGCAATCAAGGTCATAATCATCACATTAAAATAATAAATCCATTTTTTAAAAATAGACTATCATATTCGTAACATTTTGCGTTTTCGGGATTTTTCAGGTGTTCGGTAAAAGTACTTTAATCGGTTTAAGCATATGTTTATTTGCGGGAATTTGTTTCTCTCTCTTTTCGCCCGCGTTTAATCTTGCAACAAATGACCAATGGCATACATTGGATGATGGGGTCCCTAATTTAAGTGTCTACACGGCTTTTTTCTATTTTTCTTGCTCGTGTTTTGTGATTGCTGTAATTTTGAATGTTACGTTTCTTTACCGGCCCGCTTTCAACTTGCCAAAATCTTCAATCACGGGGTATTTGAAGGATTGGGATGGGCGAGGTTGGGCTTTTTTGGCGGGTTTTGTGTGCGGGTTTGGAAACGGGCTTCAGTTTATGGGCGGTCAAGCTGCTGGTTATGCTGCAGCTGATGCTGTTCAGGTTAGTTAAACTTCTTTATATGCTTATGGTGTACAATTAGTCAATGCTTTAATTTTTAATTTTTTAAAAGTGCCTTTATTACAATGTTTATCACAATGTGTAATCAATATAATTCTATCTTTACTACCTAATTGTTTTTTGATTGATTGAATTTTCAAATGTACAATAATTTTAGAATGTATAAAAAAATGTAGACATTATAATTGAGACGGAAGGAGTATTTTATTAATATTTATAGTAGTAAAATGCATTTATTCACAACATTATTTGTCAACTATAATGTACAATACTAATTTCGCATCTAATTAAATGCTTGGTACAAACAACATTACTCATTGTCAGAGGTATGTTATATTTATCTATAATAAAAAAAAAAACTATACTTCCTCCGATTCAAAATAAGTGATACACTTTTCTTTTTGGGTGATTTTGAATCGGAGGAAGTATATTTTTAGGACAAATGCGTCATCGAAGGGTTTAGAAGTTGTCCCATATTAATGTTTTTACGCATAAAACTTCATACATCATTTTACTAAGATAATATAACTTTGTAATCATATCTGATAATATGATGAACTATTTATTAAATAGAAAAAGTATAATTTTTTCGTGTTTCCAAAATTATGTTTATGTTAACGTTATGAGATTGTTTTGAACTCATTTCAGGCACTACCACTTGTGAGTACTTTTTGGGGTGTGCTCTTTTTTGGTGAATACCGCAAATCATCCAAAAGAACATATGTATTACTCGTAAGCATGTTATCGATGTTTATTGTGGCTGTTGGAGTTCTAATGGCATCATCTGGCCATCGAAAACATTAAAGTCATTACCTTAAAATTATCAAAATGTTACAACTGCAAGTTCATTGTCTCCCTATAATCAACTTTGTACAGGACACAAACAAAGCTAAAGTTACAAAGGCACAATGCATACTGGTGCTTGTATTGGGTACATTAATAGCTTGTAAATATACTGCAATTTCTTCCTTCTGTTATTTTCATGACCTATGTATACATTATTTCTGTAGAACTATACATATACTAATTTTGATTAATGAAATCTTTGTTTCTTATTAGGACACAAAAATATCGATTTTAATGAATCACCTCCCCCTCTAATTATGATATAAAACCACTTCCTTTTTACAGTATAAGCAATATTATAGTCAACTTTTCAGTTTTACTTATATTTTTTCGATAATATAAATTCTATTTGTATTGAATTATGTGTTGGAAATGGTGTCCAACGTCATCAAATAAACGGTTTGACTTGGTCAACGTAAATTAAAGTCCTACTGGGGTTGCTCTTGGGGCACAACCGAACACGAGAATGAACGAACCGAGCTTTGATTAAATGTATAATCAAATGTATAACGGGCTAGGTGGACTGGAAGAAGTTAATGGGTAATTAACTTGTTATTCCATATCGAGCTTAGTTTAATTAATGGTTTAATTAAACAAGACGGGCTTAGGTTAATTTGAGCCCGACTCAAATAAGGAAACAATTTAGTGTAAGTATTTATTTATTTAGGTTCGCAAGGATTAGCATATTCGAGCACCGCTAATGTAAGTATTTATTTATTACTAGTTGCCCTATATTCGTAGATCTAAGCGATCCTAATGTTCGTAGTTTATCATATTAATTGTTTGTAATTCCGCGACAAACATAGTGACGGTAAATCTGTACGAAACCCAACATTATATACCTATAAAGGACATCAATGTCATTGGTCTCCCCTCGGTTATCAATGTCCTTTAAACATTAGAAGATAAAATACGTATCAAATCAAATCAAATCCGTCTTTGTAACAATAGTGTTCAATTTTTGGCCGACTAGGTTTATTAGATGTTCAAATCCGTCTCTTAAAAGCAATTTGGTATAACCAAACAAAATGACAACACTAAGATATTCAAATATTAGTCTTTTATACATGAAAATACATTCATTGTTTCATTAATAAGACGACAATAGTAAGATAATCAAATACAAGTCTTCTATCCATGAAAATACTCGCATCGTTTCATTCAACTTTGCTACCAGATTTATAAATGATTCGAACCAATTCACGAGCTATCTGAGACCAACTTCAAAACATTATAAATTATCTCAATTTATGTCTAGTGTAGCTTGAGCAGCTATGTTAATATATCAAGGGAAAAAAGGAAAAAGGGAAAAAAAGAAGAAGAAAAAAGAAAAAAAAAACTTAGAAAGGAAAAAAAAAGAAGAAAAGAAAGGAAATAAAAAACGCTAGAAGGAGGGGTCGAACCTCCGACCTTGTGGTTAACAGCCACACGCTCTAACCAACTGAGCTATTCCAGCTTATTGTGTTAAATTTTGAATAAAACTAAAATATATATTAGCTTACAAATGATACATATTTGGGTTTCTCTGTGCACCTGAATCTCGTATTGCAGGACAACAATGTGGAGAAGAAGGCTGTTCCCTTTGCTCCGGTACTTCTCATCGGAACCAGAAACACCATCTCCACCGTCCATCTATTCCTTCCTCCAACCCTCAATCTTCACCATCCGAAAACCCGAATCCAAACACCCCCCAATTCAAACCCCAAAACCCACACCTTTAGACACCCAACAAACCCCAAATCTCGAATCCACCCTTCAATCATCTCTCCAAGAAAACGACACAAACGAAGCTTGGAAATGCTTCAAATCACTCTCATCATCATCATCTTTTTTACCAAGTAAGAATTTAATCAACTCGTTGATTACTCATTTATGTTCAGTGAAAAATGATACCCATAATCTCAAAAGGGCTTTTGCTACTTTAATGTTTGTATTAGAAACAAATAAAGATAAATTAGAGCATAAAACAGTTGAGATTTTCTTGAATACAATCAAGGGTACTACTAATGGTGCACCTGCTTTTGCATTGGTTAAGTGTATGTTCAAGAACAGATTTTTTCTTCCTTTTAGTATATGGGGTGATACCCTAGTGGAAATTAGTAAACAAACTGGTAAATTTAGTGAGTTTTTCGAGGTTTTTAATGAGAATTGTAGGATTGCAAAGGAGGAAAAATTGGATTCTTTAAACCCTAATTTGAGTGCTTGTAATGCTGCTTTGGAGGGTTGTTGTTATGAATTCGAGTCAGTTATTGATGCACAGAAGGTGCTCGATGAAATGTCTGTGTTGGTTATTCGCCCCAATGAGACAACTTTTGGTTGTCTTGCTTATTTATATGCAATAAAAGGACTCAATAAAAAGATAACCGAATTAGAAGACTTGATACATAGATTCGGTTTTCCCGATAAAACAGTGTTTGCTAGCAACTTGATTACCGGGTACGTGAAATCGGGTAATCTAGAATCGGTTTCAACTACTATATTACACAATTTGAAAGAATTAGACGGTAAAGGTGTAAACTTTCTTGAAGAAACTTATAGTAAAATAGTCAAAGGTTATCTTGACCATGGGAATATTAAAGATTTAGCAACTTTAATACTCGAAGCTCAAAAACTAGAATCTAAAGATGTAATAGTTGAAAATACGGTTGGTTATGGTATTATAAACGCGTGTGTTAATCTTGGATTATTAGAAAAAGCGCATAATATTCTTGATGAAATGAATTCACAAGGTGGTTTTGTTGGGGTTGGTGTTTATGTATCAATCTTGAAAGCTTATGGTAAAGAACAAAGAACAACAGAAGCTGCACAATTAGTATCCGAAATGTGCGGTTTAGGGCTCGATCTTGATGTAAAAATTTTTGATTTTTTAATAGATGTTTCTATGTCAAGTCAAGATTTTCAATCGGCTTTTTCGATTTTTAGAGACATGAGGGAAGCAAGATTACCTGAATTAACGAGTAGTTATTTAACAATAATGACGGGTTTAACCGAAAACCATCGACCCGAACTAATGGCGGCTTTTTTAGATGAAGTGGTTGAAGACCCACGGGTCAAAATCGGGACCCATGATTGGAATTCAATTATTCACGCTTTTTGCAAAGCTGGTCGGTTAGAAGATGCTAGAAGGACGTTTAGAAGGATGGTTTTTCTTCAATTTGAACCGAGTGAACAAACGTATCTTTCGTTAGTTAACGGGTACATGAATGCGGGAAATTATTTTAATGTTTTGATGATGTGGAATGATGTTAGGAAACGGGTTTCGGTTAATGGTGAAAAAAGTTTTAAACTTGATCATGGGTTGGTTGATGCTTTGCTTTATGCTTTAGTGAAAGGTGGTTTCTTTGATGCTGTTATGCAAGTTGTTGAAAAATCTCAAGAAATGAAGATATTTGTGGATAAATGGAGGTATAAACAAGCGTTTATGGAGACGCATAAGAAGCTTAAAGTGTCGAAATTGAGAAAAAGAAGCATCAAGAAAATGGAAGCACTTATTGCGTTTAAAAATTGGGCGGGTTTAAACACGTGAAAAAATTGAGATTTTGCTCCAATATGAACGTCAAAAGATGGAATTTTATACGATTTTGGTTGAGAATTAGGTCGTTGAATAACATATGTTCACTTACAAAATGTTATATGAAATTTTATACACTTTTGTTTATAGTCTTCAATGTTCTTTGTTTATTATGTTTCTGTATTTCTACTTGTTTCTTGGTCTATGAGGGGGCAATTTCGGTTTTTGATTAATTTACTTATAAATAGCTAATTTAATGTTGTGTTGTTCGTCACATTGATTTTCGATATATGCATTTTGCTAAACCAGGTTAAGAAATTATTAGATGTAACAAGTTGGTGTTGTACGTTAATTATATAAAACCAAACCTGTTAAAAATCACTAACCGGTCAAAGTAGTTATACTTTAAAAGTAATTATGCTTCAAAATCAAAATCACTAACCAATCAAATTATATAAGGGTTAGCAAAACCCCTTAGATATAATAAAAACACGCTGATTCAAAAGAATATCGTGAATTGGCCTTCAAAACCTATTCAAACGAATAATACAATTTTGGGAGAGGAAATAATTTTCTGAAAAACTTCAACCGATTATTCCAATCAACAAAATAAACTTTAAATGTGACCCAGAATTTCGAATTGGCATAAAACGACAAACAGACTAAAAACTGGGTCTAAACAAAATTTGTAAAATTAAAGAAACAAAATAGTCTGTTCATCTATTGAGCCTGCACCAGTCTTCAAAGATACTCCAAGCTTAACATATGAAGTATTTTTGTTTACAAAATCGTCTTAAAAATTTTAATGTACAAAAATGAAAACTTTGACTATTTTGATTTCATAAAGTCTAGTAAATCAGTAAATGAAACAAAGGTGCATAATTATTTTTTTTATTTTTTTGTGTGTGGAATTAACAAGTAATTCTTGATTGCCAAAACTGGCACCTAAAAGAACCCATACAGGTATATACCAAATAATTCTTTTCTATAATAACAACCGAAAATGAATAAAAAACCGATATTCGGATTTTTGTACAAGAGCTCTACTATCATGGTGATTACTTCAATCTCCCAATTTCATTTCATTTGATTAGCGAATAAGTAAATTTCTTGATTTGAATTCAATTACAGGGACGACGGATGCTTAAATTAGTAGGGTTCAGTTTGGTAGTAGGGTTTTGGGTTCTACTGAGCTTAGAAAAGGTGACGTCACACGGAGATGATTCTTTTGCAAAAATTGGTATAAATCAAGTCACATTTTCTTTAAGTGATGCTGCTTATGTCAAAGTTTCTCCTGCAATTTTAGGATCAAAGGTATTAACTGCCATCAGCATAATGTTAACAATTTTTATACAAATTACTTGTTTTTCCACGATTTCCAGTTATAATTTAACTGCAAATTAGTTAAATAACATAGTTTAATTATATCACAACGAATCAAGTTTCAATCAATTAAGAATTATTTCCTAAACCAAAATCCCTTAAAAGTCGGATTTTTATGGGAGATGGTTTCATTTTGTTAATAAGTGTCACACATATATGCTTTAACAGTTACTATTAATTTGTTAAATTGTTTTTAGGGCCAAAATTCTGAGTGGGTGACTATATATTAGCAATTTGAATCCATCAGTTAATGATTGGATTGGAGTGTTTTCCCCTGCCAATTTCAGGTTCATATAATGTTTTAAGTTCGTTACAGTCAGTTTGAAATCTATTTACTTTTAGAGTAAATTACCGAAATTGTCCTTGTGGTCTTTTACTCTTTCGCTTTTTCAGGTTTTATCCTTAAACATTTTTTTTATTGGTCCTCATTTCTTAGTTTGTTCGTCCTTTTGCACCTAAAATGACCAAAATAGCCTAATCATTATTTTTCTGATTTTTTCTAATCAATTATTTATTTAATTTTTTTTTTCTTTTACATTCCCATTTATATATTTTTTTTCTTTAAAAATGAGGGACAAAAAAACCGAAGAAAAAAGAAAGTTAAAGGATAAAAGATGAAAAAAATGAAAGACCACATGGACAATTTCCTTTTACTCTTAATTTTATGTTAGTTGAAGTCTATATTTTGAGCTAAAATGTGATATGATGTTTTATTATTATTCAGTGATTCTATGTGGTTCCCTGAAAATTCAAGATTTAGTCCTCCGTATTTGTGCTCTGCGCCTATTAAGGTTTGTTGACAGTTAAATTTTCATACAACTACTATATATTTTGACCCTAAAAAGCAATGAATATCATAATTATAATCACTCCATCCAAACAAGTGTAAATGAAAATTGCCACTCGATAATCTGTTTAAACTCACATCCAAACACCCTAATTGAGTAAAAAAGAAAATGGTTTTATAATTTTTAACTAATTTTGCAACTGGTCTTGCAGTACCAATATGCAAATTACACGAATGCTAATTACAAAGTTAGTGGACAAGCATCATTAAAGCTTCAATTAATCAACCAAAGATCCGACTTCACTTTTGCATTGTTCACAGGCGGATTATCAACTGTAAATTTTTTATATTTTTATTTATTTATTTATTTTTGCGTTTACAAAATTCTAACTACATGTGAACAGCCGATTTTGGTGGCAGTTTCAAATACAGTTACTTTTGCAAACCCGAATGCACCAAATTACCCACGGTTAGCTCAAGGAAAGATGTGGGATGAAGTTAGTTTCATTTATATTTGTTGATACTTGTTATTCATTAATATATACATACAGATATATGTATGTATACGGGCTAAACTACATGACCCGTGATTTACAGATGACTGTAACATGGAAAAGTGGATATGGGATCAATGAAGCAGAGCCTTTTGTTGAATGGGGTCAATTAGGTGGAGAAAAAAGGCATTCTTTTGCTGGAACGTTGACTTTTGACCAAAATAGCATGTGTGGTATGTAAGAGATGAATTTTATTTATTTTTTCATTTTTATTTTCATTTTTATTTTATTTTATTTTCTTCAATAAAAATCATCTAATTATGTGAAATCAAATCACTTATTATGAAACTTTCATACTTAACATTGTTTTAGTGTCAATATTATATATAAATAATATGTATATGTATGTGTATGTGTATGTGTATGTGTATGTGCAGGTGCACCAGCAAGAACTGTGGGTTGGCGTGATCCTGGATATATTCATACGAGCTTCTTGAAAGACTTATGGCCCAATCAAGTGTTAGTATTTTTTTGTCAAAGTAGGTTGGGCGGGTCAGGTAGGGTTGACCGTTGACCCACAAACACTTACAATTTATGATTACAAAAACATTATTATTAGTATTAATCTAAATCTTTGAATAAAAACAATTTAGGAGGTTGTACATTAAACGACCCATTTATTTAAACCTTTTAATCTGACGCATTTGACAGAAAACAGAACCCAATTCGACCCATTCATAAGTAAACGTGTCAAAGTTGCCACCTTTAGTATTGTAACAACATAAAATCATAATCTTGATCATGTTTATGTAGGTATACATACAAATTAGGGCACAAATTACTCAATGGTACAATCAGCTGGAGCAAGACCTACCAATTTAAATCATCTCCATATCCTGGTCAAGATTCACTACAACGTGTTATCATTTTTGGTGATATGGGAAAGGTTTGTACTTTATTAATAAAAAAATTCAATTTTTATTAATTTTTTTGAATTTTTAATATTAATGTGAACAAAATGCAGGATGAGGTTGATGGATCTAACGAATACAACAATTTCCAACGTGGGTCCCTTAACACTACAAAACAACTCATAAACGATTTGGAAAATATTGATATTGTTTTCCATATTGGAGATATTTGTTATGCAAACGGTTATCTTTCACAGTGGGATCAATTTACTTCTCAAATAGAACCAATTGCCTCAACTGTACCTTATATGATTGCTAGGTATCTTGGCGTTTGACTTTTGAGGTCAAACTTACAGTTAATTTGTTTTCCAAAATAATTCATTTATCTTTAATTTTTAGCAGTAATCATGAACGTGATTGGCCCGATTCGGGATCTTTTTACGAGAGCAACGATTCTGGTGGAGAATGTGGCGTTGTAGCTCAAACTATGTTTTATGCTCCAACCGACAATAACGATAAATTCTGGTAAAATATTTATTAATGTTCAAGAAAGCAGACTTTGACTTTGACTATTTGACCAGGTATTCGACAGATTATGGTATGTTTAGATTCTGCATTGCTGACTCAGAGCACGATTGGAGAGAAGGAAGCGAACAATACAATTTCATTGACCAGTGTTTAGGATCGGTTGACCGACAAAAGCAACCATGGTTAATATTTATAGCACACCGTGTTTTGGGGGTTATTCTTCGTCTTTATTTTATGCAGTTGAAGGGTCGTTTGGAGAACCCATGGGGAAAGATAGCCTTCAAAAACTTTGGCAAAAATATAAAGTTGATATTGCTGTTTATGGCCATGCGCATAATTATGAAAGAACGTGTCCTGTTTATCAGGTATATTTATTAAAAGAGTAAATTACAGAAATTGTCCATGTGGTATTCCGAATTCTACGTTTTTATACCTAAACTCTTTTTTTTTTTTTTTTTGTGATTTTGTCCATGTGGTTCTCAAATTTCATTTTTTCATCCGTTTTGACATAAGATGACCAAAATACCCTTGTTTTTTAATTTATTTTCTTTTCTTATCTTCTTTCTTTTTCCAGGTCATCTTCTCCGCTAGTTCCGTTCAACTTTTTTTTTTTTTTTTTTAATTCCTTTTTAATTAAAAAAAATGGTATTTTGGTCATTTTATGTCAAAATGGACGAAAAAAATGAAATTTGAGGACCATAGGTACAAAAATCATGAAAAACATTTATGGACAATATCATTGAATTCGGAAGACTACATGGACAATTTTTGTAATTTACTTTATATATAATCGAAATTATTTTTTATATCAAAATGTAACAGAAAACTTTCTAAAAAAGGTTAAAATAATTCTCATTTTTTGTCGTAAAATAAAGAAACTATAATACGTTCAATTGAATGGAAACAAAATTTAGTACCTCAAGCGGAAAATCTTGAAAACTTCAGTACAGTTTTCCGCTACAAAAAACTATATATTTTTGTTTATTACAATATTAATCTAAGTAGCTTATTATTTTTATTTAATCAACAATTGTTGATTCAGAATATTTGCATGAATGATGAGAAGAATGATTACAAAGGCAGCTTAAACGGGACAATTCATGTGGTGGCAGGCGGAGGTGGGGCCGACCTAACCCCGTTTTCCCCGTTTAAACCCAATTGGAATATTTTCAGAGATTATGATTACGGGTTTTTGAAACTTACTGCATTTGACCATTCTACCCTTTTATTCGAGTACAAAAAGAGTAGAGATGGGAAAGTGTATGATTCTTTCACAATTTCTCGGGATTATAGAGACATTTTGGCGTGTACAGTCGATAGTTGCTCGAGTACAACCTCAGCATCTTGAAATTACTCAATTTATGTAAAAGTGTGGGGGTTTGTTGTGTATATGGTTGATAGTATAGGGGTATGGGTGTATCTTAATGTATAGGGGGGGACTTTTGCTTGGTTGTCCTGGTGAAGATGCTTCATATTTTATAAATTTTAAAGAATATATATGCATTACATGTATATATGTATGATCTTGTACAAACGGAATCTTGACACCTGTTTATATATGTATATTTAAATAACCTCATTATTCCAATTCAAGATTATCTTTCAATTTCCTTCAAGGGTTTTGCAGCACATGAGTTCTTCAAACGAACACATTAACGAGCAATCAAGCATAAAAATCAGTACTTTCTTGAAAAGTTTTTAAGTTGAAGATGATGAATTGTGAAGAAACTTGTTGAAGAAAGAAAGAAATCATGGAATTCCTGGTGGTTGCAGCAGCTACTGGTTCTGGTTATGTAGCTAAACACAGGTGAAACCAGATGCATGCCAACTGTTTGATAAAATGCCTAACTCATGGGCCAAATTTATTAGATCCTTCTAAGGAAGAACATAATAAAATAGGGATGAATATTCAAGATCACACAGATGAAACCAATGAAAAACATGAGTATTTTGACACTTATGATCATCATTTACACGAATTCAGAACCAAGAACCTGAATAAAAATGCTTTCTCGAGCCTAAAACCTTTAGTGGTAACTGGCAATAACAGAAATTGTCAAAGAAAGCCAGAACAAATGCTTGCCAATTTCTAAACCAAATGATCGAGTCGAGCCCGTATCCATGAGCTGGAATCAGTTCTCAAGAACCGAAAAAGTCAAAGTAAAAGTAAGACTCATTCTCCAGAACCATAAGAAGACGACTCTTTTTGAAACTTTGACCACACGAGAATTGAATCCTTTTCATCAACTCCTTAAACCGTAAAAGATCATAAAGTGCAACCATAGAAGCACGCTTTACATAGCATAAAGCTGCAATTTTTACAGATAAAGATGATGTAAAAGTTATATTGTAACCTTACATTGTTACTAAAAAGAAAAATCTACAGAGGGAAAACTTTCTTATGTTTAAAGTATATCAAGAAACAGATGTACAAAAGTCCACATAATGTTGCACTGATAGAAACGACCCAATTGAATCTGTTTGGTTCGTCGAATACATCGTCTTCAAAATTCATCCCAAAGACAGCTGTCACAACAGCAAATACGGTTGCCAAAAAAGTAGCAGCAGTCAAAAGCAGCTCGAATTTAATCAGCTTATTCTGAACATTTCCCTGGTTTAAAAAATGTAAAAATCCTATTAAAATGAAATTAATTATAAAAATGAATTTTTTTGCTTACAAGTTTAATGTTGATCAGATCTTCAGTGTCATCAATATATTCCTTAAGCTGCAGTTGGATAGATTAAACAAAGTTAAATATTGTCATCATTTTTCAAAATAAAAAAAAAGGGAAAAATGATTACATCTAAAACGAAAAAGATGCAATATTATTCAAAAAATAAATAACATAAAGGTAAATTACAGAAGTTGTCGCTAGGTTTTTCGGATTCTGTAGTTTCGTCTCTAACCTTTTTTCCGGTTTTTTGTCCACACGGTCCTCAATTTTCCTTTATTTTGTCCATTTCCATCTAAATTGACCAAAATAGTCTTATTTTTAATTAATCTGTTTTTTAAATTTATTTATCTTTTTCCGGCCATCTTCTCCGGCGACTTAGTTGGAAAAAATGAGGTGAATTATAAATAAGGGTATTTTGGTCAATTTAGTTGGAAAAGGACGAAATAAATGAAAATTGAGGACGATAAGGACAAAAAAACCCATAGAGAAAAATTCAGGGACAAAAAAGCAGTATCCACAATACCCTAGGGACAATTTCTGTAATTTACATTTTACATTTTTACCCTAAAGAAATTAACGTCTTACCGAAAGCAACTTGTTTAAAGTGTTGTCAATCCCAACAAAATAAGCTTCCAACAACATTTCAAGTTGATCAATGTTTTCAGTTTCACTAATTACAGAAGAACTCAACAAACTTCCATTTTTATGTGAACTAACATTACTAAACGCCCTTTGTAATTTCTGTGTACCACTTGTGGACCCCACAGGAGATACTGGAGCAGATTTTGATCCTAAGCCCATTACAGGCCCAATAAGATTATTTCCTTGAATTTGATCATATAAATCGGTACACGAGTTTCTTTGTTTCTTTTCGGTTAAATACATCTCAGCCATATCACCATCATCGTTCATTAACTGTTCTATTTCATCACACACCTGAAAGAAATTTAAAAAATTAGATTTTTTTTTATTGAGATTAAAAATATTAACTTAAAATTACCTTTTGCACACGTTGAGTTAATGCTAAAAGGTGGCCTTTGAATCTACGAACACGTTCAAGATTCAGAGTACTAATTGATTTTGCCAGCTCATCAAGAACAGGATGCATTTCCATTTCTAACTCTTTCACCTATTAAATTAAAAAATGGTATATAATTTCACCATATAATCCAGAAGTGACAATTTTGACCCGTTTATTTAGGAACGGGTTAATTCGGGTTATTTGTTATCTCTGTCAAACGGGTAAATAATACTAAAAAATATATATAGCTAAATATGGAAACGTGTGAAATTGGTGTTTGTACCTGAGTATCGAGAGTGAGACATGTAAACTCCAAAGCTAGTTCCAAAGCCCTAAACTCGAATGGTAGGTCATCTGAATATAAAACATATAATCCAACTAAAGATTTAAAAAAAAAAAAAAGATTAATATTTATAAAATTTAGTACCTGAGTGATATATTTCTTGATGAAGACGTTTACACAATTCGGTTTTATACTGAACTACAGATCCATCCAAAGAATTCATAAGAAAAACCTCATCAGCTGTAATTATACATCTAATTTGTTCAAGACTAACCACAATTGCTTTTTCACGCCCTAATATTGTAGACGGGTAAATAAAAAGTGGATCCAAAAGCCGAAGATCTCTAGCAGGTAAAGAACAATGTCTCATTACAGTAGCTTTATCTAATTCCACAATTTTAGAGTTCCCATTTTGCTCAATTTTAATCCATGAACGGTTTCCAAGAGTATGACCTCGTTTCTTCAGGCCTGGAAAACCGGGCCCGATGAAGTTGTGCCCACGTTTATTGGGGTTAAATCTTGAGCTATAACTATTGGCAGATTCGATGATATTTGGTTGAAGAAACGGGTTGTGTGATTCGTCCATTTCGTGTCGCTTTTTTTGAATCTGAAAATTTGATCAAATTTTGTTGGAGTGATATTATGTCTGCAATTGAGCTCCAGTTACTGATAATTGCATTATTCTGTTATGAAAAGTGTCAGATTTAGCTAAAATCGCTAATATTGAAAGGAAAGGTTTAGTTTTTATTATACTCAAATTGAAGATAAAATACAATTTCTCAACTGAGTGAACAATTATGCGAGCATGCCTAATTGTCTGGAATAACTGATAACGGATACATACTGAAAAAACAGTTAATCGGGGAAACACTTGAACCAACTCAATTGTTAAATTCTCATAAACTGGAGAGCAATCGTGTAACCTAATTCACCAATTGATAGTGATTTCACAGTTAGTACTGATCGACGATCATAGCACAAAAGAGAAATACAAACAGTATCAACAAATTTTTGATTGATCAAACAGATTATTATGCAATAAGAAAACCCCAAAATTAAACGCATCATACCTCAGCTAATAACTACGAAGCTGCATTCAGAGAACAGTGAACATAATCAACTGAAGAACAAGGAAATTGCTGTAGTGAATGATTTCATGAAAATTGGGATCCTGATTGCAGTGAAACAGGAAATTGTTGCAGTGATTGAAACGTAAAGAGGGCTGAAAGCGGTTCGGTAACGATAGGTTTATCCTTGCGCCAAAAAGCCAAAAATATAATAATAATAAAATAATAAATAATAATAAGCAAAATTAACATATTATTAAAATGAAAAAAGAATTTGAATAAATACACTTACTAAGAGCTTAAGAGTTAACTGAAGAATGGCCTACGTGGTTTGATCAAATTGTACGTTTCGTCCCGTATTTTATTAAGTGCAGACGCGGTACCCATAATATGCATTTTTGTGCACTCGTGTCCCTCGGCCCTAATGCTGTTAACTTCTCTCCGTTAAGTGAGGGTATTTTTTAGTCATTTTAACCTATTTGGTCCACCACCCTCTTCTTCTCTGCATTTCTTCTCTTTCCTTTTTCCTGTATCTTCTTCTTCAACACCTCCCTCAAAATCCTAACCCGTTACACACAAAAATGAGCCTACCCTAAGAATTACTCAACAATGCACATATAAAAAAAAGATGAACGGTTTAATCTTTGGTACCAGTCACCGTCATATATATCTTTCATCTATTATCCTCGTCTTGCCACCAGACCGCCGTTGCCGCCACCCTTTGAAGCTTCTGCCATGGCTTCAAACTCGAGTTGTATTGTAAGTACCGAGCCAGACCGGTCTTTGTTTAAACGGGTCATAAATCTCGGCGACCAATTTACCCCATTTCTGTTTCCACCACCTCCGACCAACCTCTTCTTCTTCTTCATCAGATCTCCGCTACCATCCTTCACCACCAACTCCCCGCTGGTTTCTCCAACATCAATAACACGCTTCCGTCTCCAATCCACTTCACGTGTCTGATTGTTCGTTCGAGTGAGGATATGAAGTCACAGATCTGTTTATTGAGCTTCGTTCGAATAAGGATCTGTGTTTGTGGTTCTTGCTGGAGAAGATGGTGGTAGTTCTTGTCGGAAATGGCGGTGATGGTAGAGATGGATATCGCCGGAACAACTGCTCGATGCTCAGATGTTAACAAGACAACAATTTCAATTTTATATTATATATCATATTATATATTACTCCCTCCGTCCCACAAAAAAATTTACATTTCTCACTAAACTTTTGTCCCACAAAAAAGTTTACATTTCTCACATTTGATGGATCCCACATAATAAAATATTATTATTACTAAGAACCTCACCATTAATATCCACTAATTATTTTTATCTCTCCAATTCAACCTTATATTTTAATCAAAAGTATTACTAGTGACCTCACCACTAATTATCACCTAAAATCTTATGCCTAAAGAAATGTAAACTTCTTTGTGGGACGGAGGGAGTATATGTTATCAGAACCCACTTCCCTCATTGCTCAGATTTTAATTTGAGTTCTGCTCGATGGTTCAGTAGACATTTCAAGTGATTTGGGGAAGAAGAGCGTATTGCTAATGCAAAATGACCAAAATACCCTCACTTAATGGAGAGAAGTTAACACTGTTAGGAGGGAGGGACCACGAGTGCACACAAATACATACTATGGGTACCGCGCCTGCACTTAATAAAACACATGGATTAAACGTGCAATTTGGCCAAACCACAGAGACTATTCTTGCAGTTAACTCAAACCTTAATATACTCGTAAACATACACATGTATGTAAAAAACTATTTTAAGGTAAGCAATTCATATACAGAAAGAGATTAATCATATTTATATCTATCGTTCTACTTTCCTATATTTTACTTTTAAAGAAGTTTATTTTTCTTATGAATATTTAATATGTTTTCACGAGAGTATGAAAGAGTAAAATCGTCATGTACATATGATGTCTTGATAATGTGAATATTGTTGACATGTCATACTTATTTAACACATACAAAAATGAATTATTAGCACAAGAACACACAATACAAAATCAAATCTAAATCTAATAACTAACAGTTATGTGTTTGTTTGTACGATGGTAAATACATACTTGTGTGCATGCATGCGCATATTAAACCTAGGGATACCATGATCTTAAACCGTAAGGACAAACTAGGGGTGAGTATTTGGGGAAAAAGACTGAACTGAATCGAAAACCGACTGAAACCAAACTGAAATATAAAACATGTAATCGGTTTGGTCTTCAGCTTTGTAATTCATGATTTTCATGTTTCGATTCTATCTGTTTCAGCCCGGTCCTTGGATATGGGTGAGTATTTGGACCGAAAACCCAAACTGAACTGAAAAAGAACGAAATTGAACCGAACTTAAACCCAAATCGTGTAAGCGATTTGATTGTCTGTTTTGGAAATTCATCATTATCGATTTCGGTGAATTCAATTCATATGGATAATATAGTATAAATTTAAGAGTAATTTAGAAGGAAACACAAATACAAGAATTAAAGAAACCATGTAGAATGTTATTATGAATTTTTCTATTACACAAAATACATAAAATCCAAATAAACTCTCTTAGGCATATCATCGAATACTTGGGATACAAAGGTGGCACATATCCTATGGCTCGTTCACTAACGTCTATGTCTTTTACGTGACTCACTCACGGCTGATTCAAGTGAAGGCCATTCATGAACATCAATTGATGGATTTGTTCTCGTAACAGTATTTTGTTGTTGCTGCTGCTGCGCCCTCGCCGCCCTGGCTCCAAGAACCGGCATGCCTGATGAGTTTAGAATAACTCTATATAATCGATCTTTAGGCTCAAGAATAGTTAGTTCTTGATCTGGAATAAGCATATACAAATCATAATATTGCGGAATTAGATAAACATATTTGTATAGCTAAACAAGGTTTCATCATCATCTTTATATACAATGATTACTAAAAGCCCCAATTCTACATATAAATATGTAGAACGGTTTTGGTTAACAGGATCAAACGACCTTGAGGCTTAGAGTACACACACATACACGTTAAAACGTGGGTTTCAAGAACGACTAATTCTATACCTCTAGGTTTCTTTATATACTAGAAAACCTAGAGATTTACAAGAAAAAGATAATACTAAATCTTTTAAGCTAATAAAGATATACTATATCTTTTACATTTATGATTATCTCCTAAATCTTTATTCAAATATTGACTTCCATATCTTCAATTTAGGTCCTTGTACTTTCCAAGTTTTGACACATCAAATCTTTAATTGAATATTATATAAATATTCCTAACAATGCCATTGGTTGGTGGTGGATCTTGTCTCCTATCAACAATTTGCTGCTGCACCGGCGCCAGCAGGGCTCCCAGGACTGGCTCGTCATTGACTGGTGGTGGATCTTGTCGTATAACAACATTTCGTTGTTGCTGCTTCCCTGGAGATACCGGTGCCGGCAGGGCTCCGAGAACAGGCCTGTCATTGGGTGCTGGCGCATCTGGTGTCATGACAAGATTAATTTGGTGTTGCGCCGACGCCTGCAGTGTCAGGATCGAATAACTCGAACAAGTTATTTAATCACAGATCTACTAACAACGAGAAATTGCAGCGGATCAACACTCGTGTTAATTGATTAAGAACAATGAATACTGTAAACTAATACGAATAACAATAAGAACACAGTAATCACAAAAAGCTTCAATGTATATTGATATGCTCGAACAATACACACGTACGTTTACAATTCGTAAGGAACTATATATAATAGTCCTTGAAGCCTAAAATATTAACCTAGTTATTCTAGGATTTGATTACAATCAATATACAAAAAGATAAACATTCTATAACAAACTATACTAAAATCTCGGACTTGATCAGCACCATAAATAGTATCAGTAGTAATCTTGATCATCAGTAGTAAATCCAAGTTCAGCATCATCAGTAGTAACTAGTGTTTCTGCCCCATCAGTACTATCTCCAATAATTCGTTGATCAGTACTAACTGCAGCATCAGTATTAGAATGTTTATATCCCAACAGGCAGGGATCCTAAAAGAATAGTCCTGTCAATGGTTGGTGATGGTGGATCTTGCCTCGTAACAACACTCTCCGGCGTCTGCTCATGAACACGGTGGTTATCAGAATGAGCTAATGGATCTTGTGCAGTTACGATACTCTCCGGCGGCTGCTCCGGTACACGGTGGTTATCTGAATTTGCTAATTGATCTTCTGCAGTAACGATACTCTCCGGCGGCTGCTCAGGAACACGATGGTTATCGGAATTAACTAATAGATTTTGTGCAGTAACAACACTCTCCGGTGGCTGCCCAGGAATACGGTGGTTGTCGGAATTAGCTAATGGATCTTGTACATTAACAACTCTCTTCGGCTGCTGTTGTTGCAGTTCCCGGAGCTCCCGCTCCATTATTGCATGAGCTCTCCCAAACCATCGTCCTTCCATAATACGCCGCTGCAGCTCCTCTTACCGCCGCCGTGAATCCCCTCTACCATTCCCATTTCCTCCCATCTCCGGCATACTACCCACCGCCGGACTACTCATTCCACCGCTAGCCACCACCGTGTGATCACTCTTTCTTTCATCTTTTCCTTGAAAACGATTAACAGATTCGTCACCTCGATTTTTTTGATCACTCGATATCTTCAAATGTGATTCTTGATCCGTTACTACAATTTCATTATCTCTTTCACTTATTTCTTCAACAGATTCTACAACTAATTCTTCTTCTTCTTTTTCAATAGCATGTAGTTCTTGATCGGTATTCATGCCGCCGGTAGACCACTCCACCACCGTCCCCGTTACTATCTCACTTATCTCTTCGACATCTTTTCCTTTTTGTGTCTTCTCAACATCCGATTCTTGTACGATCATATTTTCCAAGAATTCCACTCGAGATTTCTTCAACTTTATAAATTCTCTAACTTTATTAATCACTTCAAAATCTTTAATCCCTAACAAACAGAACGAACCTGTTAGGAATATTCCAGATAATATTCATTTAGATTTGATGTGTCAAAACTTGGAAATTACAAGGACCTAAATCGTTGATATGGAATTCAAGATTTGAATAAAGATTTATGAGATAATGATAAATGTAAAAGATTTAGTATATCTTTATAGAATTCAAAAGATTTAGTAATTATCTTTTCCTTGTAAGTCTTAAGTTCTCTATTATATAAAGAGACCTAATGACATAGAATTAATCGTTCTTGAAACCCACGTTTCATCAAAAACGTGTATGTGTGTGTTCTTTAAGCCTCAATGTCATATTATGATCCTGTTACAAGTTTAAAACCGTTCTACATATTTTATGTAGAATTGGGGCTTTTAGTGATGAAAATAATGAAAAACCTTGTTTAAACAATACAAATATGTTTGTTTAAATTCCGCAAGTTTTATTATTTATAGTTGTATATTCCAGATCAAGAACTAACTATTCTTAACCCTAAAGATCGATTTATATAGAGTTGTTTAAAACTCAGCAGAACCCTTGATTTCAAATATTTCAAACACTTCAATAAGTTGTTGGAGTCCGTACTCTCAAAAACCGATTACTTCAACTAGGGGTGGCAATTCAGGTCGGGTTCGGGTTGACGGGTTCGGGTTCGCGGGTTGGCGGGTCAGAAATGTTCAACCCGAAACCGACCTGTTTATATAAACGGGTCAGATATCTCAACCCTAACCTGTTTAACTTCAACCCAAACCTAACCCATATAACCCATTTAACAAAACAGGTTAAACAGGTTATCATGTCAAACAAGTTAAACGGGTCAAACAGGTCAAAATAATGTTATTATTACACAAATTCATAACAAAATACTAAACACCAAATTCCTAAGTAACATTTTTTAATTTTTATCTAACTATTAATTACGTTTTAAGTAGTAAACTATAAATTAAGTATAAATATATATGTTTTAAAATATATTTTAATAATTAAACGGGTTGACGGGTCGACCCATTTAAATTATCATTGACCCGAACCTAACTTGTTTAATGAACGGGTCAGCTGACTCAACCCAAGACTGACCCAATTATTTTTTACCTCAACCCAAACCTGTTTATTTTCGTGTCGGTTTCAGGTCGGGTTTCGTGTCGGGTCAGAAATTGCCACCCCTAACTTCAACCCATTTCTTATTATGCAACAACACAAACTCTCGGTCTCCCATCACCTTACTCGTATTATAATTATTTTGTTGATCACCACCTTTTTCTTTCCATATTTCCAAATATTGCGATTCTTGATCATTTTCTTTCGATGTTGATTCTTGGTGTAATTGTTGTTGATTCGGCAACATTTCTTGTAGGGATTCTATTTTTGATTTAGTGGATTTTATGTACATTGAGATGATGTTAATCACTTGCCATTCCTTGAGTTGTAAAATGCGGACAGTTTCTTTGATTCCGCGTTCTTCAATTAATTTGATCATCTTTTTTAACTCAAGTTTCCCTTCTTCTGAAATCTTGGTGGCGGGTTCAAGTTTAAATGTTCGGGAGCTGATTCGTACAGAACAGTTTTTATCCATACAGAGCAATCTCAGCTCAAATGACAGTCATGCCCTTACTTTCCTTTTATCACATTTTTCATTTCACCCCTCACACTAAGGGTGTCATTGTCATTTGATATAAAATTGCTCTGCATGGATAAAAATTGCTCTGTACGAATCAGCTCCCTAAATGTTCGATTCTCCATTTTTGATAAAAATGTACCTTCGAGATGAAGGTAATTAACAAAAACTTAATTGGAGAAGAAAGAGTTAATTTGTGAAATGTATGGACATACGAATATGATTGTATGAATAGAGAAATATAACTAGAGGCCGGGGGTAACATATTTATATAAACCCTCAATGCAAATTCTTGAAGATCTAAGATTAATTCAAGAATTAAAAGAGTCGTTGATGACTTATATATTTGTACATATACACATGGGAGGAACTAGAACTTTCCACTAGTAGAAGCACTTTACCGGGGTTCGGGCCAGCGCCATGAAGCAAAAATGAATTTAATATAATAGACTCTATTACATAAATTACTTTATTTGATTATATACATCGACAAGTATCCACATACCAAACAATAATTTAACATAAGAGACTCTATTGCATCGATCTAGCTAGCGTATTAATATATTTTCAACTTTTGTTTAGAATTCAACTATACACAATACTAGCTTTGAGTTTATTTATTTAGTTTAAATTTTAGGTTGAGTTTTGGGTGTGGATTATTAACTAATTGCTTTAAGTTATTAGGTAAGTTTTCAATCCGCTAGTAGCACCGTAACACAAAAAAAATCAAAAAAATTTACCCGGTGGAAAAAAATTGTCCAAAAACTTTATATACTTCTAAATGACATAATAATTGATAGATGTGATGATGATTTTGTACAAAAAAACGGTAAATGAAGAAATGTTACATATAAATGTTACATATAGTTATTTGTTTCCTTCGCTGATTGATCTTTTATATATTTATTTGTTTCCTTGTATGTAGGATCTTTTAAATAGTTATTTGTATGTACGATCTTTTAAATAGTTATTTGTTTCCTTGTATGTAGGAAGCCGTATATGGAGCATATGAATGTAGACCGTAAGCCGTACCAGATTCGTTTGCCGTATATGGAGCATATGAATATGAATGTAGACCGTAAGCCGTACCAGATTCGTTTGTATTAGTGCAAATGACGTGGACCAATCAGGGAATTTCAAGTGGCATTATGGACGAATAGGAATGCTTGGAATTGCCATGGTGTCAAACACTCTTCAAATTTAGGCCTCATATATAGGGTAGGATTACAAAAAAAATGAGATACCATATTAGTTACAACTACCTTTGTATACAACAAGTAAAAATTGTCGCGCGTTGCTGTGAGAAATGAAAGACGAATTAAATCTACAATCATATGAAATTGATCGGCAACACTCAAGTTAAAGCTGCAAATGCTTATATCATCTACTTCCTCCGTTTAAAAATAAGTGATACACTTTAAATTTCAATATTTTTAAGGCAAAACATCATAATGAAGGATAATTTGACTAAATAATGTCTTATTTTACTTATTAAATGAGATCGTTAGTAAGTACTTATCCCACTAATTTTTACCAAATAAAATAAGTTTTAAAAGTGTATCCCTTATTTTAAATCACTCAAAATGAAAAATCCGGAGGAAGTATAATTTTGCTAACTGTTTTGATCCCTTAAAAATAGCTATTTTTTATTTAAAAAGAATAATCAAGATAAAAGAAATTTATATGTATGAAAAATAGATAATAAACTATCAAACATTCTACCCAGAGCTTGTAGCCTAGTGGTATCCAAGGAGGATTTAAGGTGTTGCCCATGACCTATTGGTCATGGGTTCAAGTCCCGTCGTGGACAAAAAGGTGGAAGGTTCGAGGGAAGGCATACTGCCCCTTGTGGATGTCACTGTCTAGGTTCGAACCACTAACTTACTAACTAGCCGTTAAAAAAAAAAAAACTATCAAACATTCTATAATGGGCCTCGAAATGCGTGGCGGTGGCATATGTAGCAGGCATTTGGCAAGACGTTTTGCCACTTAACCACAAAACACAATAATTATAAATGATAAACTTTATGCACAAATTTTGAAATTCTTGCACCCCGTTATAAAAAACCCCGTTTGCTACCTTTCTAATGAACAATATATTTGGTACGGGAAATGTATTATAAGATAATAAGTAACTAACCTATAACCCGTGATAAATTACGGGTGACTTATAAAAATTTCCATAATCTTTTACCTCTTTAAGAATAGTTTATTCAATGAATATAGTGTACCTTTGAAATAATTTCATGATTAAAACAAACATTTTTATATATCTTTAAATCATCAACTATAGAAATTACAAATTCATTAAGTCACAAAAGTAATCCCTAAATCAACTCTCTAAGTAAAAATCTAAATAAATAACGAAATGTTAATTTTGTTTTGACCCATTTCAATCGAACGCGTTTTGCCCAGTTACCGACCCATCCATCTTGCCAACTCTAAAAAATTAGTAACAAGGTATACAACTAAAAAGGTATGACAAAAACTCGATGTTAATTATGACAATAAGCAATTGAATCAGCAAACCTGATAGTTATCTCATTTTGTGAGTTTCTCACACCATAAATATCAACCCATTCAACAAAATGCCTTACATCACACGTTGCATAACTTATATAACTCATTTAATTAAACGGGTTAAATAGGTTTGCAAGTCAACCATGTTAAACAGGTCAAACAGGTTGTTGTTAGCCTATAATTTCATAGCAACACACCAAAACATCAAATTACTAAGTAGCTATTTTATTTTTATCTAACTATTAATTATGTTTGAACTTCTAAACTATAAACTAAGTACACATATATACTTCCTCCGATTCAAAATAAGTGATACATTATTAGTTTCAAAGTTTTTTAGACAAAAGATTATATACAATGAGGGTTAAATTAAATTTATTAGATAGTTAGTGGAGAATAAGTCTCACACCCTTTGAATAAATTGTGATTAATGATGTCTAAATGTATAAGTAATTATGAATGAATCATTTCACTGTATTAAGGTAGATAGTTAGTGAGTGTGATCCCTATTTATTTTATTTTTTTTGTCAAATAAGGTAAGTTTTCAAAGTTTAATACTTACTTTGATTCACCCAAAAAGAAAAATGCATCATTTATTTTGAATAGGAGGAAGTATATATTTAAATATATTTTAATAATTAAACGGGTTGACGGGTAGACCCATCTAAGTTATTTTTATTCTGAATATTGGGTCGTTGAAAAGCATCCCCCACTGAAGAGATTTAATGAAGACAAAAAGACAAATAGTTAGAAGACAATATGAGGATCAGTTCCTCAGATTGTGGGTGAGTGTATCTGATCAGTTCGGATTTCTGTTACCCAGTTACACTATCTGATCACTATCTGAAACAACAATCAGTTTCCCGTGCGGAATCAGATACTGTTAACAGATCAGATAGTGTAACAGGTTCAGCCCATTGGACAAAACGCTGAACCATCAAACATATACTTCTCTAAGCAAAACTCTCAGTGAAGGTCACTGAAGCTGAAGGTTATCTGAAGAAGCATGAGTATCCGAAGACTCATGGCCACCATAAGTGTACATAGGCTGGAAGTTTCAGTGTCACAGTATAGCACAAGTTTTTGCATCGCTGATTATGGAATATCTTGCAAATCTTGTAGAAGATATCAGCGACCACAAGACGACAGAAAGTACTGTCCGAATTCCGTTAGTCGTGCGCGTCTCATGATATATCCTCTGCACCAACGGAATTCTCACACGTGGAATCGATCGATCATTCCTTTGGCTCTACGTTTCCTAATGATATAAATTGAGGACTTAGACGATCGATTCCAGTGTGCACCCAACAAGGTTACACGCTGCTGAATTTACTCCAGAACTTTATTCCTTTGAGCAGAGTGTAAACCACCAGTTAACTCTAGTTATCTGATTCGAGAATTGAATCTGTATAACGAAAGTGTCTGGTCTTGTGCTTGATCATTTGTTGACCATAAACCTGTCTTAGATAATATATGTTGTTGTCTATCACATGCAAGCAGTTTAGTTAGGATTTGTTCTTAGCTATTCCGTAAACTGCTTGCATCTTTATTGTATCAATTTGATAAATAAAGAAAAGTTTAAAAAGTGTTGAGTGTCTCCATAAAATTTAAATTGATCACTGAAAGCATAGAGGTGTAGAATTTCACCTGTCCGGGACTAATAATTGGTATCAGAGCAGGGACATTTAATTCATAATTGTTGATCTGCTTTCTTACTGATAAAAAATGGGTGAAAAGCTATCTCAAATGAATCTTGGTTCGAAGACAAATGCCCCTGTGTTTACTGATGACGATTTTGGTATGTGGAAAATTCGTTTTCTGGGATTTGTCAAACATCAAAATGACATGGGGCCAGATATTCTTATCAATGGTCCATACATTCCAAAAATGTTCGTTCCAAGTACAACTATTTCCAAGAAAAAGAAGAAGGAGGATGATGATAAAGACGAAGATGAAGAAGAAGAAGACCTTTCTGATTTTGAAGAACCCAAGCCAAAAGATTAATGGTCAGAGGCAGACAAAAAGCTAGCGGGCTTAGATGCTGAAATCCGGTTCCTCCTTCAAATATCCCTCCCAAACCACATTCTTATCACTGTAAAAGAGTGTAAAACTGCCAAAGAGATTTGGGATATCTTGACAACATCGTATGAAAGAACCGATGAAGTTAAAGCCAGCAGAAAAGCAATGTTGAATCGAAAGTATGAAGCATTCAAGGTCATCAAAGGTGAAACACTCAACATGTCCTACAAAAGGTTCACCATCCTCATAAATGAATTAAGGGAGTTCGGCATTCACAAAGATGTCCAAGAGTTAATGTACAGATTTCTGGAAATTCTTCCAAAAGATTGGGCTGTTATATCCACCGTGCTAAGAACCTCTGGTCAGATGAGAGATATGAACATGAGCAGTCTCTACAGTACACTGATGAACTTTAAAAATGAAAACAAGATGTATGATGATCTAAATGAAACTCCTACCTCCTCCGCTCTCATTGCAAGCTCTTCCAAGTCATCTCGCAAAGCACTAAAAGCAAAGGTGGAAATTGTTGTCGATCCAAACGATGCTGATGATGAAAGATTTGAAGATGCTGAAGACGGTGATTTCGAAGAACGTGAATCCAATCAAGGAGAATGTGATGATGATGATATAAAAGAACTCTCTGAAAGTATGGCTTTATTAGCCACAAGGTACAAAATATTTTTAAATAGAAACAGATCAGGAGGTCAAAACGACAGAGGAGAGATGGTATGCTTTAAGTGTGGAAGAACGGGTCACATCAAAGCTGATTGCAGAGTTAAAAAAGAACCGTGGATCTGAAAAATCAAGGTCAAGCTCCTCGTCAAACTATAAAAAGAAATATGAAGATACTGAGAAGAAATACCAGGAGCTGAAAGCTCAGCTAGCCAAGGCTGAGAAAGATGCAAAAGCATTAAAGGCACTTGCTGAAGCTTGGTTAAGTGACTCAGAGACCAGTGAAGAAGAAGTAATTACTTGCAACACAAAAGGTCTATTCGCAAAAATAGAAGAAGAATCTGAGCCAAACTCTGAAGATTAACAGAATTGTATATGTCTGATGGCAAGGTTTGAAGATACTGAATATCGTCAGAAAGAAAAAGGGTCTCTTGAATCTGATACTTCAATGTCCCCTGTTTCAAGGGAACGGGAAGACGAACTTCCAAAAACGTGCCTAACACAACTTCTCCAGAAGATTATCCACCGCTAGTCAGATCACTCGTTAAACATCTGATGCTCACTCACGAGAGAAATGCTCAGTTAGAAACAGCTCTATCCACGATGACAGAAAGATTAGAAGAACTCACTCAAGAATCCTCATAAGCTGAAAATTCAAAACTTGAGGTAATAAGGCTTCAGTGCTTCAACAATATCATAACAGAAGATAACTTGTTGCTAGCTCATAAAATTGAAGCTCTTCAGAAATCGTACAGCTCATGGAATGTCCTAGAAGAGCAGAATTCCATTCAAGGTTTCTCTGAGAAGTATGTGCAATATTCAATCTGTAGAACTCCTACATCTGGAACATTAAACGTTAAAAACCAAACATGCAGATTGTCTAAATCCCAAGAAGTTTTGTATGAAAGAGAAGTTGTTCAGACTGCAAGCGGAAATCTGATCATCACCAGAGATTATACTTCAGAGGAATCAAAGATTCAGGATGAATAGATGTCTCAGGCTACTACTCCACATGAAAAAATAGAATCCATTTGTCATCAGTGACAAGCAAGAACCACTGAAGTTGATTGCTCTGAAGACCAAACAATAGTAAACCTCACCACTCACATCAGCTTGCTAACATCCTCAATAGCCGATACTAAAGTTGATCTTTCACAACTCACAATCGAAATCAAGGCTGAGATGAATGAAGGATTCACACAAATTAACAATCTACTGCAACCAGTTTTTAACCATTTAGAAAACAGTGTCACTCCGCCAGTCACTCTAAAAGATTTTGCAAGCTATCCTTTTCAACATCTCTCATTTCATCCAGAGGAAATATCAGACGAATCAATCACTGGTGACTATCTGATGACATTCTTTGATCAGATGGATGACCTCAACCAATCCCAAAATATCTCAATAGAAAAGTATATAAACCAAAATGTTATTTTTGAAGGAGATGAGGAAATGGAGGTCGATGAAACTCAAGCTGATCCTGGTATTCAGAATCTATCAATGGAACAATATGTAAGACAGAACATCATCGTGGAAGTAACTGAAGAAATGGAGACGGATGAAAACAATTCAGGTCAAAATAATAAACTCGAAAGTGATACAAAGGAATGTAGTTATCACAAAAACAAAGACTGTTACAATCTCATCCATGAAGAAGATATAGCCTCAAGCTCAAAAAGGTCATCAGAAACTGAAAGGTGTGCTTCAAAAAGGTTGGTTACTTTAAATGACAACCAATATCTATTCTTCAGCGATGGATACTCAAAAATAAAAAAAATGAGCTGAAGAACAGTGCAGGACAGACAACACGATGGCATCTGATATATGATCTGTTGTAAGCCCCTGCGACTCCACCACATCATCAATAAGGCAAAGTGAAAGTTTTCCCATCAGATCCTACCTATTGCCAACCACCGTTGCAGCTATTTTTTCCTCGTATGAAGCTATCTCTTTTCTTCTCTTACTAAGTCTGGGGACTAATTCTATATTACGTACAAATTATCTCAATTTTAATCATGTTCAACTACTCATTTTCATGAAAGACTCTCATCTTAAACGACCAGCTTAATGTTTTAATTTTATGATTGCATGAGTCTGTCTCTATTGACATACAAACATATTACCTGATTCTTCAGTCATATCTTCGTATCTCATTATATTCAGATATAAGATATTTTATAAAATAAAATAAAAATAAAATAAAAACTTCAGATATCACATACTTCAGATACATCCCGACGGCTCGGTGATTCAGATAGCCAAATGATTTCAGATAGTCAAACTTTGTCCTAGACTATCTGATGGTGATGACCATCTGATGAAGTATCAGTTGCTAGACTTCATCAGATAGTCATTAGGTGGGGCAATCTCATTGTACCTATCTTCATAACTGACACTCAAGGGCTATTGGACACGTCTGTCTCGCTGACATTTAATGCGACTGCACAATGTCATTTCCCGCCACACTACCCTGCCATTTGATTGACTTCTTTCATCATTCCTAGACTACCTACAAATAACTTCCAATCTCCACCACACGATCAATCTTACCGGTTCAAATTCTAACCATCGATCAAAACCGTCTCCCACGATCTTCCCCAAATTACTCTACACTTCACCATTTCGCAAATTTTCACCAACATCTTTCTCTCGCAACTCTCAAAACCCTTTCGTCCACCTTGCAAAACCGCTCAATACCTGCAATTAACGGAAAACTCTAAAAGAACTTATCTTAGGGTTTCTCTTCCCGCCTCCATCCGACCATCTACAAGTGTCCCTTACCCGTATAACAACATATGTTACACGAAGAACAACTCAAGAAGCTTCATCAACTATCGTCTCAGGAATTTGAGACCGGAGTTTAGGGAAGCTGTTAAACTCGATTATGTGAGACCCCCACAAGTTCATGAACCAACCCCGTCGCTAGAAGAAGCAAAATCAGCCGTCCTGCCATACATTCAATATTAAGGAGACCACTCTCAGAGGCATATCAAGGACGAAGATGGGTTCGTTATGGTCAGCATTTTTCATGACCATCTCTCAATGCTTGTCCTGTAAAACAGGAGGGTTTGACTCTGTATCCGCATATGAAATGATCATATGAGCTGCCCTATTTTCTGATATTAGGGCTGATTTTGGGTTGCTGATTTTTGAACAATTAGTAAAGAAGGTTGCTGCTAAAAGAAAAGATGAGCTAATTCCTTTTCCTCGATTCATGTGTATGATCTTTCTGCATTCTCTGGGAGAACAAGAGTTCTATGATAATGTCGGCTCCTCTCTCAAAGCTGGTATGGTGGGTAGCTCAAACTTCACAGGGCAAGAAGAGAAATTTGCTCATAAACTTCCAGAAGGTATGTAAACATTTACCCAGTTTGCACAATCTGCCTCTTCTCAAGAGGATGATGTTGAGTCTAATGATGATGACAATCAATCCTCTTCTGATCATTCACCACCACCACCACCACCACCTTCAAATCCTTCAACCAATCCCGTAGATATAGAACCAGGAGTTCCAACCCAAGAGTTGTGCCCAATTCAACTCCAATTGAAATATGGGAAATTTCATCCACCCCTTCACCAGTCCCTCTAAGGACATAAAATGTTGATATGGACCATTCTCCGGTCCATCAGGAATCCAGGTTAGATGCTGAACTTGATGATATTAACAGACTCATTGATGAGTTTAAAGAAGAAGAAGTTCCTGATGTGAATCAATCGTTGGAGCACACGAGTGTCCCCACTCAAACAAATATTGGTACTGAACCTGAACAGGAATACACGCTACCAGTCAGCTGGACTGATAGCTCCGATGAAGAACCTGCCCCCACAGCTGAGCAAATCCCACCTCCCAGGAGAGCTGCCACACCAGAGGGTCCGACGGACCGGGGTGTGCCAGCTGCGAGAGATCTCCCTGGCATGATGGTAAACTTTAACGAAACATTTAAACAACTTGCTCTGATTAGAAGTTTTTGTGGGGTTATAAATACCAACATTAGGAACATCTCCAATCACCGGGCTATGTCAAACAGCATTCAAGACTTCCTGGCTAACAATCAGGAAAATCTCCAAAGAAACGTGAATGCACAAAACGGGCAGATTGATAATCTTATCTCTGCAATTGAAAATCTCACGTCAAGTAACGCTGATCTGACATCTAAATTCAATCGTCTTGATAGATCCATTGGTGAAAGGATTGATAATTTGTTGTCTCGCATCTCTAGCCTTGTTGAGCCACTGATGGATAAATAAAATGCTCAAGGTGTCACTCCCACCCTTCATTTTCAGGGGAGAAATCTGTGTTCCATCAAGGCACAGCGGAGAGGGTCGTTAGACCGGCCGGAATGGGAGGTGAAGACCGGAGAAACCATAGCAAAGGGAAGAGAATCGCTGGAGATAGCAGAGCTCATAATGTTGGTAGTGGTTCGAATCGTGTAGCCGAAGAAAGTGTTCAAGGTGGGAAAACCTATCAGATGACCTCATAACGTTTTAGGAGTTCAGGGATCAGGTTTGAAGAGTTCCCAGAGATCACAATCACTCATGGTAGTGGTACTACCAGAATCCCAATCGTTCCGTCCTTAGATCCCCTGGTCAGGGTTTCTACAGAAGCTCACGTGGGTAAAATCCAAAATCTTCCCATTGATAAAGGTAAAGGTCCTGCAACTTCTCTCCCAAAAATGAAAAAGCGGAAGAGTCAGATGACTCGTGATGAAGAAGAACTCATGAGAACAACCAGACGTCTAGGGATGCCTGCTGAAGAGGTTGCTGAAGCTATGGAGGAAGAACGAAAGAGGAGGGGCTTGGGAAGCCACAAGGGAAGAAAGGAATGATTCTCTGGAAAACGATGGGAGGCACCGGTGGCAGAAGACCGGTGGTTGAAAAATTTATGTTTATGTTTGAAAAACAATGGTCTGTAATCTTAAAACAATTTACTTTTCCGCATGCACACCAAAACAGTTTACTTTTATGTCGTTATTTTGCTACTCTTAGTGAAGAATGAATATCATAAATCAATGATGATGATTTTGACATACCTGAGTTTACTAGCTTGATAGATACTTAGAAAAACTCAAAAAGAAAATATGAGTTATGAACTGTAGTGTGATCAGATTCTATCAGATCACCATATATTGTAATGTTTTCTAGGTACGTCGAATACCCTCTGAATTGTGAAAAATAAAAGGTTAAATATAAAACCTTCACATATTCAGGGGGAGTTGCCTAACTATTTGTCTACATCAAATATGGGGAGATTGTTGGGTCGCTGAAAAGCATCCCCCATTGAATAGATTTAATGAAGAAAAAAAGGCAAATAGTTAGAAGATAATATGAGGATCAGTTCCTCAGATTGTGGGTAACTGTATCTGATCAGTTTGGATTTCAGTTACCCAGTTACACTATCTGATCACTATCTGAAACAACGATCAGTTCCCCGTGCGGAATCAGATACTGGTTAACAGATCAGATAGTGTAACAGGTTCAGCGCATTGGACAAAACGCTGAACCATCAAACAGATACTTCTCTAAGCAAACCTCTTAGTGAAGGTCACTGAAGCTGAAGGCCATCTGAAGAAGCATGAGTATCCGAAGACTCATGGCCACCAGAAGTGTACATAGGCTGGAAGTTTCAGTGTCACAGAAAGACACAAGTAAAGCACAAGTTTGTGCATCGCTGATTATGGGAATATCTTGCAAATCTTCTAGAAGATATCAGCGATCATAAGACGACAGAAAGTACTGTCAGAATTCCGTTAGTCATGCGCGTCTCATGATATATCCTCTCCACCAACGGAATTCTCACACATGGAATCGATCGATCATTCCTTTGGCTCTACGTTTCTCAATGATATAAATTGAGGACTTAGACGATCGATTCCAGTGTGCATCCAACAAGGTTACACGCTGCTGAATTTACTCCAGAACTTTATTCTCTCGAGCAGAGTGTAAACCACCAGTTAACTCTAGTTATCTGATTCGAGAACTGAATCTGTATAACGAAAGTGTCTGTCTTGTGCTTGATCATTTGTTGATCATAAACTTGTCTTAAATAATATATGTTGTTGACTATCACATGCAAGCAGTTTAGTTAGGATTTGTTATTAGTTATTCCGTAAACTGCTTGCATCTTTATTGTATCAATTTGATAAATAAAGAAAAGTTCAAAAAGTGTTGAGTGTCTCCATAAAAATTAAATTCATCAGTGGAAGCGTATAGGTGTAGAATTTCACCTTTCCGGGACTAACACCGAACCTAACCTATTTAATAAATGAGTCAGCTGAGTCGACCCAAGACTGGCACAAAATTTTTTACCTGAACCAAAACCTGTTTATTTTTGTGTCGGTTTCAGGTAGGGTTTCGTGTTGGATCCGAAATTTAATAAAGTGTTTTTTGAAATTAGCAAAAAGAAAAATTGTATCACTTGTGATACAAATATAGTATTTTAATACTAATCAATAATCAAATTATGAATTAACCTCTAATTAAAAACCCACCACAAACATAAACAAAAAACGAAAAATAAACGTACACCAATTAAAACTTTTCAACATAAGCTTCAAGCATTTAACAATACGTACCCAATTCAACATTAGCAAAAGTTAACAAAAAGTCATAGTTCCAAACCCAAATAATTAAGTAGCACAAATTAGAAAAATAGACGACAAATTAAAACTTTCAAAAAAACCAATAAAAACTAAAATCATGAATTGCAATATGTTAAACTGAAAACACTAACGTCGACGTCTTCTTGGCTTGATCTTTGCAATATCGAGGTACATCGCAAGGCAACAGGCAGCTTCTCATTGGTTGATACATCTTCATGTTTTTTAGCAACACTTTGTTCTCGTTGCTGTTGTTGTGGGGCCCCAATAACACGCTTGGTTGGTGGTGGATCTTTAGCAGCGACAATCTGTTGTTGCAACTGTTTCACCATTATCACGTGTGCTCTCCCAAACCCTCTTCCTCCTGCAATTTTCTGCTGCAGCTCCTGCATCCGCCCTCTCCCGTACCCATCTCCGGCCACCACCATACCACCACCTGCCGCCGTACTACTCATCGTTGACTTTAATCCACCTTCTTCATCTTTTTCATTCATCGGTAACAGACTCGTTAATTCCGTCTTCTTCAACCTTTTTTATACTGCTTTCGAACTCAATCTCATATTTTTCTTTTTCAACCGATTTAACACTATCAAACCCTTGATCCGCCATCCTCAAAACCTGCAAGTTGACGTCTTGATGTATCACGTGTGTAATATTGGAATACCTAATGTACGGTTCGTGTATCATGTATTTATACGTATATAAAGGCGGTCATGGATAGATAGATATGGTTACAATATTCGATTCCTACTCCAACTCGGTTTCTTATTTATCTTTTCCATATTTTATATATTACACCCCTCTTGAATACTCTTGATCTCTTAATTTCAACCCTTTTCTAACTCTCATGAAAACATGATTGACCCTCAAGTACAATTTTCCACCCTTTTTATCACTTATATTCTTTTGTATTAGTTTGTTTTTATCGGGTTATAAGTTATAACTCAATTTATTTTAACATTTCGAAATATAATGCAAATTATATTTTTTGCATATTTTAGTGATTATAAATATAATTGTTATTAGTATTTATTACCAAGATATAACTTCCATATGTATACAAAATAAGGTTTAGATATGTTTTAAATTTTATTAGTATCTAATATATAATACAAGTAGTAAGTTTTTTTTTATGTACATTAAATGAAAAATGACAAGTTTTAAATTGCTTAAAGTTAAACACAAATCGTCCAATAATCAAGTGCATGTTTTCAAACTAAAAATTGGTTATGTTATATTATTCTAATTGCAACTAACTGAATATACTCAGTTTATAAGTTTCACTTATAAATTTAGTTATAAATAAAAATATTTGTATCAAATTATGTACCAAGAAGTATTTATCTAATTTATTTACTAATGGTATAAGATAATGTTGTTTAATAGATTATAACTTACTCTTTTGATTTAAAAATATGTTTGATACATGAGAAGTATAAATTTTATTAATATAGAGTTGCGTTCAAGTAGGTCTATCATTTTTATAAAGCTCCAAGAAACAAATCTCAACCATTGATCAATAAAATCTAATGGTCAAGATTAATCACATATTTTATACATTGAGGGGTATTTTGGTCATTTTTAATAATATAAAAAAAATTATTATTTTTATTTCTTATTTTAGAATTTTTATTTTTTATATATTTTTTATTTTTTAATTTTTTTTAAAAAAAGTTATTTTTTTCATTAATAACACATAATGTGATTTGTTGGGTCGCTGAAAAGCATCATCCACTGAGGAGATTTAATGAAGACAAAAAGGCAAATAGTTGAAAGACAATCTGAGGATTTGTTCCTCAGATTGTGGGTAACTGTATCTAATCTGATCAGATTTCAGCTACCCAGTTACACTATCTGATCACTATCTCAAACAACGATTAGTTCCCCGTGCGGAATCAGATACTGATCAACAGATTGGATAGTGTAACAGGTTCAGCGTAATGGACAAAACACTGAACCATTGAACAAATACTTCTCTAAGCAAAACTCTTAGTGACGGTCGCTGGAGCTGAAGGCCATCTGAAGAAACATGAGTATCCGAAGACTCATGAGTGCCGGGAGTGTATATAGGCTGGAAGCTTCAGCGTCACAGAAAGACACAAGTAACACACAAGTTTGTGCATCGCTGATTATGGGAATATCTTGCAAATCTTCTAGAAGATATCAGCGATCACAAGATGACAGAAAGTACTGTCAGAATTCCGTTAGTCGTGCGCATCCCATGAAATATCATCTGCACCAACGGAATTCTCACATGTGGAATCGATCGATCATTCATTTGGTGCTACGTTTACCAATGATATAAATTGAGGACTTAGGCGATCGATTCCGATGTACACCCAACAAGTTTACACGCTGCTAGATTTATCCCAGAACTCTATACCCTTGAGCAGAGTGTAAACCACCAGTTAACTCTAGTTGTCTGATTCGAGAATTGAATCTATACAACGAAAGTTTCTGGTCTTGTGCTTGATCATTTGTTGATCATAAACTTGTCTTAGATAATATTTGTTGTTGTTTATCACATGCAAGCAGTTTAGTTAGGATTTATTCTTAGCTATTCCGCAAACTACTTGCATCTTTATTGTATCAATTATTGATTAATAAAGAAAAGTTTAAAAAGTGTTGAGTGTCTCCATAAATTTAAATTGGTCAGTGAAAGCGTATAGGTGTTATATTCCATCTATTACGGGACTAACAATCGGTATCAGAGCAGGGACATTAATTCATAATTGTTGATCTGCTCACTTACTGATCAAAATGAGTGATGCGATCCCTAAACTGAACTTAGGTTCAAAATCAAATGCTCCGGTTTTCACAGATGACGACTTTGGAATGTGGAAAGTGCGATTTTTGGGATTTGCCAAACACCAACACGAACTTGCTCCTAGCATTCTTGAAGCTGGTCCTTATGTTCCACACTTCCTCAGTCATAATCATGTCATCTTTAAAACTGGAGAAAGCTCCTCTGAAGATAGAAAAGAAGAAAGTCCTCACTCAACAGAAGAAGAAGAAGAATATCTTTCTCAAGATGAAGAAAAATTTGTATACGATTCTAAGGAAGCCAAGCCCAAAGAAGTGTGGACTGAAGATGAAAAAATAAAGGCAGGATTAGACGCAAAATTGAAGTTTCTTCTTCAAACCTCCCTACCAAATCACATTCTTGTTACAGTCAAAGAATGTAAAACTGCCAAAGAAATTTGGGATATACTGGTAACGTCATATGAAGGAACTGCCGCTGTTAAAACAAGTAAAAAGTCTATGCTAAATCAAAAGTATGAGGCATTTAAAGTCATTCACGATGAATCTCTTAAGCTGTCATACAGAAGGTTCGTGATTCTAACAAATGAACTTAAGGAAGCTGATATTAAGAAAGATACACAAGAGCTGATGCACAAATTCCTAGAAATTCTTCCAAAGCAATGGAGCATCATCTCTACAGTCTTAAGAACAACAGGAAAATTGAAAAATATGAATCTAAGCAGTCTCTACAGCACCTTAATGAATTTTGAAAATGAGAATACTATGTATTCTGAACGAAATGGTGAACACTCTGTTTCACTTGTCGCTGATACATCCTTAAAATCATTAATCCCTGAAGATGCAAGAGATGGATACTCCAAGAATACAGAAGAAAAGAAGTTATCCGAGGATGATGACATCGTTCTGGAAGAAGAGTCTATCAGTGGTTATTCCAGTGATAAAGCACTCGACCTGGTAGAACAAATGGCTGCTCTCGTAACAAGATACAACAAAGTCATGAAACGAAACAAATCTGAAGCATCTAGTCCTCAGACACATAACAAGTCTAATGAATGTTTTCAGTGTGGTCAAACTGGTCATTATAGAGCAAATTACAGAGTAAATCTGAAGAACAATCAGCGAAGTTCAAATCTATCCACATCTGATTCTGATACATATGTTGTATACAAAAGAAAGTATGAGGAAACTGAACGAGAATTTCAGTTTCTAAAGGCCAAACTCGCAATAGCACAAGAAGAAGTGAAAGTATTAGCCCTTAGAGCTACATGTCAGTTAAAGACATACAACTCAGAATCAGACAGTGATGAACCATCTTACAAAGAATCTGAAAATTTCTCAAATAGCAACAACTGCAAATGTCTAATGGCTAGATCTTCTCACTCATCTGATAGAAACGATGACATTTGGTATATAGACAGTGGTTGCTCCAGACACATGACGGGTTACAAATCACTTCTCAAGAATTTCACAAATAAAGCTGGCCCTAAAGTTGTCTTCGGCGATAACTCATCCGGAAATGGAGTAGGCCAAGGTGAAATCTCTAACGGATCGTGCACCTTCAAAAAGGTACTCTTTGTTGACGCCTCAAGCACAATCTGATAAGTATAAGCCAGCTGTGTGATGCCAAGTACATGGTACTTTTACTGATACGAAAGGCTACATCATTGATCAAGAAGGAACAGTGGTAATGGATGCACCAAGAAAAGATGACATGTACATTCTCGACATGACCTCTACTTCTCCTGAAAAGGTACTATGTTTCTTCGCTGCTGCTCCAGTTGATGTTAACTGGCTCTGGCACAAAAGACTCTCACACCTAAACTTAAAAAATATAAACAGCATCAGTAAAAGGTGTTTAGTCGAAGGGCTCCCAAAACTCACTTTCACCAAAGACAAGATGTGTTCTGCTTGTGAGAAAGGAAAACAACATCGAGCATCTTTCAGATCCAAAGTAGTCTCCGCCTCTACAGCTTGCTTAAACTAAATTCATATGGATCTTTTAGGTCCTGTAAATGTGGAAAGCCTGGGTGGAAGAAAAAGGTACACTTTAGTTATCGTAGATGACTTCTCCATATTCTGCTGGGTCTTCTTTCTAAGAGAAAAAAGTGATGCTGCTGAAGAAATCGTTAACTTCATCAAGAAAACTGAGGTGAGTCTTGGAGTTAAACTTAAAAGTATCCGAAGTGGTCGAGGAACCGAGTTCACAAACATCACATTAGAAGATTTCTGCAACGAGAAAGGTGTATCTCAAAACTTCTCAGCTCCAAGAACCCCAGAACAAAATGGGGCTGCTGAAAGAAAAAACAGAACCATAATTGAGGCAGCCAGAACCATGCTAAAAGAAGTCGAACTTCCAAGTCAATTTTGGACGTATGCAGTTCACACAGCATGTCACACTCAGAACCATGCAGTAATTGTCAAGAGACACAACAAAACTGCCTATGAAGTCGTCAGGGGAAGAAAACCAAACATTGAATATTTCAGGGTCTTTGGGTGTCCATGTTTCATTTTAAACAACAAAGAGCATCCTGGGAAGTTTGATCCAAAAGCTGAAGATGGAATCTTTGTCGGATACACTGAACAATCCAAAGCTTATAGAGTCTACAATCTGAAAAGATCTACATTTGAAGAAACCGTTCATGTTACTTTCGACGAAAAACATGTTTCAGATCTTTCCCCTTCTTCTGAAAATGATGAAGAACAAAATTTCAACGAACCAATCTCAACCTATCTAGCTGAAGATACACAACGCACTTCAGAAAGATCTGATACCCCTTTGGTCAATAACCCTTCAGAAAGTCAAAACGATATTTCAGGTAAACTCCCAATCTGAAAATTATACACCACCTAGAAGTAAGCCTACCACACCTATCAGAGATACAATATCTGATCAATAAACCCCCGTCCAAATTTCCTCTGAATCTCAAGCAAATGAAAACACGTCCTCTCCAGATATCGTACCCCTCTACATTCTACTACCCCCACTCTCTCCAACACAACCTTTTTCTCATCACAAAGGATGAACCCGGACCATCAAATCAAGTATCAACTCTATGGAATAAAAAACATCCAATAAACCAAGTCATTGGGGATCTTCAACACGGTGTTCGCACTCGGAGCCAAAAGCCAGCGCCAACATATGCTTATTTGCTGGATTTGTCTCAACGATTGAACCCAAAAATGTCAAAACTACACTTGAAGATCCTCACTGGGTTTCTTCAATGCAAGAAGAACTACAACAATTCGAGAAAAACAAAGTATGGACACTTGTTCCTCCACCAACAAACACCAATATCATTGGGACAAAATGGGTGTTCAGAAACAAACTCGATCAAGATGGAACCGTAATTAGAAACAAATCAAGATTAGTTGCCCAAGGATATCGACAAGAAGAAGGTATCGATTTCGATGAATCTTTTGCCCTAGTTGCTAGACTAGAAGCTATTCGAATGTTTCTCGCATATGCTGCTTACAAAAACTTTAAAGTCTATCAGATGGGTGTCAAGAGTGCTTTTCTAAACGGAAAGCTTCAAGAACTAGTCTTTGTAAAACAACCTCCAGGGTTCGAAGATCACAGACATCCAGAATACATCTACCAATTTGATAAGACTCTTTACGGATTAAAACAAGCTCCAAGAGCATGATATGACACCTATCTCAATATCTGCTCAAGAGTGGGTTTACTAGAGGCACAATTGATAACACTCTGTTCGTTGGCAAACACAAGTCAGATGTCTTGTTGGTTCAGATATACGTTGATGACATCATATTCGGGTCAACAAATGAGAACATGTGTCAAAGGTTCTCCAAACTCATGACAGACAATTATGAGATGAGCATGATGGGTGAATTAACATACTTTTTGGGTCTACGAATCAAACAGTCTGAAGATGGAATCTTCATAAATCAAGAAAATATGTTTCTAAACTTCTGAAAATAAATTGATCTTGAAAACTGTTCCTCTATGAAAACCCCAATGGCAACTAATTTAAAACTATCAGAAGATCCCTCAGGCAAAGCTGAAAATCCAACAATTTACAGAACAATGATAGGCTCACTACTCTATCTGATAGCCAGCGGACCTGATATCATGTTCTCCACATGTTTATGTGCAAGATATCAGGCAAATCCAAAAGAATCTCACATGCATGCTGTGAAACGAATCCTCAAATATCTGAAAGGCAAACCTAACCTGGGTCTCTGGTATCCAAAAGATTTTTAGTTTGATCTTGTCGGATACTCTGATGCTGACTACGCAGGTTGTAATCTGGATAGAAAAAGCACAAGTGGTGTAACATCCCAAAAATCAGGGGAAATTAAAAAAATTTAAATAATAAAATAAAACAATTTTCTCAAGAGTACAAGTAACTCAAAGGTCCCAACTCATGAATCTTTATATATATTAAAAGAAGGTTTTTTTAAATCCATAAAGCCATGTCATAATGGCACATCATACCTTATGCCATGTATGAGGCCACTTGGCACTTAAATGCCAAGTCATTATTGCCACCTAAAAGTCCACATATGCACTTTTAAGCCACCTCACTTTTAGAGCCTTTATAAGAGTCAATTCCTGTATTTTACTAAATGTAAATGTAAGTACGTTTAGTGATAACCGCCCCCACATAAAAACCTTCCTATATGTAAATCTAAATGCAAATGCAATGCAATATTAGCTGTCCACATAAACAATGTTAAATGTAAATACGTGTGGATCTTTTCTATCTCTATCTCTCTATATATTAAACAAAGGTTTTTTTGAAACCTTGTCATGTCATGTTAGCCATGTCATAATAGCTCATCATTCCTTATGTCATGTATGCGGCTTATGTGTACACTCGATGTGCACGTGTCATCACGCTTATGTGTAAGACGTATATATTAATGATTAATTTATAACCGTACATTAAATCCTATTTAACTTCATCTTCAAATTACAATTTACACCATTGTAAGTTTTTTTAAACATTTTAAGTGCCAATGTTGAAACCCCGATCGTCTTTAAAACCGACGGTTAAAAAAAAATTATGATGATCAATTTGCACATGTACATGAAACTCACGATTACATTATATGTACACCCTTGACTAATTCTGATTTAAGGTGATCACATAATAGTATAAATAGGGTAAATTACTCTTGAGATTTTAAAAAACAATGGTTTGTGTATCAGGGATGCAACCACTCTTTCTGAATTTTTTTCTATGTTTTGAGGAAGAAATGACTAAAAAGGTGTTAGCAACCGAAGTAGAAGTTGCAGGCAAACAGGTCAATCATCCCATTTTAAATGCATAGTATTTCCAAACTGTTTGACCCGAACACATTTTTACCCATTACCAAACTTGTGCCCGGACTTATTGTTTTGTCACCAACTTGCTGCATATGTGTTACGAAATAAATACTTATTATATTTTTATTTATTTTCGGTGCTTTACGGAACACGTTATTTGCAGACACACATATTGAATGGGTCGTGAACATGGATATGGTAAGTATACAAACTGTACTTTTTCATGAAATATTCAAATTAATTTAGGGATAATTATATAATTCTACATTTACCCTAAAAAAGATTACAAAAATTTGTTATAAAAAATTTAAACTATATAAATGATAAAACATATCCCATATCGACCCGTTCCTAAGTCAATTATTAGCTCAAGAATTTATAGTTTGTACCACCCATGAAGTTCACGGGTTATAACCTATTACTAATATAATTGATAAGAAGTGGCAAATTCCACTCATTTACTTTGGCCGTATGGGTAAACACCATTAGGTTGGCTAGCAAGCAAACTTGTCGAGCTCTAATTTTTATATCCAACAAATAAGTTTATAATTAAAATATATAATTTTTGGTAGTCTTATTTTAACTCTAATTTAAGTTAAAAGAAAAAACTGAAAATTAGGATAAAAGGTAGACCCGACCTGTTTTGACCCACCCCCATTTTGCCACTTTTTTTTCATTTTCTAATTTGTATGATCATTTATATATTACAGGAATATGAGAATATCTGAAAGAATCATAGACATTTGACAATCTAGACTAGATTTTGTTATGCGTTACTCCTATTCAGTTTGAAATCTACTTAATAAACAATTCATCATTTGACACTTTCATAGCTTTGTTACATCGTTTGAGAATATTGTTTTGAGTAAGATTCGGGTCAAAATGAACTTGTAAGTTTGACAATGAAAATGCTATTTTCATGGTTGCTTGCACAAAATTGATTCATATTCAATAACACCAAGTTTTGGACTTCTAATATTGTGAAAATTATGAAGATTTTTATAAGCCTCCCGTGATTTATCACGGGTTATAGGCTAGTAAAAATATAAAACCATCTCGTGGTTTAAATGCGGAATAATAAAAGGCTTTAAAACAAAACATGTTTGACTCGAAATAAATGTTTTAATCCAAATCCATAAATACAAAAAATAGAAACGCAACTCATTAACCATTGACCTTCTCTTTTCCCTTGCTAGTACCTGTAGAATGGGGGAGTGATTGGGGTCAGCCACCGTTAAGTGAATAATATCAAAATAACCAAATAATTACAAACAACTCAAGCCACATAAGTGATCCCTAGAGACTCTACTCAATTCTCAATTACTCAAGTTTATTTTCTCAGATTTTAAATTTATATAGCGCGCTTGTGTGACTTGGGATGAGAGATCAACCTCGACCCGCCTCACACAACTCAAGGCTCAACACCTGTACTCTTCGTTGTTGAGTCAAAACGTCTGCCACCAGTACTCTTCGGTGCCAAGACAACTCAAGTATATTATGTTTAATGTTTTAACTCAAGAACTCAAAACTCAGATAACTCAGGCTCCAGACAACTCAAATCACAGATAACTCAAATCACAGATAACTCAAATAAATCACCCAATCAATACTCAAGCTCAATCAACAAGACAATTCACAACACATAGCACAAAATCATGAATCGAAAGTAAGTACAAGTTTATAGTGAGATTACCCACCTCGAATAACCGTAAGCTCCTATATATCCTCGGTACTCAAGAGCGTCTCTAACCGGTCCTAAAAGGTCCTACAATGTACAAGGAAGCTAGGGTTAGGATTAGACTCAAAGGTTGTTTCAGCAGAAACTAAACAGCACTCAGCACTTTCGCGGGAACGGCTATAACTCTCAAACCGCTCACTAGATATTATTCAAACTTTTACAGTAGTTAAATGACTCAGAGGAATACAATTTTACAGAAGACTTCGAAAGCTAGATCCAAACGGAAAAGGCTCAAAACAGGCTCACGAGACAGAATAGCTGAACCGAAAACTATCCAGCGAAGGTTTACTAAAACAGCAATAACTTTTAAACCGTGAATCAGATCAACGAGCCGTCAGCGTCGTTGGAAAGAGGTCTCAGAAACCTAGAGATCAGCACAGGCCAAAAATCCAAAAACGTATTTTAAGTGTGGAAAAAACAGTCCCGAAGTCAGCAAACAGATTCTGTTAAAATTCAGCATATTAAAATAGAACCCGTTTTAAATCCCGACATCAACCAGTCTATTCCCGAGGCACCTGACAGCCCCAAAACTCATTTTTAATTCAGAAACATGTTTATGATTAATCTAGCTCATTATTATATAATCTTTTTGGTTTAAGGAACCCAAGAAACCCAAGGTTCGGTGAAAACATCTAGCCAATCATCAAACGTATTTTACCCAAACCAAAACCGACACGACCCAACCTCTAAACTCAGACTAAAAATCAGTGGTCAGAACCCGAACCATAACTCACGAGGAAAAATGGACAAAACGGTTTGACTATAGAAACAACAACAAGCAAATTCCCGGTATAACAATCAAACAAATCGCAATTTAAAGATAAAACCGACATGAACCACTCGAAAATCTACCAAGACTTCAAGGAATATCATGTAAATGAGTTCTTCAAGCTTGTCTTGGAGCAGAAACGAAAACTAATAAACGATTAAGAAAACGCATAAACTTACTTGCTTGCTTGCTAGCTTAAATTAATTCAGCAGCCTACTTGCTAGGTTAAATTAATTGACGTGCCTGCTAACTTGGTTAATTAAATCCACCTGCTTCCGATTCTCTTCTTGATTCTTCGCCACATGCTCACCAAAATCAAGACATACACCCGACTTCAATAAAACCACCCAATTCTGATTGGCTACTCAAATTAAATCCCATTACTTCTTTGATCCTCACGTCGCAATAAACAAGGAACAAAAGAAATTTTCAAATATCGATTGGCTTTTTAATCCACCAGCACTACCGACAAAGATAATGAAAAGAATTTCCACATCTTAATGACATCACAAATTCTTTGGCTGCCTCCTATTATTATCCCCACCGTCACCGGAAGTTTTTTTAAAAAAAAAAGAACAAAAAGCACTTCCTCTATCACCGTCCACACATTCAGATCCCACTTGATCATGAACACAGCTTGGGGAAATGATTGATCGAGCAAAACGACCAGGGGAGAGCCCAAGCTTGCGGCCGAGATTGCACAGGGATGAATGGAACAAAATTAGGGATTAGAGTAAACTTGGGATTTAAGTATCGTCAACTATGGGTTAAGGCTTAATTGGGATTGGGCTTGAATACCGTATGGATCACAAGGGTCTGCCATTCCTTTTCTTGTACCGAATATAGCCCCAAAAAAAAAACGAACAAGAGGATTGATCAATAGTTAAAGAGATTAGGGGACTAATTATTTATTGTACAAGACCACAAGCAACTTAATTATATGGGCTAATAAAAATAATAGCTTAGAACCGAATATAAGAAAGGAACAATTTAACTGGTTCGGTCCGGGCCCTTGGCCGACCTCAAAATCTCTACACCCGACATAAAACTCATTGCAACTAAAAGCTCGGGATTTGACGTTTAGTTAATGACTTTACACACCCAATTAATTAAACGTTATTGTCTCATCACACGAAAGTAATATAAATAACGCTCTAGATATTTATTCGAAACGTCTCGCATTTAATCATCTCAATTAAATGTACACATAATCACGAAATCTCAAAATCTCGGTTAAGCACTTAATCACATAGAAGATTTAAAGAATAACGTAATTTACTTAAAAAAAATTAATAGTTAATTACTTATTAAATTCAGGGCGTTACAAGTGGTGGGTGTCAGTTTTTAGGAAGAAAACTGATAAGCTGGTCAAGCAAGAAACAATCCTCTGTTTCAACCTCCACTTGTGAAGCTGGATACATTGCTGCTGGAGCATGTGTTGCTCAAGTTCTCTGGATGAAGAATCAACTCTCAGACTTCGATCAACATTACGAAAAGGTTCCAGTCTATTGTGATAACACTAGTGCTATAGCAATCACCAATAATCCGGTTTTTCATTCTCGAACAAAACACATCGATGTCCGATATCACTTCATTCGAGATCATGTTGTGAAAGGTGATGTTGAAGTCCATTTCATTCCCACCGAACATCAACTAGCTGATCCCTTCACAAAAACGTTGGATGAAACCAGACTCAAAAAAAAAAAAAAAAAAAAAAAAACCCAAAAAAAATAATTCTCAGATCGACGACTGCGGTACTCTCTGAAGACTCCTCAGCACCATCTGATAACTATGAGCCATCAGCTCATATTCACGTGGCATTGTCTCATAAGACCTCATCTCTGGTATCTAATTAATGATGCCACTAAGATGTCTTTTCCCGCCAGTTTATCTCTGACGTTTGATTGACCTCTATCATCACGTCTACCCTACACTCAACCCAACCGTTAGATTCTTCACCACTTCACATTCAACCCTTGATCGCAAAATCTCTCCGCTCTGATACACACTTTACTCACCCTCTCTTTTTCCCCCAAATTACCTCTACACGTTCATCTTCAAACCCTTTCTGCAAATCAATTTCGTCATGGCTTCGTCGTCTAAAATCCCATTCAACACATCTTTACCTGCTAAAATCAAACCAGCTCCTGCAGTATGTGGCCATTATACAGATCTGTATTATACCAAAAACAATTCTCGCTGCAACCTAATTCCGAGAGGTAAATTAAAACCAGAGTTTCAAGCACTGGTCAGCTTCTTCCGCAATCAACCTCTCAAGGAAGCACTTCATTATGACGTTCCACTGTCTAAAAGCATGCTCCTTGAGTTTTGGTATACATGCACAACCTCATATACAAATGGAAAAGCCTCCATCTCCAGAACAATTATGCAAGGCCGACATCAGGTATCCTTCGATCTTGACTACTTTCGAATGGCAACCAAACTAGATTATCTTGAGCCGAACCAAGACTTTGATGATCTTCCTGAAAGTGAAGAACCCAGAGCGATAGTTCTTCCATACATCAAATACCGAGGGTTGTTTTCAGCAGGTGTATCGAGAAGTAAAATGGGTCCCCTATGGTCTACATTTTTCATGACGGTCTCACAATGCTTAACCAGTAAAACAGGGGGATTTGATGCTGTTTCCGACCATGCTTTTATCTTAGGATCTGCTCTATTTACAGATACACGGATCGACTATGCCTCTCGGCTCTCGCGTCTTCTTACAGCTGCATCAAAAAGTCAGTGCTCCGAAAAGGGGAGGTCTGGTCCCTTTTCCTCGCTTTCTGTGTATGATGTTCTTACAATCTCTAGGAGAAGAAGTTTTCTATGCAAACGTTGGGCCTCATTTCATATCGGGTGTAGTGGGAGATTCAAACTTCACGAGTCAAGGAAGGGAAGAGGCTCCCCATCTTCCTCTAGGTATGTTAATGTTTATCAGCTCCCCCCCCCCAACCTAGTCATCCTAGAGAAAAGGCACCTGGCTCAAAAAATAGTGCCTCCCACACAAACCCTTCCGACTCTCAACAACATAGCTCCCACCACTCTCCACCTCATAAGAAATCCTCCGCTCGATCACTCCATCCAGCTCCACAGACACAACGTTACTCGTTTAGAAACTCAACAACCAGAAATCATCAACCTTTGCCCGGGTCAGGCAAAGGCTGGTCGCTCGCTGATCCCCTGGATATGGAAGAAAGTGATGAAAACATGAATGAGACCCAATAAAACAATGAAGCCTCACAATCTCCTCCACCAACATCTGAAAAATATCCAGTTGCTGATAGAAACTCCGTTGAACGCTCGGTTGAATCTCCCACTGCAAATTCTCCAAAAGTTCCAAAATCAACTCCCACTGACGTTCCTGAAAGCTCTAGGACACGTAAAAGAAAAACAATTCTAAAAACATTCAGACGTTGTGGTACTATTATGAACTCTTGTGGAACAATCAATGCCAACATCAGATTTCTCAACAAAACAAAGAGGGCTCTAAACAAATATCAAGCAATTTTAATAAAGAACTTGCAAACTACATACGATGCAGTTTCTGACCATTCTGATAGGATAACAGCACTTGAGTCTGCTGTCAACAACATCAGTGCTAATCAGACAGCCTTACTTGCATCTGTCAGTACACTTCATTCCAAGTTTGATATCCTTACCAAGTTGTTTCAAAATCGTTCTGCTGAGTCACCTGTTGTGCATGAAAATGTCTCCGTCGGTGCCCACTTTACTTCCCATTTTCAGGGGGAGAACACAGAGCCTCAGCAAGGAGCTCCGGAGAAGGTCGTTTGTGAACCGGTCGGAGCTTCTCATCAAAGGAATGAAAGAGCTGGAGAATCAACATCTAAGAAGCTTGTCTCCTATTCAGATAGTGATGATGAGAGCATTCACCTAACTCCTCTCATTAACAAAGTTGTAAAAAGTGTCTCCAAAACTCCATCCGTTCATTCAGGCATATCAATCCTTCCAAAGAACACCGCCCGCATGTCTGTCTCACTTGGAGAAAACGTTCTTCTTAGTCCCAAATCAGATGCTAATCCTTCCTCCCTTGATAAAGGAAAGGGTCATGCTGCTCCTCCTAAACCCAAAATGAAGAAAAGAAAAGGACCAGGTGTCCCGATCGAAGAAAAAGCAAGGATGATTGCAAGGAAAATGAATGCGTCTGAGGCAGAGCATCTGAAAGCAAAGGAGAAAGGAGAACAGACGTCTGAGCCAAGGAGTCAGAAACGGAGAAAAGAATGATGGTGACTCTCAGATGATGTTAAGTGATGTTTTAGTTTTCAAAAACAATTGTCTGATCACTATCTGAAACAACGATCAGTTCCCCGTGCGGAATCGGATATTGATCAACAAAACGAATAGTGTAACAGGTTCAGCGTAATGGACAAAACGCTGAACCATTGAACATAAACTTCTCTAAGAAAAACTCTCAGTGAAGGTCGCTGTGAAGGATTTATGTGCACAGTTAGTCAACCTATGATGATATATCCATGCCTACGAAACACTTAAGGGTCACACCGGTGAGTGCATGTAATACGAGCAAGATAAGCAATGATACTACGAAGAGGAATGATTCATAATAGTCATTATAAATCAGTTAAAGTATTAAGTTAAGTTTAACTTATTACTAGATTAGTTTAACTAACTAATTAATACAAGTGTTTGTACATTTACTAGTTGAGTAAAATATACAATGTGTTAATTATAGACTATCCATGATATGATGTAAAGCTATTAAATCATATAGTAATTGGATAATATTGTTGTATAAATTATATAAAGGTTATTATATAATTAATTATTGGATGTATAAATACAAGTATATAATTCGTGTATATGGGTACCGAATTATTAGTGTATTAATACTAGACATTTAATAGTTAAGTACAACAATAATAAACTAGTTAAACTATAAGGGATGGGAATGATAAAAGGAAGTTTAATTAAAGATCTAATATTAATTAAACTAGAAGGGTTCTAAGCGTCACTTATTTGTATATAAATAAGAGGCTTAGGGTAACCCTAAAACACCTTACACCACCACACGAATTCACTCCCTTCCCCTCTCCATTCAATCAGCCGAACATCACCAAGACACAAGCTTTGTGTTCTTTGTGTTCTTTGTGTTCTTCGTGTTCTTCAAGTATTGAAGAACAAGTTCATTGCTTAGATCAACTAGAAGATCGCTCGATTTGTTCATCATCAGTGGATCTATCTTAAGCAAACAACAAGGTATGTTTTGGGAAACCCTTTTCTCCCTTCTCCCCTCTTGGACGAGTTCGACCAAAGAACCCTAGGGTTCTTTGGTTGATGGTCGAACGAACCACACAAGCAATGTGTGTGTTCGAGTTCTTCGTACAAGGTTTCTTTCTGGTTAATCTAATCTAGATTTCCAATATCCCAATCCTTTAGGGTTTAAGGATTAGGTTTAACCCCACTTCCGCTTTTAGGGATTAAATCAGCTAGTTGGTTTTAACCGGTCAAGAACAACTTCATGTTCTTGGTCAGTATGGTTCGAACCAAGTAAACAAGAGGTCGGTCCTATGGGTCGATCAGTGTCACTATATGCGAGTGAAACCCTTCACGCTGGAGCCGAAGGCCATCTGAAAAAGCATGAGTATCCGAAGACTCATGAGTGCTAGAAGTGTATATAGGCTGGAAGCTTCAGCGTCACAGAAAGACACAAGTAACGCACAAGTTTGTGCATCGCTGATTATGGGAATATCTTGCAAATCTTCTAGAAGATATCAGCGATCACAAGACGACAGAAAGTACTGTCAGAATTCCTTAGTCGTGCGCATCCCATGAAATATCATATGCACCAACGGAATTCTCACACGTGGAATCGATCGATCATTCCTTTGGCGCTACGTTTCCCAATGATATAAATTGAGGACTTAGACGATTGATTCCGGTGTGCACCCAACAAGTTTACACGCTGCTAGATTTATCCCAGAACTCTATTCCCTTGAGCAGAGTGTAAACCACCAGTTAACTCTAGTTGTCTGATTCGAGAATTGAATCTGTACAACGAAAGTGTCTGGTCTTGTGCTTGATCATTTGTTGATCATAAACTTGTCTTAGATAATATTTATTGTTGTCTATCACATGCAAGCAGTTTAGTTAGTATTTGTTCTTAGCTATTCCGCAAACTGCTTGCATCTTTATTGTATCAATTATTGATTAATAAAGAAAAGTTTAAAAAGTGTTGAGTGTCTCCATAAATTTAAATTGGTCAGTGAAAACGTATAGGTGTTATATTCCATCTATTACGGAACTAACAATTGGCATCAAAGCAGGGACAATTAATTCATAATTGTTGATCTGCTCACTTACTGATCAAAATGAGTGATGTGATCTTTAAACTGAACCTAGGTTCAAAATCAAATGCTCCAGTTTTCACAGATGATGACTTTGGAATGTGGAAAGTGAGATTTGTGGGATTTGCCAAACACCAGCACAAACTTGCTCCTAGCATTCTTGAAGTTGGTCCTTATGTTCCACACTTCCTCAGTCATAATCCTGTCATCTTTAAAACTGGAGAAAGCATATTCTTATCGGTTGGTATCAGAGCACACCATAGGAGCTACCAACAAAGACGGGGCTACTGGAAAACGGATTGAAGCTGTATAAGAGAATCTGGCTCTTATGCAAGAACAGATTCAAAGCATGGGTACTCAGATTCAGAATCAGGGTACCGACCTAGAATATGTGAAGCACAAAATGGATGAACTATCTTCAGCAATGAACAAGCTATTGGAGATGAACATGGTCGGCAAACCACAAGGAAGGGGAGGAGCAGAAACTCCCAATTCCGGGATACTCATACCGTCGGGTGATTCCGGCGCTCGAAACAAAGGAGCAATGCCACCGCCACCGCCGATTTTCAACTCCGGGAAACCCAGCCATAGCACCTTTCACCAACCACCACCATATTTCGTCTTCGGGTCATTTGACACCAATTTTCAAGAAAGAGAGCAGGGACGGGGTCGATTCGAATATCGAACCAGAAAAATCGATATGCCCTCTTTTGTCGGAAGTGACCCAGATGGTTGGATATTGCAGGCTGAGCGTTATTTCGCCATTTATCAATTGATTAATGAAGAAAATTGAAGCTGCAGTTCTGAGTTTGAGCGGCGACGCCTTGTCGTGGTTCAGCTGGTCGAATCGACAACAACCGATAACCACTTGGGAAGAAATGAAAAGTCTGTTCCTAGAGAAATTCCGGTCAATTCATGGTGGCGATTTGTACGAGCAGTGGTCATCGCTGGAACAATCCGGCAACACCGAGGATTACATACGGCGGTTTGTGGAATTAGCTGCTCCGTTAGAGGGGGTAACGGATCGGGTTGCCTGAGCTTGTTTCCTTAAAGGGCTGAAGCCCAACATCAAAAACGAATTAAGGATGTGGGCCCCTAAAGATTTGGGCCGAGCAATGGAGTTGGCCCAGCAGATCGAGGAGAAAAACAAGGCCCTCGAGTCCAGTGGGTTTGCTTTTCCGAATCCACAAACAAATTTTCAGTCCGACTTCAAAACAACGGGAACGCCTACGCCATTTGCCCCTAACGCAACCACACCTCGAGCGGACAATTACTTCTGACGGTATACGGGAGAGGATCGCCCCTTAACCGAGGGCTCAAATCCATGAAAAACGTTCGCGAGGCTTGTGCTACAAATATGATGAAAAATGGCATAAAAATCATCGGTGCAAAGTCCAGATCAACGTAATCTTGATTGAGGACGACGAGGTTCACGAGTTTGGGAAGGAAACAGAGGAGACTAACGAAACCAAAAATGCAATTTCTCGATTTCCACCTTGAGGACAAGGTGAAAGTTTGGGACGCCGGTATTGATAAGAACCATCAATGGTAGAAACAAGCAGCTAATTAAGTATTATGCCATTAGTTAATTATTAATTACTTATTGTTATTTTCATTTATGTCTAAGTAAGAATATTCCTAGTAGTCATTTTTAGTGGGAGCATTATCAAATGTCAGATAGTGGGAGAGGCCGTGTCCTTGCCTATGAGCTGGCAGCCTACTCCCTCCCTTTCCTTAGTGGTATTTATACCCCTTTGTCTTGTAAGAAAAGGTATCTTTTATGAATGAAAATGAATTGAGAAATTATCTCTTGGAGACACCCTTCTTCTCGAATTGAGGGAATACTACTGTTCTATTGATTCTGCTTGTGTTATTGATAAGAAGCATATTCTTATCAGTTTCTTGCTTACTTAATATATTTACTAGCAGGGTACCCGCGCAATGCGGCGGCGGATACCCAGAAACCATATTTCGTGGCGAGCAAGTATTGTTCGTTTACACGGTAATAATTGTTGCTAGAAATAAATAATTAAACGGAAATGTGGATTTTGGTAAAAGTTGATGATTTACAGCGTCGTATATTTAATGTTATCGGGTAAAATGGTTTTCGAGTAACAGACTTTTGTTACTAAGGTGCTGTTTGTTTTTGAAGAGGAAAAATGTCTGTAGTCTGCGGACCACGTCTGCAGAGAAGATGTGGACCAAATGTCTGCAGTCTCTATGACAAAGACTGTTTGTTTTTCAATGTCTGCAGACTGAATATTTTTTTAGCGACGGTATTAGTGGTGGTGGGAGGGGTGGTGGTGGTTGTGGAGGTAGGTGGTGGTGGGTGGTGGTGGTGGCGGTTGTGGAGGTTGGTGGTGGTGGGTGATGGTGGCGGCGGCGATAGGTGGTGGTGTCGGTGGTGGTGGAGGTAGGTGGTTGTGGTGGTGGTGGCGGCGGCGACGGTATATGGTGGTGGGTGATGGTGGCGGCGGCGATAAGTGGTGGTGTCGGTGGTGGTGGAGGTAGGTGGTTGTGGTGGTGGTGGCGGCGGCGACGGTAAATGGTGGTGGGTGGTGGTGGCGGTAGGTGGTAGTGGTGGTGGTAGGTGGTGGTGGTAGCGGCAATATGCGGTGGCAGGTGGTGGCGGTATGTGGTGGCGGGTGGTGGTGGTGGCGGCGGTGGCGGTGGTGGTGGCAGGTGGTGGTGGATATTGGTAGTGGTGGTGGCGGCGGCGGTATGGGTGGTAGTGATAGTGGTGATGAATAAACTCTTTTTTTATGTTTAAGTAAAATGTCTTCCAAACTTGGAAGACTATGATCCAAGTCTTCCCACAAAAGACCTCAAAAAGACTTTTTCTCATCTTCCGACTTCCAAAAAACAAATGCTCTTTTTCCAAAATGTCTTCCCGCCTGCAGACATAAGACCCCAAAAAGATCTTTTGACAAAAAACAAACACCACCTAAGTGTGGGTGGTGTTACCAAAGTGTAATGTATAACAAGTGGTTAACACATAGTGATAAGTTAGGAGAGGTCTTGGGTTCGAATCTTATTAGCCGCGATTTTTTTTTAAGGTAGAGAACTAACTAACAAAAGTGGAAAAGTCCTTAAAATCAAGTTTAAGGAGCTCCTTAAACTTGCCTAATGGGGTAGGCCTAAATGCTTTATATAGTAGTAAGATATTAGACATTTGAATATAATACTTTTTTTGACAAGAAAATTGATTCACTTTTCAGCCCTGTTGATTGCATCCATTGGACTTCTGCTGCAACCATCTTTACTTGAAGATGAAATGCGGTGGGTGGAAAGATCAAGTGCAAGGAATTTTGTAATTATTCATTAATTGTAAAAGCATATATTAATAAATTTGAATCTTTAGTTAAGTACGTTTTTTTTGTCAGGTTGCCCTAATGCTTGCCGGAATGGTCCATATGTTTTTAGAGTGGTAAGACTGAGCTTTTATTATCGTTGTTGGTTTTTTTATAAATGTCATGTTTTATTTTAGTAGGCCAACACATGATGAGAAAATAAACAAAACAAAGTTTTTGTAAGAAATATATCATTTTTCCATTTAAACAAGTAGTTTGTAATATTGTATCTTACATATAGGGGTGATCAGAAAAAACGGGTAACCGGAATTGGAACCGGAACCGTTTTGGAACCGCCGGTTCCGGTTCCTAAAATTATGGAACCGCCCTAATAGGTTCCGGTTCCGGTTCTCAAAATTTAGGAACCGGTAACCGGTGGATAACCAGAACCGGTAATTATTCGGTCTATTTTGGTTAAAATATTATATATATGATAAATTTAATGTCAAAATTTAACAATATGAGAAACTTTGTGTAACTTTTAATGAGTTTAGTAATTAATCAGTCTAAATATAGTGTTCTAACGATAAAATATATAGACAATCACATGTTTAAGTGTTTGGAGTTTATGATTATTCAAAGATTAGTTGATAAAATGACAAAAAATGATTAATATTTAAGCTTTACATCTAATTTTAATTTTACGATTTTAGAAACAGGATAACCGGAACCGGCACCGGAACCGGAAGGAACCGGAGGTTCCGGTTCCGGTTCCGAAAATTGAGGAACCGGTACAAGAGGTTCCGGTTCCGGTTCCGGTCGGAACCGGTGGGTATCCGGCTATGCTCACCCCTACTTACATATATGATTGATGTAGTGGGATCCTGTGAGAACTCAAAAAACGGTGAGGGCTCGCGAGGACAACTAAAAAAAAATTCAAAAAATTTCGAAAAAAAATATATAATCCCCCATGATTATTACTACATTTGACCAAAAAAAATTTGAAAAAAAAATTATGATTCACGTTTTTTTTGTGGATCATTATAATGATCCATATTTTTTTTGTGGATCAAAATTATGATCCATATTTTTTTTTGGATCATTTTTGAATTTTTTTTTTTTGGATCTTATAGGCTGCGATTTATATGTTTAAAAAAGAAATTTTTTTGAAAAAAGTTTGTTTTGGATCATTTTCAAAGTTTTTTTTGGAGTCCTCGCCGATTTTTGAGTCCTCACCGGATCCGGACCCTATGATTGATTAAACCCATTTGAAAACCAACAAAGTACAAGTATCTACATAAAAACTAGAGGTAAATTTTCTAGGTTGATATGTTTAACGGGAAAATACATTAGTGCAGGTCGGAACGGGTCGGGTCGCGTCGGGTTGACCCAACATCTTTTTTGTTTGGATTTATGTTTGTGAAAAAAAAAAGAACTTCAAAAGCTGCAACAATGTAGCTAAATGGTATTATATATATTTACAAAGAGGCAGAGTTTGTTGAGAGACTTTGTTGGTTATCTTACTGATATCTTTGTATTTAAGAAGTCAGCGTGAATTTATTTCTTGTGAGTTTGACTTTTGTTAACTATGTGGTTGACTTTTGTAATTAATCACTAAAATATTTAGATTTGACCCATTAGAGATAAGTGTAAACATAACTCAAACCGACCCGCTTGAAATTAGACGAGTGGAAGGTTCCATCTCTAATTGTACAGTACCTCAATTTCTAAGTCAGATTTAAGACTGCTTACAAGGTTGACTTCAATAAAGCTGCACAATCTTTAACTGATGCTTTGGTTCCTGCTTCCCAGAAGAAAACTGTTTTAAATCGATTGGTTAAGGTAGTTTTATATCTTTGATCGATTTTTTCATTAAATTATATATTCCTGTGTGTGTTTTTTTCCTGATGGCAACCTTCTGGTTTAAATAGGATAATATTGCACCAAATGTTGTTTTAGAAGCAAAGATTAGTAACCAAGGTGTTGATAATCTGGGAAAGCGACAACTTGTTTGTGTGGTAGTGGACACATAACTTTAAAATTATTTAAATTTAATTAATTTGTTAGATTATCTCATTTAATTTATACAAATAAAATTTGTGTGAAATTCTGAATTTACCAACTTTTTGACTTTTGGTTGTAGGCAAATACCCACTTCACACATTCTTAAAAGGATTGGAAAAAATAGCTGCAAGTATAGATATTCCAATGTTAGTCTGTAGGGACGTCAATTCAAATCAATTCCAGGAAGGTAAAATGTGTTGGAAAATAATAATAATAATTATAATAATAATAATAATAATAATAATAATAATATATTATAAAAATAATTATTATATTTTTAATATTATTGACACAAATTTCAGTGCTCCACATGCACTTCTTGCAATTGGAAAAGTTGACCTGATGCATGAAGCTTACTTGCTTATTCAAGCATCATTTGTGTCTATATGCAATTTTTTATCATTATTCTTATGCAGAATCTTGATGATGTTACACCTTATTCAAGCATCATTTGTGTCTATATGAAAATTTTGATCATTATTGTTATGCAGAATCTTCATGGAGTTTATATCAAACTAGTGGGCTTTTCCCCGCGCGTTGCCGCGGCGGATTTTCATATGACACCGAGAAGATTGTTTACTACATTCAATAGATCGTTGACATAAGTTTGTGTGTTTGCTAATTTTCATGTGATACCCAGAAGAAGTTTGTTTGCTAATATTTATCTCGCGCGATGTTGCGTTAAATTTTATATGGTGTACAAAAAATGTATGTTGGTATTTGTATAACCATAAAACCGTATTTTCAATATAGTAGATACTATATATAATTTGAACTGTACACATTATAATATTTAATTTATGTAATCAAATTGGTAAAAAGAGAAAAAGAAGGTTAATTGTAACTATGAAAATTTAGTTATAAGAAAAATGAGGTAAATTATAAGTATTTATAAAGTCAAACAATCAAGCTTAAACTTTATATATATATATATATATATATATATATATATATATATATATATATATATATATATATATATATATATTATTTAATATAAAACTTTGATCATATTATTAATAATATAAGTAAGGGAAAAAGTTAAACGTAAAGATTTTATATAATATTAATAACTACATGATTATTTATAAAAAAACCAAAAGAATAAAGAATTATTTGGTATTTTTTGAAAACAATTTTAATTGGAAGAAATAAAAGAAGTATGTATGTAATGAAAAGTACAGGGACCTATTTGGCATTATCTAGAAGTAGTTTTAATCAGAGGAGCTCTATAATTTTAAGAAAAAAAAGCAACCAAAAGATAGTTGAATCTCGGTCAACAAAAGCGGCTTAAGCAAAAACTTAAAAAAATTAAAAATTAAGCTGTGAGGCACTGTTCACCCAACTTGGCTATTGTATATATAAAACAAAAAGCAACCAAAAGATAGTTGAATCTCGGTCAACAAAAGCGGCTTAAGCAAAAAATAAAAAATTAAGTTGTGAGGCACTGTTCATCCAACTTGGCTATTGTATATATATAATAATAATGTATATGTACTTCGAAATGAAAATATAGTTGGACTTGAGGGATAATGTCTCGAGCACGGACAATGACTTTTTGTTTAGGAGTATTGTGTAGATGGAACATCATTTGTTAAATTGTAATACATATTTTGGTTTCTAAAATCTATTTGACCTTTTCATTTAACTTAATATTTGTAATTTTAAGAAATACTATGAAAGCTTTTACAAGTCTGTGATTTATTACGGGTTATACCAACTTCACTTGCCTCTATGGGGGCTCGCTCCGGGCAGGTTCGGATCACTTGAATTTGACCATAAAATAAAAGAACTCGGTATGTTGTATTAGTTTCAAACAAATTAATTCGCCAGCAGTTTATTGACTTATTCAACAAGAGGATTTAGAAATACCAAAAGTCTACCTCGGTCGCCGACTTCTTCACCGTCGTTAACACGTTGCGTTCATTCTTTCGTTTAATTAAACCACCGCATCCTCCGTACGTTGACCATGTCTCTTGACTTTAATTATCAAGTAAATGCAAAATTAAACATTCAAACCCCTTACTTAATCTTCCCCAAAATATAAAAACATAATTTGAATCAAGTTTTGGCAGAAAGTTCAGATTTTGATTCTGGGGTTTTGATTTTCCAGAGAAAAGAAGGATATATGGATTTATTCTCTTTGGTTTCCGGCAACATTCAACTGCCGCACCAACCACGGCGGATGCTCGGTGGTTCAGGGTTCAACGGCGGGAAGAAAAGCGGTTTTAGTTCATTCGAATTGATCTTGATCTCAGTAGCATCACTCATTGTTCTAATTCTTATAGCTCTAATCATCTTTCACTTTTACACGCGTAAACTAAAACGGACTTCACGAGTGGCTGTTAGTCCATCACCGCCCCGTTCCGGGACCCAAATTCTCGTGATCTTCAAAGAACTTGGCGTACCGTTGACTTTCAACACCGTCGTTCAAGCCACCGGAAACTTCACTTCAAAAAATTGCATCGGGAGTGGCGGCTTTGGGTCGACTTACCGGGCGGAAATGTCCTCCGGGACCACCGTGGCGGTCAAACGGTTGACCGTAGAAATGTGTCAAGGGGCCCCACAATTCAACGCTGAAATCCGTAGCCTAGGACGGATCAAACACCCGAATCTCATAACTTTAATCGGGTACTACGCTAGTACGTCGGAAATGTTTCTCGTTTACAATTATCTTCCCGGCGGTAGTTTGGAAGAATTTATCCGGTTAAAACGAAACCGAGTTACGAATGTGAAAGTAATTAACAAAATTGCTATTGACGTGGCAACCGCATTGGCATTCCTACACGAAGAGTGTAATCCACGTGTACTTCATCGCGATGTCAAGCCAAGTAACATTTTATTAGATGACAACTTAAACGCTTTTTTATCGGATTTTGGTTTGTCACGTCTTCTAGAGGGGTTCGAGACGCACGTGACAACCGGGGTCGCCGGAACGTTCGGATATGTGGCACCGGAATATGCGTTAGCGTGTCGGGCATCCGATAAGGTGGATGTTTATAGTTATGGGGTGATGTTGCTAGAGTTGATTTCGGATAAACGGGCTTTGGACCCTTCGTTTTCGTGTCACGAGAATGGTTATACGATTGTTTCGTGGGCGGAGATGCTCCGGCGAGAGGGGCGGATGGAGGATGTTTTTGCTGCCGGAATGTGGGAGTCCGGGCCGGAAAATGTGTTGTTGGATTTGTTGCAATTGGGGTTGATTTGCACGGTGGAATTGGCTTCTAGGAGACCTACGATGAGGCAAGTTGTAAGGAAATTGAAGCAAATTCAATGTGCTTTTGATTGTTGACTATTGTTCCATTTGCAATTTAACGTTTGTGGTTTAACGAGTCAATGGAATATATTGCTAGAATGTGATCGATTTGTACGTTACAATTCTTTATTTCTTTTAAACTATCAATTGTGATTGCATGTTATTTGTATTTTATGCCCCAACTTCTACTTAACCGTATAAATTAATTTAGTAGACAAGTTACGTCTCTTAATCTTTACTTTCTTTATAAAGCATTTAAAATTATACTTCCTACGTCACATAAAAAATTCTCACTTCTCACATATATTGGACTCCACATAATAAAATACTATTATTATTAAAAATTTCATTAATAATATCCACTAATTATCTTTCTCTCCAAATCAGCCTTATATTTTAATCAAAATAATATCAATAACCTCAACTATTATCTAAAATATTGTGCCAAAGGAAAATGGTTACTTTTTTGTGGGACGGACAAAACTATTAAAATTACTAATGTGACTTTAATTTTTATAGCATATTACAATTTGATGCTGTAAGCACTTTGGTTAAAGTAAGTGCTTGGTTGGGCTTTAGCAAGTTTGAAGAATGCAAGGGTGTAATTTTTGTCAAAAATAAATTTTAAGCCCCCGGTGAGGATCGAACTCACGACCTTTCCCTTACGAAGGGAACGCACTACCACTATGCTACGGAGGCTTGCTTTGATTCATTAAATGCCAACAACTTTATTAATCCAACCTACATAACAATTTTTCTAAAACCGAATTTCATTTCATTAGGGCTTCAAAAAAAACCCAAATTGGGAGATGTTGATAACCTCTGATTCCAAATCGGCATTTCTTCAATTGGTATGTTCCATTTCCAATATTGTTAATTTTCCTTTTGATACGTACACTAGTCGGTTGATGATTTCTTTGTACGTTAATGATGAATCATGTTTGATCAATCCCAGTTGATTGTTTGCTGAATTTGTATTTATGAACACCAAGTGTTGGATAAAATTCCCCAATAGGGTTTTTAAGCAATAGCTTCCTGCATAAAAATCGACATGAAGATATGTGAATTCGCCGGTGACCTTTTTGTGTTTTTTGTCGTATATATAGGTCTAATTTAACAAACACTAACATATATTCATGGCAGTGAGTAACTATTGAAGCTTTTCTAAATAATGAATTATGTTTTTGAAGCGACAAATGTTTGAATTTTCAGATTACATCCACCATGGCATTAGGTGCTCGGGTCCGCCTTAGGGGTTGGCAGCAGGCTGCAGTGGCGGTTGGGTCGGCAGTTGGTGCATTAGTGGACCCCAGAAGAGCTGATTTGATAGCTGCTTTAGGAGAAACTACTGGAAAACCTGCTTTCGAGAGAGTGCTTGAAAGAATGAAAAGAAATCCTGAAGGCAGAGTATGAAATATCCACTTTTTTTGTTGATTTTTTAAATATTTTTTTGTTGTATCTTTTTAGTGGTGGAAATACGGGCGGGGCAGTAACGGGTCAGATGAAATTGAGCGTTTTTAGTACGGGTCAAAACAAGCAGGGTTGGGTTGGGTTACCCACAAATGCTCTCTGTCCATTTTAAAAGAAATATGTATAAGCACTTAATGGCTAATTATTGTTATAAGAACAATATTATTACAATAATTTGAATGAAACGATTTAAAAGGCTGTATACGTGCACTAGAAAGTAGGTTATGTGTAGCTTTCACCCTGTTTGACCCATTTGACATGTTTGAGATAAAACAAAGCTCAAATCGACCCATTTATAAGTAAATGGGCTAAAATTACCACCTCTAGTATTTAATCTTACTCATTTGATCTGTATACAGTACAAAAGTATTTTTAGCAGAGTAGTAAAAAAAAATTTGAATAAAAATGATTTACGAGGTTTTATGCATTAAAATACACTTTGGGCCACTTTTACTCCGTTTTAGGTGTTTCGTTTTTAGCTAATTTTTATCTTATTCTGCCCGTTTGACCCATTAGCCACAAAAATATAGGTTGAAAATCCCACATATAATTCTAATAATTCTATATAAATATTCCAGGAAATACTATTGGACCGTCCACGTGTCATCTCCAAAAACGTGGGGCACGCGTGGGACCTACCAGAAAACACATTTGGTGCAGCATATGCAAAATTCATGGGTTCTAGAAACTTCTCACCAGACGATCGGCCGCCAGTTAGATTCATGGAAACTGATGAGCTGGCATATGTCGCCATGCGCGCACGTGAAGTGCATGATTTCTGGCACACTCTTTTCGGCCTTCCAACAAACTTAATCGGCGAGTCAGCATTAAAGGTCATAGAATTTGAGCAAATGTTGCTTCCAATGTGCTTTTTGTCTGTCATAGGAGGAACTGCAAGATTTAATGACAAACAACGATCGTTGTTTTATCAACATTATTTCCCCTGGGCAGTTCGGGCAGGTGCCAAGTCAACTGACCTAATGTGTGTTTACTATGAGAAACATTTTCATGAAGATTTAGAGGAAGTTAGGCGGAAATGGGGAATTATTCCGGCTCCTTCTGTTTAATAACGATGATAATACGAGAAAGTTGGGAAATAAGAGTTTGTTACAAATATTTGGTTGAATTATGACATGTTCATGAGATAAATTTGTTATACTTTTGACGTTTTGGTTGGGTAGAATGCAGAATTATATTCATGGTTGAAATGCTTGTAACAAATGAGTGATTATGACATTAATAATCCATTATTAGATAGTGTTTACGTTCTGATTTTATTTACTTACATTTGATTTAATTTGGTTATATTAATAGTAAAAAGCGAAGTAAATTAGTAACATAAAAATGATAAGTTTATAAGTTTAGTATATTAGTACCATAAAAGTTAGCCTACGTTTTATAAGTGTGATATATTAAAAAAAGGAGTTAATTGCACGATGGTCCTTTATGTTTATATCAAATTTCACCAATGATTCTTTAGTTTCAAAAATTGCACCTATGGTCCTTATTTTTGAAAGGTTTTTCACCGATGATCCTTTATGAAAACGACGTTAATTTTTCACGTTAAGTGACCTCACGAGTGATGCACGTGAGGGTATTTTGGTCATTTCGTCTTTCCCTTCCAATTTACTCCGAGTAAATTACACGGTTGGTCCCTTAAGTTTATAACAAATGTCACGGATGGTCCTTTAGGTTTATATCAAATTTCACCAATAGTCCTTTAGTTTCCCGATGGTCCGTATTCTTGAAAGATTTTTCGCAGATGATTCTTTACGAAAATGGCGGTTTATTTTTCACGTAAAGTGACATCACGTGTGACGTACGTGAGAAGCACGTCAATACATCTCTTCAACAATTGGGTAAACGAAACAAAATGATGGAGAAAACTCGTTTAAAAGGGAGTAAATGAAAAGAGGAAAGCGAATTGACCTTTAAAGAGCCGTTTTTTCACTTTAAATGACATCATGTGTTATACACGTGGGGGTACTTTGGTCAATTCGTCTTCTTTTCTCATTTACCCCCCTTTAAACGACTCTTCTCCATCATTTCATTTCGTTTACCCGATTGTTGAAGATATGTATTGACGTGCTCCGCACGTGCATCGCACGTGATGTCACTTTACGTGAAAATTAAACCGCCATTTTTGTAAAAAACCATCTATGAAAAAATCTTTCAGGAATACGGACCATCAGTGTAAGTTTTGAAACTAAAGGACCATTGGTGAAATTTGATATAAACCTAAAGGACCATCCGTGAAATTTGTTATAAACATAAAGGACCAACCATGTAATTTACTCGGAGTAAATGGGAAGGGAAAGACGAAATGACCAAAATACCCTCAAATGCATCACACGTGAGGTCACTTAACGTGAAAAATTAACGGTCGTTTTCATAAAGGACCATCGGTGAAAAACCTTTCAAAAATAAGGACCATTGGTGCAATTTTTAAAACTAAATGAACATTGGTGAAATTTGATATAAACATAAAGGACCATCCGTGCAATTAACTCTAAAAAAAAGTAAATTTTGCTTCATCCTCTGTTTTTTATAAACAAAGGAAAAAAAAGTAAGATGAGCGTGGTCTGAGAACCGGACCGAAATTGTTATAAATTATAAAATTACAAAATTAAAAACCAAACCGAAAACCATAATGGATGTTTGTTCGGTTCGATTTTTCCAGCCTAAATATTCACCCCAATCCGAGGATCGGACCGAAACCGATGAGAACGAACAAAAGATCATGAATTTACGAAATTGAAAACCGAACTGAAATTCATTATCGGTGTTGGTTGAGTTCGGTTTCGGTCGGTTTTCGGTTTACGCCTTAATTGATCGCCCCTTGTGAATAATTTTCAAAAAAAAGAGGAGGTTTGGCGTATCAAGTTGGGAATTATCCATGCTATAAATTAGCATATAAATTATAGCAAATGAAGATAAACTTTGTTCATTAAATCTTTTGATTACAACAATAAGAGCAGTTAGCACGAATCAAATAATAAAAGTATGTTATTCAGGGGTCAATCATGTTAACATGAAAGCTGGGGTGGGTTGAAAAAGATAAAGACTAATTCAAGAGGGCATGTATTTGTAAAGTATGCAGGAAATTAAGTTCAAATTTGATTAATTAAGAAACCGAGTTGGGGTAGGATTCTAATAACTGGATTTATATATAAATAGATAGATACACAAAGGTGAAGGTTATCTGAAGAAGTTATTGTTAACTTTGAGGTTTTTAGAATGGAAGATCAATCAGGCAGTGCTAAATCGGTTGAAAACCAAGAGTTTGAGGCTATGAAATTGGTTGAATCATGTGATAAATCTGTTGGTGTTAATACGCACGTGGTGGCACAAGGATACGGTAGAGGGGATAATTCATCACGTGTGCAACAGCTGCAACAAGGTATTGCAGAAGGACAAGGTTTTGGTAGAGCTCATGCAATAATGGTGAGACAGTTGCGTGATTTGCAGCAGCAACAAGCAGATCCAACAACTAATTCTGACAACCTTGACCGTGTTCTGGGCCAGCCGCCACAAAGACAACCACCGTGTTCTTGGGCAGCCGCCGCCACAAAGTGTTGATGTTATGAGACAAGATCCGTCAGCTAATTCTGACGGTCTGTTGTTTCTGGAGGGCTTGCCATGTACCTTGATAATGCAAAGGTCAAGCCAAGAAGACGTAGACGTTAATTAGTGTCTGTTTTATCGTTTAAGCATTTAATTCGTGATTTTGGTTTTTATAATTACTTTTGGGTTTTCAATTTGTCTACTGTTATTTCTTATATTAGCTAGTGTTAAATGCTTAAATCTATGTTGTTGGGTGTTTTAAACATAGCTCTAAAAGGTATGATATGGCACGAAGCGCGAGGTCCATATTATGAAATACATCTTAACGGTTGTGTAACATAATGTGATGTAAGATAAGACGTGATTAGTCGCAATAACGCGTGCTTGGTTTAAAAAAATGGTAAACATATATAATTATAAAATTAGATGTAATACTTGGGTTGTATTCTAGATAGTCCACCATCAAAACATAGTCTCAAAGAACAAATCTTAGTCAGTTAAACAAAAAATCTCTTAAGCACTACCATCATCAAATTACATGTGATTCAAGACACAACCACCACCGCCGCCAACCAACGTCAGCCCCCGTCGACTGCTGATGCCGCCCGCAACCACCCCCCGCCTTCGGGCGTCGCAATCACATGTGATTAGATACACAATCACATGACTGAAAGCAGTCGACGGTGGCGAGGGGGTGCCAGTGGAGAAGATGGTGGCCGACAGAGGGTGGCGCGACGGTGGTGGTGGTCGGCGGTGTTGAATCACATGTGATATCTTACACATGGAGTGGTGGTGATGGTGGTGGTGGTTGTCTGCGGTGTGCAATCATATGTGATTTAATACAATGGGTGGTGGTGATGTTGATGTATTGAATCACATGTGATGATGGTGGTGGTTATGATTTGGGGGTTGATTGATACAATGGCTGAGATTTGTCCCTTAGGACTTTCTAAACATAATAGACCACCTTGAACGTTTCTATATAACATTTTTGTCAACTTTATACATGAATTATGGTATAAATCAATAGATTTATACTTTTTTCTGAACTAGATATACATACATATATAAATTATAAAAAAATTGCCGCCTTAAGTTACATATTGAAAACGTCATGGGCCCATGGCTCCGTGACGCCCCATAGGTTGAGGTTTGATTTTTCCGCAACGCCGCGCCTAGGGATGGCAACGATCATCCAATCCGATAATCACCCACCCGATCTGATTCACCGGTGGTGGATATGGATGCAGTTAAATGAGTGAATATCGGATGTGGAGCGGATATAGATGTTTATTGGAGCGGATATGGATGATGGTTTTCAATCAATGGATAAATCTACTTAACCCGAAATTAACTTTTTTTATATTACAATTTCACATAGTTAATAATATATGTCTACACATTTTATATTCAATAAAATTTGTACATAACATAATATTGAGAATAACTAAATTTGTAAATATTACAAATCAAACTCTAGGCTTTTATATATATTAAGTTACGTTTTTGTTGTAGTATTTGGGGATTAGTTACAAACTATGCTCAACGCCTCGATGCATCAAATGTATGTTCCTAATTATGTTTTTGTTTGTATATTCTTTTGGAAGAAACTACGAACATATTCAACAAAAATTACAAATTAATCTATAAAACTATCGTACTTTCTTTAGAAAATAAATTTCTTCGACATCCAACGGATGCTCATTTACCCGCTATAATCCGATGGATATGGATATGGACGGGTGAAATGATTTTAAATAGATATGAATATGGATATGGAGGACATAAATTTAAATAGGTATGGATGTTGACATCGCATCATCCGATCCATTGCCATCCCTAGCCGCGCCTTACGATTTTATAACCTTGGTTTTAAATATACTTTTGCAGGACTGTATGAACTAATTAATTAAAGTTGAAGGGGATAAAATGTTAATGTTCATGTTTCTTCATCATGATTATTGACCATCGCTGAATCTCGGACTGACGGACTCCGACACATTCACACACCGGAGAGATGGATTATTCTCCGGCGGCTCGCCAAAAGCCGACAAAATCAGAGCTCTACTCAACTTTTGTAGTTCATAGCGACGAGGAAGATGATGCTCCACAAACACGAAAGAACCCTAAAAAGTCAGATGCAGGAGATATATACGCTACGATGCTATGTAAAGAAGACGATGATCCAAACGACGACGAATCACTACCTCCTCTCCTCAAGCGCCTGCCGAAGGACTTCGGAGCTGCCGTAGATTCTGACGACGACGGAGAAAGCATCTCCGGCACAATGATTGTAAAAACCGGTCGTAGACGCGTGCAATCTTCGTATAGAAGAGAGGAATTCGATGAAGAAGAAGATGACGATGATGATGACGGTGGCGGATTTGGGACGTTTGTGGTGAGATCGGAGGATAGAGACAGTGAGTCGATATCGGGGACATTTGTGCGGCGGACTAGCGGCGGCAGTGGCGGAATGTCAACGATGAGTAGGGCTGTAGCTAGTATGCAGGCGGCAGGTGAAGGATTTGGGCGGGCGAGAAAGGGGAATGGTACGCCGACGTCATCTTCACAGGATGAAGACGGAGGACATTCACGCCGGCAGACTAGCAAAATGTCCTCCGGTTCGATTGCAGATAGTGTTACGAGAGAAGATCCATCTACCAAGTACGAATTGCTTCATGAACTTGGTACAGCATTTGCTCAATTTAGTTACAATTATATAGTTCTTGTAATTCAATTACTGCCATTCAACGTTTTGCACTTGAAATTCAGCAATCTTCAAAACTTCATCATGTTCCTAATTCTGACATAATGAGTACATACCCTAACAATAATTAAGATATTAATGACAGGAAAAGGTTCTTACGGGTCTGTTTACAAAGCTCGTGATTTGAAAACTTCAGAAATGGTTGCAATTAAAGTGATATCGTTATCTGAAGGGGTAAGCTAAAGCTATATCATGTGCTTGTACTCTTTCTTGATTTTAATCTCTCAAAAATCTTATGCTATCAGGAAGAAGGGTATGAAGAAATTCGTGGTGAAATAGAAATGTTGCAGCAATGCAGTCATCCTAATGTTGTTCGTTATTTAGGAAGCTATCAGGGTGAGGAGTACCTCTGGGTATGAATTTTCCTACATTTACTTTCATTCTTACCACAATAATTTGTCATTTTTATAATTACTTAATTAATTATTATTTTTATTTTGTTGGCAGATTGTGATGGAATATTGTGGTGGAGGAAGTGTTGCTGATCTGATGAATGTTACTGATGACCCTTTAGAGGAATACCAAATAGCATATATATGCAAGGAAGCACTAAAGGTAGTAATATTATTATTATTATTATTATCCTTTTGTTATATATTAATATTAAGTTTAATCATTTTTTCATATGCTTTCTATTTTGAATTGCATTTGGTGTAGGGTTTATCCTATTTGCACTCGATTTTCAAGGTGCATCGTGATATCAAAGGCGGTAACATCTTGTTGACGGAACAAGGAGAGGTCAAATTGGGTAAGTTGTAATAAAACTAATAATAACATTTAAAACTGCATTTTATTTTATATTGATAATAAAATTAATAGGTGATTTTGGTGTTGCTGCACAACTAACAAGAACAATGTCCAAACGTAATACGGTATAGCCCTTGAGTTGTGCACATAAGTGATGATTTTCTTGAAACTAATTGATTGTATTATGTTCATATATTTTTTAATTAATTTATTGACATATTTTAGTATTTTTTTTAGTTTATTGGCACTCCCCACTGGATGGCTCCAGAGGTTATCCAGGAGAGCCGATACGATGGGAAGGTAAAATTGACATTTTATTTCACCTATATCTATTACATTATATACATTTTATTTAATGTCATTATTCATTATTTTATTGAACTATTAAAAGAATTATGACATTTGCATGAGTTGGTCTTCTTTCTTAAAATTGATTATTTGGTCTATTTATTTATATTTTACTGTAAATAATGTTTTAAATCGAATGTATTATTTCCTTTTCCAGGTAGATGTGTGGGCCCTTGGGGTGTCTGCAATAGAAATGGCTGAGGTATATTATATCCATTAATTTTGTAAAAGAAGCAATACATAAAAATAAAAATTTGTATTTTCCCTTTTAAAATCTCATAATATTATTATATCTTTCAGGGCCTTCCTCCAAGATCAAATGTGCATCCAATGAGGGTCAGTGTCTGTGTTTTTGTGCAATGAAATTATTTATTTTTTATTTGTTTATGCTATTTTTGTATTTATATTTCTGGTATTTAAATAGGTGCTGTTTATGATTTCCATTGAACCTGCCCCGATGCTTGAAGATAAAGAAAAATGGTCTGTTCTTGTTTCTTGAAAAAATACGTATTTTTCTTGATAGAATACATATTATTTTTCATCGTGTATAAACTTTAAAATACATTATAAAATACGTATTTTTGTACCATGTTTCAGGTCTCTTGTATTCCATGATTTCATTGCAAAATGCCTTACAAAAGACCCTCGAATACGTCCCACTGCATCTGAGCTGCTAAAGGCATGTAATAATTGTCTAATTACTAATTATATATCATTTCTTTTATTTTTATTTTTATATTTGTTTTACTTGAAACAGCATAAGTTTATAGAAAAATGCAAAAGTGGAGCTTCTGCAATGGTGCCCAAACTTGAAAAGGCAAAACAAAATCGGGCAGCTATGGCATTGGAAACACAACATGTTTCAGAGACCATACCAGGATACGGGGTATGTGTATATCTATATACATACATATATGTATATATCTATATGTATGTATGTATATATGTATATATAAATCTCACTTTATATTTGGATTATTAAATGTAGACACTTGGACCAAAAATAAATGAAGATTTTGGAGATACTGTTCCATCTAAGCCTGTTGTTGGTGGTACAGTTAAAGCTGTTGGTTCGGGTGAGGATGGAGAAGGTATTATTATTATTATTATTATTATTATTATTATTATTATTATTATTATTATTATTATTATTATTATTTTATTTTAATTTAAAATAATTTCTTAATTAGGTGATTTTGGAAGTATCATAATTCGCAATACTGTCCCTAAAACACCAGTTCCAACTGCAAAGGAGCCCTCACTGGAGTCAACACATGGTCAAAGTTTGTTAAAAGCTGAACCTGGAGAAGATTCAGTTAGTCCATGGTACTTTTTTATGAAATTTTACTCTATTGTTGATTTGTGACCTAGGGTTTGTAAATAATGAGTTGTTGACTTTTTGTTCCTCAGGTTGACCAAGAAAGTTGGTGCATCTGCAGATACAGTTGGTGCTGTTGATTCACCAACTGCTGAACAAACTATCAGTGGCACAAGTAAGAATGAAGGTGTTAATCGTAAAGCATTAGATAAGGTAATTTATTTTAATTACTTTTAATTTATTTTTTAATTTTCTATTTGTTCTTTAATTTGACATGTTTGAGATAACACATAACACAGATCGACCTATTATTAAAATTGAAAGTGTCAACTCGTTAACTTATAAATGGGCGATTAAGGTTATATGTTATTTTCCTTTTAGTCAATTAATTATTTTATTTATGTTGACTGTAGCTATGGTCAATATATGCTGCTGGAAACACAGTCCCAATTCCATTTTTAAGGGCAACGGATATATCTCCAATTGCATTGTTATCAGAAAACGTTCTCGGAAGTCAACATGTGGATAATGTTGGAAATGTAGCTGTTGAAGCATTACAAGAGCTTTTCACAAGTGATGGACAGTCTAAAAAGGGTAGAAGACAAAATGAGGTTTTTTTATTCTTTTAACTTATTGTATTTTTAGATTTATAAAAAAGGTAAATTATTATTGTGTATTTATAATTTGATGGGTTGTTAATGGTGGTGGTTGCAGTTACCTCTTCCTCCAAGTGTTTATCAAAGACTTACTTCAAGTCCAACATTGATGAATCTTGCACAAGCTCTATCGTATCATAAGATGTAAGTAATCCTAATTTAATTTGGCATACTAATTAATTATTAAAAAAAAAAAAAAATCAAAGTGTGTTTCCTCAACACATTATAAAAAGTTATTTATTTTGACCTGTTATCCAATATGCCAATTGATAATCGATAGGTGCTATGAAGAGATGCCTTTGCAAGAACTACAAGCAACTCAAGAACAACAAACCATTCAAAACCTTTGTGATACCCTTCGAACTATTTTACGCTTATAACAAAACTCGTGTTTGTAATTTATATCTTCTAATATTTTTATTTAATTAATCACTTTGTAATATTGTTGTGTCAAATTCCTAATTTAATAATGGTCAAGTAAAAATTTTAAATCTATCAATTATACTTTTCTATTCAGTCATCAAATTCAAGCAAATAATGTATGTCCTCGTTTCAATTCCATGTTTGTTTCACATAGATAATGTTGGGACCAATAGTTTGTTGACATGTAATCGATGAATCTTATTCTTTAAATTTATTAAAAAAAATATTTCTTTCATAAGTTATCTTATCCACGAGAATCTGGAAGAAAAATGAAATTCAAAGTCACCATCAACTTAACCCAAAAAAAAGTAAAAAACAAAAAAAGTAGCTGTCATTTATGATACACATGATATGTAGGTACGCAAACAGTTGCATCAAATTACAAGAACATATTACATATATACATACAAATAGGATAACATGGAACAAAAATTGACCCACATACTATTTAAAGATGCACAAAACAAAGTATCTTGATAAGAAATAAAGAAGCAACTTTTGACTTTTAGAACACTGTTAACAGGTTCTTCGATTGCTCGTCAGTATTTATGACGTTATTGATACTGTCTTGTCAGTGACTTCATCGCTATTGTTCAGTGGATGTGTGTGCATATATATATGTAGGTGTATGTATATGCATGTGTGTTTATAAAATAAAGTGATGAAGAAAGTGAAAAATGTGTTGTTAGTAGGAGTATATCAGTCTAGAAGTAATGGAGATGACAACTGACAGAGGAGGTGAAAAATGTATTATTGGTAGGGGTATGTCACCACACTCTTGAACACACACACCATATATACATAGCACAATGTTTTATACACGTATAAACGTATTCATACTTGAGTATCTTTATTTGTATATTTTTATACGATGCTCACTTGTTTGTATTTTCGCTCATCTCATCACATCTCTATCTCCTTTCGCTGGTCTCCTTGGATGTAGGCTTGTAAACAAACCGAACGGAAACGAACGGGCCTTGTTCGTGTTCGTTTGTTAAGGAAAAAATGTGTTCGTGAACGGTTCGCGGACACTTATCGAACGGGATTTTGTGTTTGTGTTCGTGTTCGTTTGTTAAGAAAATTTAGTGTTCATAAACTATTCATGAACAATAGTGACAAACATAAACGATCACAAACGAACATAAACAAACACAAACAAATACAAACGAACAAAGTGCAGGAAAACATGATTCTACCATTTCCAAAACCATCTTAAGGATATCGAAAAACATAAGTTGCATAACTAGAAACATGAACCATCCAAGATTGTTAATTCTCAACAAGTTAAATAGGACATCCAAAATACATAACTCAACAATAAACTCTAAACCTAAGTGATTTATATATTTACATTTTATATTTTAATTATAATTAATCAATATTATAGATAAATATTTTATATTCCATTCAAGAATAAATGAACCTTAATGAACACATATAAACGAACACAAACAAACAGTAGCAAACGAATGTAAACAAGCGAACACGAATATATGATTGTATGATTAGACATATATTACTTCCATATACCCCTCATTTGAAGAGTTTGTGTATCCTAATTGTTTTTTCAGATATGTAACTTTTAATTACAAAACTTTTACTCACTAATATATCAAATTTAGTTACAGTTGCGCCGTTAGAAAACATAATTATAGTAAAAGACGTGTTATATGAAGATGACTACAACGACAAGTAATATGAGTTGAAAGGAAAGCTAATGTGCAAATGTGGTGCCAATGAAGTTGTCGATGGGTTATTAATTGGTGACAAGTACCACCACCAACTCATTATAGATCAAGGAGCTCTTTTTATCTTTTCTTCTAAATCATATTTCTGCTGATTTTTAAACTTGACATATATATCTATTAATTTTCATTATCCTTTAATTTTGATATTTATCATGATCAAATGAGTAGACACAAATAAAAACCAATATCATTTCTCTAGACCAAGATTAAGAAACGAACAAATATGATAAGATGGTACATAAGACCGGTGTCAGTTGACAATATTAGCCGGCCAACTTCAGTTCCCCATCTCCAATTTGGAGCTTCATTTTACTAAAGAAAGAAGAGAAAGATATATGTGTCTATTTGAATTAAAGTGAGTATTTTATGTGGATATTAGTGTTTCACGTATGTATATTTCATAATGTGTGGATCAAAATATGAAGTGAATGTGTATTGTTGATAAATATATATCCGTTGAGTGTCAGCTGGAATATCAGTTGCCGTGTGATATTGTGATGTAGCAAAAATTAAAGTATCAGTAAAAATAATGATCGTGAGTGATATAATAAGCATTTGGTAAAAATTTATAAAAAGGTAATTTACTTTGGATGAATTTTTTCTATGATGTATATTTTTGTTTTAATTACTAAAAGAGTAAAAGATATCTAACTTTTATAAATGATTAAAAATGGAATTCATGACTTGTAAAATCGGTAGTCAGTAATTATTATACTACCTTCGTATCAAAATAAGTGATACACTTTTTAGGGAAGGCATACTGCCCTTTGTGGATGTCACTGTCTAGACTCGAACCACTAACTTACTAACTTGCCGTTCAAAAAAAAAAGTGATACACTTTCTATTTAGGGGTGAAACAAAATAAGTGATACACTTCAAAAACTTATCTTATTTGGTAAAAAAATGGGACATCTTCTCCAATAACTATCTACTTTAATAAACTAAAATTATCCTATTACCCTTACTTTTACTTTTAAACATCATTAATATCACTTTATTTAAAAGAAGTGAGGTTTTATTTTCCACTAACCATCCACTTAATATAACTTTTAATCTTTTGCCTTAAAAACCGAGTTTCTTAAAGTGTATCACTTATTTTGATATAGAGGTAATATTTAAAATGGATCATGTGTCATTTGCTTACGTGACTTATTGATGCTCGTTAGATTATTTTCTTTTTTCACAACAAATGAATAAACTATGACAAAAGTAGTAAAATACACATGTTAGAAACAATGACAAAAAAATATATGCATCTAGTAATAAACCTTAGTTTTTTTTCATCAGGATACACTACTAATTAATAAGTCATTTTTACCATCCTATAAACATTTATAATAATTGATTAATCTTTAATGATTAAAACAAAAATCGATACACTTAAATAAACATTTATCCAAAATAAACTACTTATTAATGCATTTTTCTCTAACTATTCAGGACATAATTCGAGAGAACAAAACCAAACATTCAACATAAATAAAGGTTTAAAAGAATAATTGAATTACAATAAAATCAACATCAACAAAAGTAAACTTAAAAACTTGTAATAGATAAAAGGAAAATGCTAGATAAAATGGACCACACTACCCTTCGTATCACCAAAAAGAAGCTGTCCTATCATTCTGATTTTGACATTTCTTTCCTCTCAAAATTACCCCTCTAACCTCCTTTTATTATTTATTTGGAAAACATGATATTTAAGTATTTTCATTACCAAAATAGAATAGTTTCTACTGTTTCTTTACCCATATTATTGATATGTCAATAATAATAATCATAATACATTTCTAAAATATGTCAAATTAATAAAAAAACAATAACTTTATACTAATGTTTCATCTTTTATCTTTTATATCTAATTGATTAATTAGTTTAAAAAAAACACATATATATATATATATATATATATATATATTATATGTCTATAATTTTTCCCTCTCTTATCATCTATTTTTATTTTGTTACATATAATGATCAAATTATTAAAAAAAAAAAGTTTGCATAAAAGGTGAGAACTCTTTCTTATTATCAAGATATACTTTATGTATTCAAGTATCAACAAAAGCTGGAATTGTATTTTTGAAAGGGGTCATTTAAAATTAGTTACTTTCAGTTATATAAATTTGATTGCAAATTTATACAAACACGTAAAATATGGATCGCTCGTTGCAGCGTGATTTTAAAGCGTTTTTTTTCCTAAGCGAAAATTAAAATTCAATCTACATCTTTTTTTTATTTTATATTTATGAAGATTTAATTTTATATTCATATCAAAAAATTGTAAGATTATATCAATAACAATAACAAACAACATGACATTAACAATTTAGCTATCTAAATTTCATACTTGTTGTCCATCACTAATATACATTCTAAATCAATATATTAAAATATTAATATCATTATGAATAATAGAATATTGAACCATGATTGTTTAATATGTAAATACATTGAAATAATATCAGTGGTGAACGAAATAAATTTTATGATACAGAAACCGCTTCTAAATATTAACCGATAATATAATTATAGGTTTATGAATTATACAAAAACTGTTAAAATATGTTACAGATATTTTAATATTCTTATATTTGAAATGTTAGATAATTTATAAATCCCACCAAGCAATTAGTGATTATTAATTATTAGTTATTACTTAATAATTCTGAGCTATTAATTACTAATGATTAACTATTAAAAAATAATTGTTAATAATAAATTGTTCGTTGTGCTGTAAACCAATTAGCTCAACTCAACAAGGATCATAACAACCTTCTCATTAGACATGAAATATAATACATAAGATTCATAAGATACAAGAGATTCTATATAGGTGTGTAAGGAAACAAGTGATACAACATCTCTACTTATAGGCTAGAGAATGATACACTAATGGTGTACATAAATTGTACTTATGATTGTGTTAAATACTAATCAACCACTCATCAGATATGAGTTACAACACTCCCCCTTGGTTGTTTAGATTTACACCGAATCATATTTGTATTTCTTCGTCTTGTATCTTCAGACAATTCATCAGTCATTCGTCTCGTTAAAACATTGGCAGAGAAAACCACTTGGGACAAAAACTCTGGTCGAAGGACAAAAGAGTACGATCTAGATGTCTTGAGAGAGGTAATGAACCATATACAGTGTGCCTCATTAAAACCTTGTTTAGAGAAAACCAGTGGGACAAAAACTCTAACGAAGGACAAAAGAGTGCATAATGGTTAGTAATTATTGTATCTTCAGACAATCCATAAAGCATTCGCCTCGTTAAAAACCTTGTCGGAGAAAAACCCTTTGGGACAAAACTCCAGCCGAAGGACAAACGAGTACGATCTGGATGTCTTGAGTCATATAAGGAACCATATATGGTGTGCCTCATTAAAACCCTTGTTTAGAGAAAACCCAGCGGGACAAAAACTCTAATGAAGGACAAAAGAGAGCACAATGGTTAATAAGTATTCAACTGGATACTCCTCCTGACTTAAAAACAATTCTCAGTGATAGCGGGATACGGTTAGTGTCTCATTAAAAAAACTTTGTCAAGGTAAACCCAATGGGACAAAACCCTTGAACTAAAGGAAAAAGAGTACACAAGCATTCATCGGGATGCTCCCCCTCACATGCACTCAACAGGGTGCAAAGCATACGTCAGGATGCAATTATTATTCTCACTCAACAGGGTATAAAGCATACGCCGGGATGCAATCATTATCCACACTCAACATGGTGCAAAGCATACACCAGGATGCAATCATTATATGCATTCAACAGGGTGCAAGACATACATCATGATGCAATCATTATTCGTACACAACTAGGTGCATGATATATGTCATTTATGTAGCTCATAGACTTTCCTAAGTCAAATAGCTTTGACATGTTTTGGAAAGAATACTTTGACAGTGACTTGGTGAATAAGTCTGCATGATTCTTATTTGATCCAATATGTTGCACTTCAATATTTGAAATGCTTATTGTTCATGTGTAAAGAACAATTTTGGCGAGATGTGTTTGGTGTTTAATTGTTTTGATATAACCATGTTTCTATTGATCGATAACAACAGTGTTATCTTCATATATGACAACTGGTTAACTGGGATCATAAGTCAAACCACATTTACTTCGAATATGGACTCTTACATCTTAAAGCCATACACACTCTCTAGTCGACTCAACGAGCGCGATTAGTTCGGAGTGATTTGTCGAAGTATCAACTAGAGTCTATCTACAAGAACTGTAGTGTAACATCCCAAAACCCGGCCTAGTAGTTTATTGACCTTAAGGTATCTTATGAAATGATTTCCTGATTTAATGCTTAGTTAATTTAATTAGCCTGCTGCCTTTTGCGGTATTTTAACCAAGGGGTTAAAATACCCGACTTGTGATTTATTTGGAATGAAAACGTGATTTTTATATTTTTGGATTACTTGTTAAATATCGTTTCCGGAAATGCTTTCGTTTTTAAAATTGGAGTCCGTTTGCTATTTTAAATAAATTAATTGCGAAAGAGACTTTTCAGACATATACTGTTAAGATAGAAAAAGCCACAAAGGGGTCCCACCCCATTGTTTGGTCGGTCGTGAAAGGGAGAGGGGAGACCCTCCTTTCTTCCTTCTCTTGTTTTCAAAAACATTATCCACCCATTTTTACTATTTCATTGCAAGACACCCCAACTCCTTCTCTCTAGCTTTTCCTTCTTGTTCTTGAGCATTTTGGTGGATCGTTGTGCTTGAGCCCGAAAATCTGCACTAAAGTTTGTGTAGAAGGAGTCTAGAAGTAAGCCTCATCTCCTCCTTGTCTTGTTTATGATGTTCTTAGTCTTGTATTGAGCTAGGGTTTATGATTCTTAATGTTTTGTGGTTGAATCTTGAAATGGATGTTTTTTATGTGTTTATGCAAGCTTTTACATCATTTGTATGGTAGATTGTTGAAGGAATACAAGATTTGGTGAAAATCACCTTCAACCTCCATTAATGGTGGAAGTTGAAGGTGGGTTTTGACGAATCTTGGATTTCTTGATGTTAGAATGGATGGAATTGTTTATTAGGTTGAGAAATTATGTTTGGTAAGTTATGGATGGTGAAAACCTAGTATAGATGATTGTGTGACTTGATCTAATTGGTGTTTGGGTCAAAATGACTAACTAGAGTTTGTGCAAGTATGATACTTGCTATTGGGATAGTTATGAACTCAATAGAATTGTTAGTTTATGGTGAATTGCTAGTTTAGAAGTTGTGTGCTAGTTGATGGAATTGTAGAAGTAATTTAGTCAAGTTCGGGTTTTTGGCCCGTTTGGGTCAACTAGTTGTGAATACTTGATAAATGGTCAAAATGGTCAATTGTATTGATGAAGGTTTTGGGCTAGTTGTAGATGTCATAAAATGTGCATTTTAGGAGTCTTGTGTGGTTAGATGTTGAAATTGTTGATTTTGACGATTCGGTGGATTATCACTAACTCGGTATATTGTTGACATGAACCGGGAAGGATACTCAGTGATACTAGCTCACTGAGTTAAGGAATCGGAAGTTGAAAGGTGAGTGGATCTAACCTACAACTCGGGTCCCGGTTTGTTCCGTTTGGAAATTGCATACTTGTGAAAATGCATGATTTTGGCAGGTCTGGGGAAGATAGCGACGCTATCTATAGATAGCGACGCTATCTTGGTAGGTGCGGGAAAGTATCAAAAACAGAAAACCGAAATCGCTAAGGCCAGAGAAATAGCGACGCGATTTCTCTGGAGATAGCGTCGCTATCTCTAGGTAGCGACACGATTTCTGGGTAGAGCAGCGTTGGTTATTTTTGCTTAGCTTGCTTGTTTGTTATGTATGCCTAGTGTTAGGGAATACCATACATGACTATGTGCACATTCGGGATGAGGTCAGTGTCGGAAGGAGAACGGCTGGGCACAGGGTATCGACTAATAGGGTATCCGACCTTACCTGTATTTGTTGCATGGTTAAGGGGAGGGAGTTGCCCGGGTGTTGGAAACGAAACGCTATCGGTTACCGTGGTTTTGGCCGACCATGGTTTAAGGCCCGCAAAGCCGCCGATCCTCTAAGTGATTACCCAACCGGAGATGTTTTTATAACTTCCGTGTTTAAGTGATTAGTGTAGTTGCTAGTGTTAGGAATTCATTCACTTAGCTTCTGTGCTAATCCCTCCTTTATCGACACATTTCAGGTTGGATGGCTTGAACGGGTCGGGCTTGGACGGGAAGTTTGACCATGCTTTAAATTGTTATTTTGTTAAATGAGCCGTGATTAGTAATACCGTCTTTTAACTAACTTTTGGTTGTAATATTTGTGGGACCATGGTTTGTAAACTTAACATAACTAGGAACCTAACCGTATGCTTCCGTAACCTTAGATTAATAGTTAATTGGATATTTAAAAAAAAAAACGCGGTGTTACATGTAGGATATCGCCACATTCCCTATGGTAAAGACATAACCAGATTGGGAACGTCCCTTGTGCGGATCTGATAAGTAAAGTGCATCGCCATCGTCGATAAGGGTCGCGTTATCTCGAGTATCAGTCACACTTGATCCACTCGATGACACGCTGAGATAGAATAAGCTCATGTCCATACTACCTTTAAAGTAACAGAAGATGTCTCTAATACCATTTCAATGGTGGCGTGTTGGCGCATTGTTATGCCTAGTCATGCATATCACAACAAACAAGATATCCAGTCTAGTACATTGGGCCAAGTACAATATTGCACTTATTTCACCGAGAGATGAACACACATGGATCAATATCTCATCATCATCCTCATTTGGATGGAATTGGTCCCTTTTAATGTCTAGAGAATGAATGACCATGAAAGTAGATGGAGGTTTTGTGTAATGGCAACTAAAGCGTCTTAACACCTTTAAGGTGTAATTCTCTTGATAATGAAAAACCTCATCTTTACGGTGCTCGATCTGCATGCCGAGCCAATGCCGTGTTTTCCCTAGATCTTTCATCTCGAAGTCCTTCTTCAGGATTTAAGCAGTTTCAAACAACTCTTTCAAGGATCCTATGTGATTCAAATCATCTACATAGACTGCGATAATAACATATCCTGAAGTGGATATCTTTATAAACACGCATGGGCATATCCATATATTCAAATATCCCAGTCTGATCAAGTACTCACTTAGAAGGTTATACCACATCCGTCTAGATTATTTTTATCCAAAAAGTGATTGTCTCCGTCATATCAAGAACGTGTTCCGTGGTCTGGAACTACTTGATTCAGACAACTTGAGTCCATCGGGGACTTTCATGTGTATCTCTGTGTCATGAACCCCATAGAGTTAGGCTGTGACCACATCCATAAGCTGCATATTTAGTTTTTCGGAAACTACTAAACTGATTAAGTAGTGGAACGTTATAACGTCCATTACGGGAGAATACATCTCCTCGTAAGCAATACCAGGGCGTTCAAGAGAAGCCTAGCGCCACGAGGCGAGCTTTGTATCTTAATATCTCATTATTCTCATTACGCTTCCTTACGAACACCGATTATAACCAATTGGTTTAATATTAGGTGGTGTTGGAGCAACATGTCCAAACACTCTTACTTTCGGTAAGGAATCTAATTTTACCTGGATTGTGTGTTTCCATTAAGACCAGTCCTGTCACACCCCGCCAAAAATGAGTTTTACGTCATTAAATGTTTTGCGGAAGAATGTAGGTGTAACTTTCATATTATTAAAGCAAGTAAAATAGTAATCAAACAACCACGCAATAAAATCTAAAATAAGTTTCATTGCTAAAATAGAAATTTCCAAAAATAGAAAGTTTCCTAAAATAGTAAGTTTTGAAATGAAAAGATTGTTTGAAAACTAAAATGCAAGATAGTTCATGGCAAGATGAAAATCGCTACTCACATCCCCATTGCTCACTGAGTCTTTAGATTACCTGAAAAACATAACTTAAAAAGGTCAACTAAATTGTTGAGTGAATCCACAAGGTTAAGATAAAATGTATGAAAATGGTTTTATTTGCTACCAATGAGTAATATGAAAGTGATTTATGATTGTTGAAAAGTAATGTAATTATATAAAAAGTTGATAAACCACAATGAAATGTAAAGGAATTGTAGGTAAACTACAACTAAAATGTTTAATGTAAAAATGTTTGTTATGAATGGTTTATCATAAGTTTTGGCATATAAAACTGTTATTACCAACAGGTAGCTACTCCCGTTGATGTATTATACCCACCCCCCTAAGTTCACAATCAAAACTGCAACTCCCATGGTTATATTATAAGGTCATGGATATAAACGTTCCGGAAGTGTCTTGGATAAACCAAGTAGTGATCAATGAATGTGGGAGGCTGAGTATTGGCCGATAGTACTAAACGTATATCCAAGGTGTAGTCATTCTACTTAATGAAGGCTGAACTTAGTACGGTATAATGAATTGTTTGTCATGCCATAATGAAAATGAAATGTAATACAATCAATGTATAAAATAGTAAATGTAAAGCAGTAGCATGTTATGTTTTTCACCCCATAAGTTATAAAAGCAGTAAAAAGGGTAAAAGGAGATGTGGGCTCACTTGATGCTTATCTTAGAACACAAAAACTTCACTGATGGATCCTTAGAGATTTCTAGCGCCTAAAGCACAAGGTTCCTAATTAGTCTAAGCTATAACGCATAGGGGATCTATATTGGTATTGTTTGTATTGATTGTTTGTTTATAAAAAGAGTTTTGGTTTATTGAAAACGTTTTATGTTTACACAAATTTGTAACGATGTTGGGTTATGGGCCTAGATTTGGGCTAACGGGCCGGCACTTGGGCGAAGGCCCTCCTTATTGGGCTTGGTTGGATGAAATGGGCCGAAATGAAATGAAATGGGCCGAAATGAAATGGATTGGGCTAATGGGCCACGATATGGGCCAATTGAGCCTCTTAATGGGCTATGGCCCAATGGATGGGCCTCGGGTTTGGGCCTGATTTGGGCCGAATATGGGCTCGGCCCAAAGGGCTTTTGGGTCGGATTGGGCTCAACCAATTGGGCTTGGCCCAATTAGGGTTCTCGGTTTGGGTTAAATCGGTTGGGCCAATTTCGGGCCTTGGCCCGATTCATTAACGGGTCAACATTGGTCAAACGGTCAACACATGGTCAACTTAGTGGGTCACGAGTCAACTCAGTGGGTCAAGAGGTTCGGATCTAGGGTTTGAATCCGGTTTGGTGATTGATGGTTGCTAGGGTTTCGGTTTAGGGTTTTGACCGGTTTTTAGGCCAAAACGAGGCAAACGAATTCCAAAGAGTATGAAATTTTAGGGTTTTGTGTGGTTTTTCATTTTGATTAACATATAAAAAATTGGGATTAAAAGGGTTTCGTTTTCTATCAAAACATGTAATAAACCAATACGAACAATACCGAAAAGAATCCAATTTCTCACATGAATGCATGCATGGTGAACCATGCATCCATGGTTCGAAATCAGTGATGAGCCGAGACCACTTCGCCTTCGACTCGGTTTTGTGAGAATAAAATCGAAAATAAGAGCAATAGAATAAGGATTTCGGTATACCTTGAATACAATGATCGAACAACAAAGAACTTGGGGTTGCTTGGACCGAACACAAGAGGAATTCGGTGGTGATGGGGTGGCCAGCGGTTTGATGAACAAAAGTAGGGTTTGTATGTTTTGATTAGTATTTATAGGTGATATTATGTGAGAGTTTGAGTAGGACTCAAACTGGTTTGAATAGAGATAGAGGCAAGGATAAATACGAAATTAAAATGAAGATAACCACCCCCTTGTGATAGGGGTGGCCGAAACTTGCATTCCAAGCAAGTGAGATTTCGGTCAAGGGGACCGAAACAACATTGATGTGTCGGTTTTTCGGTTTAAATCGTTACGCGTCACGTTTTATTAAATACTTAGTGTTTTATTGTATATGCATTGGTTTTTAGAAATGATTTTGTGTAATGTCACCATAAAGTAAAATAAAATGTCGTGTTGACTAAAATAGTCAAACGCTAATGTATGGTGAAAATGATGATGTATTTATGTGCCAAAAATATAGAAATGAAATGAAATGAGGAAAGTTTCTAAAATTATAAACTTTCTAAAATTATAAATGATACGAAATGAGAAAGTTTCTAAAAATAGAAACTTTCTAAATATAGAAAATATGAAATGAAATGAAATGTTTTGACTTACCCAAAATGTCGAGTTGTCACAATTCCATTGTACTCAACAATAGTACTTGATTCCATGTCATCATTGATCATAATGTCAGTGGCCACTGCGTATATGAGCAAATCATCGATGACAGTCTAGTTTTGCTTCATAATATTGTCTAAGCTAGCATACTGGACATATATTTTAAGATTATCGGGATTATGAGAAATTAGTGTTTCATCTGGAACACGCTTCTCCAATACACTCCCTTGAGCCTTAATGATCTGGTGTGGCAAAACGTATGCAACATAATTTCTCCTCCTTTAAGGCAGAACATCCTTGGAACCGAACCGGTCTTCCTCTTTTATTGGGAAGAACGGTGGACTGGACAAGCAATGGTAGCTTCCTTTGTACGGTGGGTTCGACCGATGCAACATGTTCAAACGGAACATGGCATCTCACAGGGACGTGTATCCTTGCAGGCACATATGCAGCAGGTATATTTGATCTCGTGACATTTGTTAAGTCATTAAATGTGTCTGGTAGCTGATTAGCAACATTTTGTAGACTTAGAACTTTTTTCACATCCATATCACTATGTGCAATCGGGGGATCCATATGAGACAGATTGGGTACATACCACGTTCTTTCACGTCGTTCGTTATCAACGTTAACGTGCAAATCTCCCCCTAACGGGAAGATTGTCTCATCAATGTCACAATTCGCATGTGTAGCGTTAAAGAGATCGCATGTCAAGGGCTCTAAATAGAGTATGATGGATGGGGATTAATAATCAACATATATCCCCCGTCATTTCTGAGGTCCAAATTTCGATCGCTTTGGAAGTTCAATTGGAACATTGACCAAGCACCCAAATAGGCGTATATTTGAGATGTCGGGCTCATATCCAGTTACCAACTGGTACGAAGGAAGTTATTGGGTGCCCATGGGCCTCAGACGGACCAATGCATCTGTGTGCAATATCGCATAACCATATATAAAAATGGGGCGTTTTGGTGCGCATAACCAAAGTTCTTGCAATTATCTGTATTCGTTTCATAACGCTTCTGCAAGATTAATTTGAGAATGAACGTACACAACATGGTGTTCAATATTAAGGCCCAATATTATGCATCCAACATTTTTTTTTTGTAAACTCACCGAACTTATCAACTCTAATTGAATTTATTGGATAATTCAGATGATTAGTGCTCAACTTAATGATATGGGCTAGGAGTTTAGGAAATGTTGCATTCATTGTAGACAACAAAGTTACATATGACCATCTTGTTGATTCATCAACCAATATCATGAAATTTTTAAATAGTCTGCATGTTGGTTGGATAGGTCCACAAATATCCCCATGAATTCTCTCAAGAAAAATGGGATATCACTTTTGTAGATTATACATAAAGTGGTTTGAGATGTGTCTTTAGAATCGAGCATGTTTGGCATAGGCTTTTCAAATTAATTATGAAATTAATTCCTTCAAGAGGATGCCCATGGGATGCATTCATAGTTCGAAGCATCGTATTTTGAACCGGGTGTCCCAGTAGGTCATGCCATAACATATACGTTCCACCATCAACAGGGGCTCGACGAATGATTAGATTGCTTTCAATGGTTTAGATCGTGGTGAAGTACACACCGTTTGACAAACATCTCAACTTCTCCAATATACGCTTTTGGTCATATTTACCGGAGGTAATGTAAATGTATTCAGTACCATTTTTGTAACACCTCAAGTTTTATAACAAAACATGTGCCAAAATATATCGTTTTATAAATAGAAGAACTGTTCCAAAAATACGGATTTACAAAAGCCTTTGGTATGAAAATCAGAGTATAAACTTTGGTGTTACAAAATAGATCAAAACCAAAGCTAATCACAAAACCGATCTAATGCTCTTCTATTCTAGGCCCCACATATCTCTATCCATGCGTACCTATATATTCGATCCCGAACCTTAGGACATAGCAAAAACAACAAGTAGTAGTGAGACACAAAAATGTCTCGTGAGCTACATGGGTTTAGACCCCGATAAAACAAACAAGTATCACATTATATATATATATAAACATATATATATATATATATATATATATATATATATATATATATATATATATATATATATATATATATATATATATATATATATATATATATATATATATATATATATATATGGTCCGATTCAGCGCAGAACCGTTTAAAGGTGCAGAAGCGCAGAACCATCCTAACATCCAATGTTTTATATGTTATACATAAGGTGTACATTTTCATACACGTTGTAACACATTTATACATTCAATGTTTCCAATTTTTTATACACATAATATATAAATATATTTATATATTATTTGTATAAAAAATTGAAAACATTGGATGTTAAGATGGTTACATCGTGTATGAAAATTTACAACTTATGTATAACATAGAAAACATTAGATGTTAGGATGGTTCTGCGGTTCTGCACCTTTAAACGGTTCTGTGCTGAATCGAGCACTATATATATATATATATATATATATATATATATATATATATATATATATATATATATATATATATATATATATATATATATATATATATATATATATATAGGGTCCGGATCCGGTGAGGACTCTTTTCCTCGCGAGGACTGTGAGGACTCCAAAAAAAACTCTAAAAATGATCCAAAACAAACTTTTTTCAAAAAATTACTTTTTTAAATATCTAAATCGCTATGTATAAGATCCAAAAAAAAAAATTCCAAAAATGATCAAAAAAAATAAAATATGGATCATAATAATGATCCACAAAAAAAATATGGATCATTGTTATGATTCGCTTAAAAAAGTGGATTATAATTTTTTTTTGAATTTTTTTTTGTCAAATGTAGTAATAATCATGATGGGTTATATATATTTTTTTCGGAATTGTTTTAAATTTTTATGAGGTGTTCTCGCGAGTCCTCACCGAAGAAAGAGTCCTCACAGGATCCCACTTCTATATATACATATATATATATATATATATATATATATATATATATATATATATATATATATATATATATATATATATCTCATCATCATACTTCTAGTCACCCTATTGTGACCCTATCGATTATGTTTTCCTAGAAATCATAACTAGTTATATGGAACATCTCCAAATAACCCATCATCTCACGTACTTATTAATCGGGGATCCTCCGCCTTAATAAGCCTTATGATAACGGCAAGAGGGAATCGCCCAATCTACCATTACCCGACTTCTATCCGGATCACGTCCGGTTAGCAAGCCTCCTATCACATGATGGTCCATGGGTCGACGCCCAATCCGCCCCATCCAAAGTGACCGGGGATCCCCCGAATCACTGCCAATCTATCACTCATCATAACTTCTCGAGTTATTCCATCTAAGCCATTGGCCATCTCGTCAATCATCAACCAAGTTAGTTTTAATATTCATAATAATATGTAACTAACTCTACATACTAATAGTCTACACAATTAAGCAAATAGACCGAACACAAGTAAAGAAAACAGATTTCAAAGGCTATGTACTTAGTAAAGTCCACACGTACTCACCTTAGCAATTAATGCTCCCAATGTGTTCTTCCAACACAATCCTTCCTTTTCCACAAGATTGCTCACTTTCGAGAATCCACCAAAATCCCTAATATGACAATCACCACTTGTTCAACAATACATACTTAACAATAATACACCCATTTATCATAAGAAACCCTTTGATAATACTTTCCCCCAATTATGATGATTTCCAAAACCCTAGGTTTTACCAATCTTAAGATTCTTACAAATCTTAACCTACACTTGTTTCCCTTATTAAAATACCATCTGTTAAGTGTATACAACATTTATTGAACCATTGATCAACACTCCAAGTACTAGGGTTTCAAACCCAAGCCCCAAAATCCATAGATCTAAAGCTACAACTACAAAGGATTGAAGATATACCTTAAATATTCAACTAGGAGTGAAGAATCACAAGATTTGACCAAGAAATCGGCTCCAAATGATGTTTTCCACTATAAAACGTATACAAACTCGTTGGGAGAGAAACTATGGTTAACAATGGCATCAAATGAGCCAAAACTCGTCTTTAATGCTGCACACAGGAAGATAGCGTCGCTATCTACAAGATAGCGTGGCTATTTCAGAGCCCGCCACTTTTCGCTACGGAGATAGTGTCGCTATCTTTGACGCTATCTCAGAAATTCTCATTTTCACGACCAGCACTCGACGCTATCTTGGGTCGCTGTTTGGTGACCACCACAAATCACGTCGGTAAATCCCAGATTGCGTCGCTATCTGGGTAGTGCAGCACCGGCTGCACTTTTCGATCTTTGCTTCGACCCGGTTTCGTCCATAACTTTCTCATACGATGTCCAAATGACACAAAACCAATTCCTACGTTCTTTAAATGATTTATCCTTATTTATCATATTTTTTTCATAATTTATTTAACAAAAAATTCGGGTCGTTACAACTATCCACCCCTTAATAGGATTCCGTCCTCGGAATCACTAGAAATTCTCAATCCACATTCGACCGAGCATTACGCTCTCATTCCCTTGTGGTTATTACCATCAAACTTTTCCCATTCCAATTTAGTCAACAATATTTATTTAAACATTCACTTAACCCCGTTAGACCCGACGGGTCAAAAATCAATCTTAAACCTTTAATACCCAAACGGGTCAAAATTGCACAATTTCACCATAAAACATTAAATCCTTTAATCAAACTCGCTATTCACATAGAAACTATATGACCCAATGTCGTCTAATCTTTGAATTAAGCATAAAGTCAACCATACCTTTACAATTCCTTTACTAGCTAAAGGTCTCGTTAACCATCATTTCCATTATGGTTTAACAACCACCGTACGCCCGATTCCCAAATTCAACTCGGAAATACCCAACGATTCAAAGTCGCGTGATTCGACTATAACTCTTTTAATTATTTCATTAACCTTTTCACATTCACACATTTGATACATTATGCTCTCATCATTCGCGAGTCATTCAAAACGAGAGTCAAAGCCCATCTTTGACCAAGTCAACTAATCACATGTTGACTAATCTTGACTTTTGCCTAAAGTCAACAATATATTTTCAAATTAACAAATTCCGCACTCACGGGATACCATTCTCAACTTACCACTTCCGGTTCTACACATTATTGTTTCCTTAACAATCGTTCATGTTTCCAAAATTTCCAATCTTTCCCAACTTCTCCGAGTTCTCACATTTCCTTAAGGTCACATCAACCCTTACCGTTTTTTAACCTTCATTTGGTCACTTATACCATTACTTAGTATCATTTCAATCATCTTTGCATCACGTTGACCATTTCATAACTTTCATTCTCAATTATCGGAATTATATCCTCTACCGCATCACATTCCATAATTTCACACAATTTACCATATCTTGGTTATCAATAACAATTGCTTTCTAAAAGCATCCCCTTTCTCACATTCTAAGAGTCGTAGGCATCCCATACCCCTACATGACCTAATGCAACCCGCATTATCAATCAGTTTACTCCTTTATCATAAAATCATAGTATTAATACTTAACCATACGGTTCTATATACGCACATTATAAAAACCATACATGGTCACATCATATCGAGCCTCAACTATCACATCAAGATGATTGGAAAGCCTACAATCCATCAAGATCTCAAACCGTCACAATGATTGGAACGCCTCCAATCCATGGTGACTCACACGATCTCGTTAACCGGAAAGCCTCCGATTATGGAATAGAACCATTGGGATTCGCCCAACCGATTCCATCCCAATATCATAGTAGTCGGGGATCCCCCGAACTAATCACATCCTTTCTTTCTTATCCTATCCTGCATACTACACTAGTATACCTCTTTTCACCTCATATAACTTTACTATTATTTTACACATTTAATCGTCTATTTATTCACCATGCAATTTAGGACATTTCCTATAATATCACGTTATCATTTCCATTCATATTCAACACATTTCCCATTGGTCACTACTTAAAATGTTTCCTATAACTTTACCTTTCTATTATCATACGCCTTCAAGGCCATCACATAACGCGCATGCATTGTACCCTGCGGGTATACCAAAATAATCTCCGATTATCATTTACCGTTTCACTTACACATTAATCACCCTTAACCGGTCCATTTCCTTATTACCGATTTCCAAACCTTTTGTTACCACCGGGGTAACCACCAATCTATTCCTTTAACCATAGTTCACCGTCCAACCCGGTCATTATTGAGTCAACCAATCGACTCCGGTCTACATTGGTAACCCATGACTTGGCACCCATTAGCCCAACATTCCATGATCTCGTCTTTATACATCGCGATACCTTGAAATATTTATTTCCCAATCGTAGTCTCACGCACACTATGTCATATTCTATCACACCATTATTATGACATTTTGCCAATAATCGTCATCTTACCCTTAATATCAAATCAATCATCCCTGTCACAAAACTTTGTTATGGCTACATGGCAACTTTTACTCAACCATTTTTGACAATTAAAATATGTCATTCCTGACACTTACTATTTTCCACCTATGTTCCATTTATTTGTTCTAAGGCATCACTATACCTTTAATCATTCTTTTCTTTACCATTTACGTATATTAACATTACATTACTTATCCGGATTCTTGCCGAATACTCAAGTTTCATTTCCAAGGTTTCTATTTCCAAAATTTTCATCCTTACTACAATTCATACCAAAACTTAGTACTTCATTGTACTACTATCCCTTTGTTGAAAACATTTACCGTCCTTGCGGTTTATCTTTTGATACTACATAATAGCATCAACCCTTATATCCTTACTACCCGCGACACACCGGTCCATAATCCTTTCCAAAAATATAATTTCCATACACCTAACTAACCGGGAAGACAATTCCCAAAATTAATATCCACGTCATACAACTTATCTCCAATTCCTATAACCACCAATTCGTGCGACAACCCAACAATTAAGCTATAATCACACAATATCTTGGCTTGGTGCATACCCAGCCAGTCCATACCGATAATCACATTAAAATCCTTATTTCTCATGGGCGATAAATCGACTTTAAACTTTTCCCCATCTATTTCTAACTCACAATTTCTATAAACACATTCTACCGTTGAGATTTTTCCATTGGCTACCTCTGTTTCATATTTTTCATCTAACAACATCGGTCGGCACATTTAACTTTCTACCAAACTCATTGGACACAAACGAATAAGTAGAACCCGAATCAAATCATATAGAAGTTGGCATGAAGTTAATGAATAAAGTACCTGATACTACATCGTGCGCCTCTTTTGCCTCCTCTCGAGTGAGTTGGAAGGAACACCCCTTCACTTTAGCCAGTTCCACCTTCTTTTGAGCCGTGGACACCATTACCTCGGTTCCCTTTTTTGGGCACACATTGCTATAGTGTCCCATATCGTGGCACGAGTAACACTCCACCTCGGAAATAGCCTTGGTTCTACAATCTCGGGCCATATGCCCCATTTTTCCACAATTGTAGCACGCCTTCGAATCTCCTCGGCATTCGCCGTCATGGTTCTTCCCGCATCTCTTGCACGTGGCAAAACTTCCTTGCTTGGAGAAATTCGATGTGAACTTCCCTTTTTTGTAAGTTCCCGAGCCACTCTCGGCTTTCCTTTTCTCGCCCGCATGGGCCCACTCGGCATTCCTCGTCGCACTTACCTCTTCCACACCCCGGGCGGCACCAATGGCCTCATCGAGTGTGACCGCTCTCTTTACCTCCAATTGGTAATCCCAAGGTAGCCCACAAGCATACCAGACCACCCTCGACCTTTCCTCAAAATAGGTTTTAGCAACAAACGGGAGCAATCCCGTGAACTCCATCGAGTACTCCTCAACTGACCTATCACCCTTCTTTAGGGTCACAAACCTCTCATGCATCTTTCCAAATCCCTTTCGGGGCAAAACTTTCTCTTCAACCTTGTGGTAAAGTTGTCCCATGACATCTTCTTCACCACCTCCCTTCCGAGGGTTTCATAGACAATATCCCACCATACCATCGCATCTTCTTTCAACAATTATGACACATACGTCACCATATCGGGTTTCTTACATTTTCTACTTCCGATGACCCGTTCTGTCTCTCGGATCCACCTCATAGTCACATTCGGGTCCGAACTACCCATGTACACGCTTGGCTTACAAGCCATAAAAGACTTAAAAGTACAACCATCTTTTTCATCGGGTACCACTACCCCCGGTTCTCTCACCCGACCTAGCTTCGGATTCATGATCACTTTCCAACTTTTCAAGGTCTCCCATAATAAGGTGCACTTCTTCGGCCACCATCCCTTTGATTTGATCAATGATAATTTGAAGGTCCGCCATGGTCACCGGGGTCTTGTTAGCTCCGACCCCCGACTCATCATGCAGCGACGGTTGACTTCCTTGTTCAACCACAACCTCAACACGGGGTATTTCATCCCCTTGATCTTGTGGAGCCTTTCCACTTCTACGAGTATTTACCATTTTCTTTCGTTCAAGTCTATATGAAAGACATCAAACAATTTAGTACTCTTGGTACGATCCATTAGTCACGTAAGACTCACATTTCTTATCCATAATAACTTCCATAGTTATAACATCTTCTATAGGTCCCTTAGGTTCAACCCTAAACTTAACATAAAGTCTCAAGGTTAACCTATGATCTCAAGGAATCTTACATTCCTATAGCTACAGTCTAAGACTAGGATGGTCATCCAACCTAATTCATATAAACAGTAGCTCTGATACCAAGTTGTAACACCTCAAATTTTATAACAAAAGATTTGCCAAAATATATCGTTTTATAAATAGAAGAACTGTTCCAAAAATACGGATTTACAATACCCTTGGGAATGAAAATCAGAATTTAAAGTTTGGTGTTACAAAATAGATCAAAACCAATGCTAAGCACAAATCCGTTCTAATGCTCTTCTATTCTATGCCCCGCATATCTCTATCCGTGCGTACCTATATCTTCGATCCCGAACCTGAGTACATAGCAAAAACAAAAAGTAGTATGTGAGACACAAAAATGTCTCGTGAGCTACATGGGTTTAGACCCCGATAAAATAAACAACAAGTATCACATTATGTATATATATATATATATATATATATATATATATATATATATATATATATATATATATATATCTCATCAGCATACTTCTAGTCACCCTATTGTGATCCTATCGATTATGCTTTCCTAGCAATCGTCACTAGTTATATGGAACATCTCCAAATAACCCATCATCTCACAAACTTATTAATCGGGGATCCCCCGCCTTAATAAGCCTTATGATAATGGCAAGAGGGAAACGCTCATTCTACCATTGCCCAACTTCTAGCCGGATCACGTCCGGTTAGCAAGCCTCCTATCACATGATGGTCCATGGGTCGACGCCCAATCCGCCCCATCCAAAGTGACCGGGGATCCCCCGAATCACCGCCAATCTATCACTCATCATAACTTCTCGAGTTATTGCATCTAAGCCGTAGGCTATCTCGTCAATCATCAAACAAGTTAGTTTCAATATTCATAATAATAGATAACTAACTCTACATACTAATAGTCTACACAATTAGGCAAATAGACTGAACACATGTAAAGAAAACATATTTTAAAGGCTATGTACTCAGTAAAGTCCACACGTACTCACCTTAGCAATTAATGCTCCCAATGTGTTCTTCCAACACAATTCTTCCCTTTCCACAAGATTGCTCACTTTCGAGAATCCACCGAAATCCCTAATATGACAATCACCACTTGTTCAACAATACATACTTCACAATAATACACCCATTTATCATAAAAAACCCTTTGATAATACTTTCCCCCAATTATGATGATTTCCAAAACCCTAGGTTTTACCAATCTTAAGATTCTTACAAATTTTAACCATACAATTGTTTCCCTTGTTAAAATATCATCTATTAAGTGTTTACAACATTTATTGAACCATTAATCAAAACCCCAAGAACTAGGGTTTCAAACCCAAGCCCCAAAATCCGTAGATCTAAAGCTACAACTACAAAGGATTGAAGATATACCTTAAATCTTCAACTAGGAGTGAAGAATCACAAGATTTGACCAAGAAATCGGCTCCAAATGATGTTTTCCACTCAAACACGTATACAAACTCGTTGGGAGAGAAACTAGGGTTTTCAATGGCATCAAATGAGCCAAAACCCGTCTTTAATGCTGCACACAGGAAGATAGCGTCGCTATCTACAAGATAGCGTCGCTATTTCAGAGCCCGCCATTTTTCGCTACGGAGATAGCGTCGCTATCTCTAAAGCTATCTCAGAAATTCTCATTTTCGCGACCAGCACTCGACGCTATCTTGGATCGCTGTTTGGTGACCACCACAAATCGCGTTGCTATATCCCAGATAGCGATGCTATCTGGGTAGTGCAGCACCGGCTGCACTTTTCGATCTTCGCTTCGACCCGGTTTCGTCCATAACTTTCTCATACGATGTCCAAATGACACGAAACCAATTCCTACGTTCTTTAAATGATTTATCATTATTTATCATATTTTTTCATAATTTATTTAACACAAAATTCGGGTCGTTACAATTTTCTTGAGAAATTTCGAGATGAAAACATGTTTTCTCGAATATCCTTAAAACTCAACAAGTTACAACTGGAACTTGGATAATATAAGGCTTCATTTATGGTTAAAATAGTACCATTTGACAACATATATTGAGCTATACCAAATCCAAGGGTCGACGGACCCGAAATGGTTGTCAATGAAGTTACTTTTAGGCGTAATGTTGATAAAGTAGTCCTTATGTTTTATGAAAGTGTATCTGAATACCACAATCAACCAGACTATCAACATACCCAATATACATGCCTCAAAGTAAAAATAATTTAAAGTTGGTCACACGTATTGTTTAATTTCATAAGGAAGAAAACAACTTTAAATTATCTCGAGTCATAAATGTTAATGATGAAGGTTCTTTCCATTAATATTCGGGGCATAAGGGAAGTGGAGAAGAGGCAGTGGATAAAAAGATTATGTTATCAACATGGCGTGGTGTTTTTAGGCGTTCAAGAAACGATCATTTCTAAGGTTGATTTATTTAAGATAAAGGCGCTTTGGGGTAATTATAAATTTGATTTTGCATGTAGTTCGGCTCAGGAGCATTCAGGAGCATTCAGGAGGTATTCTTTCTATTTGGGACCCTGCGGTGTTCAAGAAAGAAAGTATTTTCTGTCATGAAAATTATGTTATAGTTAATGGTAAATGGTCGGGAATTCAAGAAAACATTCATTTTATCAATGTATATGCTCCTCAAAGTGTTGAAGCGCGTAGATTGATATGGGACGAGATTAGTTCGTATATTCAACAAGCGAATGGGAAGGTGGTTATGTGTTGAGATTTTAATGAAGTTCGGTTGGAATCGGAAAGATTCGGGTCTATTTTTAATGAACATGGTGCTAGGTTGTTTAATTACTTTATTGACCATAATATGTTGATCGATCTTCCTTTAGGGGGAAGACAATTCACGTGGATGAATAAACATGCAACCAAAATGAGTAAGCTAGACAAATTCCTTTTGTCAGAGAATATATGTAGTGTCGATCCGTGTTTACAAGTTGTGGCCTTGGATCGTGAATTATCATATCATATTCCTATTTTATTACAATTTAAGCAAGTGGATTATGGTCCTATTCCATTTCGATTTTATCATTCGAGTTTATTATTTTGTTTAAAAAAAACTTAAATGTTTTAAACAAGTGTGTCTTGATTGGAGTAGGCAGCAAAAAGAATTGAACTTGTTAAGATCTTCTTGGCTGCGTCATCAGCTTGTTATTATTGAAAAAAAGTTGAAGATCAGAAGTGTGATAGAGGAAGAGAAAGCCAGTGGACTTGAGTACATGAATGAGTTAATAGACAAAGATAGGCTCATTAATATTGATTTATGTCAAAAACTCAAATTAAAATGGGTTGTGGATGGAGACGAAAACTCGAAATTTTTTCACGGGTTGTTGAACCAAAGAAGGAGACAACAAATGGTAAAAGGGATTATGGATGATGGTGTTTGGCAAACTGATCCTGTAGTGGTGAAAAAAGTGTTCATCGATTATTATAAAGAGAAATTTAAAGGCTTTGAATGTAATATTCCTCCGGGTAGAAATGATGGATATTCTCAATTATCAGAGTCGGATGTGCATGATCTGGAATCCTTGTGCACTACGGAGGAAGTAAAATAAGCGGTTTGGAGTTGTGGGGGTGAAAAAGCTCCGGGGCCGGATGGCTTTTCATTTAAATTTATTAAGAAGTATTGGGATTTTGTTAATCTCGATATTTTTAATTCAGTGTCGGAATTTTTGGCAAATGGAAAGATTCCTACCGGGTGTAACGCGTCGTTTATTACGCTTATCCCTAAAATTCCAAATCCTACGTTCGTGAAAGACTATCGACCGATTTCCCTAATCGGAATTCAATACAAAATTATCGCTAAATTGCTTGCTTTAAGGTTTAGCTAAGGTGGTGGATAAAGTAATAAGTAATGAGCAATCCACGTTTATTAAAGGAAGACAAATATTGGACAGCCCGCTAGTTATTAGTGAAATTACGGATTGGTATAAAATTCGTAAAAGAAAGCTTTTAATTTTCAAAGTTGATTTTGAAAAAGCTTATGATTCGGTGAGTTGGGACATTGATTATGTCTTGTTGAATATGGGGTTTGGTAGTAAATGGAGAAATTGGATACATGAATGTCTAAATTCTTCTATGAGTTCTGTTCTTATAAACGGAAGACCTACGGAGGAATTTATGATGTTTCGTGGGTTACGCCACGGTGACCCGTTGTCTCCATTCTTATTTATTTTGGCTATGGAGGGCCTTCATATGTTAATTCAAAATTCGGTGATAGAGAAAAAATTCAGTGGTGCGGTGGTGGGTCACGATAATATAAATATTTCACATTTATTTTATGCGGACGATGTCGTGTTTGTATCAGATTGGAGTCGTGAGAATATTCAAGAAATTACGAATATTGAGAAGGTGTTTTATGAACAATCAGGTCTTAAAATCAATATGTACAAATCAAGTTTGTCGGGTATTGGAGTTTTGGTGGAGGCGCTTGAATCTACTTGCTCAGATTTTGGTTGTGTAGCGGGGCAGATTCCATTTGTTTTTTTTTTTTTGGGTATTTCGGTGGGCCAAAATGGTCGTCTTGCTAGTAAATGGAATACTATTATTGATAGAATTCGAGCTCGATTGTCTTCTAGGAACGTAAAAATGCTTTCTATTGGTGGCCGCCTTACGCTTATTAAATAAGGGTTGGGTAGTTTGGCAATTTATTGGATGTCGATTATTAAAACTCCTTCATCAGTGTTAAAAAAATTAGAACAGTTGAGAGCTAAGTTCTTTTGCGGAGGTTCCAAAGAAGAAAAGAAGCTTCATTGGGTGAAGTGGGATGTGTGTTTAGCTGATATTTCAAAGGGTGGGTTAGGGATTGGAAGTCTAGAAGCTTTAAACTTGGCTCTTTTATTGAAATGGCGTTGGAGACTTTTTAATGAAAAAAACGCGTTGTGGTGTAGAGTTATTAAATCTATATTCGGTCAAGACGTAAGCTTTCTCTCTAATTTAAATCATCGATCTAGAAATGGTGTTTGGGGTCAGATTATTGGCTCAGTGAATTATCTTCATGAAAATCAAATTATTGAGCATAATTCGATTCATTATAAATTAGTGAGTGGAGCTTCAATAAAGTTTTGGACGGATGTTTGGTGTACTTCGTCCCCATTGCATTTATTGTTCAGTCGGTTATATAGGTTGGAATTGAACTCATTTTGTAAGGTTAGTGATCGGTGGTCAAACGAGGCGTGGTGTTTTAATTGGCGGAGGAACATTAGAGGGGGGTTAGAACAAGCTCAACTGATCGAGCTTATGAATATTATTCCGGAGATTCGGCCAGTAGAAGGGGAAGACAAAGTAGTATGGAGTTTGGGTGATAAATGTGATTATACGGTTGGTGAAGCTAGACGGTATATTAATAATTAGTTGCATCCCAGTATTACTGATAATAATAATGCATGGTGTAAATTGATTCCTATTAAAGTTAATGTCTTCATTTGGAGACTTAAACTTGACTGTCTTCTTACGAGGTTTAACTTATCAAAAAGAGGTATGGATATCGGTTCTATCTTATGTCCTACGTGCAATTCGGGGGTCGAGACAGTTGCTCATTCAATTTTTAATTGTGGTGTTGCTGGGGAGGTTTGGTATGCAATTAACAGGTGGTGCGATATTGAATGGGTGCGTTGTGACTGTTTCTATGCGTGGTGGGGGTCGAGACAGTTGCTTATTCAATTTTTTAATTGTGGTGTTGTTGGGGAGGTTTGGTATGCAATTAACAGGTGGTGCGATATTGAAGGGGTGCGTTGTGACTGTTTTGATGCGTGGTGGGGAGAGATTCCGTCGATGCCAAGAGCTAATAGCCGAAGAGACAAAGGTTTGGTGATCGGTTTCACGGCGTGCTGGATTCTGTGGAGATATAGGAATTCCATGTTATATGATAGTACTAGAATTCGTAGATCCGAGTTAGTTGACAGTATTAAATCTTTTTCGTATGTTTGGTTTACTCATCGAAACCATGTTAACGTTTCATGGGTCGATTGGTTACTTTGTCCTTTGTAATGTTTTAATCTAGCATTTTGCTAGATTCTCGTGTTTTTATATATTTTGGAGGTCCTCGGGGGGGGGGGGGGGGTGATGGCAATGCCGAAGCTCAACCCATTACCTTTTTTTTTGCTGGTAAAAAAAAAAAACAAACCATAGTCCAAAAGATAACCATTATCCAAATGGGAAAGCATAATCCAAATGAAACATAAGAGCTGAACAATAGCTCTATTATTCCATTTGAGCCACAATATCGGTGGTCTCAAAGAATTCATGTTTGTTTCGATATTTTCCTACAAGGGGAGGAGAAAAATTTGATTTAGTTATCATATAAAATGATAGTTTAAGTTTATATGCTTATGGTCTTTATGAGCATAAACTATGTGTCGAATCAGCATGTTCGAAAAACACAAGTACGAATGGTTCTCATTTATTGGACGACAGGTCGATTGATAGACACCAATTCATCATTTGTATATAACCACATTCGGGGAAATGATTATTTAGTCAACCTTTTTCGGTAGCTCTATTCCTATACAACCCGGAAAGACGGTGAGGGTAGACAGCGCTTGTGCGTATCGGAACCACCCATCATTAGGAGTCAGAAAAACCGCCTATCTTTCCTAGACATTGTAATAAGAATAGGTGAGCCTACTTGGGGATGATTCATAATGTTTTCACTTAGGTATTTATAATACAATGCTCATGAGTCCACATTTTTCGTTTTGGGTTCGGATGGACTAATTGTGTAATTCACATATTGAATTACTAACAATAAATCAAAAGACTTATTTTACATTGCATTCTATGCAATAATGGTTTATAATTATCAGAAATAGAATTTCATTTAAACCAAAAAACAAATATGTTTCGTTGTCATAATTAGTTACCATAAAGATATTCTAGTCAATATGTAACCGTTAAAATTTCATTAATTTTAACGTGTTGTAAACCTATTAGCTCAACTCAAAAAGGATCATAACAACCTTCTCATTAGACATGGAATATGATACATAAGATTCATAATATACAAGAGGTTCTATATAGGTGTGTAAGGAAACAAGTGATACAACATCTCTACTTATAGACTAGAGAATGATATACTAATGGTGTACATAAATTGTACTTATGATTGTGTTAATACTAATCAACCACTCATCAAATATGAGTTACAACAAGTTGTTAATTGTTGATTTTTAATTATTAATGACTAATTGTTAATTAATACTTAAAACTTGTATTCTAGTTGTATTGAAGTTTGGTGTAAGGTGTTGCTTAGAATCTATAGGTCATGTGTTCAAGTCAATGGACAAATGGAGTAGATTGCTTACCGTTAAATAAATTTGTTAAGTATTAATTACCAATTAATATTTTTTTAAGAAGTACTTACAAATGGAGTAGCTTAATTTTAAAGTTTAAATTCAGCTAAATTTCCTATTTGTACTTAATTTAAAAAAAATTGTTTAAGAAATTAATAAATATACATTTATTTAATAAACAGTATTATATTTTATTAAAAAATAAACACATTTAAAAAATAATATTGAACTACATATGAGTAAAGAAAATAATATTTACAAATATAGATTAGTTTTTTTCTTCAAAATATAACACTATATAAATTATTAAATCATTTTACTAGTATTAAAAGAAAGGCAATTAATATAACTGATTAAAAATGTAAATATTTGATTACTTAATTTTGTTTAAGATATTAAAATATTTTCTTCAAACTATGTATTTTTTAGGAGTTGTGTTTCTTCAATTTAATAAGTGTATTTTTTATTGGATTTATTTTGTTATTTGTTTTAATTTATTTAATTATACAAGTTTAAATAATAAAAAAGAATAATCAAAACGTTCAGAACATTGACAAGGTACTCGCCGGTTCCGACTGGAACCGGAACCGGAAACGTAGGTTCCTGAAATGTAGGAACCGGAACCTGGAAGACAGGTTCCTAAATTTTTGGAACCGGAACCGCCGATTCCAGGGCAGGTTCCGGTTACCCTGTCTCAAAAATCAAAAAAATTTAACATTACTTACTAAATAAAAAAGACAATAAATCACACAAACCAACGTTTACAAATATCGTTTAATGGTTTTAAATATAGTTCAACGATTACGAATATTGTTCAAAATAGAAATAAGTGAATAATAACGATAAAAACATAGTAAATGTGTGATTCGTGTGAAAGTCTGTCACAAAGATACGACCTCACGACGAGTGAATGTCTCATCCAATTTCTGGCTCAATTATAATGAGTAAGGGCAATTTTATATTTTTACTTGGACTACTATTTTACATTAGATAATCATAAATCTATTTAATAAAGTATAATCTCTATCTCTAATAAAAGAAAACGTGCCACGCCAACTAATCCACGTCACCTTTGCCACGTCATTAATCATCCACCAATGAAAGCATTCTACGTAACCCTTTTGAGATCAACCTAATCCATGTACAAAACATTTAAGATATTCTGAATTTAAATAAAAACAATTCAAATTTATGGACTTTATATGGGATATATTCCGAAATTGTATACCAATACAATTCATTATCAAGGAATTTTATTAAATTTATTAAAATCGGTAATTTTATTAAATAAATTTTTCGTTTCCTTACTTATCCCTCCCTTATCAAGGATTCATTATCAGTTTCCTTCCTTATTAAAATTTAAAATTTGATAAAAATTATACTTCCTCCGTCCCAAAAAAACTTCTCATTTCACCCAAAAAATTTGTCCAAAAAAAAACTTCTCATTTGAGAATTGGAGGGACCTACTTAATAAATCAATATTATCTCATTAACTTTATGTCATTTTTTATCATTATTTTTAAAGTTTCTCACTAACTTTATGTCAATCTCTAAACTAATCATATATTTTAATCAAATTTATTACCAAATACCCCACCACCAATTATCTCCTAAAAATATGTACCCAAGTCAAATGAGAATTTTTTTTGTGGGACGGAGGGAGAATAATTTAAGAAATTAAATATTTCAGAATTTAAGGACTTGATATTAGCTATATCCTGAAATTATACCATTTAATATTCCAAATTTAAAAAGTAATTTTTTATATAAAACTCTAAATCTTTAAAACTTTAAAATTTTAAACTTTGAATAAGGACTTGATAGAATTTAAAAGAATTTAAAATTTTAGTTAAATATGATTCATGCCTACATTCCAAATGAGTTTTGCCCCAAGTTTGTTAACAATATCAACGAAGGAAGTTCTATTTTGATTTCTAACTTTACAACGAAGGCAATATTGCAGAGGCCATTGGTTGTTACAACGAAACCAGAATCAAAATTTAATAAAACGACTCTTGTGAAACCGTGCGAAGAAATTTATAATTTTTTTTGTATATTCATATAATTAATATTATGATTTCTAACACTAATTTTTTAATCAGACATTATTGGACAACTCCTATCAGTGGGAGATTTAGAAACCAAATTATTAGAAACCAAATTATTTGACAAAAGACAGAGTGAAATGTTACGATTGACACTTCAAGACTAGGTAAGTAATTATTCATTTTAGTTTAATAGTAAATAATATATTCATTTAATTTCAACCAATTTAGTTTATTTTATATGTATTACTATATTATTTTCCCAAACCACTATTAGTAATTATATATTGTATGAATCGCTATACACAATAATTTTTTATTGCAGATTTACAAATCAGAGAATGACATAGATACAATTAATGTTTGCAGCATATAGACAATATCCTTCGTAAAAATGTAGCAGCTTAAGTTCAATCAATGGAATGCCTTTGCCTAATATGGAATATTTGGAAATGCACCCAAATAGGCTAATACACGACGAAATATGCTATGACACAAACTTACTGTAGAACACGACATGTTGTTTCCAAGTCTAACTCAAGAACGGAAAATTGTTCATGAAAGGGTTATGTATGCAATTCAAAACAAGAAAGGCGGTGTTTTCTTTCCTTACGGTTATGGTGGTACTGGGAAGACATATATATGGAAAATGTTATCCGCATCTGTCAGGTGTAAACGCGATATATGTATGAATGTCACATCCAGTGGCATCTCTTCTTTACTATTAGCTGGTGGTAGAACTGCACATTCAAGATTTTCAATCCCAATAAATGTAAACGAAGACTCTTTATGTTCAGTATCATCAGGTATGAATCTTATTTCGTTTATTAATCACACTACTTTTGTAATATTCAATTTTTTTTCCTTTCAATAACATCAGGTACTGATGCACATACACTGTTTCGAGGCATTCATTAAGAGATATTATTGGATATCTTTAATAATATTTAATAATATGGGACGAAGCACCTATGATGCACATACATTGTTTCGAGGCATTCATTAAGAGATATTATTGGATATACCATGCCCGACACAAAAAAACCTCCCTTTTGGTGGTAAAGTTATTGTGTTTAGATGTTATTTCAGGCAGATACTTCCGATTATTCCTTCAGGAAGCAGACAAGACATTGTACATGCATCACTAAATTCGTCTTACATATGGAATGATTGTACATTACTAAAATGAGCGACAAACATGCGACTTAGACAGGGTTATGCAGAGTCTAATATTGAGGACATTAAGGAATTTGGTGATTGGATCCTTAAATTAGGAGATGGCGTTTTAGGGGGTCCTAATGATGGTGAGGCCACTATCGATATTCCTGATGATTTGCTTATAACCGACGTCGTTAATCTCATGGAATTTGTTAATCCCAATTTTATTCAAAAATTATCTGATCGTAATTATTTTTAAGAAACAGCGATCCTTGCACCTACGCATGAAGTAGTGGGAGTAATTAATGACCATTTAATGTCAAGGATTCCTGGTCAGCATGCAGATTACTACAGTTCGGATAGTATATGTGAAACTGAATGCCTAGATAGTAATTACACAGATTCTTACTACTCACTAGAAATAATTAATAGTCTAAAACTTTCAGGGATACCTAACCACATGTTAACTCTTAAAGTCGGTGCACCAGTTATGCTTATACGAAACATTGATCAAACATCCGGATTGTGTAATGGAACAAGACTAAGAGTACTTAGTCTTCGTGAACATGTCATTAAAGCGCAAATAATAATAGGAACAAATATAGGAAATGAAACTTTAATATCACGTTTGAGATTTAGCCCTTCAGAAAAAAGACTACCAGTGAAGATAAATAGACGTCGATTTCCTGTTTCACTTTGTTTTGCTCTGACTATCAATAAAATTCAAGGACAATCACTTTCAAATGTAGGTATCTTCTTACCTCAGCCTGTCTTCACTCATGGTCAACGTTACGTTGTTGTGTCTAGAGTTATAAGCCGTAAAGTCTTAAAGATGGGAAAGTGACTTACAACACGTTGAACGTTGTTTACCATGAAGTTTTACAAAAATTTGAAATTGTTTGTAAACAACATATATTATATTATAAATTTTGTCTACAATTTTTACGATAAAATGAGATATGCAAGTATCGTTAAAATATTGGGTTGTTTTTTATCCACCTCTTTCGTATAATTTTGTTTACAAACATATATCATTAAATTATTACAAGTCGTCCGTGATGTATCCCGGTTATAGGCTAGTATAGTATATATTATATATTCAAATAAAAACATATCGTGTAACTGCCGGTTCCAGGTTCCTTAATTTTGAGAACCGGAACCTCTTTTGGCGGTTCCATGATTTTAGGAACCAGAACCGGAACCTCCTAACAGGTTCCTGGTCCGGAACATCTGGTTCCGAAACGGTTCCGATTCCGGTTACTCTCTTTTTCTGCTCACCCCTATTGCCTTATGCTCCTATACTTTTTCAGCAACAATGTTCTCACAAGAATATTATAGATACAATATCACCATTTCTTGTACTCTTAGGTTCATCATATATAAATACAAATAAAAAAAAAGTTTTATGGGAAAGCTGAATATTTGACATGTATTTAACAAGTACAGTGGTAATCGCGCTTCGCTGCGAGCTTTTGTTTTTTATTTTTGTCGGAAGAAATATATAAAACTACAATACTTCGATTTTTTAAAGGCAATACTATTACTAACATACGAATTATTAATATAAATTAACTTTAATAAAATATATACTTCCTCTGTATCAAAATAAGTGATACAAATTGGCTTACACGTTTTTTGAGGTAAAAGATTAAAGTAGATGTTAAAATAGATTAAAGTACATAGTTAGTGGAGAATAGGTCCCACTTTTCTTGAATAAAGTGATATTAATGAGTTTTAAAAGTAAAAGTAAGGGTATAAGGGTAATTTTCACTTTATTAAAGTGGATATTTAGTGGTTATGGGTCCCACAATTTTTACCAAATAAGGAAAATTTTCAAAGTGTGTCACTTATTTTGGTACACCCCAAAATAAAAAGTGTGTCACTTATTTTAATACGGAGGAAGTATATATACTTGCTAACATTTAATTAATTCTTAAAATTTATCAATTTTTGCTCTTACTTATTATTTATACATAAAACATTGTAAATTCAAATTGTCAGCTACTTAGCTTATCATATGTTTTAAGTTGCTTTCTACCATTTATTTTTCTTAAATAAATGTTCGTTAAATATAAATATTCAAGAATACATGACCAACCCTCATGTTTTCATAATAGTTATCACATCATATTTGATTAAACTATTTTAATCTAGATTTTTTATTTACTTCATAATTATAATTCGATTTTTTATTTAATTCATAATAATAATAATATTTTGTTTATATAAGCAGATAACAGTTATTTATAATTGTGTAGTACATGTAATATTTATGCCCACAAATTAAAAAAAATAAACTATGAAGAGAGTGTAAAAGGGAATAAGTTGATTAATTGATAAAACACTTTTATCCTGCATGCAAACAAAAAAAAGCAGATGTAGTGGATTAAATAATTTAAAAAATATTTTGTCCAATTAGATGTCTTGCTCCATGTTACTATCAGTGGAATCAAGCACATAGTATCACAATCTCATTTAAAACGGAGTTTTTCAACAGATGGTCATTTATTACGGAGTTTTCAATAGATGGTCATTTATTACTGGTTGAAAATCAAACGGTGTTTTACTTCCTAATGAACAGTAATAACCTACGACTAATGTATATATAGAGAATATAATCAAAATAAAATATACATATACCGTTGATAACGAACATACATTTGACATGTATTTAATATAATCAAAATAAAATATACATATACCGTTGCGAACGAACATACATTTGTACTTGATACGAAATTATCATTTGAAAATCAACATCCCATATAGAATGAACCCTCCTGGTTTTAAATCACGTTTTTTTAATTTGAAGAACATAAGTAATACGTACTTATAAAAAATACTACCTCCGTATCACAATAAGTGATACATTTGACATTTCACGGGTTTTTAGGTAAAAGATTAAAATAGATAGTTATTTTCTTGAATAAAGTGATATTAATAAATTTTAATAGTAAAGATAAAGGTATATGGGTAATTTCAATTTTTAATGTAGATAGTAAGTGGAAGTTGTGTCCCACATTTTTGCCAGATAATGTAACTTTTAAAGTGTATCACTTATTTTGAAACACCCGTAAATGAAAAAATGTATGTATCACTCATTTTGATAAGAAGGTAATATAAGAAATCATTTGCCATTTACAATTCTTGGATACTTTATGATATGACATCTATAAAATATTATAATATGATAAAATATTATATTTATGAGAGAGCCCCTACTATGACGATCGATATGTCAATTTTTAGTAGTTGCTCATATTGATTCCTACGAAAATGGGGTATAACCATATAAAGATAAAGTCATGACGGTAATGATGTCATGATGTGTGGTTTTGATCATTTTTAGATCATTAACTTTAACCCATCTTTCCTTTGAGTTCGATGGCCAAGATGCTCCCAAAAATCCCTCTACTTTATCTGTCATGTTAGTCATATTCTTCGAAAACTCGTAATTATAAATGCAAAACTTATAAATTTTCATTGCGGCTGTTAGTTTGTAATCCCGCAATAAACAATATTACATAATATTACTTGGGTCAATAAAATACTAAAAACTAATGCTAATGTATATGAAAGAAAAAATTGAGAAATATATTTATACATATTTGGAATACCTTTTAGGCTGACCCTGATAACAACAACAAACTGCATCAGAACATCTATTGGTCATTTTAGGGGTATGTGACATTACTCAACAATGACACAAAGTCATATTGACGTGGTGATAAATATATGTGTATCGTCGAGAGAATCGCTAACACATAAAAGAGATGTCAGGTTTTATAACTAACTAATGACCTTATTAGACAAAATATGTTTATGACCCACAAGTATAATGATTAATGAATCCCATCAGAACTAACCACGTAATCTAATTAGATCAAAATTATATCTTTAAAGGTAAAGTTATATTAATACAATAACAAAAATCATTATACCATAACATATATACTTGTTTACATGTCCAATATTTCAATATGTTTCATACTACTAAAAGTTATGGATTTCCTTTCCACAAGGAATTAAAGCATCTTACATCAACAAAAGGGTCCCCATTTTTTTTGAACAAGTTATTTTTAATTGGTCGTTAGATTTTTATCGTTGGCGTATATATTACAAGAAACTGACATGACCAAACTTTATGCTTGTTTTCCTTATATTTGGTGTGAAAATGAAATAAAACAATAATTAAATTTGATTGATATGTGGTATTCATCAACATTAATTAAAATACATAGACACACTAAATTCACATAACGCCATATATGGTATATCTCGCCGTATTATACGGATATCCTACTAATTTAATTTATGACAATGTTAGAATGCCTCACATATACTTTTTAACAGAAAAATCATCGTATCTGAAAACTAAAACACTCGTTGTAGCGAACCGAATAATTATGTAAAGATATGTAAATAAGGATAAATCGTTTAAAACACGTGGGAATTGGTTTCGTGTCATTTGGGCATCGTTTGATATGGTTAAGGACGAAACCGGGTTGAAACAAGGTCGATATCTGGGTTAGCCACGCGAAAGTGGGCGAGTTTCAAGCAGCGAATCGAATTAGCGACCAAAGTATTCGCGATCCGGAAATAGCGTCGAAGATAGCGACACTATATTGTCGCGAAATAGCGCGGGCATGGTTTTAGCGACGCTATCCTGCAGTTAGCGACGCGATCGTCGCTAAACATGTCACAAATCGGGATTTGGCTCATTTGAACACATCTTCCTTCCCAAACTTTCTCTCTCAAGTGCTTATATGAATTCCGAGTGTAAAGAGGTGTTTGGAGCTGATTTTCACCTCAAATCTTGTGTATCTACACTCCTAGTGGAAGATTAAAGGTAAATCTCCACTTCTTTGTAGTTGTAGCTTTAGATCTATGGGTTTGGAAGCTTGGGTATGAAACCCTAGTTCTTGGGTTTTTGATTAATGGTTATATAAAGGTTGTATACACTTAATAGATGATATTTTAGCAAAGGAAACAAGTGTATGCTTAAGATTTGTAAGAATCTTAAAATTGGTTAAACCTAGGGTTTTGGAAATTACCAAAATTGGGGGAAAGTGTTATTAAAGGATTTCTAATAGTAAAAGGGCTCATTATTAGTAGTATTTGTTGTTGAACAAGTTGTGATTGTATAATAGGGCTTTTGGTGAAGTCTTGGAAAGGTGCTAACACATTGGGAAGAAATGATTGTGTTTGAGGAACGCACTTGGAGCAATGATTGTTAAGGTGAGTATATGAGACTTTAAAACTAGCTACATAGCAAAGAATTTTTGAAAATACGTATGATATTTTATGGGTCTTTATTAATAAATGTTTTGATAAAAATAGTTACTGAAAATATAAGAAAGTAGGTATAATGTGATACTAGAATATGTCTAGTATGATTGATGATATTGGAAGTAAATATGATAAACTAAAGTAATTATGGAATCCTTATTAATGAACCATAATAATGAAGTAATTGATTGAGAGAATGTATACTGAATCTTTATTAATAAATATGTATTAGTAAAGCAAGTGGCAATGATTTTATAGTAACGAGTATATATTAGTAAGATTTACTAATAAAAGTGAAGAACGTATATATATGAAAATGAATATGATGTGAGTAGTAATAAATATGTATTATAGTCAAAGAAGAGATAAAAGTATTATGATATCGATAAAATAAGAAATGTACCTTACGAAATAAGTAAATATGGACCTCCTATGGTTCATAGAGGTAGAAGTATGTGTGAGTTGCTAAAGATCGAGTCCATGGGACTACATGGGTACGTTCACGCTATGTTGAACTATTTATATATTGTTATTAATAGATAACTAACTTGTTTGATGTTTGATGTGATAGCCGAATGCTTTGACTGGCATAACTGTTAGGTTATGATAAAAGATAAATGGTGGTGACGCGGGGGATCCCCGATCACTGCGACGAGTGTATATATGTTTATACACCAGACACGTATGGACTTCTAGTACGCATATGTTTACGTACTAGTCGTGGTATGATTCCAGTACATATATGTTTATGTATTAGATATGTTGTGCTTCTAGTACATAAATGTTTATGTACCAGATATGATTGTGCTTCTGGTACCTATATGTTTAGATACTAGATATGTTTGCTAGGAAAGCAAGATCGATAGGGTCACAATAGGTGACCACTAGACGGTATTGATGTAGTATATATATATTAATATTATTGCGAGAACTACTTTCTGACCAATCATTTCAATTAATTAGTTTTTAATTCAAAAGGGTATTGTAGTCTTTTTGACATTAAAAATCTTTTTATTAATACCAAATTCAGTTTCCAAAATTACAATAATTAAATCGTTACCTACACGTTATTTTTTAAGATCTTAATCCAGTGATTCGTATGTTAATATTGCAATTCGTATATGTTCACTGATGAACACATAAAAATTAACAACTATTTTTTAACCTTTGTTGATGAACATATTTACATATTCACTAATGAACATATTTATAAAAAAAACTTACTAATTCATTATTAACTACCGTACAATACGTAAATATTTGGTGAACAATTCACGAATGAACAAAGTTACAAACTATGAACTGAAACCTTAGACTCATACAAATCTGAAATTACAAACTGATGAAATATGATGAACATTGATTACTAATGAACACATCCTTCTACCCATGGTTATCTTTACTTTTCATAAATATGGTGAATGATGATCATTGATGAACAAATCTGAAGAATTGATACTTGGTTTAAACTTTGAGATTGTTTGGATTCAAATAAACAATCATTCATGTAAGGAACATATATAAAATTAATAAGACACATAAACTATCAAAATTAATATCAAAATTAGAAGCTTTCTTTCATATTTTTCTTTTGAACATTTTTCTGCAATTTCAAGTGATTCCTTCAAAGTTTGTTAAATTGCTTGATGTCAACCATCTCTTTATCATGGTCTTCTACCATGATTCTGGAACTTGTTAATAAAATCGCTTGAGGAACATAAACCTGTTGGAAATATACAAATTAATCAAATGTGGTTGTTTGAGATATTGGGATTAAAATGACTTGGGAGTCAATTTACAGAAAAAAAATATAAACAAAATGAATAAAAGATGAACAAAGAAAAAAGAAGTGAAACCCTAGATCCGGCCGACTTCGGCGCAAAAAACCATTCTTGATCCGAAGATGGTCGCAAGAAACCACAAGCTTTCATAAAACTGCAGATCGAAGCGACTGAAAAACCATTAATTGAAAAACCCTCAAGTACGGATCTGGAATTGCAGTTTTGAGTGGTCGCCGAAATTACGGGTGCGGCTGAAAATCGAGTTGAAAGTGGAGGAGAAGAAGAAGAAAATGCAGGTGCGCTTGTGTGATGCGGTTGTGCGGTGCGGTGCTGGTGGATTGCGGTTTGGCGGTTGTTGGGGTCTGCATTGGTGTGGCCGGAGATGGTCGTCTGAAGTGCGAAGAGCACCGATGGATGAAGCGAACTTGAGAGGGGCGGCATATTAGATTTAGGGTTTTTTTTTTAATAAATGTGTCATACGTACAAATGGGAGAGAAGAGAGATAATACCATATTTAATATGGTTGGCTTTTACCATTATGCCATTTCCATCCCTTATATTTTAAGCTTAGATTTTCTCTTATTCACGAAACTGCCATTGTCCATCTTAACCATTGATCTCTTAATCTAATGGCCACAAACTTGTTCTCGCAGTTCTCGCAATTTTAGTTGTTCTCGCATTATCCCTTGTATATATATATGTAACACCTCAATTTTCAAACAATATTTAAATACATTTCATCCCAAAAACATGCAAATAAGTATCGGAGTCAAATACCGGTTTTACATAAACAATTTTTATAATAAATGTGTCATACGTACAAATGGGAGAGAAGAGAGATAATACCATATTTAATATGGTTGGCTTTTACCATTATGCCCTTTCCATCCCTTATATTTTAGGCTTAGATTTTCTCTTATTCACGAAACTGCCATTGTCCATCTTAACCATTGATCTCTTAATCTAATGGCCACAAACTTGTTCTCGCAGTTCTCACAATTTTAGTTGTTCTCGCATTATCACTTGTATATATATATATATATATATATATATATATATATATATATATATATATATATATATATATATATATATATATATATATATATATATATATATATATATATATATATGTAACACCTCAATTTTAAAACAATATTTAAATACATTTCATCCCAAAAACATGCAAATAAGTATCGGAGTCAAATACCGGTTTTACAAAAACAAAAAGGTTTCTTGTTTGAGATTATAAGAGTATACAAAAATGATGTTACAAATTATATCTTAACCATAGGATAAGGACTCTAATCATCAACACCGAGCTAATCTCAACAAGGCATTTTCTAAACGGGCCTCCTATATCTTCGATCACGAACCTTAGTACATAGCAAAACACAAACATAGTACGTGAGATAAAATTGCCCCGTGAGATACATGGGTTTTAGACCCGATAAACAACTAGTCACATAATATATTTATATTAAATAATATTATTAAATTTGTTTGGGTCACTTCGTTCCATTCGTCATTGGCCAATGTCAAGATAATCGGAATGCCTCCAATCTATCAAGACCGTCTTTTCCACGATAATCGGAATGCCTCCAATCTACCGGGAATCATAGGTATTGGGTAATCGGAATGCCTCCAATCTACCGCTAACCTTAAGGTACCGTAATAACCGGAATGCCTCCAATCTACCACGGCCCTAGGGACATCATCATCATCATCATCATTACTTGTCTTTTATCATTATGAGCTTATAGCTCCATCATTTCTCAATCAATTAATCATTTCATCATCAAATAAACAATTCATCATAAATCACATAAATAACTAAATTACTTATGGACTCGATAAAAACATTTAATCATAAAACATTTCCTAACTATGTACTCAGTTTTGAAAGTTCACATGTACTCACCTTAACCAAGCTTACTTCAAGATACGTCTCTTGAACAAGATTATCACTTCTCAAGACTTGAATACCTCAAGTTCTTCCACCAAATGACCTAATATCAAAACCAATACAATGGTTTACATCAAACATCAATACTAATCATATATTCCATGGCTAGTTAACTACTAGCACCATTTTCCCCCAAGTTACGAAACCCTAATTCCATAAATTACCATATTTTTCATAGATCCATATCATGAACACATTTTCCTTGTTAAAATACCATAGATCTAAGTTATACAACTTCTATTTAACCATTAAAGCACAAACCCAAAACTAGGGTTTGAGATTCAAGCTTTGCATACTTGAATCTAAGGCTTAAAACTCAAGAGAAGTAAAAATTTACCTTTGATCTTCAAGTAGGAGTGAAAATTCACAAGATTTGATGAAGAAATCGGTTCCAAACGATCCTTTCACTCAAAACGTATACTCACTTGATAGGAGAGAAGCTAGGGTTTGTTTTGGCATTAAATGACAAGAAACCCGATTTAAATGCTGCCAGTGACCAAAATCGCGTCGCTATTACCCAATAGCGTCGTTATTTCTAACTTTTTCTGTCGCTATCTTTAAGTACCGATCGAATCCCCAAACGTGAATTCGGATCTCTGTTTTGGGATGAAAAATCGCGTCGCTAACCCCCAATCGCGACACTATTTAGGTGTCACTAAACCATGCTACACTTTTTGTAGTTTCCTTCGACACGGTTTCGTCCATAACTTTCTCGTACGATGTCCAAATGACACGAAACCAATTCCTACATTCTTTAAATGATTTATCCTTTATTATCATATTTTTATATAATTTATTTATGTACAAACTTCGGGTCGTTACAGCTGTCTACCCCTTAAGAAGATTTCGTCCTTGGAATCTCATCATAGTTTATAAAGTTCGGGTATCTCTTTCGAATCTCATCCTTGACTTCCCAAGTCAAGTTCGGTCCAAGGGAACTCTTCCACTTGACCAACACCAATTCAATCTCTTTATTCCGAAGTTTCTTGGTCCTTGTCTCTAATATTGCTTCGGGTTCTTCAATCAACCGATTTGGGGCATCAACCCGCAATTCTTGTAAAGGAATGCTATTTTCAACTTCACCCACAAACTTCTTCTAATAACTTACATGAAATGTATCGTGAACACCTTGGAGTTTGAGTGTAAGTTCTAACTTAAATGCTTGCAAACCGATTCTACTCAATATCTTAAACGGGCCAACATAACTTGGGCTCAATTTGCCCTTCTTTCCAAACCGCATCACGCCTTCCCAAGGCGATACTTTCAACATCACCATGTCACCAACATTTAAATCATATGGTCTCTTTTTCAAACCCGAGTAGCTTCTTTGTCGGTCTTGTGCGGTTTTCATATTGGTTTGAATTATTCCAATCTTTTCATTTGTCACTTTCACAATTTCGGGACCCGTGAGTTTCGTCTCACCCGCCTCAAGCCAACATGATGGAGTTCTACATTTCCTTCCATACAATGCCTCATAAGGCGGAATTTTAATAGTCGAATGATAACTATTATTGTAGGAGAACTCGACTAATGGTAAATGTTCATCCCATTTACCTCCAAAATCTAATACACACGATCTTAACATATCTTCAACCGTTTGAATAGTTCATTCACTTTGACCATCGGTTTGCGGGTGGTAAGCCGTACTCAACCGCAATTTTGTTCCCACTCTTCTTGTAACGATCTCCAAAATCTCGAGGTGAACCTCGCATCTCTATCGGTCACAATCGATAACGGGACCCCATGAAGTCTTACCACTCCATCCACATACAACTTTGCCAATTTTTTGAGTGGAATGGTTTCCCGAATTGCTAAGAATAATGCACTTTTGGTCAACCGGTCAACTATGACCCAAATGGTGTCGTGGTTCTTGCTCGTCTTTGGCAATCCAACAATGAAATCCATTGTTATATCTTCCCATTTTCCGGCCGGGACATGCAATGATTGAGCTACCCCGTAAGGTACTTGATGCTCGGATTTTACTTGTGCACATGTGGCACACTTAGAAATATACTTTGCCACTCTTGCTTTCATTCCGGACCACCAATACATCTTCTTCATATCTTGATACGTTTTTGTACTTCACGGGTGGATCGAATACTTAGACTTATGGATATCATTCAACAACTCCTTTCGGGTACCCCCGAACTTGGGAATCCAAATTCTACCACCAACGGTATATAACCCTGGCTTGTTCTCTACAAAATGTTGATTTTTACCCAAACGTTCTTGTCTTAATTCTTCTTTTTCCATCACTTCACGTTGGGCATTCTTGATTCGTTCAACAATACTCGAGACTACTTCAATCCGAGTCAATTTCCCTTTATTCGGCTTTTCATGAATTTTTCGGCTTAAGGCGTCGGCTACCACATTGTCCTTCCCCGCATGGTATACAATTTCACAATTATAGTCGTTTATCAATTCGATCCATCTTCTTTGCCTCATATGTAAGTCTTTTTTAGTGAAAACATATTGAAGACTTTTGTGATCGTATATAACGTACACCTTGTACCATATAAATAGTGTTTCCACAACTTCAAAGCAAACACTATCGCCGCCAATTCCAAATCGTGGGTCGTGTACCTTTCTTCTGCATTCTTTAATTGTCTCGAGGCATAGGCAATCACTTTTCCTCGTTGCATCAAAACACAACCCAATCCCTTATTCAAGGCATCACTATAAACAACAAAGTCTTCCATTCCTTCGGGTAGCGTGAGAACCGGGCGTTACACAACTTCTCCTTCAATTTGGCAAACGCCTTTTCTTGTTTTTCTCCCCACACGAACTTGCTACTCTTTCGAGTCAACAACGTGAGTGGTGTCGCCACTCGAGAAAAGTCTTGAATAAATCGGCGGTAATAACCAGCAAGCCCGAGAAAACTTCTCACCTCGGTTGGAGTTCGTGGCGGTTCCCACTTCATCACCGCTTCAACCTTTGACGGGTCAACCTTGATTCCTTCTCGTGACACGACATGACCAAGGAATTGGACTTCTCGAATCCAAAATTCACACTTAGAAAACTTTGCATACAATTTTTTTCGTTGTAGTATTTCTGACGTTTGCCTTAGATGACTTTCGTGTTCTTTTTCGATTTTTGAGATAAATGAGAATATCGTCAATAAATACGATGAGAAACTTATCGAAAAATGGTTTGCAAACCCGATTTATAAGGTCCATAAAAATGGTCGGTGCATTAGTCAACCCGAATGGCATTACCAAAAACTCGTAATGCCCGTAACGAGTACGAAACACCGTCTTCTCGGTGTCTCCTTCTTTCACCCGAACTTGATGGTAACCCGATCTCAAATCGATCTTTGAGAAATAATTAGCCCCTTGAAGTTGATCAAATAAATCGTCGATTCTAGGCAACGGGTATCGGTTCTTAATGGTCATCTTATTCAACTCTCGGTAATCAATGCACATCCTCATCGAATCGTCTTTCTTCTTGACGAACAATACGGGCGCACCCCATGGAGACGAACTAGGATGAATAAATCCCTTGTCGAGCAATTCTTTCATTTGCGACATCAATTCCCGCATTTCAGTGGGAGCCAAACGGTATGGAGCACGAGCTATCGGCGACGTTCCCGGAACTAAATCAATACGGAATTCTACTTGCCTCTCCGGTGAAAATCCCGGTAAATCGTCGGGAAATACTTCGGCAAAATCCCGAATCACCTTCACATTTTTCACCGTCTTCTTTTATTTCCTTCCATCTAACACATATGCTAAAAAGGACGACCACCCTTTGGCTAAACATTTCCTTGCTTTAACGCGGTCATAAGGCTCGGTAAGTGATGTCGTCTCTCGCCATACACATAAACTTTTTCATTATCAGGAGTCTTGATCGAGACTATCTTTTTCCCACATAAAATCTTTGCTTGGTGATCACCCAACCAATCCATACCAATAACTATATCAAATCTCGCAATTCCCATAGGCAATAAATTCACTTTAAACTTTTTCCCGTCTATTTCTAGTTCACAATTTCGACACATATGTTGAACTATGGAGGTTTTACCATCCGCAATTTCTATATCATAAATCTCATCAAGAAGTTCTAAGGGCACATTCAAATTCACAACAAAATCATGTGACACAGACTAATAAGTTGCACCCGAGTCAAATAAGATCCGGCGGGAATAGAATTTACGAGTAGGGTACCTGAAACGACATCGTGGACCTCCTTGCGTTCATCTCCGGTAAGTTGGAAGGACCGTCCTTTGTCCTTTGTCGGTTCCGCTTTCTTTTGAGCGGTCGACACCATCGTCTCGTTTCCCTTCTTCGGGCAAGAATTACTATAGTGCCCTTTTTCATGGCACGAGTAGCACTCGATTTCGTCCAACGGCTTGGCCCGACAATCCCTCGCCATATGCCCAATCCTCCCACACTTAAAACAAACTTTTGAATCCGCCAAACATTCACCCTTGTGGTCCTTGCCACACTTCTTACAAGTGCCCACACTTGGTTGCTTAGAGAAGGTCGGGGTGAACTTTCCCTTCTTCACCGAGCCCGAGCTCCCCTCGAACTTCCTCTTTTCAAACTTTGGCCTCTCATTGATCTTCCTATGGCCCACCTCTTCCACATTCCTCGCCACACTAATAGCTTCATCTAGTGTGGTGGCCCTTTTCACTTACAACTCATACTCCCACGGGAGTCCATTAGCATAACGAACAATCCGGGATCTCTCATCCGGATACAACTTGATCACAAACGGGATCAATCCCGTGAACTTTTTAGTGTACTCATCGATACTCATACTTCTTTCTTCAAGAGAACAAACTCTTCTTGAAGTTTTTCCAAGTTTCTCTCGGGGCAAAACTTTGCATTCATTCGCTTCACAAACTCTTCCCAAGTCATCTTGTACACCGCCCTCTTTCCCAATGTTTCATACATGGGGTCCCACCACTCGAGGGCTTCATCTTTCAACAATCGGGAAGCATATATCACCATATCACCTTCCTTGCATTTACTAGCTTCAAGGACTTGTTCGGTCTCACGGATCCAATGGATCATGACTTTCGGTTTGGAGCTACCATAGTAGTTATCGAGCTTAAAAGCCACAAAGTTCTTGTACGTGCACCCCTTCCTTTCCCTCGGCTCGGGGTCACTTTCCTCTTCTTCCGTCGAAGACCTTTCGGCTTGAGCAACACTACTTGACTTGCTTTTTGTGCGGGGTGGAGATTCCTCCCACCTCTCACGAGCCCTATGTTCATTGAGGATTCAGTTCACATCATCATTCACGACATCCCTCATTTGGTTGAACATAGTTTGGAGATGTTCCACAGTTATCGGAGTGTGGGTGTTCCTTTCCACACCCGAATTTTCTACTTCATCCCGAGGTGGGGGACCATACACCGGTTCGGCAATGAAGTTCGAATCTTGCCCTTGATCAAATGGGCTTCTTCTACTTCTAGTTCTCACCATTTTGCTATAATAAGACATCAATCATTTAGAAGTCAATTCATCAAAGTAACGGTAACATTGACCGTTCCTATACCAAACATGACCTATTCCTTCAAGGTCAACCGTATTGAACCTACACTTAAAGTCTCAATAGTCAATTTATAAGTATCCTATGGAACCTACGGTCCTACTAGCTCAGTTTAAGTCTAGGATGGTCAACTCAACCTAGTTCACTTAAACTATAGATCTGATACCAAGTTGTAACACCTCATTATTCAAAACAATATTTAAATAACATTTCATCCAAAATACATAAACATTGTATCAAAGTCAATACGGGTTTTACAAAAACGAAAAGGTTGCTTGTTTGAGATTATCATAGTATACAAAAATTGGTGATACAAATTATATCTTAGCCATAGGATAAGGACTCTAATTATGAACACCAAGCTAATCTCATCAAGACATCTTCTAATCGGGCCTCTTATATCTTCGATCCCGAACCTGAGTAAATAGCAAAAACACAAACATAGTACGTGAGACAAAATTGCCTCATGAGATACATGGGTTTTAGACCCAATAAACAACTAGTCACATAATATCATTTATGTTAAAATAATATTATTAAATCCGTTCGGGTCACTTCATTTCATTCATCATTGGCCAATGTCAAGATAATCGGAATGCCTCCAATCTATCAAGACCGTCATTTCCACGATAACCGGAATGCCTCCAATCTACCGAGACTCATAGGTGTTGGGTAATCGGAATGCCTCAATCTACCGCTAACCTTAAGGTACCGTAATAACCAGAATGCCTCCGATCTATCACGACCCTAGGGACATCATCATCATCAATATCTGTCATATATCATTATGAGCTTATAGCTTCATCATTTCTCAATCAATTAACCATTTCATTATCATATAAGCAATTCATTATAAATCACATAAATAACTAAATTACTTATAGACTCAATAAAACATTTAAACATAAAACATTTTCTAACTATGTACTAAGTTTTGAAAGTTCACATGTACTCACCTTAGCCAAGCTTAACCAAAGTTGTGTCCCTTGAACACAATTATCACTTCTCAAGACTTGGAATCTCAAGTTCTTCCACCAAATGACCTAATACCAAAACCAATGCAATGGTTTACATCAATCATCGATAATAACCATATATTTCATGGCTAGTTAACTACTAGCATCAGTTTTCCCCAAGTTACCAAACACTAAATCCATAAACCTTCACATTTTCATAGATCTATATTACGAACACATTTCCTTGTTAAAATACCATAGATCTAAGTTATACAACTTCCATTTAACCATTAAAGGACAAACCCAAAACTAGGGTTTGAGATTAAAGCTTTCCCTACTTGAATCTATGGTTTAAAACCCAAAAGAGATGAAGATTTACCTTTGATCTTCAACTAGGAGTAAGAATCCTCAAGATCTAGTGAAGATTATGCTCCAATCGCCTCTTTTCACTCAGAAATCGTCCACACAAGTTGAGAGGAGAAAAGTAGGGTTTGTGATAGTAATAAATGAGATAATCTCATGCTGGTGTCGGAAAAGATCACGATCGTGATCTCGAGTTCGCGGCGCGAACTACGCGCGTCTTGAACTTTTCGCGTTCGTGAACTGCTCGTGAACTCCGATCTCCAAATTCCCAAAGTCTCTATTCGAAGTTCACGATCGGGAACCAGAGTTCGTGGTGCGAACTCTCTGGTTCAGGCATGCTGCAATTTTTCGGTTCTAAACTCGTCCTGGTTTCGACCTTAACCATATCAAATAGTGTCCAAATGACACGAAACCAATTTCCACGTGTTTTATATGATTTATCCATATTTATCATATTTTTGTACAATTTATTTATTTACAATTTTTGGGTCGTTGGAATTTTTGTGAGTCGCAAATGAATGTAGAGATGTTAAACGAGAGAGACTAATTTTGAGGTGTGTTAAAACATCAAACCGCACCTTTTGCTCTAAGTATTCAATACAAAAATGTCAAAAACGTTGAAAGGCTAAAATGAATAAAAAGAAAGTCAACATTAACAGCTAAAAATTAAAACAATTGAGTAAATGTTTGACACTATTTACCTAGTTCATAAATGTATTATATATAATTACTATTCTGGAGGATATTTTTTCAGTTTATTATATGTTTTGATTTCATAACAAAAAGAAAACAGAAGAAGAATGAAGGGCTAGCCAAATAAAGAAAAGAAAAAATGTAGCGAAAGAGGTTTGAGATTGGGACCTTCCGTTTAATTGTCCAAGGCCTTATCCACTTGTGCTAGAAAGAATAATCTAAAACCAATCAGTTGAATTTAAATATTAAACACACAAAAATATATGTGTTGGACCAATAGGATGGAGTTACTATTCATCCTTTTGGTAAATGTATTAATATTAATTAATATCATAAATAACCTTTTTTTGTTTTAACATATATGTTATATATTAGTCAGATTGGTACTACAATTTTAAATATTTCTAGTTCCTTTTACTTATACTATCTTCAAATCACAATAACTGATACACTGTGGGTTTTATAATTTTTGAATTAAAAAATTATAACGAGGATTAAGATGGATCAAAGTCAATAGTTAGTAGAGAATAAATGTCACTTATTTTGAATAAAATGATGCTAATGTTGTTTAAAACTAAAAATAAAGTTAAAAAGTCATTTCACAATGTTAAAGTTGATAGTTAGTAGATGAGTAAATTACACGGAAGGTCCCCGTGGTATACCACTAATTACAACTTCAGTCCTTGAACTTCGTTTATTACAATGGACGTTGCTGGTGTATACACTTCGTTACACCTAAGGTGCATGTTGCCCTTATTAAATAACCAAAATACCCTTTAGCAATTTGTAATAAACTGAATATGAATGACTGTGAATGTAATAAATGATAAACCGCAGAGACCATCGGTGAAATTTTACTATATTAACTGAATTTTTTCTCTCTTTTTTTCTCAATAATCCTTATTTTTTCACTGTATTTAGACTCACAACCAACCGCAGTCTCTTTGAATTCAAACATCAATCAATAACCATTGTCGATCTTTAATCCATATTCAGAATCACCACCCACATTAATCTCTTTCAATTCAAACCTCAATCAATAACAATTGTTGTCGCGCCACTAAACCCCCTGAAAGTTTGATCCATTCCCAAATCCTACTTCTGGTTGCCTTCTCCAGAGTTCCACCGTCGGTGACGTTCTATCGACCTGAATTAATTAAGACAACTAATGCAAGTCACTAGAGGAGTTGGTGTTTTGCACAAGCATGTCAATGGAACGTCCTTAGCGGCAGAACAACTGGAAAAGGCAACTGAAGGTAGGGGTTAAGGATGAATCGACTTTTCAGGGAGTTAGATGGAGTGATAATAATGGCTATTGATTGAGATTTGAGTTCAAAGAGAGAGATGAGTGGTGAGTCTGAATATGGTGAAATAATATGGATAAAAGAGAAGAAAATAAAATAAAATAATTATTAGATTAAAATTTCACAGATGGTCCCTGTGGTTGATCACTTATTACATTCACAGTCCTTTATATTCACTTTATTACAAAATGCTAAAAGGGTACTTTGGTCATATAAAAAAAATTAAGAACAGCAGGGACCCTGGGTATAACGAATTGTATACACCAGGGATGTCCAGTGTAATAAACGAAGTTTAAATACTTAAGTTGTAATTTGTGGTATACCACATGGACCTTCCGTGTAATTTACTCTTAGTAGATAATAAGTTCCACTTATTTTATTAAATAGGATAATTTTAAAATATATCACTTATTTTAAAAATATTAAAAATGAAAAGTATATTAATTGTTGTGATAGGAAAGTAGTATGTTTTTTTTTTATCATCATGGCAAATACGTATTCTATGAATTTTTTTATCTAAGCTTTACAAATTGTAAGACTATAAATCCTTCCCAATGCTAGTAAAATACTATCAATTTAAATAAAATATGACTAGTTTTGCCTTGGAAACTCAAATAGATGGTTTTAAGGTGACAACCAACAGAGTAAAATAATAAACAATTGAATATTTTATTTAAAAGGTAAAGTTGCATATTATTTATTGGCTAAGGAAGTATATTTTAATTTCGTGAAATAGAGTGAGAAATGGTTAAAGTAAAGTGAAATAGTGGCATCACCTTATAAAAAAAAACTGGTTGAAGCTTGCAAGTCACCTTTCCATTGGCATATGGATCAAATATTCAATTCAAGGGGTAAAATTATTGAAAATTAATTTATATATCATATCTTTTATTTTTATACCATAATGTACGAATATTGCAGGTTGTATAAATATATAAAATGAATTATTATGGTGCATTAAAAATGAAATGTGTGGTGTAAAAATCATCACCTAAAATTAATATATTATTAAATGTTCCAAACTAGTAAGTTTTATCCCACGCGGATGATTTTCATATAAAGACAAAAGAATGTTTATTACTACTGCTACAACCATAAAAGCATAATATTAATAATTTGAATAATATTAATAATTTGAGTTGTAAAATAGAATTGATAAATGTTATATTACTAATATGCACATTACAATTTTTGAACAAAATTTTCAAACAAATTAAAAGAAAGAAAGTTAAAATGTAACTATTGCAAATTTGCAATTTAGTTATAACCAATTGTTAAAAAGAAAAAAAAAAAAGAAGGTAACCAAAGGGTGAAACATTCCGACTACAATCATAAAAAATTAAAATTATAATTATAATTAGGGATTTGCTAACCATAGCCCTTAGGGCAATGGTTAAGAATGGATAAAGTGGTTTTTGTACAATTAATGATGCATAACTAATCAAATGTGGTTATTAAAATGCATGGGGGTGGTTTTTTATTAGTTAATGTACATTGATTTAAAGCCAATAAAATTTTCTTAAACATTGCGGCAATGGTTAGCATTTTCCTTAAAGTTGAGCAATGTTCATAGCTTATAACAAATTTAGATGTGTATTTTGATGTCTTATTAATAGTCTTTAAAGTTGTCATTATATTTTTTTAATATAAATATTATATAAATATAACTCTTATATTAATTTGACATGAATCGCTATGTTAGTTTTTATTTGACGACCCACAAGTGTTAGTTTCCTTTTTATTAAATCAAAGCTATATTGTATCTATATTTATAATGTATATTATTATATTAATGTAAAAATTAATAATAATAAGGTAGCTGGCTACATAAATAGGGAATACGATTTCTTCATCTAAAAATGTTACATATTTTTGACAAAAGTTCGAAATGCAATGATTGATTAAAAGTCATATTTAGTTTTAAATTATATTCATTCATTTTAATGTCTACATCGCATCTTAATTTTAATAAGATTCGTTATTTATAACAAGAGGTCGATTTTAAATATTTGGTTTGGTGATGATTAACTTTTTGATTTACAAAATATTTTTTTGTTTAGCAATGAGTAACATTACGTTAAAAATCAGTGTTAATTAGATATGGTTACTTGATAAGATTATTAATGTACCTACAAATGTGATTGTATTATGTGGAAAAATAATTTGTTAATATGAAGAAATAGAATCAGTGAATTATTATTATTTTTTTAGCGGTAAGAGGAAGAAGGAAATAGGAGTTTGTCAAAGCAATCACCCCTTCTAATCCCCAAGAAACAATTATGAGTAAATCATAGAAATTGTCTATGTGGTATTCCAAATTATCGGATTTTGTCCCTGAACTTTCAGTTTCATTTTTTCCCTTGTGCTCTTCAATTTCCCACAATTTTATCATTCCTTCTAAATTGGGTTGTTAACTAACGTCACATGCCTCGTTTTCACACAATGTGTCACTTTGCCTTTAGAACCTACCCCAAAAGCACGTTCCACATCTTTAAGTGTCTATTATTATTTTTTGTGAAAGTAAATGTTCTCTTGCCTCTGATGGACGTCGGAACGCCTTTACGATTGTGGCATAACGATAATATATTCCATCAGTAAGATAATAGCCTAACATAATCTCAGTCAAACTTTTCGTGCCCAACTCCAAGATTTCTGTTCATCTTCGCGGTTGTAGTTTGTATAGTGGCATCATCATCATCTTCTAGTTCCTCCATGTAGTCGCCATACATCATGTTAATAAACATAACATCATTATCGGATGAGGATAGTGTCTTTTTTTTTTTAATGAAGATAATTAGGAGATTGAATGTTGTGTTGTTAACATAGTTAGGTATATTTATAGAGAATTAAAAAAAAGTAGGAAATATTTTTTTATATATATAAATCACCTCGTTAACGGTCACATTCGAACCCTTCACCGTGTGATCAAGTGGTCACATCCAACCCACGACGTGGGGGTGTTTTTTTGGCTTCCACGACGTGGCGGACATCCAGCTCAACCTCTCTACGATGTGGAGAGGCCCATATCTACCAGCTTTATACTTTCATTTCAGGGTGTTTATTTTAGCTTAGGGTTTATCACTAATTTGTAAGTGTTAGATAAGTTAATAAGCTTATAAGATGATAAATTAATTAAAAATAAAAAGTATAATAAAAAGACAAATAAGTTAATAAGCCACGAATATAGAGCATAAAAATGTGTGGAGATAAGCTAATAAGCCATATTTTATTCTTACTATATATAATGTATTTTAGACCTTTCCAAATGAGTTTCAGTCGGCACACTAGTTATTTCGGGACACTAGATATCCTCTGGACTCGAACTTTTGACCTTCATGTTATTAGAAATGTGTTCTAACCAACTAAGCTATTCTAACAAATGTTGATTACTTGACTACAATTACTTATTTACCATATTTTATTTAGTAATCCCTCAACTCATATTGTTTTATTGATCATTTTCCACTACAACTATCACTACTCACAATACCATCCATCACCACCACCGCCATCATTCACTATCACCATACACCACCACCCACCACCAACGTTATTGCCACTACCAACATCTCTATCGTTACCGTAAATATAATTATGAGATACTCGCCACTACATTGCATTCATTCTTAAATTAAAATGCACCTATTAAACTTATTTGAAGACAAATAAAGAAATAAGTTAATAAACCTCAAAATAAGATAAAACAAACACCCTTTCATACATTTTTTTTGTTTTTATTGGTCCCAATTATTCCAAGCTACGACATCTTTATTACTCCGTATAATTTAATTTAATCAATTAATAATACAATCTGTAAAAAATGTAGCATCAAGATCAGAGTCAATAGTTTGCATCTATCGTCACTGTGTGTTTTAGTGTGTGTAACAAGTGTGAAAAAAATATTATAAATCATACTTTATATATATTTATTCATACCCATCTTCCACCTTTAATCAGTTTCTTCTTCATTTGCCACGCATCCCGTTTTCTTCTTATATGTACGCTTCTCTCTCTCTCTCTCTCTCTCTCACACACACACACACACAAACACGCTCACACAAATTAAGAATGTATAATTTTGTTTAGTTATTTTGTATGTGATCTGGGTTTTGTTTGTAATGCAGTATATATAATTTTTATTTTTAGCTTAATAAGTTAATTATTTATTTGGTTATTAGTATTTTCCTTGATTTATTTGGTTCATGGAATCAAAAAATTAGCATGTTCTTAGTATTTTCTTGATTCTGATTCCATTGACTGTGTATGTTTTAGCATGTTCTTAGTATTCTCTTGTTCTACTTTTTATATTAATAAAATAATATATTCAATGAATTTTCAAAACTTTCACATTGCATAAGTGGGTATTGTGTGTTTAACTATTATTAATCGTTTGAGTATAAGAAAATTAAATATATTTATTGTTGTGATGATCTTTTAGAAATTATCGAGGTTTATAAAAGATGGCTCTTTTGGAATCAAACAAAAACAGAGGAGAAGTTAGAATTCATGAAAATTTGGATGAACTTAGCACAGATTTGGCTGATTACATAGCCGAATTATCGGAATTATCCGTTAAAGAACGTGGTGTTTTCTCCATTGCTTTATCTGGTGGTTCACTCATTAATTTAATGAGGTACAAAATTTTTACAACTTTATTGTTTTTGATCATTTTCCCATGTTTTATATATTTAAAACTTTAATTTTGGGTTTTGTATTGAATGATTTGAGTTTAAACAGGAATTTATGTGGAGCTCCTTATAACAAGACTGTAGATTGGTCAAAATGGTATATATTTTGGGCAGATGAACGTGTGGTTGCGAAAAATCATGTTGATAGCAACTATAAGCTTGCTAAAGATCATCTTTTGTCTAAGGTAATTTTAGCTTTTTGTCACATTATATTTATAAGTGGTAAGGGCTCCTAAAATGATCTCACATATTTGAACCAAATAATCATCTCTTATAAAAAAAGCAAAATTATTTTATAAAGTTTGTTAATTTTTGTAATTTTGCATAATAAAGGGTAGAAACATAATATGTTTAGTGCCATTTTTGGCATGATTAAGGAGAGCCCTAATCTTTTTTATTTGCCTTATCCATTTCTTGTTTCTAAGACATTAATCACAAATTTCCAGCTGTTACCCACATTATTGATTATCACTTTGATTGTTTAATTAGTATTGTAGTGGGACAAACAAATTCCCCATTTTTTTAATTTATAATATTAGCTTGATGCCAACAAGTTAAAGGGTCTATTGGTTCCGTTTTCCATTTGTAGTTTGTTCGGCTTTTTGTATACACTTGGTGGGCCACCTTGACTTTATGACATATGTGGTAATTTTGACACATTTACTTATAAATGAACGCATTTGGGTTATGTATTATCTCTAACAGATCAAACGGGTAAAGTCAATCATGTTTTACCCTCTACCCAAACCCGTCTGGCCTAGCCCCTTATTGGTTAAATATAATCCGGGTCAACCCGACCGGTGTGAAGTTACCCGATTTGACCCGACCCATTTTGTGTAATGTACTAACTACCCAAAATTCCATTTACAGTTACCTATTGTTCCGAGCCATGTACATTCAATCAACGATTCTCTAACTGCAGAAGAAGCTGCAAATGAATACGAGTTTGTAATCAGACAGCTGGTCAGAACCCGTGTGGTCAACGTTTCTGACATCAGCGACTGCCCGAAGTTTGACCTAATCCTGTTAGGAATGGGCCCAGATGGCCACGTGGCATCTTTATTCCCAAATCATCCGGTTCTCGAAGAGAAAAACGAATGGGTCACATTCATCACCACTTCACCTAAACCCCCGCCCGAAAGAATCACCTTCACGCTGCCCGTGATCAATTCGGCTGCCAATGTGGCAGTGGTTGTGACAGGTGGCGGGAAAGCGGAAGCTGCCCGGCTGGCGATTGATGATGTGGCGCCCGAGTGCCCGGTTTTGCCAGCTAGGATGATTGAACCGACTGTTGGGAAATTGGTTTGGTTTTTGGATAATCAAGCTGCTTCAAAGCTTAAGGGCTTTTCTCAGTTTTCTAAGTAGAGAGTAAAGCTCTGTATTTAGTGGAGGAATTCATACTTGTTTATGCTCCTGTTTTTTTGGATAGTTTTCTGTTTTAGTGGCAAAAGTGTGATTTACCATTTGTTTTGGGTTTTTTCTGTCGATTAGAAGAGATGTTTGACAACTTTACCCTTACATCTACTCTTCAATATTGGATTCTTTGTTCATAGTCAATGAACCAAAACTCATTTACATTCAAATGGATTGGACTAAACTATTGTTAAGTTTGGTAATACTTGTGTTATTTAAGTGTTTGTCTATCTATTTTTAAAGTAGATTACTAGTTTTAAGTACAATGATAATCAACAAAAGACAAAAGTGTATGGTGTAAAAAATATGTAATACTAAGTATTATAGTTAGTTTAAAGTGTATTCATAAAAGATAAGCACTTTAAAATATGAGAAATTGTAGTGACGTTTATTATTTGTCTCCACTTTATGTTTTTACTTATTACAAAATGACATATGTAATATACTAATTCTTTTTTCTTATTTATCATCTATTGATTTTAACATTTGTTTTGATCAAATGAGTATATATAAATAATAGACACCAATACTATTTCCTTTAAAATAATCTTAAAAGTGGTGGGTGAGAAATTTTGTGATTTGACAAGGTGGCAATATTTTAAAGGGAAATGATTTTTGTACCATATAAATTACTTCCTCTACCACAACTTATATTGTGATATGTTTGTATTGCCTGTTTTAATTTTTATATACTATGGTGAGTGAAGTAACTTATGTGGTATATAAATCATAATGAAAATGGTTTTTGTATCATACTATATTCATAAGTATCTCCTTATCCTTATCCTATTCAAATGTATCAATCACCCTTGCAAGTTTGGTAGAGCGGGCCACTAGTTAATCTAACACAAAACAAACAACTTTATACGTATGAATTTAGTATCTAAGTTTGTAGGTTAGCAACAATATTTTAAAACCCGACGATTAGATCGGGCGAATGGGTTTGATTGGATAGTCGTATCGGAAACGGGTAATAAAGCTATAATCTGTATCTGCCTCCAATAGCATTAAATCTCCATCAACTATACATTTATAATTCTAAATAACAAATAATAAATGTATGTGTTTAATGACATGTCCCATGCACTACAAACATATATAATAAGCAATGCACTAGATTAATATTAAAGAATGTTGCTTTATGCACTATGAATGGCTTCAAAAAGTTTATGCACTATATAACACTCAAATGTAGTTATGAAATATTTAAATTAGTGTTATGTTATCTTTACTACTTATAAAGCATTTAGGACCTTTCCCTAAATAGCTTTTAGAAAATTCAGCCAAATTATTTCCATTTCTAGAATTCTCAACTTTTGCTCAAAAAAAGGACGAGTGAAGATTCGAACCCACCAACTGCAGGTCAGACACCAACACACAAACCAACTGCGCTGCCCCGAAGCTGCGTTTATTACCCAAATCATAAATCTTTTACTCTATATCGTCTCGGCCCACGAAACCAATCAGCTTTTCAAAATAGCCACCGCCAATTCAACCAATACTTTCTTCTGGGTATTTGAAAGGTTTTTTATCGGGAAGTTAATGGAGCGATTTTTAAAATCACCCAACCCTAACGCACGGTCTCTATCACAGCCATGAAGACGGTATTCTGCATAAACTCACACAACCCGTCGGGCACCCCCTCCGTCGCCTCCTCTGCCACCAAGCAATTTCTTGATTTGATACTTATAATTAATTGCTTGATTTTTTAACTTTGCATTTATAATTATTCATTATGTTCTAATTATGATTTGTAGGTGTATTTTGTTTGTGTGACTCCATTGATCTGATTCAATCAGACATACTTCCACGTATGCATTACTACAAAGGTTCGATTTTTGGTTTTATTTTTGTATCTATTTTCGATTTTGTTACTGTTTCAGATTAGGGGTGGAAGAAAATATATTATCTTGCAAATGGAAACGGGTCAGAAATTTTGTTATATGCATACGGGATTGCTAGAAAATCATACGTTGAATGGAATTAGTCGTTTGCTATAAACAAATATTCAAGTAGAAAATGAAGAAAATAATGCAGGCTTTTTGTGTTTTGTAAACGATCAAAAGTACACGAATTGCTAAGGTAATTAACACTTCTATTTTACACTTACCATTAAATCCTTTTTATTCCCTGATTCTTGAATTTATTTTCAGGCTTTGGCAGTAATAGATGCATCTCCATTGTACTTAGATTTTACATGTGTGCTAGAAAGTGTTATTGTGGAGTTAACTGCATTCCTATGAAAGATACAACCCTTTAATTATTATGGTGGCAGTTTGTATATCCTTCTTTGAACAATGCTATTCAGTATATATCCTTGTCAATTTATTGTACATTTAAAGTTAAATCTTAAACTAATAAATTAATTTGCGAATGTGTAGATGCCACATCAAGGCTACAGAGATGCTGGGAGAAAGCTCTTTTCTACGGAGGTAACTTTCTTTTTTGTTTTTGTCTCTTTTTTCTAATTAAAGGTTCAATGTTGAATGTAAGAAAAAGAAAAACCAAGTGATAATTGCATGCTGAAGTTCAGAAATTGAGAGTGGAAATGGTTGCCATGAATAGGGATGCGACCCATTTGACATATTTGACAATTTGATGTATTTTGGATCTTAACCATTTGACCTGTGGGTTTACTCTGAACAAGACTCATTTGACACTTGTTTTAGATAAATAAATTTTTGAACCCATCTGACCCATTTTATTAACTTCAGAATTGCATTTAAAAGGGATTTCTTTATATTTAAATTAAAATTAACCATTTGATTGAATCGACCCACTATAAAAAAAAAACATTAAGATTAATATTACGGTTCTGCATTTGTATGGATTACATATTAAACTAACATTTGTACCCATTTGACAGTTTACCAGTTTGACCCTTTAGAATAATACCCAGTTGACCCTGATGTCGAATATGACCCAATAGACCATTTTGACCCAATAGACTCATCTTATAGGTTAATACAATTTGACGTGTTAGACACATGACATATCTTTAATCTTCAATTTTAGTTAAATGGACTAAAATTTGTTTCTGAGTCTGACTCGTGGCCCGTTTTGACCCGTACTAAATTATGTTCTGATCTAACCCAAACTATCCATCTTGTTAATATAGGCAATTTAATGAGAGATACATGTTCAAGTGAAAAAGTTTTTTTTGTTGATAAGGACCCGAGTGTTTCAACAATACTAATGAAGTTTTAGAACGAATTTGTTCCTTATGGTGCAATGAGTAATCCTTGTGTCATACTCCTATGTATAAGCAGGTAAATTTGAATAGCCTGTTCTGCATTTAGTGATGTGTGTTAACCCTCAAATTACTGTCTTAATTCCAATGTATAAAATTTATGTTTGTATTTGTGATTTTTCAGCCTTCAGCAACCGAATATGGCCGCATCTCCTTTGCACGGCCTTTGGCCGCATCCCTCAAGACACCACACCGCAACCCATGTGCGCAAAACTCTAAGTGAAATGGTTGTGTGAGATAATGCATCATTTTATCAATTGACCTGTTGTTTTAAGTTGTAGTAGTGTCCCATTTTTAACGTTTGACATGCTAATGATTATTTGTTCATCGCGTTAAATGTCTTCAATGCTTATTTTGGAAAGAAAAAAAAGTGTAACAAGCAATATTTGCCTGCCGCAAAACATAGTTACTGGGTAGCCGCCGCATTGCGCGGGTACCCTGCTAGTTTAGTTAATCATTCAAATATTCAAATGTCATTGCTAATTCGATTACTAATGTATAATTGAGTTTTCTTTGCTTTCTAAAGTACTCATTTAAATTCGAAAGGCTATGGTTCTAAAAGCTGATGACATGAATTAATAATTACCGTTGATGATTAATTGAAGAACGGATCGAGTTGTATCAACCTTGGAGTTGAACAATTACCCTTTGTCTCTTGTTTGATTGTTTTTGTAGGTGCTGTGTTGTTGTTTTCTTTTTGTTTGTCTCGTTAGTTTGCTTGTTTGTTTGGGTCCTAGCTTCTTGCGGTGTAAAATGATAGTAACCATCTATTATTAATGAGTTAGTAATGTTTTTTTTTTTTTTTGTTGATTTTACATTTACTATTATTGGATAGGAAGTGTTTTGATAAATTAGATGTATGAGTATAAAAGATACTCCCTCCGTCCCACAAAAAACTTTCCATTTGAGATGGGTACAAGTTTTAAGGTGATAGTTAGTGGTGGGGTCATTGACAATAATTTTGATTAAAATATAAGATTGATTTGGAGATAGAAAGATAGTTAGTGGATAGTTAGTGGTGGGATCCTTAGTAATAATAATATTTTATTGAAATGAGAAGTTTTTTGTGGGACAAAAATTTAGGGTGAAATGGGAAGTTTTTTGTGGGACGGAGGGAGTATATAATATTTATTATCATGTGTTTATTGGGTACATACCAGAAAAACCGTTTAGTCATTTTTTTTTAGTTTTGTGATGGCTATAACCAAGGATTCAAGTTTTGTTAAATACATGTATATATTATGTGGGTTAAACAAGTAAAATTAACTTTAACAAGACTTCTTTAGTTTTATTTTATTATTTCAAAATTCGCTTAAAGAATTAAAGTTCACTTAATTAAAGTCCTAGTTTCGATATAAAATAACTAAATAAACAAATTATTCTTTCTTCATCCAAACACAAAACGCCCAATAAGCTATTTAATAACCCAAAATCCAAAAAATATATAAACTAAAGAATCCTGTTTAATAATCCAAAATCCCCACAAATGGTTAAATACGTTGCCACTTACATATGTACAAGAAGGTGAGAAGGGAACTCAACGGCTACCGAAACCTCCAATATTTCTTACTCAAGTCAAGGAGCTTTTTAGGTACATAACTTTGTGTTTTCTTCAATAAAACCTCGGTTAGAGGGATGTACGGTGTGTCCCAACCCACAGCATGTTCGAATACATATGGGAACTCTTCCCCTTCGAAAAAAACAAAATCAAATTAAACAAAAAGGGTTAACATCTAAAACTTTTCTTCTCTCTATTTAATTATTCGAGATGATATTTACACCATAAAATTTTATTTATACATCACAACCTTTGTGTTTAATGTATCTGTACACGTTACTTTAAAACTTATAAAGTATGACTTGTTATATACTTTTTGTGGATTAAATATCAGTTGGCTAATTTTAAATTTCTAAATGGGATCGATCAAGTATGAAGAAAATAAAGTTACCGATATCCTCGATGAAGACAACATCTCCTCCTGGGTGTTCTTCGAGATCTGAGAAGACATCATATACCTGGTAAAGTGCCAATCCAAAAGACAAATCAATTTCAATTTTTATAATATATAAAAATATGTGACGTGTTACTATTTACTATTAGGGCATTGTGTGTTTTGTGAAACATCATATTATTATCATATTTATATGATTATTCTTTATGGTTTAAAGGTCTGAGTTAAGACAAACATTTAATGATCTTAAATTTCCTAAACTAAAAATAATCATTTCAAGTTTTACTCATTTAAGGCTTTTAGAAGCTTTTTTTTTTTTTTAAAAAACAAAAAGAAAAAGAGAAATTTAAGCCCGATTAAACTCCTAAAAACCTCTTGAAAACACACTCAAAGTGTTAGGGGTGAGCTCGGTCTAAAAACCAAAACGAACCAAACCGAAACCGATAGAACTGAAACCCATAAGGATGAATTATCAAAACCGAAACCGAACCGATAACAAGTTATCGATTTTGGTTCGGTTCGGTCCGGTTCGGTTTTTTAGGCCAAATGTTCATCCGTTCCCGAAAACCGAACCGATAGAACCGAAAACGATGAGTTTTCAAAACCAAAACCAAACTGATAGCATGTTATCGGTTTCGGTCGGTTTTCGGTTCGGTTCGGTTCGGTTTTTCGGTCCAAATACTCACCCCTATAAAGTGTCATTTTGTTTCTCAATCAATGGGGTTAGGGTCGTTCTTCAATATGAATTTAGTTTATTTTGTCATATATTCTGTAACTATAATTTAATTTCACTAAAAAAAAATTTAAAAAAAATAAAATCAACCACCACCTCTGGTGAGTCATGGGATTGGCCAGCATCCTCAAGAACAAGCTTTTCTGCTCGAGATTCCTCCGTCAATTGCTCGGGAATATTATTCTCCGCCACCAGAACAATTTCGGGCACTGTAAATAAATAGATTTTAACAATATATATAAACAAGAAAAGAAATAAATATAATTCCCAAATTCATGAAACCAAACACTTTAATCACCTTGCTTAGATATTGTAGGAGCCGCCACGTAACGGAACATATCATTTAACAGAAAATAACCGTCTTTTTGAGGTGCGAGAAATAACGAATGTGTAAAACATTGCTGAATATTATCTTTTCCAGTCATATTTCCAATAACTAAAATATTAATTCCACCGTTTAACGATTCTTGTGCATCAATAGATATGATCTCAAACTTGTAATCTTGATAGTTAAGCGACACTAATTTAGCCTTAATTCCCTGCATGCCAAATTAACAGTTTAAATAATCGACATACTAAAACTAATTTAACATAAAATATATACAAATTACGATTTAGAAAAAGATGAACAAAAGGCGTACATCTCTGGTTGTGGTCATGCTTAAAGAACCATCTTTTTCCGGGCGGCCAAGTTTACTGATATCATCATAGAAGTGATAAGATTCCCATGGTGCCTTGCGTAGGAAGTAATAATACCTCATAACAAAAGACTTTGCAACCTGGTAATTAATCAAAATATTCAAAGAAATATCGATTCAGATAATTAATTATTATGCATATAAATTTCAAATATTCGTGACGACTTAATACATACATCTTTAGCCGTCAAATTAGCCACTGCGGCCAGAGCTGCCATTGGAGACTGTTGCCGGAATCCTAACTAAACGTACCGGCCAAAAACACTAGTATAGTTATTATAAAATATCTAATCTAAAAACAATAACTGAAAACGAAAATTTTGAGAAAATTAATATAATGTTAGACGACTTACCTCAGCGAGCTAACACGAATGAATGTGTTTTCCGGTTAACGTAATTTATGTTTATATGTAAAGGTAAATCAGTCCCCAGATATTCGCGTATCAAACTATTATTAATCCTGATCGTTTTGATTAACATAATTATCCTTTATCTTGGAAAATAAATTTTTAATAGAGTAAATAATACAGATGGGCCTTGCATGCAGTTTGGGCCTGCGTAATGTTAGATATACATACATGGTTCATCAGCACTTTTGAAACTCGTAACATTTAAAGTCATTAACTTCACCCATTTTACAAAGATTTTACCCATTTTTCATTAAATTTTGTAACTCGAATTTTGGACGGAGGACTGGAGTACATGCTTCCGTTAACATATAATTTCCTAAAGGGTTTTGAACTTTTCATAGTTGCCATTATGAATAAATATTTTATTTATTATCTCATATTTTCTCAATTATAAGTTTAGATTGTTAATGATAGCCTTTAATATAAAGAAAATAAATTGAATTATGAAGACAAATATGAATAATATATGAATATTAATTAGTTTTTAATATTTTAAATAAAACTTTTTATTCTTATAGATAGTTTATAGTTATAGTGTTATTATCAAAACCCAACTATAAATCCAATACTTCGACCAAACTGTGAACCATAATTTATATTGATATCATACTTACTAATTAGTCTAACAAACACAAATGTAAATCATGAATATCGCAAAAGTCTCTTAAACAATACGTTTTCTCTATTTCTCATTTTCGATCGTTCGACACAATCAAACGATTATTTTTATAGAAAAACCCCGAAAACAAAATTGTAAAACAAGCACAGAAAAACCAAGTCATGTTGTGGTTCAATATCCCAGTGGATATCATATATCTTTTACTCGAATCATAGGTTTAAAAATTCCAATGACAAATGTTAACTAATCGTATATTATAATCCAAATCCAAAAATTCCTTTTACTATTACTTCTTGCGTAAGTACAAGAAAGTAACCACCACCGATATGCCAACCGCCGCCATGGGGACCGCCCAATATTGCTTACCAAGATCAACAAGTTTCTCAGGGATGAAACTTTTTTGTTTTTGTGAAACAATTTCTAGTTGGGGAATATCTGATTCTGATGTGTCCAATTCTCCAACACAAAAAGTCTCCATAAGTTCTCTAGCAGTTTTGCTGTGCCCTGCATCTTCAAACTCATCTGTTGCATCTTTTCCTTCAAAATTAAAATCGTCTAATGTTTAGCAAAATAGTGATGGAATTAACATAGGAATTTAAATCGGTTATTGTTGCTAATTACCAGTAGCTTGAAGTAGTACATCATCACCACCAGGGTGTTCTTCCAGATAAGTTGACACATCATAAACCTGGTAAAGTGTCAATCCAGAAACCAAATGTATTTCAGTACCAGAAACAAATAATTTGTGACATTTTACAATCTAGGGCATAGTTTGATTGCGGTGAAGCTATCCCAATCCCAAATTCGTTTGGTCAACACTAATACTCAGGATTCCAATATTACATTATACCTAAATTAAACATCAAATAATGTATTGTAATAAGAGATTAACTATGGTTGAAGCTAAACTTCAATTCGAATAAATTTGAGATGTATAACTCAAAATTCAAATTCAAGTCATGTAGCTCAAACAGAACAACTTCGTATGCATCAGTATCAATTTGACTAAAACCAAAACCCTAAAATTAGAAAGAAATCAACACATGTATCAACAGTAAGAAAATTAATTCAATGCACAGCATGATCATGGATAGGTGATGTATACTAGTAGAATTTAAACACGTACTGAGATACAGACAGCTGTATCTATACAAATAAAGGAAGAAAATGACCTTGCCGTCGACAACTATCCAGCAATCGCCGGCGGAATTGTGCTCGGAAGCTTCTTGCATCGTGTATAGCTTCGTTAAAGTTGGCATTTCGTGGAGAGGTGTTTCGATTAGACCAGATGAGTGAAGGATCAGGTTCTACTAATTCTCAATTCCCGATTGAATCTTCGTTTTAGATGCTTTTTTTGACTTGATGATGGTGATAAAAATGGCAATATAATAGCCCTAAATTTGGAGTCGAAAACGTGTCGCCCAAGCACATAATAGAACATTTTATTGGGCTGGGCTCACTATGCTCAGTTATTGGACTGGCCCACTCACTTTAGCAAACTAGTCGTATCATGAAATCACTTTCCGGATTTGGTGGGTTAGAAATATTCAATTTGAAACCGATTTCAACTCAAATCTGACTCATATAACTCGTTTAATTAAACAGGTTAACATGTCAAACGGATTAAACGAGTCAAACCGGTCAACATGTTATTATTAACACATGCATTAGCAAGTAGACTTCGAAGGTGGAATTGAAAATGACATCATCAGTAGAAGAACATGTCTCTTTGATCTACAAACGATATTAGAGATGAAAAGGGGGGAAAACTGAATGAACTAAGTCTAACATATATGAAAATCACATTAAATATATTCTAATGCTTACAACCTTGTAAAGTGTCAGTGTTTATACTTTAATGATAATGTATGTCCCACGCATAGTCACATGTTGGATATCAATCATTTTTTAACTCCGACTGTTTTACTAACAAAGATAAAACCAATTGTCGGTTTAATCTGCCCCAGTTAGCCAAACTCGTTCTTGTTTGAACTTGTTATTTTATTACTTCAGAGTTTATTGTCAGTTTAATTTGCCCCAAATTTTGCGTACCTGGACTTTTCCGAATGCGGTATCCGAGATTCGGACATCTGGTTGGAAATTTTGGATATCCGAAATCCGGGTATCCGATATCCGAAAAAACAAAATATTCAAATATTTTCGGTATTCTTTAGATATTTTGGGTATTTTTCGTATATTTTCAGGAAAGTTTGATTTTCATATAATTTTTAGGATATCGTTTATCCAAAAATCTTTGAAAAACACTATTCGGATCAGGTATCCAGATTTTCAGATTTTTTGATACCCAAAATTTCGAATATCCGAGTTCCGGATATACGGTAATTTTTCGAATATCCAGTTTTTCGGATATTTTTGAACACCCCTAATTTGTATTTTTAATAATAATTCGGGTTTTACTAACACGGGTAAATAAATGATAACATATATTAAATGCCTTTATCTTTAATATATAAAAAAAAATTAATTATAATAATGGTAAACTATTTTAACATAGAAACATTAATTACTCATAATTGTCATTTATATATATTTTGATTAATTAAGGAAAATTTTGTTTATTAAATGTTTATTATTATATACCCCTAAGTCACATGTTAGAAAAACTCTACTTATATATAAATTAGCAAGAGGGTACTAGCGCAATGCATCAACAGATACCCTATAACTATATTTTGCAGCAACCAATTAGTGGATGATGGTGGGTGATGGTGGTTGTGGTAATGAACATCTAATATGTTAGCTCAGTTGGTTAGAGACTCGGGGCATTGTGCTAGTAAAATAAATGTCATAAAGTCTGGCATGGTGCATATTCTTGATAATACAAATATGTTGAAATAATAAGTATGTTAGCTGAAAATTAAGCATTGCTAATTTAGAAATGTCTCAAAAGATTATATCTAATAAAGATTACATAAAGATAAACTTTATAAATTTTAATCAATCTAGCTCCTCTACGGTTTTGAACTTTTGATATGTGTTAGGACATATTTATGTTGTAATCAATAATCTAGGGATAGTTATGAAACATTGTATATTAGCTTAGCTAGTCATTAGGACTAAGCTTGGACAATTAGTGATAGGGTATAAGTAGCCATCTTGTTATCACTGATTGTAACTTTCACACAATTAATCAAAACACATATTGAAAGTTCTCTCCTCCTTCTCTCTACTTTCTCACTCTAAAAGCCCTTATTTCTTCTTTCAAGTTTCTACCTAAAATCTTCATCTATCAAGTAACAATGAATTGATTGCTATTTCAATGATCAACAATATGTAACCCACCACATATATATCAAAACGTAAAACTTATGATCAAGAAAGTAGCCGAAATAGTAATTAAATATCTAATGAATAATGAACATAAACAACATTTTACATGTGGATAAATTATAGAATAACCTGAGAATCTGAGATCACGTACACATGCACTTAATTAGCTTGAAATTGGGGCACCTCTCTTGATGGTATCCATATGGGTGGTTTCATAAACAGGTAAACCACTTGAAAAATAACCCAAATCACAATTTGTTAACTCAAAAAGATCAGAACTTGAATCACTTTCGGCTCCATCGTCTTCGTTATTAATAAAGCTCTCGAGTTCTTTAATATCTTCCTTTAGAACAAATTTATGAGGATGATGGTCTTCATGTTTTTCATCAAAGATCTTTACTTTACCCACAAATCCATTTCCAAGATTCATCTTTTTCTCGATAAGATCACCCTTGATCATGTTGAAATTTTCAATCTTGTTGAGGTTTCCGTTGATGGGTATTTTCGTAATTTGAGTTAGAGGAGGTTTATAGTTTGTGGTCTTTGTGGGTTTGTGAGCTATGTGATATGGAGGAGGTGTTCTAAAGCCTGAGCTTGTTGTTGAGGTTGAAAATGGAGATCTTGAATCACTCGTAATGGTGGTGGCGGTGGTAGTGGCTGTGGTGGTGGAGGAATTGCTGTTTGCACTACTAAAATGGCTAATGCTACTTCTTCTCTTCCTTCTCCAACCACCATCTTCATCCTTTGTTGACTTTGTTTTTGTCTTTGACTTTTTTGATGTTTGGTTGAAGAGGGAATTCAAGAAATGAGCCAACTTCCCTCCAGGTGAGCTTGGTTTGGGCTTCTTCTCTTTTTGGATCATCATGGGCTCCATCAACATGGCTTGTAAAGGAATGGAATTTCCTCTATGGTTTGGCATGTCAAGACTCATTCTCCTAATAGGCCTCATGCAATACTTTTGTGTAGTGTTACTAAAGTTTCTACTTTCGTCACTCATAACGTTTTTATGGGCACAGATGAAGTCTTCATTGGCACCCGAGAAATAACGAGCGGCCTCAAACACATCAAGCTCGTCTGAGGCGTTCCTATGGTGGAATGGTTTCTTGGGTTGGGATGGATATGAGATATTTTCCGACATTCTTGAAGTGAAATTACAAAGTTTTGTGCGAGTTGGATACAAGAAGATCTAAAAGCTGCCCACTAATCCAAAAAATGTTACAACTCTTAATTTATTAGATACAAGTTATTATATTAGCTTATTTTCTATAAAAGTTGTATCTTGAGTTGGAGAGGAGTGAATGAAAAGCATGAAAAGCATAAAAAAGGAAAGGAAGAAGGGAGTGGTGCATGGAATGATTTAGGATAATGGTAGATTGTAGATAAGTGTGAGTAGAGTTTCCCTTTTATAGTCATATTTGTCATCCATGTGTTCGAGATATGTGAATAGTGTTTATAAATGTACAACTATTTAATGCGTGATGTACAAGTTTGTTTCGGGAACAATGAAAATGGGTTGGTTGGCAGTAGGACATGGATTGTTTCGGCCATGGTGGTTTGTATTGGTGAAAAAGACTCCAATAGAAGTGGAACACCATGAGGTTTGGGTGTAAAGGGACAAGTAGGGTAGAAATTCAAGAATGTAGAACAAACGAATCTTTGTATCATCTCGGAGGTTTGAAAGCCATAAGCTTTTGCTATAAGCTAGTTGTGTGTGTATGTGTGTGTGTTGGGGTTGTGGTGGGGGGGGGGGGGGGGGGGAGTTGTTATTTTAAGTTTCGTTAGGTTCTTGTTATCGACAACAAAGTTTAAGTGAAACTAGTGAACAATTCCTTTTTCACAAAATAATTATGGATAATTAGAAGTATACTTTAAGAAAAAGAAAATGATGATGAACAGTTATGGTGGCACTATAGTTATATAAACGAAAATTATACGAAGTATAACTTCTTTGGGATGTGAAGTTTGAGTTATTATATATATATATATATATATATATATATATATATATATATATATATATATATATATATATATATATATATATATATATATATATATATATATATATGGGAGGGTTCCTTTGAAAATTGAAAAAACGGTGAGAATGTGAGAATTTTTATAATCATGGGGTAATCATCGATGATTACACATTAATCATCGATGATTAAACAGGGCACATGTGACCCCCTCGTGTCGCGCGACAGACATTGCCGGGCCGTGACCCCCAAATCCGCCCTAATCAACGGATGAGATCTATTCTCGCATTCTGACCCAATATATTAATTCTCAAAGGAACTCATTCATAAATATATATATATATATATATATATATATATATATATATATATATATATATATATATATATATATATATATATAGTGAAGGATTATATTGAGAACCCTGATTTTAAAAAAGAACTCTGAGAACTAATAAAGAAAAAGTTATAATGAAGAATTAGTAAATTTAAAATCAATAGATGATATTAAAAGAAATATTATTGGTGAATTACACATGTAATCTTGTGATTATGTATAAATAGTAAATAAATATCATTTGTTTTACCATAATATACTTTTGAATAATTAAATTTCTTCTATATTCTACCTTATTATGTAAATATATATCATTTTACGCATTTAAGCTAGATTTATAACTAATTTAAGAGACATTTATAAGAAGCATATAATTAAATGTCCGCTTATAACTCTAGTATTAACTACTTACAATAACTAAAGGGCCAATGGCCTAACGCTAAGGTATTTGCCCTCCATCCTAGTGGTTGAGAGTTCGAATCTGATAGTGGATATATGTGGTTATTTAGGAGTATATTATATTTGCCGTTTCAGAAGAAAAAAAAAACTACTTACAGTCGAAAAAAAAAGAAACTCTAACGCTCTATCTTTTTAGAGCCGAATAAAATACAAACAAAAGTCTTACTTCTTTTATTTATTTATTTTAATATAACGTCATATTCATGGTGTGATAAAATCTACTCGATAACTTATAAAGCTAAATAAAAATATAAATAGAATAAAAAATTAGAGATAATTGCGGCCCGAAATCAATGTTGGGGCTTGATGGTTGCATTGAATGCGTGGGTGTGAGTTTGTGTCCGCACTTGATGATAGAAATTGGTCCAAGTGTAGGAGGACCGACGTTTCTTGATGGTTTTTGTCTTTTACAACTTTGAATAGTCTCATTTTCAAGCTCTCATAAATTAAATTTATCATCGTCACTATTGGAATCCGATCTTTTTGTCTGGGTCCAGACCTATTAGAAGACCTTATTCCTTTGGGTTCCAAACTCGAGCTAGGGGTGAGTCCCAAATACCACACGCTTGGCAATCAGTCGGGTGGCGATTCCATTCATGTACACCATACAATCTATGGATCGTATGTGTCAGTGATTTGTATTACTAAATATTATTTAAGTGTAATCAGATCTATTTATTGAGTAAAGTAATTTTAAAAAATATTGAACAAGTGGCAGTGTGGAGTGCAGACTTATTTAAATTAATTTTGATTAAAGCATACTAAATCATCAGGGATCCAGAAGCAGCACCCCTGACAATGTCCAAAACACATGAAAATCTGAATTTGAGTTTCGAACCCGGTTTTTCAATCGAAATAATTTGAACCGGTTTTTGGGAAAACACAAAATCACATTGAAAAACTAAAAAAGTTACAATCATTTTCAGAAAAAGATAAAGAAAAATAAAAAAAATAGTTTTTTTTAATAAAAAAAATTGTCTTTTTAAATAAGGATAAAAAAGTCGTTAAGTTGTGAAAAACTACAGCCGTCAATCGAAACACATTTGACAACATTTTTATAAAGTTACACAGAAAATAACAAGTTAGCATGATATATTTTAGAAAAACCAAGTTGATAAGTTTTTTTTGGAAAAAATATCCATTTCCGGTTTATTTTGTAATTAGTTTTATTTTCAAATGGGCTTAAAATTATATTTTAGTAGCAATGAGTCAATTACCTATAATAACATTTATCAAATGAAAACACTATTCATTTATACGGTTGATGAATAGTGTTTTTTCTTTTTCTTTTTTAATTCTAATTTGTTTTTTGTTATTGTCGGCTTTTTCTTTAAAGCTTTCACGTAACTTTATCATTATCTTTTTATGGTGTTTAAATACTAACATTTATTTGGTACAATAGTACTAGCTTTTTATTGTGTATTTATTTGATTTATTTGCACGTCTTTTAAATATCGACTATGATAATAATTGACAAAGTTACCCTAATGAAATTAATAATATGTTAGTTTATTAATATGATATGTATCTTTATTACCCGTTGCGAAAGTGCAAGTCCAACTTCTTGTCATAAACAATATCCCCAATATTACATAGTGCAGATGTTTATGCATGTATATCCTCCTACCATAGAAAAGAAAATTAATATTAAAACATGATATAATAAGATACCATAATACAAATATATGTATTGTCCCCATTGTACAAAATAACAAGCATACAAATAACTACGATCTCTCTTTTTTTCTTATCATAAATAAATCGCTTCGGCGATCGACGACGACAAATCAATGTTAACATAGCATGTCAATTGTCAATCGATCCTATGCCATATCAAACTCACAGTGACATGTTAACAAACCTGTAATCATCGGACACCTCACCTACATTGCTACCCTAGTCTACAATTCCCTCTTGGATCATGCTAAACTTTAGATATGCATCTAACATGGTTGGTTTTGATTTTTTCACCTAAACAAACAAAAATGTTTGGTTGCTTTCTTTTACTATGCACCATATGTACTAAAGTCACCATTCATGGCCACTATTTTCCCATAAGTCTACCTCCATTGGTTTATGTCTTGTAACCATCACATTGAGCAGGCTATTCAATTGTGGTAGGGTTAGTGTAGGGATATAAAACAAAGATATCATTCTATTACTGATGCTGCAGTTGATACTGATTCAAGAATGAAGTTAGTACTGATGGGGCAGAAATGATATATACTACTGATGCTAAGCTTGGACGTTATTACTGATGATGAATACTACTGACGATTAACAAATACTACTGATTCTATTTAAGGTGCTGATCGAGTCTGAGATTCTAGCTTAGTTTGTTATAGGATGTATATCTTTATGTAATTCAATTGTAATCGATTCCTAGAATAACTAGGTTAAAGTTTTCGGCTTCAAGGACTATTATATATAGTTCCTTATGAATTGTAAACATACGTGTATTGATCGAACGAATTAATACATTGAAGCTTTTTGTGATAAACTGTGTTCTTCGTTTTATTCTTATTCAATTGCAGTTTACATTGTTCTTAATCTAATAACATAAGTGTTAATCCGCTGTAACTTCTTGTGTTAGTAGACCTGGGTTTCTAATAACTTGATTAAGTTATTCAATCCTGACAAGTGGTATCAGAGCTTTAAGGTTCTAGATCTACGATTTAAGAACAGCAAAAAGTTTCATACTTTCGATCTCAAATTTGTTAATCATGTCTGATAACAATGAAAGTACTCAAGCAAACAAGATTCCAATTCTCACTCCCAATAATTTTGGGATGTGGAAAAACAGAATCAAGCAATACATGCTGGTTACTGATTATTCCATGTGGGAAGTGGTTCTTGAAGGCAACAAAACTATTCAAACTCAAATAGCCACCACTTCAACTGAAGCTGACAAACTCAAGAGTGAGAAAGAGAAGAAGGACAGAGGGATCGAGCTCAAAGCCTTAAGCACTCTGTTGCTTGCCATTCCCAATAATTATCAACATCTCTTTGTTGAATATGATGATGCAAAGAAGTTATGGCAGGCTCTGGAAAAGAGGTTTGTTGGTACAAAGAGCACAAAGAGAAACATGAAGTCTGTTCTGAAACAAGACTTTGAAAACTTCAAAGGATAGAAGAATGAATCATTGTCCCAAGTATTTGATAGGTTCAACAAACTCATTGGTGAACTAAATCAAGTTGGTTATCAACCAGACAATGATGATGTCAACAGGAAGTTTCTCAGATCTCTAGGTGAAGAATGATCTATGTATACTGTGATATATAGACAAGGTGATGCACTAGAAGAAAAGAAACTTGATGAACTCTACAATGAGTTAAGAGTATTTGAATCAGAGGTAAGTAACAAATCTCCTAATTTACCTCCAAACAATGCTGCTTTTGTGTCAAGTACAGGAACATGAAAGAACAATACAAATAATGCATGCATTGAAGATGTAGCAAGAGAATCATTCTTCACTAGTCATGTGCATACTGCATTGATTAGTGAGGATTTAGAACAACTCAATCCTGATGATTTGGAAGAGATGGACATCAAGTGGCAGATGGCTATGCTACGCTTAAGAACCAAAAGGTTTCTTAAAAGAACTGGAAGACAAAATCTATCTTACAACAAAGGTGATAGAGCTGGTTTTGACAAGACCAAAGTTAAATGTTACAACTGTAGCAATCTGGGTCACTTTGCCAGAGAATGTCCAAGCAAAGACCAAAGATCAAGCTACAACAAAAACAGCACGTCCAACTCAATTGCCTTAGTATCTCAAGAAGGACAAGGATATGACTGGAGCTTCCAAGCAGAAGAACATGCACAGAACCAAGCTCTCATGGCCTTTACTACTGATTCTTCTACTACTGAGGTAAATTCTAAATCTTGCACAACTGAATGTATTAAAGCATATAAAGAATTAGAAAAACTTAATAAAGAAACACTAGAAGAGATGATTTTAAACAGAAACAGAAGAATTGAATACAATGGTTGTATAGCCGATTTAGAAAACCAAATTAAAATCTATAAAATAACTGATCAAAAGATAAAAGATGAATTGTTGCAAACCACATATGAAAAAGAACATATTGAATTGAAACTAAAAGAAACTTTGATCAAATTAGAAGAATGTCAAATAGAACTAGAACAGAATAAACTAACTATTAAATCAAGTACAGAAAGAGTTTTAAATGATTTAAAAATTGAAAGTCAAACTGAAACTGAAACCAGTAATGAATCAAATGAATCTTCTGATGATGATCAAACAAGTTTTCATACAACCCAAAGTCAAACTGAATCTCCCAAATACAATTCAGAAAACATACCTACAATTCTAAGAAGAGGAAATCAAAGAAACCTAAATCAGTTAAAAGAACAAAGAAAACCTGAAAGTGCAAAAACAACAAAATTATCATGTTTAATTTGTAACAAGGTTAACCACATAGCTAAAAATTGTCACTTCAATCCTATTAACAATCAAGAATTTAAAGAATTCAAAATCAACAAAGAAAAGGAAAAAGCCTTAAAACTAAAACAAACTAAAGAAACAAAAGAAAAGGAATCTAAAAAACCAAACCAAAAGAAATTCAATAAACCATGTGCTGATACTCATAAATTTGGAAGAACTGCACCACGATTTGTGCAAAATACCAGGTATAAAAGTCCAAACAGAAGCAATTATTTCAAAAACAATGGAAAACAAAATCGTTTACCGCAATTTTCAAAGTTTTCAAACATCAGTAGAAACTATTCCAGGTTTACTACTGGTAAAAACCCTAATTACAATGCTGTCTGGTATAACTACAAAAACACTACTGATTATGCTCAAAACTCATATTACCCAAACACTACTGGTCCATCAGTAGTAAAATTTTTAAAAACCAAAAACTACGGGTATAAACCTAGATCAGTAGTAACTAATAACATCAGCACTAAATACAAAACTGCATATAAGACTCACTCAGTTAAAAAGACTCACTTTTCAAAGGATGAACCCAAGACAAAACAAGCTTAGGTTCCCAAAATTAACTAATCCTTTTACTTTATGTACAGAGTATCCAGATCCCTGAAGAAGGTAGAACATGGCATATTGATAGTGGATGCTCTAGACACATGACTGGAAATCTTCAAATACTTAGAGATTTCAAGTCTTTTGAAGGAGGGTATGTTGCTTTTGGAGAAAATCCTAGAGGAGGTAAGATTACAGGTAAAGGTACAGTATCTAATGGTAAGATCACTTTTGATGATGTCTTTTATGTTTCTGAGCTTAAATACAATCTGGTTAGTGTCTCACAAGCCTGTGATAAGAAGAACAAAATTCTTTTTACAGATGTTGAGTGCATCATTCTTTCTCCTGATTTTATTTTAGATGAAAAATTTGTTGTTTTAAGAACACCAAGGAGAAACAATGTGTATTGCCTGGATATAGGGGGAGAACTCATTTCATCAAATGAGATCAACTGTTTTATATCTAAGGCAAACACAAATGAATCAGAACTTTGGCATAGAAGGATGTGTCACACAAATTTTAAAAATATAAACAATTTAGTTAAAAAGAATTTGGTAGTTGGTCTACCACAAAAAGAATTTATGTGTGATCATCATTGTGTTGCCTGCCTAAAAGGTAAACAACACAAGACTTCTCATAAGACCAAAGCAATTAATTCTATTTCTAATCCTTTGCAGCTCTTACATATGGACCTTTTTGGACCTACAAATGTAATGAGCATTGGAAAGAAACAATACTGCCTTGTTATTACTGATGATTTTTCCAGATATACTTGGGTCTTCTTTCTTAGGACCAATGATGAAACAAGTGAAATGATCAAAAATCTGATTATAAAGCTGGAAAATACAAGAGATCTCAAAGTGAAAGCAATTAGATGTGATAATGGAACTGAATTTAAAAATACTAACCTAATTGACTTTTGTGATCTTAAAGGCATTGACAGGCAGTACAGCTCACCAAGAACTCCACAACAAAATGGTGTAGCTGAAAGAAGAAATAGAACTATCATTGAAGCAGCCAGATCTATGCTTGCAGATTCAAAATTACCAATAACATTTTGGGCTGAAGCTGTTAATACTGCTTGTTATGTTCAGAACAGAGTATTAATAGTTAAGCCTCACTTTAAAACACCATATGAACTTTTCAATAAAAGAAAACCATCAATAAGTTTCTTAAAATCATTTGGTTGTCCTTGTACTATCTTAATTACAAGAGAACAAATTGGTAAATTTGACTGTAAAGCAGATGATGAAATATTTGTAGGATACTCAACTCAAAGCAAATCTTACAGAGTGTTCAACAAAAGGCTAAGGATCATTGAAGAAATTGTAAATGTATCCTTTAATGAAAACCTGATGACTGAACAAGGAAATGGTCCAGATTGGTTGTTTAATATTGATAATCTAACCAAATCTTTTGATGTCAATTATGAGCTTAATACAGGAAATTCAAACAATCAAAGCCAACAAGTAGGACCATCATCAAGTGGAAGGCAAGAAATCATGAAATATATCTTAGTTGATACTGATCCTACAGTTGATACTGAGGACAGTAGTAACTCTGACAACCCTAATTTCATTGATACCAGTAATAACACAAATTCTGAAGATACTACTGATCCCAGTAGTAACTCTGAACCTCAAAGTTGTAATGATGATTTACTCAATACTGATGCCAGTAACAACAATGATCCTTCTGAAGTCAATGAAGAGAACGTTACTACTGACACCAGTAGTAATGATGAAACTCCACAAAATGCAAACAATCAAGAAGAAACATGGACAGATGCACAAATCCCTGAATCAAATGAGTCAAACCTAGATTCTCAAATCTATGTTGACAAAATCCCTGGAACCAGAACTGAAAAGAATCATCCTTTGGACCTAGTCCTAAGTGATGTTAATTCAAACATGCAGACAAGAAGCAAATTTAATTCTTCATTAAATTCAAATGTTTGTAACATAAGTTTAATATCAAATGAATGCATGTATGAATGTTTTCTGTCACAGGAAGAACCTAAGAAGATTCAACAAGCTATGAAAGATTCAAACTGGATCATAGCAATGCAAGAAGAACTTCTTCAGTTCAAACTGCAAGCTGTATGGACTCTTGTTCCTCTTCCAAAAGGAAAAAGACCTATTGGCACAAGATGGATCTTCAGAAACAAGAAAGATAAAAGGGGTATAGTGATTAAAAACAAAGCAAGACTTGTAGCTCAAGGATACACACAAGAAGAAGGAATTGATTATGATGAAGTATATGCTCCTTTTGCCAGAATTGAAGCCATAAGAATATTTCTGGCATATGCTTCATATAAGAAATTCAAGGTATACCAGATGGATGTAAAAAGTGCATTCCTTTATGGTAAAATAGAAGAAGAAGTGTGTGTATGCCAACCCCCAGGTTTTGAAGATCCAGAACATGATGACTATGTGTACAAGCTTGATAAAGCTCTATATGGACTCCATCAGGCACCAAGAGCTTGGTATGACACATTGTCCTCATATTTACTGAAGAACAACTTTAAGAGAGGTGCCATTGACAAAACACTGTTCACAAGAAAGGTCAAAGATGATATTCTACTGGTCCAAATATATGTAGATGATATCATCTTTGGATCAACAAATGATCAACTATGCAAAGAATTTGAAGAACTAATGCAGGTCAAGTTTAAAATGAGCTCAATGGGTCCAATGAACTTCTTCCTTGGACTCCAAATCAGTCAAAGATCAGATGGTATCTTAATCAATCAATCTAGATATGTTAGAGACATTCTAGAGAAATTTGCAATGAAAGACAGCAAAAGTGCAAGCACTCCAATGGAAACTCACAAACACCTACATCCTGATGTTGAGGGGGGAGGATGTAGATGAACACCTATACAGATCTATGATAGGTTCATTAATGTACTTAACTGCATCAAGACCTGACATTATGTATAGTGTTTGTGTCTGTGCAAGGTATCAAGCAAGACCTAAAGAACTACACTTGCAAGCAGTCAAAAGAATCTTCAGATACTTGAAAGGAAAACCTTCACTTGGTCTCTGGTACCCACATGCATCACCATTTGAACTCATAGCCTACACAGATAGTGACTATGGTGGTGAATGTCAAGATAAGAAATCTACTACTGGTGGATGTCAATTCTTTGGATAAAGGTTGGTGTCATGGCAATGCAAGAAACAAACCAATGTTTCAACTTCAACTGCTGAAGCAGAGTATGTAGCTGCATCTGCCTGCTGTGCTCAAGTTCTATGCATTCAAAATCAACTACTAGACTTTGGTATCTCTATCCTTAAAACTCCAATTTTTATAGATAATCAAAGTGCTATCAGTATTGTAAATAATCCAGTAAAACACTTTAAAACAAAACACATTGAAATTAGATTTCACTTTATAAGGGATTGCAATGAAAAGAAATTAATTAAAGTAGAGAAAATTCATATTGATAATCAATTGACAGATCTTTTTACAAAAGCATTTGATGTAGGAAGATTCAGCTTTTTGGTTAGCAGTATTGGAATGATTTTAATAAGTTGAGTCTAAAAGAAAAAACATATGTAAAGTGTTTTGTAAAATTTTAAATTTTTTTTTTTACTACTGGTTATTTATTACTACTGATTGTATGCTTCTACTATACTTTAGTACTGATAGGGTTTCTCGGTAGAAATTAGGTCAATTATGAAAACAATAGTTACTACTGATGTTTCTACTACTGATACCTAGTTACTACTGATAGACCGTTATCTGGAAAATACTTAAATTACATTACTGACCCTCATAAAAAATAGCCGTTGTGTTATTATTCGAAGGACATTTTGGTCTTTTTGCAGGTTAAATCGAAAAATATAAATAGCAGACTGAGATTAGTTTAGCATTATCTTCTCCTCGATTCGACAAATCCTACGCCAAACCCTAATCCTCTGCAAAAACCGATCAAAACCCTGCATCAGTAACAACTCCATTCCTTTCACCAAAGTGAAATACGTTCCAAAACGAACATTCTCTCTGAAAGATTCATAACAACAGATCAAAATCAAGCAGAATGGCAACCCTAAAATCACTCGATGTCACAACTGATCTCAAATTTTCTGAATTCCACAATATGTGTGCTTTCTTGAGAAATCCAGATGGTACAAAGGACTTTCGTCCTATTGTGATGTTCCTAAAGAACTCATATATAAAGTTTGCTCTCACCATCAATCCTAAAGCATATCAACAACACCTAGTTGATTTCTGGACAAATGCTGAAAGAGTTGAAGACTCCAATATGTCCAAAATCAAGTCTATTGTAGATGGAAATGAGATCATTATCACTGAACAATCAATCCGAAATCATCTTCAACTCAATGATGAGTCAGGTATGTTCTCTCTTCCAAAGGAAGATCTTGTTGAAACTTTACAGAAAATGGGGTATGAAGGAAGACCAGATATAGTTACTTTTCAAAAGGGTCTTCTTTCACCTCAATGGAAGTTTTTGATACATACTATTCAACATTGTATCTCTCCAAAAAGAAGCACTTGGAATGAGTTCAACAAATCAATAGCATCTGCTGTTATTTGTCTGAGCACAGGACAAGTCTTCAATTTTTCAAATATGATTTTGGAAGGAATGCTTGGAAACTTATCATCCTCAAAATTTTTAATGTATCCAAGATTTCTAACTCATATAATAAACTGTGAACTACAAAATCTTTCAATTCCTAAAAACAGATTTGTTACACCAGAATTAAATAAAAAGGTGTTTGCAAACATGAGAAAACAATTTAAATTTTCTAGTAAAGATACTCCACTTTTCTCAAACATGATCTATGATCATCCCCCAACTGGAGAAGGTTCAAGTCACCCCATTGAACCCCAACCAACTCCACCACCAAATACAGCCCAAACAGAACCCTTTCAGTCCACTCAATTAAATGAGCCAACAGATGTCCTGCAAGTGTCCTAGGTACATGAAATTAATCCCCAGAGTGCTACTCTTCACTCTGAGGAAGACCAGACCAGAACCAAACAAATTTCTAAAACTTATAAAAGGAAGAGAACTTCCTTAAAGGACACCAGGGGACCAATTGAGTCACACCCCAGGCTCCAAGAGTTGTCCTCCAAGGAGGAGAGAGGGCATGAGGAAAGGGCTCTCACTACTGATGCCCCAAAGGTGGGTGCACAGGCTAGTGAGAACATCATTAGGACCCAGACCTCGGCAACTCTCAGTGATGAATCAGAATTTGAGGAGTTACTGAGAGGACCCCTGTGCCAAGAAACCACAAGGGGGGGGGGGGCACTAATGCTTCTTCTAGGAAGAAGAGAGTGTCCAAACAACCCAATTTATCACCAAGAAGTGATAAGGGTAGAACTGAACAAACTGAATTGACTGATAGGATGGAAAACCTCAAAGCCAATGTACCAAATGAGCCCAATGATCCACCCAAATGGGCTGAGGGCAGTATTAAAGAAACAAAATTGACGGATAGGAAGGAAAACCTTAAAACCACTGTACAACATTGTCTGAATTTATTAAACAATCAAGGGAAAACCATGACCTACATGAAGCACTACATTAATACCTTGAATAGAAGACAGAAGAGGTTCGAACATAGGCTTCAAAAACAATCAAATTTGATCAGGAAACTACAAAGAAAAATTGCCAGTAGTGAGACTCAACAAGTTGAGATCACTAAGGGGGAGAAAGATCAAATTCAAGGGATGATTGATCAATCAATTGCAGCAGCAGCCCTTTTAAACTTAAAAGAGGTCCATGGTGAAATAGGTTATAGTATTGGTGAGAACCTGTATAAAGAAATGGAAAATCTGGATGATGATGTATTTGTGTCTGCAAACCAATCACAAACTGCAGAACAAATAAACTCACCAGTTACTACTGAAGTCATTGAAACTACTGATCCAATGGAAATTGAGGAAAACCAGGATCAAGAGGTTGTTACTACTGAAGCTATTAAAGAGAAAGTGTAACACCACAATCCTAGAGCCATTTTTTTTAATATGCATACGGAAGCGATTTTAGAAAAACTATAAACCCGAATTATTACATATTATAAAGGCCATTTACATATTAACCAAAATATATAAAACGTTTAAAGGTGTTACTGAAAAATAGGCTCGACCCGGTTTACAAAATCAGAGTACGACCAGACTTCCAAAACCCGACTCTAGTCAAGCCAAATCCACAACCTGAAAAGAGTCAACAAATGAGGGATTAGCACAAAGCTAAGTGAATAGAAATAACAATCAATTTGCATAACCACAACAAATTAGAAATCAAGAGAAATCGAAAGGGAGAAAACCGTCCAAACTTCCACAAGCAATTGGACGTTACGAGAGTATCGGCGGACTTGCAAGGTACCTACAACTGTTGTTGGCCGAACAACAGTTTACCGATGGCTACTTTACTATTAGCACGGTACTCACCCCTGACGGAACACATTCGTAGGAGTCCGAGCACCCCATCCAATAGTAACGAAGCCTAGCCGAAAACCACCATAGCTAAACTCTAGAAAACATGTGCACATACTACCATTAACAATCCCACAATTAATGGTACCACTGGAAAATCAATGAAAACCAAGAAAATGAATTTTCCCAAATCAACCAAGAAATCTGCTCATGACCAAGTTCGCGTCGTGAACTCAGAGTTCGCGTCGCGAACTAGGAGTTCACGATTCGGGAACTATATCACGACCAAACCCCAATTTCTCTGTCCCGAGTTCGCGATCTCGAACACAAGTTCGCGTCGCGAACTACACCAGATACCCAATTCCTGCACTTTTTCTCAAAACTCTACCATTCCCTAATTTTGTACATCACACAAGAAAGAAGGTTAAGTCCACTCACCTTAGCTTCCTTTCCGTGCCGAGCTCAATGATATTATATCACTGAGGCTCCTTCCCTTTTCCTGTACAAAATGAATACCGAATTAGTTACCCGAAATCACCAAATGTTTAATAAATAATACAAGCTTAAGGCCACATCTTGCAACCACAACTTACAACCAATTACTTGCAATTGTACCTATAACCAATACTAAAGTCTAATAGTTCATCAAGTCAATTCATTATGCCAATTGGCCAAATTGCACCTTAGGCCCAAACGGGTCGAAACAAGAACCATGAGTCGGGCATTCACACAACATTATCCAATGAGTTAGAATACATGATCAACATCATAATTACATAACCAACATACTTCTTGCATCCAATTGCAAGTGTTACCAATTTTGACTTTACTTAAGCCAATTGCACAATTAAGCAATCAAACGGGTCAAGACACGAAACCAACACACTTGATCTTACAATTCATTCAACTAACACATTTCTAGCATGAAATTGATAATTAAAGTTTACAAGCCATACAAGACCAAAAGTCAATTCCCAGATTTGACCAAAGTCAACAATTCACAATTTTAGCTAGTTATGACCAAATTTCCATCTAGCCAAACACTACCATTTCTTAGGCATTATCTCAATAATTAACTAGTGATCTTCATACTTAACAATTACCATTCTAACATGCATAATTCAACTAACAAAGCTTCAAGAACACCAAAATATACCATTCACCAAAATTAGGAAAAACCCAACTTCTTCCCAAAACCACCATTGATGGAGCTTTATGAAAGCTTCATCCAATGAACTACAACTAACAATTCAACACATACAACTTGCAAGAACTCAATTAGACACCACAACATGCATCAATTCAAGATTACAAACAAGATTCATCAAGAAATTCATAAAAACCCACTTAACTCAAGAACCCTAATTCAACAAAACTCAAGAACATGAACCCTAGCTCAAGGAGGAAGAGAACTTACTTAGATTTGCTTCTAGATTCTGAAAATCACAAGGAAGAGGCAAGAACTTCAAGATTTAAGCATCAATTTGGAAGAAACTCAAGAAAGTGAGAGTGTGTGTGTGTGTCGATCTAGCAGAGAAAGAGAACAAGGAGAGACCAAAAAAAAAACATCTGCCCTCTTCACTAAACACGTACACACCCCTTTCCCACACAGGTATTTTCAGTTAAACACAGTACAGGATAATAGGTTCGCAGATAATTTAATTAGACCTAACTAACTCTAATTTTAACAACGAAGATATTTTTAGAACCCTGGTTCAGAAATGAACCCAAATGTGTAAAAATCATTTTAACATTTAAATATGTCAGTTTTACTTAATTTTTAACCCCATGGTTAAAAATACAATTAATTCAATTAAATCAAATAAAATTAAATAAAATAATAAAATAATAAAAAATAAGATATTATTTACCGAAAGTAATTAAAAATTCTAGGCCGGGTCTCAGGATGTTACAATTCTACCCCCCTTAAAAAGATTTCGTCCTCGAAATCTCACTGATTCCACACAAAAGAAATAAAACAAGTTTATAAATATCATTAAATCTCTGACTCATATTTACATGACAAAATAATAACCCTTATTGTTCCTCCATATTACTAACATTATCGAAATTATAATTTATTAAATCCTCATTTTCTTTTCTTTGTAATTTCAAACTTAGTGTCTCATCTGACAAATTCTCTAGTTACGTTGTTTTTAATTTATCCACTTAACGAGAAGTCATTTCCATATACATAATTCACATATTAATCATAATTTCTTCTGTTAATCACACACTGTAAACTCTTTCGGTATGCACAATTTGCATGTTTTATATTTAAAAGTTGATAATTACGTAATGTCATTTATCACAATTTCCAAGTCATGGTCCGCATAACTCTACTTAAACGATTAAAACCATTGCAAAGCATAGACAATCTATTTTTATTTAAAGTAATGCAACATTTTAAGTGTCTTAGATTCTCAAATATCCTCTTATGTTTATTATTTCAACAAAATTTTGCACTCTTAAGCGGTTTAACTTGTTAAAAATCTCAAAATTACACTTTTCGAAATCCGAATTCTAATCAATTTTCACATATAACGGCATTAATTCTCATTATTTCAAAATGTATCTTTAATAAATTTCTCAATCTTATTAAATTTTATATTCACTCTGAAATTTATCCATCAATATAATCGGAAATCAATTCAATATGGTCAATAAATTTAATTCTTCATGTCAATTTTCATTCACACATTGAACATAAAAGGCATTTTTAGAAAATCCAACCTATAACAATTCGAGTCATAAAGAAATCATTAAGATATATTTCATTAACTTTCTTTCTCATTTAACATCTATAACACATGAAAGAACCAATTAACACTTTTATAAGCATACAACGATGTATTTCAACTAAGTGGCCAAGCAAAATAAAAGTCAACATGTCAGTCTTCACTCTTCAAACCACTACTATCTTCATTTGTTAGCAATTCAGTATATCATTTAACAATATAATCATAATTCAATATACAATGGTCAATAAATTCGGCTAACACTTATCGAGTTACTACATGTGACTTGATAGGTCAAGGCAATTAATTAAATTTTCTTAAATCAAGTAGAAATCCTACATAGGACTACTCAGTCAATGCCTAAGATTACACCAATCTAACTATAGGCATCACATTAACGGACGAGTACAACAATCATTTACCAAAACAAATTGAACTTCAAACAAATAGATGAAGACTTAAATCCATATATCACTAACTATCTTTATTCCTAATGGAGTAGACACACACGTAAACAAATTTCAGTTCAACATATAATTCATAATCGCAATTAAGCAATTTACTTCAATTCAATTAACATACATATAATTATATAGATTTTCAAAGACATACCTGTGATATCATCATCAGTGGAGGTGGTATCTTGGACAATCATCTGAAATGACCTACCCTCGGGTGGAGGGTGATTCTTCCTCTTCTGGCCCGTTGAAGATAACGATCCACTCATCGACCCCGACCCTGAACCCAATTTCCTCTCTGAAGGACAATCACCGGCCCTGTGACCCTCTTTCTGACAATTCCAACATACATTTCGCGGGAACCTACAATCATTCCACTCGTGCCCGAACTGACCACACTTAACACATCGCATAGTCTGAGTTGTACAACCACCTGTGTGAGAAGATCTGCACCTAGCACACCACTGTGCCTTCTGACCCGAATTACTTCCGGACTGTCCACAATTCGAGTTTCCATGATTTTGATTTCCCTGCCCTTTCTTATTTTGTTGGAGATCTGATTGTCCAGACTTAAACTTTTGATACTCTGACCTATCCCTGATCACCCAATCTCGAGTATTCAAATCACCTTCTACTGTTTTGGCCAAATCGAAGGCCTGCGATAAAGTGGTTGCGAGCCTCGCTGTAGTTCGGTATTCGGGTCGCAAAGCTCCAATAAAATGTTTTATTTTCGAAGACTCATCAGGTACCCATTGTTGTACAAATCTTAATTTTTCATTGAACTGCTCGATCAAATCATCTACCGTCATCCCCTCTGTCATCCGCAAATTTATAAATTCTGATCGAATTCTATCCATTTCAAATGAATTACAATAACGCTTACATACCTGCTCTCTAAATTGATCCCACGTTATATTGTCTTTAATTTCCTTGGGTAAATGTTCAATCAGGGTGTCCCACCAATTCATTGCACCGCCTGTTAATTTTCGTGTAGCATACATCACCCGATATTTATCATCACAACCGCAAGCATCTAAAGTTCTCTCCATTTCCCTCAACCAGTTCATTGTGACATTGGGGTCTCTACTTCCACTAAATTCAGGGGGTTTACAATCTAGGAATTGTTTGAAGGTGCAAGTCGGTTTCATACCTAATGGATAAGGTTAGTTCGTGAATTGATGTTGAGGTATACCTTGACTTGGGTTAACATAGTAGTATTGTGGCTGTGACATTACAGGATAAGGTTCGAATGAGGTTGACATTAGGGGAACCGTCATGGTAAAGGCGGGAGTTGTGGGAATTTGCATGGTAGGGGCGGATAATATAGGGGTAAACATGTGAGGGATGTTTGGTGGTTGGTTATTCTGATTCTGATTCATGCTATCAACAAGTTTTGGAGGTGTTCCAATCGACTTTCCATTCTTATAATATAATCTTCTCTATCTGCATTTGCATCTCTAGACGTACCAATGATTTCCGTTTCGGGGTTCGACGGGATTACCAACGGGTTGGGATCGTTATCGGCCATACCTGTAACAACACAACATCTCACGAACTCTTAGTTTAATCCGTTAGTACCTAACATACTAACTATTACTAAACCACAATTCATATTCACTCTACTAATCCACTCCAAAATTAAGGAAGTTTGACCAACTCGAGCCAAGATTTGGGAATGGTACACCTAAATGTGCAACCATCGCCAAACCTAGGCTCTGATACCAAATTGTAACACAACAATCCTAGAGCCATTTTTTTTTTAATATGCATACGGAAGCGATTTTAGAAAAACTATAAACCCGAATTATTACATATTATAAAGGCCATTTACATATTAACCAAATTATATAAAACGTTTAAAGGTGTTATGGAAAAATAGGCTCGACCCGGTTTACAAAATCAGAGTACGGTCAGACTTCCAAAACCCGACTCTAGTCAAGCCAAATCCACAACCTGAAAAGAGTCAACAAATGAGGGATTAGCACAAAGCTAAGTGAATAGAAATAACAATCAATTTGCATAACCACAACAAATTAGAAATCAAGAGAAATCGAAAGGGAGAAAACCGTCCAAACTTCCACAAGCAATTGGACGTTACGAGAGTATCGGCGGACTTGCAAGGTACCTACAACTGTTGTTGGCCGAACAACAGTTTACCGATGGCTACTTTACTATTAGCACGGTACTCACCCCTGACGGAACACATTCGTAGGAGTCCGAGCACCCCATCCAATAGTAACGAAGCCTAGCCGAAAACCACCATAGCTAAACTCTAGAAAACATGTGCACATACTACCATTAACAATCCCACAATTAATGGTACCACTGGAAAATCAATGAAAACCAAGAAAATGAATTTTCCCAAATCAACCAAGAAATCTGCTCATGACCAAGTTCGCGTCGCGAACTAGGAGTTCACGATTCGGGAACTATATCACGACCAAACCCCAATTTCTCTGTCCCGAGTTCGCGATCTCGAACACAAGTTCGCGTCGCGAACTACACCAGATACCCAATTCCTGCACTTTTTCTCAAAACTCTACCATTCCCTAATTTTGTACATCACACAAGAAAGAAGGTTAAGTCCACTCACCTTAGCTTCCTTTCCGTGCCGAGCTCAATGATATTATATCACTGAGGCTCCTTCCCTTTTCCTGTACAAAATGAATACCGAATTAGTTACCCGAAATCACCAAATGTTTAATAAATAATACAAGCTTAAGGCCACATCTTGCAACCACAACTTACAACCAATTACTTGCAATTGTACCTATAACCAATACTAAAGTCTAATAGTTCATCAAGTCAATTCATTATGCCAATTGGCCAAATTGCACCTTAGGCCCAAACGGGTCAAAACAAGAACCATGAGTCGGGCATTCACACAACATTATCCAATGAGTTAGACTACATGATCAACATCATAATTACATAACCAACATACTTCTTGCATCCAATTGCAAGTGTTACCAATTTTGACTTTACTTAAGCCAATTGCACAATTAAGCAATCAAACGGGTCAAGACACGAAACCAACACACTTGATCTTACAATTCATTCAACTAACACATTTCTAGCATGAAATTGATAATTAAAGTTTAAGAGCCATACAAGACCAAAAGTCAATTCCCAGATTTGACCAAAGTCAACAATTCACAATTTTAGCTAGTTATGACCAAATTTCCATCTAGCCAAACACTACCATTTCTTAGGCATTATCTCAATAATTAACTAGTGATCTTCATACTTAACAATTACCATTCTAACATGCATAATTCAACTAACAAAGCTTCAAGAACACCAAAATATACCATTCACCAAAATTAGGGAAAAACCCATCTTCTTCCCAAAACCACCATTGATGGAGCTTTATGAAAGCTTCATCCAATGAACTACAACTAACAATTCAACACATACAACTTGCAAGAACTCAATTAGACACCACAACATGCATCAATTCAAGATTACAAACAAGATTCATCAAGAAATTCATAAAAACCCACTTAACTCAAGAACCCTAATTCAACAAAACTCAAGAACATGAACCCTAGCTCAAGGAGGAAGAGAACTTACTTAGATTTGCTTCTAGATTCTGAAAATCACAAGGAAGAGGCAAGAACTTCAAGATTTAAGCATCAATTTGGAAGAAACTCAAGAAAGTGAGAGTGTGTGTGTGTGTGTCTATCTAGCAGAGAAAGAGAACAAGGAGAGACCAAAAAAAAAAAAACATCTGCCCTCTTCGCTAAACACGTACACAGCAGATAATTTAATTAGACCTAACTAACTCTAATTTTAACAACGAAGATATTTTTAGAACCCTGGTTCAGAAATGAACCCAAATGTGTAAAAATCATTTTAACATTTAAATATCTCAGTTTTACTTAATTTTTAACCCCATGGTTAAAAATAAAATTAATTCAATTAAATCAAATAAAATTAAATAAAATAATAAAATAATAAAAAATAAGATATTACTTACCGAAAGTAATTAAAAATTCTAGGCCGGGTCTCAGGATGTTACAGAAAGAAAGTTCAGTAGTAAATGCACCAGAAGAAGAGTTTATGGATACTACTGATGCCCTAGCAGTAGTAACTCCAATAACAACCTCACCCGTAGTAAATGAAGAACAACAAGTTGTGGTGTATAAACCTGAAAGTACACCAGTAGCAATCACAACAACAATCACACCAGTAGCAACCACCTAGGTTACTACTGAAGAAGAAGATGAAGAGATTCCTGAGCTTCTTGAGAAAGAACAGATTATCATTGTTACAAAACCTAAAACACCACAACAGCCACTTGTCATACCTGATATTGATGACAATGTAAATTGGTATGAAGTAGATGAATGTGAACTTCCTCCACACCCCAAGATACTTCCTCAAAATGAAATTCATCTATTCTCTCCATCAATAATATTACCAGAAGTCCCTGATATGAAATATATTCCACCTAAACTTTCAATATGTATTGGAAAAGGAAAAGAAATTTTTAATGATGACTATCCAAACAGAGCTCTAGGTCATTATATGGTAAACAAAATGAATCTGGTAAGAAAAGACAGGTTAGACAAATTGAAAGTGAAGAAGATCAGATATGCAAGAAAAGTTGCTAAAACTCAAGCTCTTGAAGACAAGAGAAAGGCTGAAGAGGAAAGATTGAAAAATTCTGAAAGTCAAGAAACTGAGGTACAAGTTCCTCAAATAGAAGGTGTCCTGGTAGAAGGTCAAAAAACAGAATTTGAAAGACATAGAAAAATAGAAGAAGAACATTTAAATTGTCTTGAAGACCTTGTAGCCGAATGTAAAAGGGAAAAGGCTGACCTACCAGATGACATATTTGAACAGAAAAAGAATATGATTGATTTTTTGAAGTCAAAGGGGCATAGTGCAAAATCTTTTGGTAGAATGAAGATGATCACAATAGTAGAGAAATATTGTACTGCCAAAAAGAAAGAATTAGCTGAATTAAAAGTTGAAGCTGAAAAAGAAAAAGTTCTAATTGAAATAGATCCCATGACAGTACTCACCAGAGTTCCAACAACTGGAGAATGTTCAATACCTCTTGAGAAAAGACAAAGAGATGAAGTTGAAACAGAGCAAAGGAAGAAAAAGAAACAGGAAATACAGGTATTTGACACTCCTGTTGCTCCCATTGAAGATAATCCAATCATAAATTGGAGAATGGTTGGTGATGCTATTGAGATTATTAGACAAGACAAATCAGTTCAAAGATTTACTGGCTGGAAACCATTAGTTATGTCTTGTAGCAGAGCTGATATTATTAAAGTCCTGATTATAGGCAAACCAAGAATGACTAAGAAGTCATGGAAGAACTCAGGTGCTGGATACTTAACCAAGATGATAGATGTTGCATTTTATCCAGATCAATATCCTGAAATATTTTCAAGCACAGAAAATGTGTATGCTTGGAATGTGCTACCCACAGTGAATATGTATTTCTTTGAAAGATCAAGCAAAAACTGTGAACTGTACTTATATGAAAGAGAATATCCACATTCTGAGGAAACAATGTATCAGCTATATACAAACTCAATGATGAAACCCCATGATGCTGTAATGTTCCATAACAAACTTAACTATTTTATCAAAAGAAACAGCAAGTATATTATTGCTCAGAGAAAGCTGCAAAATCAAAGAACAATTGAAGGCAGACAAAGAAGAGCTAAACAATTAGAAGAACAAGCTAAGAAGAATGAAGAGCAAAAAGAAACTTGATTAATTCAAAGCGAATTAATAAGTTTAGGGGGAGATTGTTGGGATATAAAACAAAGATATCATTCTATTACTGATGATGCAGTTGGTACTGATTCAAGAATGAAGTTAGTACTGATGGGGCAGAAATGATATATACTACTAATGCTAAGCTTGGACGTTATTACTGATGATGAATACTACTGACGATCAACAAATACTACTGATTCTATTTATGGTGCTGATCGAGTCCGAGATTCTAGCTTAGTTTGTTATAGGATGTATATCTTTATGTAATTCAATTGTAATCGATTCCTAGAATAACTAGGTTAAAGTTTTAAGCTTCAAGGACTATTATATATAGTTCCTTATGAATTGTAAACATACGTGTATTGATCGAAAGAATTAATACATTGAAGCTTTTTGTGATAAACTGTGTACTTCATTTTATTCTTATTCAATTACAGTTTACATTGTTCTTAATCTAATAACATAAGTGTTAATCCGCTGTAACTTCTTGTGTTAGTAGATCTGGGTTTCTAATAACTTGATTAAGTTATTCAATCCTGACAGTTAGTATTAGATATATATATATAGTTTTTGTTTATTGTATGACTCAATCTCAATTGTATAGATGTTTCGGGTTCACTAACAATTCTTATGTTCTTTGTATCTATATATAGTAGAGTTGTATACTAGGAAGTCCAAAGGATTTGTCTAGTCCTAAGGGACAAATCCTAGCCATTGGATCAAGATGGACAAGATCAAATCCCCCACCTACAACCACCGCCGGCCGCCGGTGGCCGGCGGCGGCGGCCGACGGTGGTGGTGGTGGTGGCTGACAGTGAAGGTGCTGGGCTAATGGGGGTGGTGGTGGTATTGATGTATCGAAGCACATGTGCTTCACTAAATATAGCATATTACTTCGAAGCACATGTGCTTCAGGTCACGAAGCACATGTGCTTCAAGTCACTAAAAACATGAGTTTCTAACACACACAAGGGAGCATACGAAGCACATGTGCTTGACGTTATGAAGCACATGTGCTTCACTATACGGAAATAAAATCAAAACAAGTGACGAACACATCATTATGAAGCACATGTGCTTCATAAAGCCAAGCACATGTGCTTCATAAAGCCAATGTTTCATAAAGCCAAGTACATGTGTTTTTGTTCCTGAACACATGTAACTTACAAACAAGTCATTTGTGTTTGAATCACGAAGCACATGTGCTTGACGTTATGAAGCACATGTGCTTCACTACACGGAAAAAAAATCAAAACAAGTCACGAAGCACATGTGCTTCCAGTCACGACTACCACCACCGGCGGCCACCTCCGGCCGCCGGCCGCCGGCCGCCGCCGCCGGCCGTCCGCCGTCGGCCGCCGTCTCCGGCTGCCGGAGAAGCACATGTGCTTGTAGTGGTGGTGGTGGTTTTGAATCTTGATCTTTACCATTAATTTTTCTTGATCCAAGGGCTAATAAATGTCCCTTGAGACTAGATAAAATTAATGGACTACCTTGAACATTTCACATATATAGTAATCAATAATATAGTTATAACTACTAGAATTTTGTTATTTTACCGCCACTCTATATAAAGAATGTAAATTATGCCTTATGACTTGGGCAGGTTGTAGTCATCACCACCCATGTTTATCCTTAACGTTAAATACAATCTAGCTATTGTTGTAAATTTATAATCTGTGATAATATATTCAGACAATCATAAAAGTAAAAGTCGTATTTAATATTGATAGTTCAGTATCAAACCCAATAATAAGAAAGAATCGACTTGAACCTTGATGAAATATATATACCGCACAGAATGAATCTGGTTCCCCTGTAATCCACACATGATGTTTGGTTTGGATGTGTTCGGTTGAACCGAATTGGATCTGATCCTTGATGACACACCAACACATATAATTATAAGTTAATTTACATGTCATGTTTTATGTATTATATAATGATATTTAAATGTTAATCGATGGATCAACATATTGGAAAAAATTTTACTTGGTACAATGTAGTTTTTTGAAAGCTTATTGTAAAAATATCGTGATTTTATTTGGATAGGAGATAACGTGGCCCCTTGGGATTAATATTGCCAACTTCATAGCAATGTGCCCATATCAGTAGTTGGTTGTTCTCCACTCAGGTTGGGAAGTTCAAAATAAAGTTTTATCTGAGGTATTATTATGTATTCTTATGTGTCTTTGAATAGTTGCAGCGACCATATATAACTCGTGTTTTAAGGAACTAATTTTTTATTTTAGTATCAATTAAAGGTTTCAGAATCTACAAAACGCCCCTAGTGTTCGGATTTTCATATGTTTAAAATGTTAAAAAGAAAATGTGCGTCAAAGTTTGGAGATCCCAAAATGCACTTAATTTTAAGACAAGGAAATACGCAAAGATTGTCATGTAGATCTTATTAATGAATATTCATTTATTTGGGCATGTAATCGTAGCGTCAAGTTCAAAGTTGGTTGGTTAGATACTTAGATTGGTTAAAAAATTTCATAAACCTTTTGTAATTTGTTTCTTTTGGTAGTTTTTCTCTAGTTTTATTTATTGATAGCTATTTCAAAAAAAAAAAATCTACATTAAATAAAAGGTGTTCTTGAAATTTTCAATTACTATGAACTAATTCGAGTATGGGCTCTTTGACATAACTTTTAAACATTTTTTTAATTTTAAAATCGTATTTTATTTATGGGTTTTGATAATATATAAGATAACATAAGTCCGAAGCATTTGAGTTGTCTCGACCCATAGTGTATAAATTTTGCCGAACATTACGAGACATGATCGAGCATACAACGAGCAACCCGAGCAAATAGTTAATTTGTGAAACGTGGCAAATTCTTGTTCACACATAGTGGCCTAATTTAATCACTTCTTTTATGTGTTGCACCCCAAATGTGGAAAGTTAAAAAAAAAGTGGCTTTTTATAATACGCTTGGGATTTGATGTGTACTTCTAGGACATTCATGGGTTGAAAAAAGTGTAATTATTAAATATTTTGATAAGATATGTTTTTGAATAGAAAAGATTTATATTTATATTAGGGTTTTCTAACGTATGTTTCTGTGGCATATAGTAGGTGTAATTAATGAACATCAAATTTCTATTTAAATCGAGAATCGTATTTATTGCATCTTCAAAAATTGTAAAAGTTAAAGTTCATTAATGTTATTCAAGATATATTAGAACATTGAAAACTTCATTAATTGCCCCTAATGTATGCCCCACGTTAGAAAAACCCTTTATATTAACGTTAAATATCTCTATAAAGTCACAAAGATTAACCATGTGAGCATCAATATATGAGTATTGATTACGTCTAATACAAGTCATCGAACTAATATGATATTATATAGGCATGTCAACGTACATTTAAATTTAACCTAACAAAAGTAACGGATTTTTGTATTCTTGTTCATTGTTGAAAAAAATTAAGTGTTTATGAGCAGTTCGTGGATATTTCAATAAGACTCCAAGCTAATGTTGCTAAATTAACAATCTATTGATCGGCTATTGAGCATTCGTGACATTGATATTAGATTTTCATTCACCACCTAAAATTGCAGTTATTTTAATAAGTAATTTGTATATCACAACTTTACTATATACACCAAACTATGTAAATTTTACATCAAATTGGACACTATATTAAGCAATGATTATGATGATAGAATTAAAAGTTGTAGACAAGTCACCCGTGCCGGCCATAGGCGTGTTCAACCAGTGCTTTGGAACAGGGCCCAAATTTTTTAATATATGTAGATGTCCATTAGGCCCATTTCTTAATTAGTTTTATCACATGTAATTATTTAATATCAGTTGGTAACGAATTGGGAATAACGGCTGCAAAAGGCCAACATTGAACGATTTTTCACCTTCAAACAACGAAACGATTCATCTCCTTCAAGCAATCAAACAGCGTATTATTCTTCTCCGTAAAAGTTAAAACAACAGAAGATTCGGGTCATTCGGCTCTTTCGTCGTCGATCATACGCGAGACTGAATGCACGAACACACCCTTCTTCGGTGTAATCAGTCAACGATTAAGTGCGACTCTGTTATTTTGTATTCAGTCAATGATTCTTGACTTCTTGTTCAGTGTTCGTGATTTCCTCGTAAATCACAGGTAACATAATTTTAATTTGTTTTACATTCATTCTTGTATTGTAAACCGTCAACGGATATGAATCATGATTTGTAAATTGTAAGTTGTATAAACTGCAGTTTGGTTGCTCAAGAAGGGATTAAAAGAAAATGCAGTATCCAATTTGGTTGCTCAACAGGAGGTTAAATACAAATTTTAGAGTTCAAAAATTTTAGGGCCTTTTTAGATAAATTACGCAGGCCTTTAAATTCTCGTGACCAACCCTGCAAGTCACTACTTTTTTATTAACATATTTTGATTAGATGTCCGGTATATCACAAGGCCACAACGTATAACACCCTCAATTAAAAGAGCTGAAGATCGATTGGTAGTCGATTAGGACGTAACACGATTCTCGTTTTTCTTTTTCTTTTTGTGCTACTTGCTTGTGATAGGGATTTGACGTAAATAAAACACTAGCTGGTACCCGCGCAATGCGGCGGCGGGTCCCTCTAACTATATTTTTGCAGTGGTGATATTGATGTGGTGACAGGTGGGCGGTGCATTATTATGGTGGTTGACTGTGTACTGGTGTGGAATATACAAACTGATTCTTGCAATCACAATCTCTTACACAACATGCTTGGTGACTTGGTGCGATTCTAGAGGTATAGGTCATTAAAGCCAGTTTCGCGTTCATACAAAGAATTTAAAAAATAGTTAAAGTAACAATTATTTTAATAAACAAGTTGCCAACAAAAACATGAAAGGTCCACTCTTCTTTTAGTTCCCGTTGAACCCCTGAGATGAAATTACAAAGCTCAAAGAAGCATGGTTGTACATCAGTTTAAGAATTACATGTTTGACCGGTATTAATTGTGTCACACATTTCCCGTTTGAAAAGTTTAACCGGTTTGGCCAATTATTATTATTTTGTCTAAAAATAATTGACATTAACACATAAATTTAGATAGTGATCGACAGAGACGAGAAAAAAATTGTTCCTAAAGAATACACTATCATAATTTCTTAAATGAACTAAATTATAGCAAAAAAATGTGTCTTAAGGCTCCGACTTAACTTAAAAAAAAGTTTCAAAATTTGACTGGATCTCTAAAAAACAGCATCAAAACACTATACTTTCAAAAATTTACAACTTTGATCAAATTTATAAAATACAAACATAGGTCAAATCAAACAAGCTTGTAAATTTATTTGCATTTTCATATGTATCTGCAAATTCGGGATGATTGAGTTGCTCTATGTCTAGAGGCTAAATGGCCAATGTTAAGCCAATTTAGCCCGAAACCATTTTCATACTTGTATGTTTGTAACCAACAAATCGGTACCTCGCCCCCTTGGTTTATACTTGCTATCAACAGAATACTTACGTTGAAAACCATAACAATAGTCGTAACCAGATCGATAACTGTTCCCGTATTGACCATATAACTTGTTTGGATACATTCGGTTCATATATCCACTTACTGCATTTAATTCAGACATCTGCATTGAACACTGCAAAACCGCACATACATCAAAACTTTACAAAACACCACAAATGTGAATGACCTATAAAAAAAGTTACAAAAATTTGGTTTACCATGAGATGAAAAATGTTTTTCTGATTTTCTGATGAGTTGTTTACTTTGTTTTTAGTTCATGGATGTAAATACTTTGAGGTACCTAACATGTATCATTTTAGAAGCCAACTCCCATCGACCCACCCAATACGTTACCTTTAAAAGAAATACAACAGAAAAAAAAACCAGAAAAGTAACTAAAAGCTGATCCAATTTGATAGAAGCATCACTTACAGATGTGAAAAGTTACTTTGGCTTCTCTTGTAAACTCACCAACGACTTCAAATGATTTCAAAACACCTGAGTCAATCTTGTTAGCAAGAATTAAAAATCAGTCATATTAATTCACAAACGCATCCACAAATTAATGAATTCTAACCTATATTGCTCTGCTGTCAAAACAACACAAATTAATGAATTCTAACCACAATTTATGTGAAGCTTGGAGAGTTGAAAGAGCTAATATAAAAAACAACTATGCCATAAAACGATACACTTTGAAAACACCCATTCTTTCAACGGCACAAGTTAAACAAAAATAGGAGCCCAGTTGAAATTTAAATATAAAAAGACTCTAAAAAAATGCATAAAGTACTTGAAGATCACGGTTTTGATAATGTACAATTGACTAAAAGTAAACATGTGTGAAATAAATCCAATAACCATCAATTCTAGACACTTCCAGAAAAAAAAAAGATTATAATCAACAAGTTGTGCGTCATAGTGGTGAATTCTGAGATATTTAGTTATTTACCAGCTTTCACCTTCTTCAAGCTTCATTCATAGCCTTCTTGCATTTTCCTGTGAAAAATTAAATGTAATTTCCATGCTATCAGTAAAATCTCTAAATATAAAGATAACCTTATTATTTGATTCCAATTGTGTTAAAAGGCTGTACAGTTCTTCAGACAAATTTTATGAAAAAAACTCAAAACACGGAATTTGTGAGAAAGATTACCGCAAAATAAATGGGGAAAACGAATATACATGAAATAACAAGGTCAAAATTGAGCAGAATTACCTTTCCAAGTTTGTGAAGAAGTTTCCCTAAACCTATAGAGAGAATGATGATGTATAGACAAACAACAGCCATGGCCTATGTTGGTGTTTGACATGGACAAATTTCAGTTCATCTCCAAAAGGAAGCTAAATTAAATTCAAATTGCCTCTTTGAACCTATCAAGCAGCATATCCGAACGGACCACAAGGATTACCTTGAAACATTACCATTGGAAACATGAGCATAACAAAAGGATTACCTTGATAACTTTCTTAAATGCTCATCAGAAGCATTGAGAAAACGCTTTTCCTTCACAACTATTGCTAGATAAGATTACCGGAAAAACCAACAGTATTGGGCGATTTAAGTTGTAATTATATGAAATAAATAAATAATTTCAGTTACCAGTTCAATAAAAAAAAATTAATTCATCGTTATCAATTGAAATCTATAAACAAGCAGATTAAAATTTTCAAAGAACGAGAAATTAAGGGGAATATATGGATAGATAAGATTACCGGTGTGCATGATGTAAAAGGAATTGGGCACAACGAAGATGGCATCTTGTTCTCCTGCTGCTTTGATTTTCGTTTCTTAAACCTTCTATTCAAATCAACTCTTTGATATCTACCATGAGTTTCGAGTTCCAACACCCTTTGCAGTTCCCAAGCCGTCGGTTAATTATCCAGATTTGAATTTTGAAAATACAAGTTATTGGAACCAAATGCGAATATATACTGGGCATTTAGAAAGCCTATAACAGATGTTTGCAGGTCAGTTGGTAAGACGCTTGTTTATAACCTGGTCGTCGCGTGTTCGAATCCTCGCAGACGCATATTATTTTTAGCCACAAAAAGTTACAAAAATAGCAAGTGTGTTGGCTGAATTTTCAGCCTTGCTAATTAAGGAAATGGTAAACTCTTTATAATATAGTAGAGATAACCATAAAACGACAAAGTAACATAACTATGGATTAATTAGCAGGAAAAGAATTGTTTGGATCATTAACTAAAAGTAATCATTCAATCGTAACACCTTCGAATCATTAATCGTAACGTGTGTCATTTATTTACCTTATTTAGCCATCTTTACTTCCATGGCAATATTACGGCATGTCGGCATATACTCGAACCTTGGAGGATCGAAGACAACTAACCAACGGTTTTAGGATATCGGATAATGCAAGCATAAAACAAGATTAATCCTTGTCGTGCGTTGAGATAAACATTATCATACTTAAAAATATTGTTTTCTGGAATGATCAAGAGGTTTTAACATGTTATTAGATACAACAACAAATGTTTAATTTGAGAACAAAATTTAAATTTTAGCACTAAAAAATAATTGCCATTTTAAAATTTAAACGTTCTTAAATTGCTTACCGAGTTACTGTTGTGTATTGTACACTTTTACCGACACTTTATTCGTCGCGGAATAACTAACAAATAACGTTAAATGACTAACCCGGTTAAAACGTTTTGGTAGGTTTACAATTCGAATGCAACTAGATTTTAGTGTAAATAATTTAAATAAAATTCCGAAACATTTACATTGTTATTGCTCGGTGATGACAAACCTTGTGATCGCGTACGAGCCAGATCTTGCACTATGCTAGGATTCAAAGGAGAACCCCTCTATTGGTTCACACTCAAGGATTAGCCACGAACGGGCCTAAGTACCACTAGGTAGTACAAAGCACCCTTAAGAAGATAACACCGACACCAAAAACAATTTCGGCGGCAGTACGACGGCGGGGCACGGTGGCAGCCGGTCGTCAACGGCAGGAGGAGGGGTGGCCGGTTTTAGGGTAGAGCACAAAAGTGAAAAGTCTCTTTAACTTTCAGTGCTTGTCCGGAAGTCAAAAAAGCAGCTCACAATTGCATAAGTGATCAGCGAACTATCTACTAAGCCGCTCTACTAGCTTCCATCCGAAATCTTTGGAACTGCAAGTCAAGATAGACAAGATGACAATGATTGAAGTGAAAAGTCTCTTTAACTCTTAACCTTAACCTCTATTTATAAGAATTAATTAGGTTGATCCTTATTAAAGTCAAACTCTAATTAGCATAAACACACTTTTAATTAAACCCATTAATTAATCCTTTCTATTTATAAGAATTAATTAGGTTGATCCTTATTAAAGTCAAACTCTAATTAGCATAAACGTACTTTTAATTAAACCCATTAATTAATCCTTAGCCCAATAAGATTAACTAGTTAATAGCCGTTAACTTAATCTAGCCCACTGAGCCCGAAACACATTTCATTAGTCCAATGATTAAATAGGCTTGTTATCTCTCGTGTCCGTTGACGACTCAAGGGCAAACCGAATAGGACTCTAATTTACAACGAACCGAAAACCGATATAATTGATGATGTTGGACACCTATTCCATCAGTTACATTGTCAATTAGACTAATTTTACGTATTTTTTTCTTTACATTGACATTATTATTCTTGGCAGGGATGAGTGTAAAAATATGATTCTTCTAGATGCTAACAAAGAACCTGTTAAATTATACTAGTCTTGGAGTATAGGTTAAAACAAACACTTAAAGAAAGGTTTTATCAACTTATAATTATAAGCTATAAGCAAAAATTCATTAATAAATAGATAAAACTTGCTAAATCTATTACAGACGAACGTAAATTAACACTAACGGATGAACTTAAACGAACACTAGCGAACAAACTTAAATGAACACTAACGAACGAACTTAAACAAAACTAATGGACGAACTTAAACTAACACTAACGAGCGAACTTAAATGAACACTATGAACAAACGTAAATGAAAGTTAATGGACAAACAGAGACCCTTGTTCACAAACATAATCGAACAAACGAGCCCTCTATTCGTAGTCGTTCGTTTAATTAAACGAACACAAAATGTTGTTCAAGTTCGTTAATTTAACTAACGAGCGAACATAAACGAACTCCTGCCGACAGGGGCGGACTCCATGTGTTGCCTGCAGTGGCACATGCAGCTGCTCACTTTATATTACGTAGGGTAAAAATTTTAGAGAATTTTCTTTTCGTGTTACGGTGCTACTACTAGGTTAAAAACATTACCCAATAGCCCAAAACAATCTTAAATAAAAACTCAAGTGTTAGCTAATAGTTCAAACTCAAAGCTCAACCATAATATTAAACCAAATAAAAAAACCCAACGTGTACCTGGTACGCTTTATAGCTTTTAGCTTTATGAAATTAGTTCTTAGAAACTTGTTGTAATAAAACATGGTGTTTATGTAATGGGAGGTGATTTGGACACCACAATCATTGTTTTACATTACTTGTACACTTTGCTTTAAATGTCGTACAGTGTAGTGCATGAAATACTTTATGTAGTGTCGAAATCACTTCTCTTTTGTAATAGAGCCATTGTGTTAATTTCGTTTGTATTCAGGGACGCTGCCCCGAACCCCACGAGGGCGTCCCCCGACCCGCCCGTCGCTAGAGGCACTGCCCCTTGACTCCCTCATTTTTTATCCCCGCAAAAGTGTGTTACTACTAGTGTAAGTTTTTAGTTCTGCCTCTGCCTGTCGAACTTTTCATGAAAGATTTGTTGAACATTCGGTTCGTCTAGAAGTATACTCTTCTTAACGTGTTGAATAGTTTGAAAATGATTAGCTTAACTATGTTTTATAAATCAAGTATCAGTTTCAGAACTTAGATTGTTTTATAAACCAATCTTTCTTGGTGGTTAGATACCCAAATTTTAAAATCATAAACACTAACCAAACATTTTTATTGGCAATAAAAGATATTCCTTTATTTCCATACCCTCGAACCTAACACCCCTTAACATTCAACATAATAATGCATAAATGGGTTGTTAATAGGTTCGGAAGTTTGATTAATGCACATTCGGGCATACCATTTCAGTTCAAACGGACATGGTATATCAACGATTTTCCAGTAAAAGGCTACGTAGCAGGGGCGTCTCCGAGATTCTGAGTGCCCCGTGCGAATAGACGAAAATAGGCCCCCTAAATACAAAGATTTATATAAAAAGTTGGACATTCTAATTTTTTTCTATTTAATTACAAAATTGGCTTAAAATTTGAATGCTATATATATAAGATACATATAAAATTTGGGCCCCTAAAAAATGTGGGCCCTGTGCAACTACACCTCCTGCGCCTCCTCAAAGACACCTGCTACGTAGTATTGACAATGTTTTGGGCCACCACTTCACGAGTTTGCGTGTTTGGCCCGATAGTTGTGGACCACAAAAGATGAACACAAGTCGGTGTTGATATCAGTGCTACAGTGGTTTGTTCTAGGTAGTCTAAAGATTTTATAAAGTCACAACAGATAATTATTGGCCCTTGAATCAAGAAAAAGTCAAGATCAAAATCAACATTAAAAACACCACCACCACTACCTTCACATGTGATTCAATACATCAATAACCCACCACCACCCGCGGCGGCCGGAGGTGGTGGCCCGCGGCGGCGGCCGGCTGTGGTGGTGGTGGCCGGCGATGGTGAATTGAAATACATGTGATTCGAAATAATATGCTCGTCTGTATTTTGGAACCCCTGTTTTTAGTGAATCACATGTGTTTCACCTTTTGAAACACATGTGATTCGTAGTTCGTACGCTCCCATGTATTTAGAAACTCATGTTTTTATGAATCACATTTGTTTCGTGACTTGAAACACATGTGATTCGGTAATATGCTCGTATGTATATTGGAACCTCTGTTTCTAGTGAATCACATGTGTTTCGTGACTTGAAACACATGTGATTCGTAGTTCGTATGCTCTCCTGTTTTTAAAAAATCCTGTTTTTAGTGAATCACACGTGTTTCGTAACTTGAAACATATGTGATTCGAAATAATATGCTCGTCTGTATTTTGGAACCCCTGTTTTAGTGAAACAGATGCAGCCGCAGCGGCGGGCGGTGGCCGGAGGGGCCGACCGGCGGTGGTCGGCGGCGGCCGGATGTGTCAGTGGCTAAGGGATTTGATCTTACCATTTTGATCCAATGGCTAATATTCATCCCCTGGGACTCTAGAAAACTCTTGGACTACCTAGAACACAACTCTAGTGTTACATATTAATTTTGGTATAATAAAAATAATATGTATTTCATGAGTTTTATATTTTTGTTCTATAAGTTACAAGGTGCTTCAGCAGCTGGTGCAAAGACTAGTTGTTGCATCGAGTTGTAACAAAGATACCCTCATGTGCATTACTTGGAGTACTTAACAGAATAGTATATCACTGTTTAGCAAAGACTACGAGTGAAACATAGTTTCAAATATAAAAACTACTCATGTAATTTTTAAATTTAAAGAACTAAAGTTTTAATATGATACAAACATAAATAACCGTATAATTTACTCTTTCAATTATTTGAATTATCTTACCAAACACGCTGTTATTAATCGCCCTCAGGCTATTAGGTATGGGTACAACACCCACACTATTTTTTTCTGTCATATCATCTGTCACCTCAGCAAACACACCACCCCCCACACCACATCATTTGGTGGAAATGCCCACCACACCACACCATTTTAATTTTCATCTCATCATTTCATTTCTATTTATTTTTCACACAACTAATATTTTATATAATTTAAAATTAAAATACTTAAATTAAAATTAAAATTAAAATTAAAAATTACAATAATTAAATTAAAATTATTACTTTTCATCGTCGGCATTTGCGTTCTTGTAGAGATGCTCCGCCAAGTCCTGTTGAAATTGTTCGTGTGTTGTTTGGTCTTAAATGTCGACAACCCTATGCAAATATTCTGGCGTTCCCGGTATATACAACGCATGCCGGGGACCGTCCGTGACATATGGAGAAATCATCCGACATTTATCTTCGACAACCATATTATGCATTACAACACATGCATACAAAATATATCTTAATCTTTCAAGGTCATATGGACGAGCCGCATTTTTGACAATGTGCCACTTCGCCTTTAAGACTCCAAAAGCCCGTTCCACATCCTTACGTGCGGATTCTTTTTTTTGGTACAAAACTGATCTTTTGGCTCTACTGGATGTCGATAGGCTTTCACAAATGTCGCATGACAAGGATATACACCATCGGTAAGGTAATAACCGAATCTATATTGATTGTCATTCACCGTATAAGGAGCATCGGGTGCCTTTCCTGATAACAAGTTGTTGAATATTGGTGATTGATCAAGCACGTTAATATCATTATTAGAACCCGCAGCCCCAAAGTAAGCATGTCAAAACCATAAATCTTGGGAAGCAACAACTTTTAATATCAACGACGGTACTCCATGATGTCCTCCAGTTTACTCACCTCTCCACGATTGTGGACAATTCCTCCAATCCCAGCGCATACAATAAATGCTACCAAGCATTCCAGGAAAACCATATCTCTCTTCGTGTGCCTCATATAATTTTTGAACATCGTTTACTGTTGGTTTTCGCAAATAAATAGGGCCGAATAATTCCAAAACACCTTGTGAAAAATTATACATACTACTAGCAGTTCTTTCAGACATGCGTAGGTTATTAGGGTTGAATCTTCACTAATTTGTGAAGAGAATTCTCATTATATTTATAATTACAATGGGTATAGCTAACTACCATAAATAAATGATTTACAAGATAAACATAAACTTTAGGAGATATCTACAATATATTCTAGTATATTTTGTTACCCCCACCCCCCCCCCCCCCCGCGCAAGCGAAGGTGGGGGAGGACCAACACGAAGCTTGGATCGAAATTCTTCAAAGAGAGGTCCTGGAAGGCTCTTGGTGAAAATGTCGGCTACTTGTAAATGAGTAGAGACAAATTTCGTTGATAACTTGCCGGAAAGAACTAGTTCACGAACGAAGTGGTAGTCAATATCGATGTGTTTTGCCCGCTTGTGAGAGATTGGGTTTTGACTTAAAAACAAAGCACTTCGATTATCACATAATAAGGTTGGTCTTCCGGAAGGAAGAACGTGTAGTTCTCGTAATAAGTGTGTGATCCAAACTATCTCGGAGGCGGTGTTAGCTAAGGCTTGATATTCCGATTCACAACTCGAGCGGGAAACCGTGGGTTGCTTTTTGGCGCTCCATGATACAAAATTTCCACCAAGAAAGATGGAGTAACCATAAGTGGAGTGACGAGTTTCAATGCATCATGCCCAATCCGCATCGGAGTAGCCAAGGATGGTTGGAGATGGAGCATGAAGAAAAGATAGACCATATGCCATTGTGCCTTTAACATACCGCAATATCCTTTTTACACCTTGAAAATGATCTTGCATCAGAGCGTGTAAAAATTGACTTACTTGATTAACGGCATAGGAAAGATCGGGTCGTGTAATAGTAAGATATTGTAAGGCTCCCACAAGGGATCGGTAGAGAGTGGGATCCGAAAATGGTATTCCTTGGCTAGTAAAGTAAGTAGATATGGATAAAGGAGTAGCAACCGGTTTAGCATCTAAAAGGTTTGCTCGAGCTAGAATATCATGAGCATTTTTGGATTAGCTTAAAAAAATTTCCGAGGCATTGTAAGATACTTCGAGGCCAAGAAAATAGTTGAGTTTGCCAAGATCCGCTATGAGAAATTCCTTATTAAGTCGTGAAATAAAGTCACGAATAATAGAGGGATTGTTACACGTTAAGATAATGTCGTCTAGATAAACCAATAAATAGAGGATATTGGTGCCGTTTTTGTAGACAAATAACGATGTATCAGCTCGACTACAATAAAAACCAATGCTAGCAAGAAAGGAGCTTAAACGTTGAAACCACGCACGAAGGGCTTGTTTTAGGCCATAAAGAGCTTTCTTGAGGCGACAAACGTGATTCGGTAATTTAGGATCAATGAATCCGGGAGGTTGCTCCATGTAAACAAGGTCGGATAGATTACCATTCAAGAAAGCATTTTTTACATCAAGTTGATGTAATGGCCATTTGTTAAGCATGGCAATGAAGAGAATAATGCGAACCGTTGATGCTTTGACTATCGGGCTAAAAGTGGCGGAATAATCAAGACCCAGTATTTAGGTAAAACCCTTTGCAACAAGACGAGCCTTGTACTTATCAATAGAACCATCCGCAAGAAATTTGGTACGAAAGACCCATTTAGAACCAACAACGTTTTTGTTGGTAGGTCGTGGTACAAGATCCCAAGTATTGTTGAGGTTTAAGGCACTCATTTCATCACGCATGGCCGAGAACCATTTGGGGTCTCGAGCTTCGGTTTTAAAACCTTTGGGTTCTTTAGAGGCAAAAAGTGCATGATGAAGAGGCGAGAAATGAGCAATATCGGCAATGTGTCGGGGTTTAAAAGTTCCGACCTTTGATCGAGTAACCATCGGATGCTCATTTTGGTTAGGGATCGGTGGAGCAGGCTGCGGTTCGAGAGGAGCAGGCTGCGGGTCGGGTATTTCAGGTTGGAGATCGGGTATTTGGGCAGGTTGTGGCTCGGGTATTTGGCCAGTAGGTTGATCGGGTAGGGGGGGGGGGATATATGTGGAGTGGTGGATGGACATAAGGTGCATGGTGGGGCATTAGGATTTAGGGGGGGTGGTTTCATGTTGGGCAGTAGGTGGTTTAGTAGTTTGCAAGGGATAGTCATCACAATAAGATGATAAAAATAATGTAGCGGATGATTCATTTGATGTTTTACCTGAGAAGGGAAATAATTCTTCATTAAATTGAGCATGTCGGGTAGTATAAATACGCCTCGTTGTTAAGTCAAGACACCGATAACCCTTGTATGGACTACTATAACCAATGAATATGCATGGAGCACTTCGAGGAGCCAATTTATTTGATGCATGGTCCCGAAGATAAGGAAAAACCCGACAACCAAATACCCGAAAATTGCCATAATTTGGTGTAATACCAAATAAAAGTTCATACGGTGATTTTTGCCCAAGAAGCTTTGTCGGTAACCGGTTGATGATGTGTGTTGCGGAACTAAAAGCATGTGTCCATAAATGAGCCGGAACATTGGCGTTAAACATCATAGCTAGACCGGTTTCCGTAATATGTCGATGTTTACGTTCGGCTCGTCCATTTTGTTGCGGTGTATATGGGCAAGATATTCGATGATGAGTACCATTCTTGGAGAGAAGGGTACGCACGTTAGCATTAATGAATTCGGTGCCACCATCGGATTGAAATTCCTTGATTTTACAAGAAAATTGTGTTTGTACAAAGGTTATAAATGTTTCAAACACATTGTAAAACTCGGACTTTGCATTCAAAGGGTAAAACCAAGTAAAACGTGAGTAATCATCAACAAAAATAACATAGTAACGAAAACCGTCTAAGGACACAACGGGAGAAGGTCCCCATAAATCACAATGAATTAAATTTAACACATGCAAAGAACGTTTTAAATTAATATCAAAAGGTAAACGTTCGCTTTTCGACAATTGACAAGAAGAACACAAACGTGGGGTTGGTAAAACCGAATTAACCGACAAGCAACCTAATTTATTTAAACAAGGAATAATGTCATACGAAACTTGACCCAAACGAGAGTGCCACAATTCAAACGAAGCTTGTAAACGACGCGAGGAAAGTTTAGCTAAAAAAGCTCTTTGACCTCGATCAAGAACGTAGAGACGATGTCTACGGATACCTTGAGCTAGTGTTTCCTTGGTTTGACGGTTCCGAATAGAAAACAACGGATTAGAAACCAAAACATCAACCGGGTTATCTTGAGTTAATTTACTAACAGAGAGTAAATTGTTTGTTAAATCGGGAACAACAAGGACATCAACTAAAGAAATATTGGGTGAGATTTTTGTTTTACCAATATGTGATATATTCGAACATTCACCATTACCAAAATAAATAAATTCATTACCGGAATAAGGAGTGGTGTGTTCGAGAATTGTGGCCGAAGATGTCATGTGTGCCGACGCACCGGTGTCAACATACCAATCGGGTGCGGAGGTGTTGCATTGAGCATTGAAAGCCTGAGCAAGATTGGCGTCAATGTTGGGGGATTGACGAGCGAACGATTGCAAGCTCGGGCATTTGTTCGCATAGTGACCGTCTGTTCTACATAGTTGACAGTGAGGGGGTCGACGATTATTATTACGACCCCTCCCGCGAGAAGAGTTTCCACGAGTTGAGGATCGACCACGAGAATAGTTGTTGCTGTCCCGAGTAACATTAAAGGCAACTGGGGCAACCGAAGTGTCATTGATGGATTTAAGAAACATCTCATGACTTTCGGCTTGAGAAACCAAGTTACGAAACAACGGTTTTGGGGAGATAAGACGTTGAGTGGTGGAAAATGTCTCAAACGCCGATCCAAGGCCACACAAAAACCGATGGCTCTTGTCATTATCATCAAGAGGATGACCAATAGCACTTAATTGGTCACTGATATGCTTGAAGTTTCGAGCATATTCGGCTACGGTGGATGATCCCTTTTTAATGGTGCGGAGATTATCACGAAGTGTATGAACTCGTTCCACCGAATCATGACGGTATGTAGACTCAAGAGCTTTCCACACCGCATGAGAGGTAGAATGGCCTAGAGTTTCGGCCATGGCTTCTTCGGTTAGGGAGGATTGGATGATAATCAAGGCACGTTGATCGGCTGCCACCCATGAAGTATATGTGGGATTCACAATTACAACCTGATCAGTGGTGACCGTAGGTGAGGGTGCGGGTATGGAACCGTCAACATAACCCGTAAGTTGTTGGTAGGCCAAAAGAGGTAGCATTTATTTATGCCAAAGTAAGTAATTTGTGGAGGAAAGCTTAAGATTAAGCATGTGTAGGATGGTAGACAAAGACAGGGGAGCATCGGGATTAACCGAGGAGGAAGAGGAGTCATCGCCGGCCATTATTTTTGGCAGAAAGGAAGCTATCGACAATGAAGAAAACCGGCGGCTAGGGTTCTTTGAGAGAGAGTCGTTTTTAGGCTGATACCATATTAGGGTTGAATCTTCACTAATTTGTGAAGACAATTCTCATTATATTTATAATTACAATGGGTATAGCTAACTACCATAAATAAATGATTTACAAGATAAACATAAACTTTAGGAGATATCTACAATATATTTCTAGTATATTCGGTTATAGGTATTCGTCAAGAGAATCAAGGGATGCCCCATAAGCCATAGCTCGAATGTAACATCCCAAAACCCGGCCTAGTAGTTTATTGACCTTAAGGTATTTTAATAAATGATTAATTGATTTAAATGCCATGTGAAATTAATTAGCCTCTCGTCTTTTGCGGTATTTTAACCAAGGGGTTAAAATACTCGATTTATGATATAATCGAAATGAAAATGTGATTTTTATATCTTTAGATTACTTGTTAAATTTCGTTTCCGGAAATGTTTTCGTTTTTAAAATCGGAGTCCGTTTGCTATTTTAAATAAATTAACTACGAACGGGACCTTTTAGACGAATACTGAAAATAGTGAAAAAAAGCCACAACGGGGCCCCACCCCCTTGTGTTGGCCAGCCAATAGAGAGGAGGGAATACCCTCTTTCTCCTCATTTGAATCTTATCCAAAAAACACCACTATTCCATTGCATCACTTTTCTCTCTAAACCACCTACTTGTTCTTGAGCATTTCTTGGTGAATCCTTGAGCTAGAACCCGAAATCCTTGATAAAGTTTGTGTAGAAGAAGCCTAGAAGTAAGTTACACCTTCTCTCTTGCTTATCCATGGTGGAATCTTGTGTTAAATGTTATAGGAAGTGTTTATACAAGCTTTTGAATGAAATGTATGGTTGATTGTTGGAAGAAACCTTGGTTTAGTGAAAATCACCTTCAACCTCCATTAATGGTGGATGTTGAAGGTGAGTTTTGACAAACCTTGGATTTCTTGATGTTTGAATGTTTGGATTTGCTTATTAGGTTAAGAAATCATGTTTAATAAGTTATGGATGATGAAAATTTGGTATTGACGGATTTGTGAAGTAATCTAGCTAGTGTTTGGATGATTTGGGTCAAAATGGTGAACTAGTAATTGTGCAAGTATAATACTTGGAGTTGTAGTAGTTATGAATTTGATGAGTTGCTAAACGATTGTGAATTGCTAGTATAGGGAATATGTGCTAGTTGATGGAAATGTGGAAGTGTTATAGTCATGTTCGGGTTTTTGACCCGTTTAGGTCAACTAGTCGTAAAATATGCTAGATGATTATAAATGACTACTTGGTGAGTTGTGATTGTCAGACTAGTTGGTAATGTCATAAAAATTTGCATTTTATGAGCCTTGGGTTGTGACTTGTTAAATTGACGATTTTGACATTTCGGTGGATTGATCACTAACTCGATATACTTGTTACAAGAATCGTGAAGGAGACTCAGTGATACTAGCTCACTGAGTTAAGGAATCGAAGGTTGAAAGGTGAGTGGACTTAACCTACAACTCAGGTTTCAATTAATTGTTAGTGATTTGCGGTTTAATCATAGTAAAACGCAGTGGAAATAGAACATAAATCACCAAACAAGGATCTACATATTGACAATATAATTAAGCATGAAAATCAAAGAGTTAGGATGAAAATCATACCCTTTAAGCCGTTGATTACACCAATGAATGAGGAAGAAGAACTCCAAGAATTCAATGTAGAATTCCTCTAATGATATCCACACTACACCATATCAATAACACCAATTAGGATACTAGTTCCTTGCTCAAGAATTAAAACCCAAACCACAACAATATTGCCTCTGTTTGTTTGTTGAATCTCACGCACGTACATCATGACATTTCAAAGGGAAAAAAGAAGGTTTTATCTTTCCCTTTAATTGTTGTACGTGTAGACCCAAACCAACAAGAAAAGAAAGGAGAGCTTCACCATTGAGGCTACGGCTGTGAGGTAGGTGAGGGAGAGATTAAGGTTAGTTAGCTTGCTCCCTAATGAAAGTACTTATCTTCTAATTACAAGTTAGGAGATATGACACTTAGTCCCTTGTACTTTTGATTCTTTATGATTACTCACTAATACGTTTTAACTTAACAATTAATTAAAACATAACTACTAAAGTAATTATAGTTTATATAAATAATATAATTACCCTAATTATATTATATATATTAAATGGTGTTTGGTGTATAAGTGCGTGACCCATTAGGCTCACACGTCTAGCCATATAACTATATGTCATGTACGTGAAGCATATTCCAACAGCTCCCACTTGCGCACGTCATAACATCAAGTAGTTATACAAGCAAAGGTTAGAGTCTAGTAACCCGCCAATGCCCCTAGAAGTATATGAGTGAGTTTCAGAAAAGTAGTCCAGGTTCAAAGTTTTTCAAACAGTTATCCTTTTGTTACTGATACCATGTTGAATTTTAGACAAGGATTAACGTCAATCGAAAATTTCAACGATTCTGTTTCTCGATCTTTACATTGAAGTAGATTACCAAACCAATCAAGATTCATCTTGATTACCTTTGGGTACGGCCATACAAGCATATCTTCAAATCATCGAGGGCCCAGTAGTATCTAATCCAAACATGTGGATGAACAAATTCTTTATTGACTACACGTGTTTGATATATGCTTAATATCAAACCTGAAGATGGTTGTTATAGCAGCCTTATTCAGGTCAGCGTTTAACCACATCAAAGTTTGACACTCCACATACGCAAACCATCTTGCATCTCAAGTTAGAGGATAAGAGAGAAAGCCTTTGTGAGATTCATGAAGGATTTATGTGCACAAGTACACGTGTCACCGTGTCCAATGTTATAAGACACTAAAGGGTCACACCACTACACACCCAATAATGGACAACCGAATAAAGTAAGTTGTGTGGAATAATTAACTAGTTAAGTTAATTATAGAGAGGAGAATAAATGATAATAAGTTAATTATTATTTATGAGGATGGTTAAATATTATGTTAAGTATTTAACGGACAGTTAATTAATAGTTGATTAATTAACTAGTAAAAGTCCAAGGGTTTAAAGTGTTAATAGGAAGTTTAATTATGAGATTAATCGTAATTAAACTCCAAGGACTAAACCGTAACATCTAGCCTTATAAATAAAGGGCTTGTGTAAGGGTTTAGAGGCTAATCACTTTACACACTAAAAACCCTAATTCCCCCTCTCCTCTCTCGGCTGAACTCGACCGAACCTCAAACCCTATAGGGTTTCAGTTCTTGGTGTTCGTCGAATACACACACACACAAGTTCTTTGCGTGTCCAGGTGGTGCAGTAGAGGTGGATCACTTCTTTAGCAATCTAAAGGTAATGTTCATCTTCTTCTCTATCTCGTGATCTCATTGATTAGTAGAGATCCAGTAATGTGGTATTCAAGTTCCGCCATGTGAATACTACAAGGTTTTCCTACAGTGGTATCAGAGCGATCTACTAATCTCAATGAGATTCGATTGAGTTTCTTTTCATCTAGAAAAGAACCCTAGAATGTTTGGCATGAACAATTGGTTTGAATAGGGTTCTAGATAAAAAGAAATTAGGCTTCTTTTTCCTTCCTTGTATTTTCGAATTTGTGTACATATATATACATATATTTAAGTTTTTTTTAATCTTAGAAAGAAACCTAGTAAATTTAATCCAAAAACATTGTTCAAGTTTATGAACAATTGGATTGAATAGGTTTCAAGATAAAAAGAATTAGTTTTCTTTTTTTGTTTAGTAAATAAAACCTAGTATGTTTAATCCAAGCAAATTGTTCAAAGTTTTTGAATAATTGGAATAAATGGGTTTTAAGACAAAATTAAGAAAATGTTATGTTAAATTTTTCGTTTAAAAGTTTAACAAGTTTATTTGTTTATTATTATTATTATTAACGAAAAATATTATATATATATATAAAACGGTAGTGAAAACCGAACCAACCGAGACACGGTTGGAGCTCGATTCGACGACCGAGTGGTCGACCAAAGCCGAGTCCATCGAGTTTCGGTTGGATGGTGTTTCCTGGAGACCAAGATATCTTTTTTATTTTAGTCCAAGATATGGTCTAAGTCAAGGAATAAAATCTACAAGTTATTATGTAAGATTTTATGTTTAAAAGTCAATCTATAAGTATTTTAGATTGACTAGTTTATTTATTCATTTTATTTTTCGTCTAAATAATGATAATTAATATTAACATTTAAATTATACCTAATGATTTTAATAGTCATTAAAATTAAGATAATTATGAAATTAAGGAGGAAATAAGAAACCGGTAAATGGGTAATTTAATAATTATCAGTTTGGTAATTTAAATTATCAGTTTATTTATTTATTTAGTATGACATAACCCAAAAGTCGTGACATTGTGTTTAATGTTAAAAGTTCCGAATTTTTCAAATTATTTTCGGAAATTATTAAACTTTTATTTTTAAAATACACAAAACACAAAACCAAGTCTTTGGGGTTATGGCATGGCAATTTTCGAAATTGCAAGTATTATTTATTTTTCATTCATTGTAACATAAAATAATAAGGTGGTGACTATAAACAATTTGTTTAGAAAACCAAGATTTAATTATAAGATGGTAACTATAAACAGTTTGTTTAGAAAACCAAGGTGTAAATTAATAAGATGGTGATTATAAACAGTTTGTTTAGAAAACCAAGTTTTAAAATTAATAATGGTAAAATAAACAGTTTGTTTATAAACCAAGTTTTAAAATTAATAATGATAAAATAAACAGTTTGTTTATAAACCAAGTTTTATGAAACAAATTAAAAGGTGGAATTTATAATCAGTTAGTTTATAAAACCAAGTAATTAAAAACTGGCTAACTTTTCGAACAAAGGAAAATCCTTTTTAGAAAATCTTAGATCAGAGTGCAACCCATCTAATGGAACACCTCACTTGTTCAACGATATTCACATTGTAAGGAGAAAGAACCTTAGGGGGCGTTTGGTTCGCTGGAATGTTTCTGATGGAGTTGGAATCTAGGAAGGAATTGGAATTGTCAAGAATTGGATTCAAATTCCTTACTCTGTTTGGTTGGCTTGAAATGGAATTGGAATTTTGTAAAAAGACGAATTTGCCCTTATTCGTGTAGGTGGTGGTGGTGGCGACAACGGTAGTGGTGGAGGCGGTGCATGGCAGTAGTGGTGGGTGGCGGTGGTGGTGGCGGGAGGTGGTGGCGGCGGTAGTGGTGGAGGTGGTGGGTGGCATTGGTGGGTGGCGGTAGTGGTGGGTGGGTAGTGGCGGTGACGGTGGCGGCGGGTGGTGGTGGAGGGTGGTCGTAGTGGTGGTGTTGGTGGTGGCGGGTGGTGGTGGAGGTGGTGGGTGGTGGCAGTGGTGGTGTAGGGTGGTTGTAGCGGTGATGGGTGGCGGTGGTAGTTTGTGGGCGGTGGCGGAGGGTTGTGGCGGTGGCGGGTGGTGGTGCTGGCGGCGGAGGTGGTGGGTGGTGGTGGAGGTGGTGGGTGACGACAACGGTAGTGGTGGGCGGTGGCGGGTGGCGGTAGCGCTGGTGGGCGGTGGGTGGTGATGGTGGGTGGCGGTGGGTGGTGGTCGTCGGTGGTGGTGGTGGTGGATGGCGGCGGTGGGTGGCGACGGTGGATGGTGGTTGGGTTAAGGTTAAAGGTGTTCAAGGGTAATATGATAATCTACACATTCCTTCATTCATGGGATTTCAAAATCCTTCCATCTTTGGATGGAATTCACATTCCCTTGTTTGATGGAATGTTTTCCATCCAAGAATTCCAATTCCGTCCAACCAAACATAGGAATCTATAGGAATTGGATTCCAATTCCTTCAAAATCCCAAGGATTCCAGCGAACCAAACGCCCCCTTAGATGTGGATTCAAATCATTGCGAGTGTTAGGCTGCGTAGGGTCTTGTGATAATCGGGAGTCCCGACGCAAGACATCGCAATGTCTTAGATGGTACGATCTATTTTGGTGATAATCGGGAGTCCCGGCCCAAAATGCACTAGAGGGATTAAAACATGTACAAGTTTGTTGTTCAACTTGATATCCCGAGGATCTAGGAATCGTTTCTAGTCTAGAGGCGATCGGTATGGCTATACCTACCAGAAATAGCGTGGCTCTAATGGGAAGTGCCCAAACCTTTCATTAGAGGGCGTGAAATATGGGTCCTAGTCTAACTATTATTATTAAAAGGTAATAATGTTAGAAGTTATTTATTTTATGTAATCTTACTAACCGTTTGTTTGTTTTTCTTATAGATGTCTGTACTGTCAGAAATTCCGTTTTATTCACCGATCGAATCGCGAAAGTTCATCACTGGAAAATGGAAGCTTACTGGTCCAAACTACAAAGTTTGGAGGATGCATTTTAGGAGTTACCTAAAAGCACAGAATCTATTGTACGTGATAGACGAGGTGCCCAAGGGACAACCAGGGCAAGATGCCCAGGATGATGAGCTTGACGCTTATTATCAGTATCTGGCAGATGAATCACAAGTTATGTCGATTCTTATTCTTACTTCATTATCAGAGCTTACTGATAATCTACGTAAGAAACCATGCTATAAGTTTGTCCAGTATCTTGAGGAGACGTTTAAAGATAGTACTGAAGATAGCAAGCAGTTCATTTTGCAAGAAATCATTTCCTCGAAAATGAAAGATGATCAACCACTGAGTGACCACCTTATCAACATAAGGAGGTTACTAGATTGTCTCACCCTAGTTACTGGCACATCGAAGTCTTGTTCTTGTTTGGATCTCTCACTCAGTACTATCAGGACAAGGTAGTACGTATGATCGGGAATTTTGATTTGAGTGTCGCAGGTCTACACGAGAATCTCTTGTGTATACGCGATGTTCAAAGGCTGGAGGAAGAATCTCTCCCTGAGATTCAGCAGGATGAGTTCTATGATTGGTTGAATGACTTTTATGATTTGTGTTGCCCAACTTGTGGCAGCAAGGATATTTGCGAGCACACGTCGGATGTGGGGCTGTTGGACGCTGACTTTGTCAGCGATTCAGGTATCTTTATGATTGATTGTCTCGTTACTTCTAGTGAATCCTGGGTATTGGATACCGGATGTGGTCATCACATTTGCAATCATTTGCAGGGATTTAAGAAGAACAGGAGGCTGGGACGAGGGGATGTTGAACTACGAGTATGCGAAGGTTCCAAGGTTGGAGCTGAAGCCGTAGGGACATATCTTCTCAAGTTGCCTTCAGGAAGAGATTTGGAACTTAAAGATTGTTGTTATGTTCCTGGACTTATTAAAAATGTTATTTCTTTTGATTTACTTATAGACAGTGGTTTTTATTATGAGTTTTATGGAAAAACAATTTCGTGTTTAAAAGATGACATTTTATATTTTAACGCAAATTCTCATAATGGTCTATACACGTTAAATCTAAATAACATAGAACGAGACATTTATCATATAAGTAAAAGATCCAAGAGTAACTTGAATCAAACTTATCTTTGGCATTGTCGTTTAGGTCATATAAACGAGACTCGCATTAAGAAGCTCCACGATGATGGAATTCTAGAGCCATTTGATTTGGAATCATATGCAATATGCGAAGCTTGTTTATCTGGCAAGATGAAAAAAGACCCTTTCAACCACTACAATGAAAGGGCAGGCGAGTTGTTAGGGATTATACACACAGATGTTTGTGGACCCTTTACTCCAGAAGCCAGAGGAGAATACCGCTACTTCATTACCTTTACTGACGACTTCAGTAGGTATGGTTATGTCTTTCTTATGAGACTAAAGTCTGAGAGCTTTGACAAGTTCAAAGAATATCATAGGGAAGTAGAGTACCAACTAGGCAAGAAAATTAAGTCACTTCGGTCTGACCGAGGAGGCGAATATTTGAGCCAAGAGTTCGACGATCATTTGAAGGAATGTGGGATTGTTTCACAACTCACACCTCCGTATACGCCTCAGATGAATGGCGTATCAGAAAGGAGGAATCGCACCTTGTTAGACATGGTACGTTCAATGATGTGTCGCGCCCCACTACCACTATCATTTTGGGGACATGCACTCGAGACTGCAGCATTCACACTGAATAGGGTTCCGACCAAGTCAGTATAAAAGACTCCGTTCGAGCACTGGGAGGGGAGAAAACCGAAGTTATCTTTTCTCAAGATTTGGGGTTGTGAAGCATACGTTAGACGTAACTTCACAGACAAACTAAACCCCAAGTCAGACAAGTGTATTTTCGTTGGATATCCAAGGGAAACCTTAGGATACTATCTCTATCATCAAGAAGACAACAAAGTCTTTGTTGCTCGGAAAGGTGTCTTCTTGGAGGAGAAATTTCTAGGAACTGAAACTCCAAGAAAAGAAATAGAGCTTCAAGAAATTGAAGAGAACGAAGATCCACCGACGACTTCAGTCGAACCAGTAGTTCAACAAAGAATTGTTGATCCCCAACCAGACCCACCGGTTGAGGAAGAAGAGACACGCAATCCGCGTAGGTCCAGTAGACCACGCCAAGAACCAGATAGGTATCTTGGATTCATGATCGATGAAGATGATGGAAGTCTACTAGAATCATTAACCTATAGCGAAGCTGCTAACGGCATAGAGTCTGAAAGATGGCTCGAGGCTATGCAAGCAGAGATGCAATCCATGTATGACAATCAAGTTTAAGTGTTATCAGACTTGCCACCACAGTCTCGTGCTGTTGGATGCAAGTGGGTTTTCAAGAAGAAAACCCACATGGATGGAAAAGTACTTACAAAGCACGACTCGTTGCGAAGGGTTTCACGCAAACACATGGTGTGGATTATTCTGAAACCTACTCGCCAGTCGCCATGCTTAAGTCTATTAGAATTCTTATGGCCATATCAGCATATTACGACTATGAGATATGGCAGATGGATGTTAAAACCGCCTTCCTTAACGGGGAGTTGAATGAGGACGTATTCATGATACAACCGGATGGTTTTACTGATCCAAAGAATCCCAATAGAGTATGTAAATTGCTAAAATCCATTTATGCATTGAAGCAAGCATCTAGAAGTTGGAACTTACACTTTGACAAAAGAATCAAAGAATTTGGTTTTGTCAAGAATGAGTTCGAGGCGTGTGTCTATACAAAATTCAGTGGGAGCGTAGTAATCTTCCTAGTCTTGTATGTCGATGACATACTGCTTATAGGAAACGATATACCAGCATTACAAGGAGTAAAATCCTGGTTAGGTAAATGTTTCCAGATGAAAGACTTGGGAGAAGGCGCATTTATACTAGGTATAAAGATCTATAGGGATAGATCTAGGCGGCTTATTGGACTTAGTCAAAGTACATACGTTGACAAAGTACTGAAGAGATTCAGTATGAGTGATTCCAAGAGAGGAATCATTCCGATGTCACATGGCATTACACTGAGCAAAGCTCAGAGTCCCACATCTAGCAAGGAAATAGCTAGGATGAGTTTGGTACCATATGCTTCAGCAATTGGATCAATCATGTATGCCATGTTATGTACTAGGCCCGATATTGCTTACTCCATAAGTCTCACAAGCAGATATCAAAAGAATCCTGGTGAACCCCATTGGGTGGCTGTCTAGAACATTCTCAAGTATTTGAGAAGGACGAAAGAAATGTTCTTGGTCTTTGGAGGTTCGATGGAAGAACTGCGTGTAACTGGTTACACAGATGCAAGCTTCCAAACCGACAGAGATGATTACAAATCTCAATCGGGATTTGTCTTCACGCTAAACGGAGGAGCTATATCTTGGAAGAGTCAGAAATAAGATACGATAGCACATTCGACTACAGAGGCTGAGTACATTGCCGCAAATGATGCTGGGAAAGAAGCCATGTGGCTTAAGAATTTTATCGAGGATCTTAGAGTTATTTCCAGTATCTCTAGACCCATCGAAATATTCTGTGATAACAGTGGGGCAATAGCGCAAGCTGTTGAACCAAGAGAGCATCAAAAGACCAGGCATGTACGCAGGAAATATCACCTCATACGCGAGTATGTTAGAGAGGGTGATATTATAATTAAGAAAATACCAACGGATGACAACGTCGCTGACCCGTTGACAAAACCACTAGTTGGACCAAAGCATGAGAAACATGCGCACGCTATAGGCATGCAGTACCTAAATATTGGTAGCTAGTATTTTTGATTAGATTCATAGACATGTTTGAAATCGATACATTATGTAATAACATTTCGTGGGATTGAAATAGAAAGTTTTACGTAATATTTTCACATTGTCTATTCTTAACATGTTTTAAACCTATCCTTGATACACAAAGTTTTTGAGTATCTAAATTGTCTGTGGTTGCTTGAATGTAGTGGGAGCTAGATTCAAGAGTTAATACCATTATGAATATTTATCTATTTCATAGTTATTGAATAGAGAAACAAAGGTTGTTAAAATAAATATTCATAGATGTTTACAGAGTTTGCTAAACATTAGACGTGACCAAAAGATCGATATTACTTCATGGAGCCCAAGCATGAGTAATTTCGAGTAGATGTCCTCTGACCTGAGACGTTTTGGTTTGAGACACGATGACTTCTGATCTTTAGCATTTATCTACCGTCACACCGTAAAAGGGTGATCATAAGGAACTTGACTAAGACAGCGGAAGTCGTGGGCAAGATAACGCAAATGTCAAGATGGAATTTGCACCTTCTTTAACTAGAAGAGATATTTCATGGCCGCTCGACGATTAAGACTACTGAAATGCATGGCCGCGCTCGGAGAATGATTAGATCATTTGGTAATCCGTTACTGCAGAAAGTCGAAATCAGAGTCGAGAAAATTCGAGTATATAGAACAAGATCCCTGCTCCATGTCTATTACTCAAATTAAGAAATATCGTGATGCGAAAGGAAAATCTGTTAGTGTTATTAATTTTATGAATATTATCTCTGGATGTAAGAGTTCTTATGACCTGGTTATCCTAAATGTCTGGCTAGGGACCGCTTTAGGCCAACGATGATCAGAAAGTGTTTCTTAACTCGCACAAGTGGGAGTCTGAAGAATTTATGTGCACAGATAAGTACACGTGTCACCGTGTCCAATGTTATAAGACACTAAAGGGTCACACCACTACACACCCAATAATAGACAACCGAATAAAGTAAGTTGTGTGGAATAATTAACTAGTTAAGTTAGTTATAGAGAAGAGAATAAATGATAATAAGTTAATTATTATTTATGAGGATGGTTAAATATTAGGTTAAGTATTTAACGGACAGTTAATTAATAGTTGATTAATTAATTAGTAAAAGTCCAAGGGTTTAAAGTGTTAATAGGAAGTTTAATTATGAGATTAATCATAATTAAACTCCAAGGACTAAGCCGTAACATCTAGCCTTATAAATAAAGGGCTTGTGTAAGGGTTTAGAGGCTAATCACTTTAGACACTAAAAACCCTAATTCCCCCTCTCCTCTCTCGGCCGAACTTGACCGAACCTCAAACCCTATAGGGTTTCGGTTCTTGGTGTTCGTCGAACACACACACACACACAAGTTCTTTGTGTGTTGCTTTGTTGGTACAACGCGGTCTTGCAGCGTGTCCAGGTGGTGCAGTAGAGGTGGATCACTTCTTTAGCAATCTAAAGGTAATGTTCATCTTCTTCTCTATCTCGTGATCTCATTGATTAGTAGAGATCAAGTAATGTGGTATTCAAGTTCCGCCATGTGAATACTACAAGGTTTTCCTACAATTCACTTGTGACATAAATCCATGAAGTGATTTCTCATAGGTTGGGTCAGTCCAATTGTGCATCTTAATGAACAACATGTGAGTTTGATTTCATCATCCTTAGTCATACTAAGATCATGTCATGAATGCCCTCAGATTTGTATTAATAATTTTCCCATATTATTAATATGACAATGGACAATTTAGAATATAAAACACAGTAAATATTCAAGGATATAAACATGCAAATATAGAACACGGTAGATATTCATATAAAAACGATCATATCAAATATATCAATTTATTCCAATAAAAACTGCTCAATGTTCCATTATTCAAATACTAAACAGATATACATGAAACTACTAGCTTGTCAAAGTCCAATGTTCCATTCATATTCAATATGTTTGGTACAAGACATTGAGTTCGATAAAGTGTCAGCTAGTTAGTTATCTATTTGAACTTTAAGAGTACGAATTTCACATATCTCGATAAATCATTCGAATGTAGTCAACCTTCGTAAATAGGATCTAGCGTCATCACGACCTATTTCAAAACCAACATAAGTATAGCAAGTATACTTAGTTTCAGTTTGGTATCTCCACCATAACCAAGGAACATATATCCAGTATTTTAAAAATACTTCAATGTGTTCTTAATAGCAATCTAGTGACTCTCTCGTGGATTCTATTGGTATTTTCTAGTAAGGTCCCCTAAGTACGTTACATTTGGCCTAGTTCTCCTTACAGCGTACATGATGAATGGAATAGCCGATTCATAGGGGATTACATTCATTCGCTTCACCACATCAGGTGTGGAAGTTTACATTGTGTTGCATATGAGGACTTCCTCGTTTGGGAGCATCCATTCTAAACCGTTTTAGAATTTTTGTCAATGAAAGCACTTTGACTTAAACCAATTAACCTCTTTGATCTATCCCAATAGATTCTTAACTTCAAGTATGTGTGTCGTATTTCTACAATTCTTCATGTCAAAACATTTTCCAAGCCAGGATTTTCATCTTGTAGCACTGGTATATTGTTTCGTGAGTGACATGTCATCAACATGTATGACTTGAGAAACGAAAATGCTCCCACTAGCTTTCATATATACACATGCTCAGTGTGGGTTTTAGGTGAAACAAACGTTTTTATTTCATCATTAACCAAATCTCATAGTCATAGTTCACTACTTTGGCCATAAGAATCCTAATGTCTTTAGTAACATGCGAGAATATTTCATCATTGTCAATCCAGTAGGATTGAGTGTGACCTTTTGTTACTAGAAGATCTTTATAGGTGTGTATATTTTCATCCATGTCAACAGTCTTACTGTTTCGAGAAAGACCAGCTAAGTTCAAAACTTGATTGTCTCTCATGGATTTCATTTTCGCATTCATAACTTCAAGTCATTTTTCGAATTCAAAAATTCGATAATGGAACTTGATAGTTAGGGGATTCATTATGATCCTCGAAACTTTGCTCATCAGCATCGACATAAATCTATATCGTTCAGGTGTATGAGGTGTCCTTGCGGACCTATGAATGGGAACAACATCATCATGTGGTCCAACATCTATATGCCCAACCTTAGTATGATATTTGCTAGTGTTACAAGAAGGTTGTGCATCTTCGCTTTGAATCTTGTCAAAGTCTATAGTGCTCCCACTTGCTTTGTGAAATGAGACTGTTCTCGAGAAACTAAGCATACCGAGCAACAACAATTTGTTCTCAGGTGGGTAGTAAAATACTAACGAAGATACAATTGATAGATATGGGCTCAAGTTTGTTCGGCATGTCTCGTTCCATGAGATCCTCACAACCCCAGATCTTCAAGTAAGACAAATTAGGGACCTTCCCATGCCATATTTCATATGGTGTCTTTTCAACCTTTTGGTCGGAACCATATTAAGTATTCGAGCAGCAGACTTTAGTGCATGTCCCTCAAAAGGATAGTGTAAGAGTAGTAGGACTCATCATAGATCGAACCATGTCAAGCAGGGTGCGATTTCTCCTTTCTGATACGCCATTATGCTTTGGTGTATAAGGAGGAGTGAATTATGAGACAATCCCACATTTCTTTAGATGGTCTTGAAACTCTTGGCTCATGTACTCTCCTCCTCGATCAGAACAGAGAGCCTTTATTGTCTTGCCGAGTTGATTTTCTACTTTACTTTAGAAAGCTTTGAACGTTTCAAAGACTTCATGTTTATGTTTAATCAAGTAAACATAAACGTAGTGACTGATATCATCAAAGCTTTCATGTTGATGTTTAATCAAGTAAACATAACTAAAGCGACTGATATCATCAGTGAAAGTGATAAAGTAGGTGGCACCTTCCCTAGTCATAGTTCTAAAAGGGCCGCATACATCAGTATGTATGAGTCCAAGTAGATTTTTAGCTCTTTCGCCTAACATGGGAGAAAAGCTTTATTGTTATCTTTCCATAATATACAAGAGAGGCATTTAAATGATTCATAATCATTTGTTAAGAAGCCCGTCGTGTTATAGTATCAAAATGCGTATCTTGTTTATGTCGAAAAGATGACAATGCTCTAGGTAATAGGAATCCAAACCTTTGGATTCTTGAGTGCTACATTTGTATATAGAACTATCGTTTGAATCTGGATCATGCATATTAATTTCAAGTATACTATTACAAGGAATAGTTATAAAATATGTTATTTTTCATAAAACATAATATCATAATCCATAATAGTTTCGAATAAATCATTATTCAATAAACGATAAAGCTAAACAATGTATAACTGATAATTGTTCAAAACAACAATTAACACATTAGGAAGGATTAGATCACAGCTTCCATTCTTTTAGCTTTCTACTTCACTTTTAATCTTGCACATTTGTGTAAATGTGAGTTTCACAACTAGTGTCATACACTCGAGATTGATTAGTAAAAGTTTAGAGTTCTCTAATGAAGATATTAAATGTGCTAGCCAGAACACATTTTTCCTTCATCAATTCTGCCAAGTAGGCAGGACAGTTCCTCCTTTAATGGCCGGTCTCATCGCAATGATGCAAAGAAATATCCTTTGTAGGGTGCTCCTTTTTAGCAGGTGGGGGAATCGTAGGATTGGAAAAGTAAACTAGTTTACCCTTACCTAGACACTTGCCTTATGCTTGCGGTTTTACTTTCCCTGATTACTAGAAAGAATTGGATAACCTTTGCTCAACCAGGTTTACTATAGCATGTTATTCACCAATTGTCTTCCCCATGCTATGTACTTTTAAAACTCTTTTCAAACTGGTCATAGTCCTTGTATAGTGAGGTAAGAATCAAGCTCATTCCAAGAACTTGTGGCAATCGGTAACCAAGACGCTCTATTTGATCAAGATAGCATTTCATATTCAAGATGTAAGTGTTAATTGATTTGTCGTCCTCCTGCTAGTAAGCGTGGAATGCTTTAACTATTTTGAACAGTTAATGTTCTGCTTGTTGTGAAATATCGTTTTCAACTCGCTAAACGTGTCATATGCTGTGAGTTCCTCGAAGTTTTTTCGGTATCTCGGGTTTCATGCTCACAATCATAGGAGTAGCGGCTTTTTCGTGTTCGTTAAACGTTTCGGTAAAGGCTTGACGAACAGCAGCAGAAGCATTGACAGGAGGTGCCTCAGGTAAGGCCTCTTATAGGTGTATCAACTTGTTCTCATCTCTAAGGACAATCCTTAGAGTTCGATATCAGTCGGTAAAGTTGATATTAGTCAGTTTCAGTTTTCAAGAGCTGATCTTAGAGTGGAGATACTTAGGTTTTGATTTGTTGTTGTTATCTGTATAACACACAAAGTTCAAAAAAATAGTATTTAATTTCTTTTAAAAAATTAACTACCCAATTAATTTTATTAAAAGCTAAGACCCTCATTGAGCTTCTATCATTACATCAGTTGATCTGCTAGCAATGATAGAACCAATAGGTATGTGACGATCAACAATTGCATTACAAGTGCAACTCTTAGAGTTATGGGACTTCATGGCACCTAGTGAACAAGCATCTAGGGTCAAGTGGCATGTTTGTCGCATCTTCGGCTCGTGTCAAGGTCTCACCGTTAACTCGATTAAGTCATCCAATGTGAACTCATGTCAAAATAAATCAAGGTCTCACGCGTAGACAATAATGACCTCGGATCTAAATTCAAAACACGTCTCACGTGAATTTAAAACTAGAAGCAAGTGATTTTAACCAATTGGACGGCGTGACTTAAATTTTAGGTATGAAATTTTAAGATAAAATATATTAAGATATAAATGAATCATGTACTTCATTCATACCATTTCATAAGTCGGTATAATAAGCGGTAAAATGTTTAACGATTATTAAGTTTGAAGTATTAAATCGTATTTAAAACTTTATTTGTATTAATCTCAAAAGACAAGTTTAGATTAATTTTGTTTGGATGTTTAATGTTTGTGTTTCAAAAATGTTATTTTTAGTTGTTTTATTATTTGTATCAAATAGAAATTATGCACAACCACAAACATACAAAAAAACATGCAACACAATTTGTGCAAAACCTCGACCGATGATAACCTATGTTCGGTCACGTGAGTCATCACGACGGACCGATGTGTCAAGCTAGGGGACCGGCCTACATAAACCCAATGGGCTCCCACTTGCTCCAAGACAATCATGAGCAAGTAGAAACCAAATTTGTGAAGAATGCAATCTGCCAGAAATTTCCAGCAGACTTTGAGGCCCGAAAATTCACTGAAGGAGTCCTCGTTGTTCTTCCCGGCCTTCTGTAACGTTGTAGCCCACGACTTGTCATGCATTTTAGGCTTTTGAAACGCCCAAAACGGAGTCCGTATGCTCCTGGAAACGATGGTTTCGTACAGCACTCGCAAAGTGACGAAAATTTGTTTAATTCTTCATTTTTCTTCAATCTTGGTCAAGAATTTACAATACAAAAAAATAATGAAAATACTACCTATTTTATTACTTTTACATTTAGAAATTTCCCCAAAAAAATGGCACCAAAATAAAAAATAAAAATTACAACATCGACAAAAACACGGCTTTCCAAACAACCAAACAATCCAAGCAATCAACACAATCATAAATGGTCTAGGTTTTCATTGGTTTAGCACAATCAATCAACATTTGACTAGGTTTTGGCTTGGTATATGGCAAAAATACATGTTTTGCCATATAAAAAATTTAAATAAAATCCAAGCTAAATCATATAAAAAATCCAATAATCAAGATTAATTTTTTATTTAGGTTTTTGTAACTAGTAGCAATTAGGGTTCCAAAAAATCTAATTTTTACCCCAATTTTTTAAAAACAATTGCTACTTTATTAAAAAAAAACTTGCTAACTAAATCATCAATATGATGACTCTGATACAACTGTTAGTGATTTACGGTTTAATTAAAGTAAAACACAACGGAAATAAAACATAAATCACCAAAGAAGGATCTACATATTGACAATATAATTAAGCATGAAAATCAAAGAGTTAGGATGAAAATCATACCCTTGAAGCCTTTGATTACACCAATGAATGAGGAAGAAGAACTTCAAGAATTCAATGTAGAATTCCTTTAATGATATCCACACTACACCATATAAAAAACACCAATTGGGATGCTAGTCCCTTGTTCAAGAATCAAAACCCAAACCACAGCAATATTGCGTCTGTTTGTTTGTTGAATCTCACGCACGTACATCATGACATTTCAAAGGGAAAAAAGAAGGTTTTATCTTTCCCTTTAATTGTCGTACGTGTAGACCCAAACCAACAAGAAAAGAAAGGAGAGCTTCACAATTGAGGCTACGGCTGTGAGGTAGGTGAGGGAGAGATTAGGGTTAGTTAGCTTGCTCCTAATCTAAGTACTATTTATCTTCTAATTACAAGTTAGGAGATATGACACTTAGTCCCTTGTACTTTTGATTCTTTATGATTACTCACTAATACGTTTTAACTTAACAATTAATTAAAATATAACTAGTCAAGTAATTATAGTTTATATAAATAATATAATTCCCCTAATTATATTATATATATTAAATGGTGTTTGGTGTATAAGTGTGTGACCCTTTAGGCTCACATGCGTCTAGCCATATAATTATATGTCATGTACGTGAAGCATATTCCAACATTAATTCCATCTAGTAGTGCATACTAGTAAAATACGCAGGATTGGGTGACATGGGGAGTTCGCGTCGCGAACTCCTCCTCACGATCGGGGAAATGGAACAGAGAATTTGGGGACGAAACGTGATTAGCTCGCGATCGAGTTCACGACGCGAATCCAAGTTCGCGACGCGAACATACAGGGTTCGCGGTGTGAACTCCCTGTGTCGTTTTTTATCGTGATTCATTGTAGCTAGCCTACTTGATATGTATGCCTAGTGTTAGAGGAATACCATACATGACAATGTGCACATTCGGGACGAGGTCAGTGTCGGATGGATAGCGGCTGAGCATAGTCTATCGCCTAACATGGTATTCGAACCCTACCTGTATGCGTTACATGGATAAGGGGATTTATCGGGGTGTTGGATACAATGCTATCGGTTACCGTGGTTTTGGCCGACCATGGTTTAGGGCTTGGCAGGGCCGCCGATCCTCTCAATAGTGGTTACCCCAAATCAGAGACGTTACGTGCTTATGTGCTTAGAGCTTAGCATAGTTATAGTTATTTCATTCACTTAGCTTTTGTGTTAATCCCTCCCTCATTGACACATTTCAGGTTGGAAGGCTTGAAACGGGTTGGGCTTGGACTGAGCGTTTGACCATTCGTTTAAATGTGTTTTGTTTAAAGAGCCTAGTTTTTGTAATACCGTCTTTTAACTAACACTTTGGTTTGTAATATTTTGTGGGACCGCGGTTTGTAAACTTAACGCAATTAGGAACTAAAATAAACTAAATGCTTCTGCGACTTAGTAAGTAATGGTAAATGGTTATTTGAAAAAATGGTTTAAAAAACGCGGTGTTACAACTTAGTATCAGAGCTTCGGTTTGGCGACGGTTACACGAGTAGGTATTCCGTTCCCAAGTCGTGGCTCGTGTTTGGTCAAACCTTCCGGACAAGAGGGATTAGAGCAAGTGTGAATTGGGTTTAGTAGTTAGTAGATGTTTACTAAAAGTGAAACCGAGCCTTGGTGAGATGTTGTGTTTGTAGCAGGAATGGCTACAGATGGAAACTTGCTAGAAGGAGCCCCGCCGAATACGAACCTTGGGAATGATGGGGCCGCGACCTAGGGTGGTGATGAAATACCGAACGAGGAATATATCGTATTGTTGGAAACCCGAAACATGGAACTCGAGGATTCCATTAGGGCTCTCCGCCAAAATCAACCCGTTGAGCCGCAACCCGTGGCCCGATCTACCATACCACAATCCACCACTCAAACGAACCCACCCCCACACTTCACTCAAACTACCAACATTCCCGTCTTTCCCCGCAATGACTCCTCATCCCCAAATGCAAGCTTACCACAACCGAACCCCACCCACACCATACTGATTGCTAATGCCCAACACCAACAATTCTTCTACCAACCCCTCCCGGTCGAGAAGAAACCGTGCTCATACAAGAATTTTCTTGATTGTAAACCCACCGAGTTGCGTGGGAGTACCGACCCGACAGAAGCTTTAACTTGGCTTAGGGCAACGGAGAAAGCTCTTAGTCCTTGTAGTTGTGAGGACAACTTGAAGGCCCGTTATGCATCCCGAATGTTGGGGGGACCGGCGATGGATTGGTGGGATGGGTTGACCGCAAATTTTAGTAACGATATGTTGGATGCGATCACATGGAAAGAATTTAGGTATCAAGTGGAGGCTAGGTATTGTAGCCCGTATGAATTGGATAAATCCGGAATGAATTCATGATGTTGAAGATGAATGATAGGATGACGGTGGACAAGCTTGTTATCCAATTCAATGGTAAGCTCCGGTTTGTGTCACAATGGGTACCCGATGAGCCCTCAAGAATCAAGCATTTTATCGGGGCATTGTTGCCTGAGTACCGGAACGTGGCTACACTTGCGGGAAGTCTCTTGCAAGCCTTTGATCTTGCCAAAACGGCCGAGGGTTATGTCTTGGCCCAAAAGGCCATGAGTCGGGAGAAGACCTCGTTCAACAAGGGGAAATATGAACAATCGGGCTCTCACAATCACAAGAAGTCTCAAGGTAATCAAAGGTCGAGCAATGACCGTCGAATACAAATACTTCAAGGTTCCAATCAAAAGAACCTATGGTGCCTACCGTGTAAGTCCGCTCATGCCGGTCCGTGTACGGCACAAACTAAAAGGTGTATTAAGTGTGGGCAACATGGGCACGAGTCTTCGGAGTGCAAGTTGGAAAATAGTGTTTGTTGGAACTGTCAGAAAGAGGGGCATAGGGTCGTGAATTTTCCAACGAAGAAAGGTTCGGGTTCGGGCGGGGATCGGCGTAGTCGGGGGGTCATAAGAGGAAAAGTCACCCGCCACCTACGGGTCAAGCTTTCAAGATGACTGTGGAGGATTCCACCACTACCGATGATTTCATCACGGGTATGTTCCAAATAAACTCCATACCCGCTCGTGTATTATTTGATTCGGGTGCAAATTGTTTGTTTTCTTCAAAGAGTTTTTGTGACAAATTGAAATTTCCTACTTCTTTGATCGTGACGCCTCTATAGGTAGAGGTGGCCGATGGTGAAATGGTTTCGGACACGACATCCGTGTCCGGGGCTAGTATTTATATTGATGGTGTGAAATTTGCAATTCTTTTACTTGTTATGCTAATATCCGGCTTTGATGTGGTTTTAGGAATGGATTGGTTAAGTGTTAATAAGGCCAACATAAATTGTCACCAAAAGTTAATTACTTTTTCCTTACCCGACGGGTCACATGTCGTGGCCCGGGGAGACCGTGCGACCCCGACCATACCCATTATCTCCATGATGAAAGCCCGTAAGTCCTTGACCAAGGGTTGTGAATCATTTTTGACATATGTGATCGACGTGAAAAAGGAAAAGAAAGTGGTTTCAGATCTCCGGGTGGTATCGGAATACCCGGAGGTGTTCCCCGAAGAGTTTCCTGGGTTACCTCCCGTTCGGGAGGTAGAATTCAAAATCGATTTGGTGACGGGGGCCAATCCCGTGGCTAGAGCACCGTATCGATTGGCACCGTCCGAGATACGTGAGATGATGACACAAATCCCAAGAATTGTTGGATAAGGTTTTTATTCGGTCGAGTTCCTCACATTGGGGAGCTCCGGTTTTATTTGTGAAAAAGAGAACGTATACACAAGACGGCTTTTTGAACTCGTATGTGTATCGATTATCGGGAATTAAAAAGAGAACGGTAAAGAATCGGTATCCTTTTCCTCGTATTGATGACTTATTTGATCAACTCCAAGGGTCTTCCTATTTCTCAAAGATCGATTTGAGATCGGGTTATCACCAAGTTCGGGTTCACGAGAACGTATACACAAGACGGCTTTTTGAACTCGTTACGGTCATTACGAGTTCTTGGTTATGACGTTTGGGTTGACGAATGCCCCCGCGATATTTATGGATTTGATGAACCGAGTTTGTCGGCCTTATCTCGACAAATTCGTTATTGTGTTTATTGAAGATATTTTAATTTATTCCAGGACCGAAGAAGAGCACGAGAAACACTTGAGGCAAGTGTTAGAAACGTTGAAGCGGGAACCTTTGTATGCGAAGTTCTCGAACTGCGAGTTTTTCCTTCGGGAAGTTCACTTTTTAGGTCATGTGATTTGTTCGAATGGGGTAAAGGCGGACCCGACAAATATTGAGGTCGTTATGAATTGGGTTGCTCCTAAGAATCCAACCGAAATAAAGAGCTTTTTGGGTTTGGCGGGTTATTAACGTCGGTTTATCAAAGATTTTTCAGAGATAGCGGGCCCAATGACGAAGCTGACCCGTAAGGATGTACAGTTTCGTTGGGGGTGATGAACATGATAAGTCCTTTCAAACTCTAAAGCAACTATTATGTCAAGCTCCGATCCTTGCTTTACCTGAAGGCCCGGAAGATTTTATTGTTTATTGTGATGCTTCACTTGCGGGTTTGGGTTGCATGTTGATGCAACGAGATCGGTTTATTGCTTATGCCTATAGGAAATTGAAAACTCACGAGAAGAATTATCTGATTCACGATATGTAGTTGGCGGCAGGGGTTTTTGCACTAAAGTTATGGAGACATTATTTGTACGGTACCAAATGCGTGAATTATACGGATCATAAGAGTTTCCAATATGTATTTACACAAAAGGAGTTGAATATGCAGCAACGAAGATGGTTAGAGTTGGTTAAAGATTATGATTGTGAAATACATCATCCCGGGAAGGCGAATGTGGTGGCCGATGCCTTGAGTAGAAAGGGGGATTCGAGACGGGTACAATTTATGCGGATGGAAATTGTATCGGATTTGGTGTCCCGATTGAAGATTTTGAAGGAATTATGTGCACAATTAGTCAACCTATGATGATACATCCATGCCTACGAAACACTTAAGGATCACACCGGTGAGTGCATGTAATACGAGCAAGATATGCAATGATACAACGAAGAGGAATGATTCATAATAGTCATTATGAATCAGTTAAGTATTAAGTTAAGTTTAACTTATTACTAGATTAGTTTAACTAACTAATTAATACAAGTACTTGTACATTTATTAGTTGAGTAAATATACAATGTGTTAATTAAAGATTATCCATGATATGATTTAAAGCTATTAAATCATATAGTAATTGGATAATATTATTGTATAAATTATATAAAGGTTATTATATAATTAATTATTAAAAGTATGAATACAAGTATAATTCGTGTATGTATACACCAAATTATATTAGTGTATTAATACTAGATATTTAATAGTTAAGTGCAACAATAATAAACTAGTTAAACTATAAGGGATGGAAGTGTTAAAAGGAAAGTTTAATTAAAGATCTAATCTTAATTAAACTAGAGGGTTCTAAGCGCAACTTATTTAACTATAAATAAGAGGCTTAGGTTAACCCTAAAACCCCTTGATGATACACACCATCACCACAGCCCTCCCTCTCCATTCGGCCGAGACCAAGAACACAACTCTTTGTGTTCTTTGTTCTTCGTTCGTTCTTTGTGTTCTTCGAGTTTCGAAGATCAAGATCGTTGCAAGTGATCATCTAGAGGATCGCTCGTCGTGTTCATCATCAGTGGACTATCATAAGCTAAACTAAGGTATGATTCATGGAACACTCTTTCTCCTCTCCCCTCTTGTTCGAATTCGACCAAGAACCCTAGGGTTTTTGGTTAATGGTCGACGAACACACACAAGCTGTGTGTGTGTTCGAGTTCTTCGTACAAGGTTTCTTTCTTGTTAATCTAATCTAGATTTCCAACATCCCAATCCTTTAGGGTTTAAGGATTAGGTTTAATCTCACTTCCGCTTTTAGGGATTAAATCAGCTAGTTGGTTTTAACCGGTCAAGAAGTTCTTGGTCAGTATGGTTCGAACCAAGCATACTAGGAGGTTGACCCAAGTGGTCGATCAAGTTCAATGAAACCCTTCAGTAGTATCAGAGCGTTGGTTTAGAAATCTAAACTAGATTAACAAAGTTTGTTTGTTTATTTTTAGTTAAAGTCTTTCTTTTTGTTCCAATTTTTTTTTCTTCTTCTTAATTTTCAAAAAGGGTAAGAACCCTAGGACCAAGAATATTAAACTAGCTTAGTTTAATTGGTCAAAAGGTTTCTAAGAACCCTAGAATTTTTGAAATCTAGGAAAAACCCTAGGACCAAGTATATTAAACAAGATTTGTTTAATTGGTGAAAAGGATTCTTTCCTTTTTTTTCCAAGGAATCCGAAATCTAGGAAGAACCCTAGGACCAAGTATGTTAAACAAGATTTATTTAATTGGTCAAAAGGATTCTTTCCTATTACCATAAGTTTTCGAAATCTATGAGGAAACTTGGACACCAAGTATGTTAGACTAGTCTAGTTTAATTGGTGGAAAAGTTTCTTAGTGTTAAGATTTTGAAACCCTAAAGAACCCTAGGACCAAGAACATTAAACTAGTTTAGTTTAATTGGTTAAAAGAGTTAATTAAGATAATAATCTAAAACCTAGATAATTAAACAAGTGCATGTTTAATAAGGTTTAATTATTATTTTAGTAGATTTATTAAAAATAGTTCTTTAAACCTAGAAACTTAGACAAAGTTTTATCGTCTATAAGGTTTGAATTAAAAAGGTTTAAATAAATTAATTAAGGTTATAATCTATCCTAGAATTTAAACAAAGTTTATTGTTTAGACAGGATTGATTAGGATTAATCTTTTAATAAATAATGTTTTTGATCAAGAAGGTCAAAACCCTAGTTTTGATTGATCAAGAACAAGATTAGGGATTAACTAATTAATAAAAGGGAATTAATAAGGATTAAAAGAAGTGCTAATTTTTAAGTTCAAAAATTAACAAGATAAATTAGATGTAATATTCTTATTAGAATGTTACAAGTTTAAAAAGACTTACTACCATAGTTAAAAATCCTTTAAACATCCGTTTTCTAAACGTTTTTATTGACGTTTAAATATGGCAATTACGTTTTCAAATCATTTTTTCTAGAAACTCATTAATAAAAAGACGTTTTCTACATTAAACTCACTCTACGTTTAATGTATTAGTTTAATATACATTAATTTGCGATTCAAATAACTTATGTACGTTTTCTACCAGAAAAGTAGTAACGTTTTCTAAATGTTTACGTACATTCATAACTTTAAATACGTTTTATTACATATAATTATAATATATACGTTTTATTAATTGTGTATAAATAGAAAAATCAACCTTTATATCTTTGCATTCACGATACGAGAATTTCAATACCACCAACCATCACCCGTCATCCTTTTTCATCATAATTCGGCAAACCATGTCAACCACCGGATTGCACTTTGTAAGAAACATTCATGATTTCAAGGACAAAATTCACCTCAAGGTCAAGGTTCTACGGATTTGGCCCCACACAAACTTCAACAACAAAAACGAGATAATATCACTTAAGTTGCTTTTAATTGACGAGGAGGTATTACTCTTAATCATATTCGATAAATTATCACTAGGTATAAATATTATCTCGACAATATTAACTTACAATTAACATCATTTTGGTTACCCATTTTTTGTAGGGAGGCAAGATTCAAGGTTCTATTTACGTGAAGTTGATGAGTAGATTTCAAACAAAACTGAAGGAAGACGGTGTTTTACTATATCAGAGGAGGTAAGTTGTGGGCGACCAAGTCAAGTTTCACGTTTACTAGCCTGAATGAAAAGCTTTCATTTCAATCAAGCACAACGGTTAAAGAATGCGCTGAGTGGTCTGGCCCATTACATGGTTTTGAATTTGCCGCATACGAGAAGATTTTGAATAACTCATTACTAGCGTCAAAGTCAATTGGTAAAATTTACTCAATTTTATTATGTAGGAGTTCCAAATATTATATTAAAACTATTTAATATAATATTAATGATGGTTTTTTCAGATGTAATCGAAGAAATTTGCGTCGTTGACAACCTTAATTCTACAAGTGATGACAGGAGCAAGCACAAGCTGTCAATCGAAATAAAAAACATAGAGTTCGTTTCAATGAGTATATATATATATATATATATATATATATATATATATATATATATATATATATATATATATATATATATATATATATATATATATATATATATATATATATATATATATATATAGATAAAAACTTATTTGGTTTCAAAAAATAATCGTATTTGCTTAATTACAGGGGTGCAAAAATCTTGGTAACATTGTGGGGGGAACGTGCTCATACTCTGCGTAATTACCAAGACTCCATACAACCAACCGATCGTGTCGTTATAATACTTCAATTTGCCAAGCTAGATAATTGGAAGGGTACTTTTGAATTGATGATAACATAATTAAGTATTTACATAACGGTCACATAATTTGACGAATTTATAACTGTAATGCTTGTTTCTTTCAAAACACATAGGGGAACCATCTGTTACTAGTTACGTTGAAGCAACACGTGTGTTCGTTAACAGTGCCATACAAGAGATACAAGATTTCAAACATAAGTAAGCATTATCTTACCATTTGACATAGACACTATGATATGGAACGTATATTTTCATTACTATATATAATGAGCGTCATTTTCCTTGTTACAGCATGAATACCTTGCTTGTTGAATCGGGTATGGACACTCCACCGTCTACCATCACCAAGAAGCACACACCTTCTTACTTTGTTAAAGATGATTTTTTAATAAACCATAAGTTTGTTACTATCTCTGATATCTTCACCCCTGCTGAGGTACAATTATTAAAATGTCGAATTTTATAAAACACTTTTTTTGTCACTATTTTGACGACTTCAAAACTGACTTTTAATACTTGTTCGATAATATTTTCAACAGGTTAAAAAGGTTATTATCTTGTGCACCATAATCGGCGTAAGTGACGCTTTCCCGTGGAACTACAACGCGTGTGTCTATTGTAGAAGTGGAGTGGAAGAAAAGGTGTGGATGGTGAAAAACGAAGACGGAACTCAAGGAAGTCATCAAGTGTCTATCCACGGGTACTCTAAAGAGGCGTGTAAAGGAAAAAAACCGTCTTTTGTTCCAAGGTAAATATCACTAATTTAGACGTTTCTTTCATTTACCCCCAAGTTTTGTAACTCCTATAACATATTATCCTAATTATGTCACCAAGGTTCAAAATTCCAGTTATTGTTGAAGACACCACTGGAGTTATAACTGCTAAGTACTATGTTGATGAAGTTGAAAAGGTGCACTTCTATATTAATTTTATGGTTACTTTTTTAATATGTACAATCATTTATATGTATTCTTATCATAATCAGGCTGGCTTGCCTCTGAAAACGATTCCTGCTGATTTTGATCGGCTTGTAAATAAAAATTTAGCGTTGAAGTTAGACATGAGACAATACAATATCGACTCCGGTAGTAGCGTTTATGGGATTGCAACCACGACTAACAATGCAGAAATACTATCAGAGTTACGCAAAAACATTATCGAAGTCCAGGTGATTTTGGAGAACCATTTTAAATTCAATGTTTGATATGTAAATTGTAACCTCTTTAGTCATAATAACCGTTACGTTTGCATATTATGTAGAGTGTAATTTCAGAATTCGGGGATGATATCACCCCAATTTCCCCATCACCATCGCCAACTCGATCAAGATTTGTCAGCACGCCGGTAAACTTAAAGAGGAAATTAGATGATTGTTGCGAGATAGAGGGACATGATATCACGACATCATCAAAATCTCAGAAGGTGCCAAGTATGCAAAATTAAAGAGGACATTTAAGGTTGGCGACCGAAGATTGACACATGATGGAGTAATATGAAATCAGCCTACAATAAATTTTCATTTTTAAAACAACAATTTTTCAATGTTTTCTTCGTCCTTTTAATTACTAATTTGGTGATATATTATTAATATGTTTTGGGGATTTTGGCTATTTTCCGTTAATATTTATTTGATCAATAAAAACGTTTAATACGTTGTTGGCCAACTACTACGAGTCACACACACACGTATACGCACATTATTTGAATATTAAAATGCATCTAACTAAATGTTGAATATTAAAAAGTTGGTAGTGGTTGGTATAAGGAATGAAACTCATTCCTTATAAATGCAAGAAAGTTGATTAAACGTTGGTAGTGGTTGCATAGCAGTGTTGGTATTCCTGTATAATATTAAAGCGTTTTAAGTTACCATATATGCTGGTAGTTGTTGGTATAAAAAAATACAACCAATTATTTGAATATTAAAACGTTTACAAAAAAGAATTAATCAATTATGAAACCAAAGATTCGTGTTCAAAAAGTCAATAAAACGTTTTAAAGGTAGTAATTACTATATTTTATCATTTCTCATTGATGACTTTTGGTTGCATATTCCTTTAAACATTCTTTCAATTTTTTCTCTTAGAATTTATATAGAGCCATATAGCTATTTGATTATTTTTAATTTGTTGACTTTTAACACAACTTATTGGCTACAAGGCGTTGCGGCCTAATAGTGTTATTATGCTTGACTTAATTGACACTTTGGACTTTTATATTGGTACAATTGATGGTTTTGACTTTAACTCTGACATTTCTTTAAGCAATTAAAACGTACATATCATTGCTCAATATAGTCAGTCTTAATTAATGACAAACATTCCGATATTAAGCAAATATTATTTATTGAATAAAAGATGATACATAATTCAAGTATCAAAATTTTTTTTGCATGCTGACACATTTAAAAGTCTGTACAAACAATTGAATGCGTTAACAAATGTGGCGTGGCTAATTAATCTAAATAGTCATATTTAAAAATGTTGAAAACCGAAGAAAACTGCACATTTGAAAGCGTATACATATTTATAAAACGTATACATATATTCCATCCCCCCTAAATTGGAGCAAATTCCATTCAATCATTATCTCTTAATAGTTGACAGCTATATTTCCGTAAATCATGGAATATCCTTTAAATTTGGGACATATAATAACTAATTTATAATGCAAAGTAATTGTTGCTGCCAAAATTTCTGTAAATTATGAGATACTTTTTTTATGGTATGTAGTAAATTATGATAATACAAAGATGTTACCTTTTAAATATCTTTTACCTTTTATATTTTAGTATAATTACGGAAGTCTAGCAAAGAGGTTACATATTAAAATTCCGTAAATTATGGTATGTCGTAATTTGGTGATAATTTTCATTGAATGAGATCAAAAGTGTAGCCATCTTTTATGCTTACCATATACAATGAATGTAATACGGTTTCCCCCTAGCTATTTAACTTACATGTTTTTACCTCAAATCAACAGGCAGAGTGCTACGTGAAACCACAATTGTGCAAGTTAGAAACGAGATTAGTAATTACAAGCTTGTATTTTAGTGTTCTTTATTGTGTATTGCTAATTACTAATGTGTATACCCAGTAAATATTCTCTAATTCATCTTTTGTTTTTATTAGTAATTGTGAAGAGAACTTTTGAGACAATGTCATCGTCAAAGAATTCAAGCGAACAACAAGAAATTGATTACAAGAGTTGTACTTTAAACTTTTTTCTTGTATCAAGATTTTTAAAAACTTTCTTAACTTGACAGTTATTAATATGAAGAGATGTAATTCCGTCAGATACGTTTTTAATCCACAATTAATAGAGTGTTAATATGACAATTAGTATGAATTAATATACACGTGTTTAGAGTGTTAATTTGTTATTCTGTGGTTTGAATTACAATTATTTTTTCTGCTCAGATAATTACGTTTTTATTATTTGTCATTTAATATGTTAATTACGTTTTATTACAATTAATATTAATATCTAGAGGTGTAAATCCGTAAGAGTTATACGTTTTTAGTCTACAATTAAAGGAGTGTTAATATGACAAATAATATGAATTAATATAAACGTTTTTAGAGTCTTAATTTGTCATTTAATGGTTTGACTGAGAGTTATTTTCGCTGCCCATTAAATGATGGTTTTATTGTGGTTGACTCGTTTTTATAGTAAGACCATTTAATGGTTTGACGTACAATAGTTGTACTTTAAACGTTTTGATTGTATCAAAAGTTTTTAAAACATTTCTATAATTGATTTGTCATTAAATGTGTTTATTACGTTTTATTATCATTAATATATATATATATATATATATATATATATATATATATATATATATATATATATATATATATATATATATATATATATATATATATATATATATATATATATATATATATATATATATATATATATATATATATATATGTATATATATATATACGCTTTTTATGTATATAAATTGACGACTCAACCATTTAACCTTTGCATTCACGATACGAAACACATACCACCAACCATCATCCGTCACCGTTTTCATCATAATTCTGCTAACCATTGTAAACACCGGTATTACTTATCACCCACTGCTCTGTTTCTTTTTTTTTTCATTTCTTAAACTTTTGATACAAATTTTATTCCTATTGTGTATGACTTTCATAAATTATAATCTTTTTATGTAAGGTATTCTTAACATGTCAACAATCGGATTGCACTTTATAAGAAACATTCATGATTTTAAGGACAAAATTCACCTCAAGGTCAGATTTCTACAAATTTGGCCCCACACGAACTTCAACAATAAAAATGAGATAATATCACTTGAGATGCTGTTAATTGACGAGGAGGTATGTGTCACACCCCGCCAAAAACGAGTTTTACTTCATTTAAAACGTTTTGCGGAAGAACGAGGGTGTAACTTTCATGACAACATAGCAAAAATTAAGTAAACAAACAACCACGCAATAATGAAAAATGAAAGTAGTTTCACTTTCTAAAAATAGAAAGTTTCCAAAAAGAGTAAGTTTCCTAAAATAGAAATTGTTTAGAAATGAAATGAGTGTTCGTAAACTTAATGTTTTAATCATGGCTCATGACAATCCCACTGCTCATATCCTCCAGTTCCACTGCACCTAATTTCCTGGAAAAACATAAATAATAAAAGGGTCAACAATAATGTTGAGTGAATCCACAGGGTTAAAGTAAAAGTAAAGTAAGTTTGCTACCCAAAATGTTTGTTATGAAAATAGTTTATGACTGAAAATGTAGAAAGTTCAACACTCATATAACATGAGAAGTAAGTACGAAAAGTGTAGTGTAATTGTAGAAGATCTACAATTACTAGTTTAGTTTATGAAAATGTGTTGAACAAGTTGTTATGTTTGACATCGCATGACCGTTATCCCCAACAGGTAGCTAGTCTATTGAGTTAATATACCAACCCCTAAGTCCACAATCAACACTTCAACTCCAGTATGTTATGCTCTTTTATGGATATACACTCCCGGAAATGTCTTGGTTAAACCAAGTAATGATCAATTATTCGATGGGAGGATGAGTGTCAGCCAATAGTACTATCTGTATATCCATGGTCTAGATCCACTAGCTAATGATTGCTGGCACCTTAGTCCGGTATAATAATCGTTTGTCATGCCAACGCGATAATGAAAATGTATAGAAGTTGTACAGTCATAGTAAAACAGTAGTAGTTGTGTTTATGTTTTCCACCCCAAGTTTATAAAATAGTAAAAGGGGTCTGTGGACTCACTTGGCAAAGCTTAGCGACCCAGTACTTAGGACAGAGGAATCCTTCAGAGACTCCTAGCTTCCTAAATGATATAACTTACAAATTAGACTAAGCTAATTCAGGCGATTCTAGATATAATATAAGTTAAATGATATGCAATTAATGTTATGTTTTTTGTTTTGTGACATCGAATGAACTTGGATCATTAGGCCTTAATGGGCCGAAATGGAATGAGATGAAATGAAATGAAATGAAATGGGCTTGGGTTAAGTCTATTGGGCCTAGATTGGGCCTAATGTGCCTAAATGGGCTTAATGGGCCACAAGATTGGGCCACTTGGGCCTCTTATTGGGCTTAGGTCCAATTAGATTGGGCCATGGATTGGGCTTGGCCCAATTGGGTTCGGTTTGGGTTTAAGTGGGCCAAAGGTTTGGGCTTTGGTCCAAATGGGCTTGAATACTAATGGGCCAACTAAGGTTTGGGCCCGATGGACTAAGGTAGATCGATATGGGCCAAGTACGGGCCTTGGCCCGATTGGGTATTCGGGTTTGGGTCCACGGTTTGGGTCAAGATCCGGCTTTGACCCGGTTTGACTTATGGGTCAAAATTGGTCAAATTAGTCAACGATAGTCAACATTGGGGTTCTAGATTTCGGCTAGGGTTTAGTCTAGGATACAATTCGGTCAACAAAGGTCAAACATGGTCAACGTAGGTCAAACTATGCTCGGTTTAGGGGTAATTCGGTTAGGGTTGGCCGGCTAGGCCGAAACCCTAAGGGTTTGGTTCTAGTTCGGTCTAGATCAAGTCTAGGTTCGGTTTTTAAGTACTATATGGTCATAGGTTCGGATCTATGGACTAGATCTAGGGTTTTTCATGTCAAGGTTCGAGATCTAGGGTTTAAACCAACGAATCAACAAATCAACTACAAATCTAGCGAGTTCTAACGATTTAACCGAGCAACACACACATACACAAGCATGCATGTCGGCTACGGGTTTGATGAGCTAACCAAGACCATATGGCCATTGGCCATGGTCTCGGGTTTGTATGAATACCGAAACAAAAGAAACTAGCAATCAATCGAAAGGGTTTGAGTTGTACCTCTTGCGGTGAACGGGAATCGGACACTTGAGGCTTGCGGATTGCTTGATGCTTGAACACGAACCGAATGGGGATGGGGATGGTGTAGTCGACGGCACAAGGGAGCAAGAAAAGGAAAAATTAGGGTTTTGTGATTAAGGGTAGTATTTATAAGGAGATGGAAGCTAGAGTTTGAGTCAAACTCAAATTGATTTGAAATGGGATAAGGATAGGATCAAAAGAAAACCAACCTCACACCCAAGGGGTGTTCGGCCGAATGGGGTCAAGCAAGGAGGGAGAGGCCGGCCACTTAGGTGGTCGGTCAACCCTTGGTGTCGGTTTAGACGGTTCGTACATTCGAGTCACGTTTAAATTAAGTTTGTTACGTTTATTGATTTACCGAGAAACTTATTATTTTAGAAATGTTTTAGCTCAAAAGTATGTCACCATAAGTAAATAAAAATGTTGTGTTGGCTAAAATAGTCAAACACTAATGTATGGTGTAAACAGTGCAAGTTTGTTGTGTATTAGGATGCCAGTAATAGAAATGTCTAAAGATAGAAACTTTCTAAATAAGGAAGGTTCAAGAAATGAAATGAAATTACATACCAGAAATATCGAGTTGTCACATTTTCCCCTGGTTGAAGAAATTTCGTCCCGAAATTTAAGACGAAGAGCGAACAGGAGAGACAACGAGAAAAAGATGAGGATATTTCTTTCGCATCTGGTCCTCACGTTCCCACGTGAATTCAGGACCTCTTTTGGAGTTCCATCTGACCTTAACGATTTTGATCTTACTTCTTCGCAACTTTTGTTCTTTCCAGTCAGATATCTCGATTGGTTCCTCAGTGAAATGGAGTTTGTCGTCGATGATAATTTCCTCAGTAGCAACGATGAGCGAAGGATCATGAATAAAATTTTTCAAATTAGACACATGAAAAGTGTTATGAACATTGCTGAGCTCATTAGGAAGGCGATATGCAACAGCACCGATTCTTTCAAGAATCTCGAATGGTCCAACATAACGAGGACTGAGCTTTCCTTTCTTACCAAAACGTACAACACCTTTCCAAGGTGTTACTTTTAGCAAGACATGATCGCCAACAGCGAACTCTAAAGGCTTCCGACGATTATCAGCATAACTCTTTTGTTGATCTCTTGCAGCCTTGATGCGATCTTTGATCTTAAAAATCTTGTCAGTCGTTTCTTGTAGAATCTCAGGACCAGTAATCTGACGATCACCAATTTCAATCCAACAAAGTGGCGAATGACACTTTCTTCCATAGAGGGCTTCAAACGGTGCGACCTTAATAGTTGTATGATAACTAGGATATTAATTGCACCACTTGAAGCATATCATATCGGGACTTGTTCTCACTGGGGTTCAAGTCGTTGACTATTTTATTTTATTTATTATAACGTTTGATTGAGGATTGTGGCTGTTTGGGTTTGCTGTTTTCCTATTAAGAATCTGGTAAGGGAAAGGATAAAAATATCAAGTCTTCCGCTGTAATCTCTTTTTGACTATCTTTGAAATCGATGTAAGTTTTTTCTATCTAACGTTTGTAGTATCTGATTCCAACTTGTGTTTATCAGTTTATGCTAGGTTTACTTGGAGGAAGTATGGGTCATCTAAATGAAATAACTTTGATTAATAAACTTGACTTTAGTGATCCCCTATACTTGCATGCTAGCGATACCACTACCGGTACTTCATTAATCTCTATAAATTTAAAAGGGATTGAAAATTACAACATATGGAGTAGGTCTATGCTTTTGGCCCTAGGAACAAAAAAACAAACTTGGATTTATTGATGGTTCGTGTGAAAAAAGTTTAACTAATGATGTTCTTGCTAAACAATGGGATAGGTGTAATTCTGTTGTTTTATCTTGGATCCTAGGTTCAGTGTCTGAAGAGTTATATTGTGGTCAAATTTTTGCAACTACTGCATCTGTTGTTTGGGATGAGTTAAAAGAAACTTATGATAAAATTGTTGGTTCCATTATTTTCAACTTATATCAAAAAATAAACTCTTTAAAACAAAACGGTAGTTCCCTATCTGATTATTATCACAATCTTAATAGCCTATGGAAACAATATGATGCCATGATTAGTCTTCCTACATGCACATGCAATGCAGAAGGTGATTTAAAAGAATACAATAAAGTATTAAAATTGATGCAATTTTTAATGGGCCTTGATGATATCTATATGTATGTTAGAAGTAATTTATTGTTAAGAGACCCTCTCCATGATGTGAAAATTGCATATTCTGTTATTTCTAGGGAAGAATCTCATAGGGGTATGTCAGTTGGTAGTAGTCATGGTAAATCTCAACCTTCTGTTTTTAATGCTAAAGTTAATAACAATAATAATAATACCAATAAAAAGAATCCAATTAATCCCAATAGAGGTCCTAATCAAAATTTAAAGTGCACAAAATGCAATATGTTAGGACACACTATTGAGAGATGTTATGAAATTGTGGGCTATCCACCAGGTTATAAGAAAAAAATCTAATAACCAGTCTGAAGGAAATTTTGGTAAGAAAAGTATGGGTAACAATAGTATTGTTTGTGATTAAAGTAGTGTCGGTTCTGCTCCTGTATCTTTTTCTAATGAACTGATGATGAAATTACTCAACTTAATAAACGAGAAACCTGTTCCCGTGAGTGCCCATGTCAATATGGCAGGTATGTTTTTTAATTCAAGTATTTTATTTAATGCAAATTTTGAAAAAAAGTTTAATTCAAATATTTCTCACAATCACAAAAATGTGAGTCAAGGCTGGATAATTGATTCTGGTGCAAACCAACATATGACAGTGTTAGAAAAAGGCCTTAATAATGTTATTGACATATTTAAATTAAAGCTAACAGTTGGCCACCCTAATGGCACTCAAGCTAAAGTTATGAAAATTGGAAACTTAAAGTTGAATAATAATGTTGTCTTGTTTGATGTCCTAGTTGTACCTGAATATTGTGTCAGCCTCTTATCCGTTCATAAATTGTCTAGAGATAGTAAATTGTTCGTAGGCTTTGATGAAACTAACTGTTATATTCAGGTCTTGAAGCAAGGGATAATCATGGGGACTCGTAGTCAGTCAGGTGGCCTCTACTTATTTGATGATGATAATAGAATGTGCGTTGGTATGTCTAATATTGCTAATGTGTATTGTCAATTATGGCATGCTAGGTTTGGTCATCCTTCTGATCAAGTTTTAAATATTTTAAAAAATAATCTTGATTTTAAAAATAATGATATTGGCTCTCCATGTGAGATTTGTCATAAGGCAAAGTAAACAAGAGAGCCATTTCCTTTAAGTGATCACAAAACCACAAGTCTAGGTGATCTAATTCACTTAGATCTATGGGTCCTTTTAGAATTCAAAGTAGAGAAGGTTTTAAATATTTTCGTACTATTGTGGATGACTATTCCAGAGCTGTGTGGATATATATGTTAAAATCTAAAGATGAAGTTTATGATAATATCAGTAATTTTGCAAATCTTCTTAATAATTAGTTTAACAAGAAAATAAAAACTTTTAGAAGTGATAATGGAACTAAATTTGTAAATAATAAAATGGAAGATTTTATTTCTAAATTTGGTATTATTCATCAAACTTCTTGTTCTAACACTCCACAACATAATGGAATAGCAGAAAGAAAACATAGGCACTTTCTAAATGTTGCAAGATCTCTTATGTTTCAGGCAGGATTGCCTCTCAATATGTGGAGTGATTGTGTTCTAACTGCGTGTTATTTGATTAACACGACTCCCTCTTCCGTGCTCTCTGGAAAGACGCTACGAACTGAAGGGTTTCATATAACCTGATCGACCCATAGGATCGACCACCTAGTAAGTTGGGTTCGACCATACTGACCAAGAACATGAACTTGTTCTTGACCGGTTAAAACCAACTTGCTGATTTAATCCCTAAAAGCGGAAGTGGGATTAAACCTAATCCTTAAACCCTAAAGGATTGGGATGTTGGAAATCTAGATTAGATTAACAAGAAAGAAACCTTGTACGAAGAACTCGAACACACACAAAGCTTGTGTGGTTCGTTCGACCATCAACCAAAGAACCCTAGGGTTCTTTGGTCGAATTCATCCAAGAGGGGAGAAGGGAGAAAGATGTTTCCCAAAACATACCTTGTTGTTTGCTTAAGATAGATCCACTGATGATGAACAAATCGAGCGATCTTCTAGTTGATCTAAGCAATGAACTTGTTCTTCAATACTTGAAGAACACGAAGAACACGAAGAACGAAGAACACCAAAGAGTTGTGTTCTAGGTTCGGCCGAATGGAGGAAGTATGGGGCTAGGGTTTCGGCTTTGTGGTGTAACCCCATAAGTGATCCCTAAGCCTTCTATTTATAATAGAAGGACTTTCACTTAGGGCCCTTCTAGTTTAATTAAGATTAATCTCTTAATTAAACTTATCATTTTACACTTCTATCCCTTATAGTTTAACTAGTTTATTATTGTTGCAGTTAACTATTAAATGTCTAGTATTAATACACTAATAATTCGGTACCCATATACACGAATTATATACTTGTATTTATACTCTTAATAATTAATTATATAATAACCTTTATATAATTTATACAACAATATTATCCAATTACTATATGATTTAATAGCTTTAAATCATATCATGGATAATCTATAATTAACACATTGTATATTTACTCAACTAGTAAATACACAACTACTTGTATTAATTAGTTAGTCAAACTAATCTAGTAATAAGTTAAACTTAACTTAATACTTAACTGATTCATAATGACTATTATGAATCATTCCTCTTCGTAGTATCATTGTTTATCTTGCTCGTATTACATGCACTCACCGGTGTGACCCTTAAATGTTTCGTAGGCATGGATGTATCATCATAGGTTGACTAATTGTGCACATAAATCCTTCACGAACTCATTTTTAAGAAACCTCCTAATCTCTCCCATTTAAAGTGTTTTGGTTGTCTATGTTTTGCTACTGTTTTAAAACCTGCTGACAAGTTCAGCAGTAGATCTGAAAAATGTGTTTTACTTGGTTTTTCAAATGTTAAAAAAGGCTATAAGCTTTATAGTCTTGAAAACAAAATTGTGATTTATTCAAGGGATGTAAAATTTTATGAAACTATTTTTCCATTTAAAATGAAATCAACAATAAGTCAAATTTATAAAGATGAAATAAACCACATTAACTTTTTTGATAAAATGTTTTTTGAAAACTATAACACTTCAAGCCCCGATGATGAGGGGAGAGAGACTGATGATGGTGATAGCGGAAGTGACAATGATCAAAATTCTGATCAAAGTCCTATTACAATACCTATGGATATACTCCATCCTTCTGAGGGCACGACCGATTCAAACCAAAATGGTTCTATTCCAGAACCTGTTTCTACTCAAAATGAGTTACCAAGGAGATCTTCCAGAGAGTCAAACTTACCAAAAAGATTTGATGAGTATGTTGTCGAGGGAAAAGTTAAATATGGTATAGAAAAAGTTGTTAACTATACGTGTCTAAATGCTGAAAATTCTTGCTTTGTGTCTAATATAAATAAATCTATTGAACCTAAATCTTATAATGAAGCTTCAAAAGACCCCAACTGGGTTGCCGCTATGAATATTGAAATGGAAGCCTTAAATAGAAATAATACTTGGGTCATTACTGATCTACCGAAAAATAGAAAACCCATAGGTTGTAAATGGATATACAAAATTAAATACAAATCAAATGGTGAAATAGAAAGGTACAAAGCTCGACTTGTCGCTAAAGGTTATAGTCAAAGGGAAGGTATTGACTATGAAGAAACTTTTTCTCCTGTAGTCAAACATGTTATTGTTAGGTGCATTGTCACCTTAGCAGTTCAAAATAACTGGCCTTTATTTCAACTTGATATTAATAACGCGTTTCTATATGGGGAATTAAAAGAAGAGGTTTATATGTCCTTGCCTGAAGGGTATTTTTCTAGTAATGATAATAAATTGTGCAAACTTACAAAATCTTTATATGGCTTAAAAACAGGCACCCAGACAATGGAATGAAAAACTAAATTTTGCCTTAACAGAAAATGGTTTCAAACAAAGTATGTCTGATTATTCTTTGTATGTTAAATCTGAAAAAAATTATTTTTATTGCCCTTCTTGTTTATGTTGATGATATAGTTATTACGGGTAATAATGTTGATGAAATTGAAAATTTTAAATTGTTTTGAAATCTAAATTTATGATAAAGGATTTGGGTAAATTAAAGTATTTTCTAGGTATCGAAGTCCTAAATAACGATCAAGGTATTTGCATGAACCAAAGGAAGTATTGTCTTGAATTACTAAATGATTATGGTATGTTGGGATGCAAACCCGCTAGTACTCCTATTGAACTAAACATGTGTGTTTCATGTAGTCCAAGTGAAAATGATAATTCTCTAACGAACATTACCGAATACCAAAAGTTGGTAGGTAGGTTGATATATTTATCTCTTACGAGACCTGACATTTCTTTTAGTGTTCATGCTCTTAGCCAATACATGCATGCTCCTTTGCAATCGCATTTAAACCTTACACTCAGAGTTTTAAGATATCTTAAGGGCGCTCCAGGTAAAGGAATTCAAATCGTGAAAACCGATGGGTTTTCTCTAAAAGCTTATTGTGATGATGATTGGGCGAAATGTAAGATGAACAGAAAATCCGTTACTGGGTATTTGGTATATTTTTGCAATTCTTTGATATCTTGGAAAAGTAAAAAACAAGCAACAATATCTAGGTAGGGGTGGCAATTCAGGTCGAGTCCGGGTTGACGGGTTTGAGTTCGCGGGTTGACGGGTCAGAAACGTTCAACCCAAAATCGACCTGTTTATATAAACAGGTCAGATATCTCAACCCTAACCTGTTTAACTTCAACCCAAACCTAACCCATATAACCCATTTAATAAAACGGGTTAAACATGTTATGAGGTCAAACAAATTAAACAGGTCAAACATGTCAAAATGCTGTTATTATTACACAAATTCATAACAAAATACTAAACACCAAATTACTAGATAACATTATTATTTTTTATCTAACTATTAATTACGTTTTAACTAGTAACTACTCCCTCCGTCCCACAAAAAAGTTCCCATTTCCCCTCTAAATTTTGTCCCACAAAAAAGTTCCCATTTCTCAAATGGTGAGGGACCACTTAATAAAATAATATTAAAACTATGGACCCACCACTAATTATCTTCTAAAAGCACTTTCTCTCTCCAGAAAACCTTATATTTTAATCAAAATATAACCATGGACCCCACCACTAACTCTCTCCTAAATACTTGTGCCCATTAGAAATGGGAACTTTTTTGTGGGACGGAGGGAGTATAAATTAAGTATAAATATATATTTTTTAAAATATATTTTAGTAATTAAACGGGTTGGTGGGTCGACCCATTTAAATTATCATTGACCCGAACCTAACCTGTTTAATAAACGGGTCAGCTGACTCAACCCGGGACTGACCCAATTATTTTTTACCTCAACCCAAACCTGTTTATTTTCGTGTCGGTTTCAGGTCGGGTTTCGTGTCGGGTCAGGAATTGCCACTATATAGGTCCTCTACAGAGGCATAATATAGGGCAATGGGTACAACTGCTTGTGAAATAATCTGGATAATTAATATTTTAAAAGATCTTAAAATTGATATTGGATTACCTGTCAATTTATATTGTGATAGTAAATCTGCTCTTCAAATTGCAGCTAATCCAGTTTTCATGAGAAAACAAAACATTTTGATGTTGATGATCATTTCATAAGGACAAAGGTGTCAGCTGGTATTATTAAAACAATTAAGATAGAATATTCTGAACATCAACTCGCTGATATCCTAACGAAAGGTCTAAGTGTATCTCAACACTCCTATCTATCCAAAAGTTTGGGTCTTGCAGATTTGTTTAAACTATAAGTTTGAGGAGGGATGTTAAAATTATGAATTGAATTATTCATACTTATAGTTTAAAATATTATATTATTGTTGGTTAGTGTGTTATTTCAGGAAATGGAGACCAAAAGGACTCAAAGGAATATATTGTTAAAATACAAGGGCCTCTCTTCAACTCTTCACCAAAATCGTTTTAGGGTTATCAACCTAGCCTACATCTATAAAAAGGTGCAGAAGGATTACTTGGAACTCACCTCAATAGGCCGACAATCACAATTACAGAAGATTCAGCTCTTTTGTCTCTTGTCTCTTGTCTTTTCTAGTCTTTTAGTCTTTGTCTTTGTTCATCATCACATTAGCTACGATTACAAGGTTTATACGTCAACTCTGTAATCGCATCTGTGTTATTTTGTATTTGATTAATAGTTCATTGCATTGTAATCATTTGATAATTTCGTTCATCTAATCAGAAACATACGAGTACTCTTTTTGACAAACTCAATCACCGATTCCCGAGAGGAAGTGGGATCGGATTACCATGGATTTCGTGACAAAATTGCCGCGTACACAAAGGGGACACAACATGATTTAGGTTATAGTTGATCGATTGACGAAGAGTGCTCATTTCTTGGCTACTAGTGGGACCGCCTCACTTAGTAGGTTGGGGAAATTGTATATCGATGAAGTGGTATCCTGACACTGTATTCCCATTTCTATCGTATCCGATAGAGATCCCCATTTTGCTTCAAATTTTTGGAATAGCTTGCAACGAGAATTGGGGACGCGGGTGAACTTGAGTACCGCGTATCACCCTCAAACCATGGGCAATCGGAGGGAACAATACAAACACTTGAAGATATGTTGCAGTCATGTGTCTTAGAGTACGGTGGGTCATGGGATTCTCATTTACCATTGATCGAATTCGCTTATAATAACTCGTATCACTCAAGTATAAAGATGCCACCGTACGAGATGTTGTATGGGCGTTGGTGTCGAACCTCGACGTGTTGGTGGAAGTGGGTGAGAAACAATATGCGGGACCCGATATTGTACAAATGACCGCGGATAAAGTCGCCATTGCCCGAGAAAAGTTGAAGGCCTCCCGTGATAGACAAAAGATGTACGCGGATCCGAAACGTAGACCCGCTATGTTCTCGGAAAATGAGATGGTTTATTTGAAGGTATCACCTTGGAAGGCTGTTATTCGTTTTGGCAAACGAGGGAAGTTGGCCTCGAAGGTTTATTGGGCCGTTTCGAATTAGGGAAGTGGTGAATGCTCAATCGGTAACACTCGAGTTACCACCGGAGTTGTCGGCAATTCACAACACTTTCAACATTTGCTACTTTAGAAAGTGTAACATCGAAGATCCAAGCCAAATTCTCTCGGTGCAAGAATTGCGGGTGGATACGAGAAAAATATTGGTTGAGGAACCGATGGAGTTGTTAGATCGAAAAGTGACAAAATTGAGAAAGAAACAAATCCCGATGGTATTGGTAAAGTGGAAGCACAGTTTGGGTGCAGATATGACTTGGGAGACCGAGGCCGATATGCGGGAACGTTATCCCTCCTAATTTGATCGAGATAGGATTCCGTGGACGGAATCTTCCTAAGTGGGGGAGAGTTGTAAGATCCCAAAACTCGGCCTAGTAGTTTATTGACCTTAAGGTATTTTAATAAATGATTATCTGATTTAAATGCTATGTGAAATTAATTAGCCTCTCGTCTTTTGCGGTATTTTAACTAAGGGGTTAAAATACCCGATTTATGATATAATCGAAATGAAAATGTCATTTTTATATCTTTAGATTCCTTGTTGAATTTCATTTCCTGAAATGCTTTCGTTTTTAAAATCGGAGTCCGTTTATAATTTTAAATAAATTAACTACGAACGGGACCTTTTAGACGAATACTGAAAATAGTGAAAAAAAGCCACAAAGGGGCCCCACCCCCTTGTGTTGGCCGGCCAACAGAGAGGAGGGGATACCCTCTTTCTCCTCATTTGAATCTTATCCAAAAAACACCACTATTCCATTGCACCACTTTTCTCTCTAAACCATCTACTTGTTCTTGAGATTTCTTGGTGAATGAGCTAGAACCCGAAATCCTTGCTAAATTTTGTGTAGAAGAAGCCTAGAAGTAAGTTACACCTTCTCTCTTGCTTATCCATGGTGTTCTTGAACCCTACTATGAACTAGGGTTTAGTATGCTTGATGTTTTGTGGTGGAATCTTGTGTTAAATGTTATAGGAAGTGTTTATACAAGCTTTTGCATGAAATGTATGGTTGATTGTTGGAAGAAACCTTGGTTTGGTGAAAATCACCTTCAACCTCCATTAATGGTGGATGTTGAAGGTGGGTTTTGACAAACCTTGGATTTCTTGATGTTTGAATGTTTGGATTTTCTAATTAGGTTAAGAAATCATGTTTAATAAGTTATGAATGATGAAAATTTGGTATTGACGGATTTGTGAAGTAATCTAGCTAGTGTTTGGATGATTTGGGTCAAAATTGTGAACTAGTAATTGTGCAAGTATAATACTTGGAATTATGGTAGTTATGAACTTGATGAGTTGATAAACGATTGTGAATTGCAAGTATAGGGAATATGTGCTAGTTGATGGAAATGTGGAAGTGTTATAGTCATGTTCGGGTTTTTGGCCCGTTTAGGTCAACTAGTCGTAAAATAGGCTAGATGGTTATAAATGAATATTTGGTGAGTTGTGATTGTTAGACTAGTTGGTAATGTCATAAAAATGTGCATTTTATGAGCCTTGGGTTGTGACTTGTTAAATTGACGATTTTGACAATTCGGTGGATTGATCACTAACTCGGTATACTTGTTACAGGAACCGGGAAGGAGACTCAGTGATACTAGCTCACTAAGTTAAGGAATCAAAGGTTCAAAGGTGAGTGGACTTAACCTACAACTCGGGTCTCAATTAATTCCATATAGTAGTGCATACTAGTAAAATACGTAGGATTGGCTGACCTGGGGAGTTCGCGTCGCGAACTCCTCCTCGCGATCGGGAAAACGGAACAGAGAATTTGGGGACGAAACGTGAACTAGCTCGCGATCGAGCTCACGACACGAATCCAAGTTCGCGGCATGAACTCCCTGTGTCGTTTTTTATCATGGTTCTTTGTAGCTAGCCTACTTGATATGTATGCCTGGTGTTAGAGGAATACCATACATGACAATGTGCACATTCGGGACGGGGTCAATGTCAGATGGATAACGGCTGAGCATAGTGTATCGACTAACATGGTATTCGAACCTTACCTGTATGTGTTACATGGATTAGGGGGTTTACCGGGGTGTTGGATACAGCGCTATCAGTTAGGTTTTGGCCGACCATGGTTTAAGGCTCGGCAGGGCCGCCGATCCTCTCAATAGTGGTTACCCCATCGGAGACGTTACTTGCTTATGTGCTTAGAGCTTAGCATAGTTATAGTTATTTCATTCACTTAGCTTTTGTGTTAATCCCTCCCTCATTGACACATTTCAGGTTGGAAGGCTTGAAGCGGGTCGGGCTTGGACGGAGCGTTTGACCATGCATTTAAAAGTGTTTTGTTTAAAGAGTCTAGTTTTTGTAATACCGTCTTTTAACTAACACTTTGGTTTGTAATATTTTGTGGGACCACGATTTGTAAAATTAACGTAATTAGGAACTAAACTAAACTAAATGCTTCTGCGACTTAGTAAGTAATGGTAAATGGTTATTTAAAAAAAATGGTTTCAAAAATGCGGTGTTACATCGAACTGCTGCAGTACATTTTTGCTTGCAACGCAGTGAATCCCCGCCTACCTCTAGCATCATATCTCAATTGAAAAAACGGATACCTATTTTCTAATGCGCTACATATGCGTAGAAATAAATTTTTGCTCAGACGAAACCTTCGTTTGAAATCCTTCTCGTCATAAACAGAATCATCCGCAAAATAATCTCGATATAGCCATTGGTGTTCAGCTGCTCGATTTGTATTTTGCTTCGTAGTTCTAGTGTCAAAGACTTCACTTTCATCATCGTCGTCAAATTCTTCGAGGAGTTCTTCATATATTGTTAGCATAAACTTATCATCCTCGTCAGATTATTAACCAAGATAATCCATTATCTGTGTGTTGGAGTGTTTTGGTAGAGTTGTGGTATGTTTTGGTAGTATTTTGGTAGTGTTCTGATGTGTTTTGGTAGTATTTTGGTAGTGTTTATATATAGGAAATTAAATAAATTAATTTTGTTTTCTTTTTAATATTATGACCATTGCCCAACGGCTATTTTTCCATCGAATCCGTCGCCCAACACCCGTTCCTCGCCGTTGTCCGTGACCCTTCTCCACCACGCCAACCCCACGCCAGGGGGTGTTCCCATTCCACATCACGCCGCCCGAGCAACCCCATGCCCATACGGCCATACCCACGTGTCTCAGTGCTGTGATTAATATTTCCCTTAATATTTTAACTGAACAATAAACAAGCTTAAACACATTTACCCAGTCGGCCCATAAAATTTGAGAAATTTCGTTTCCGACACCGCTTAATTTGCCCGCCAGTATTTTTCACAACATTCTAAATCCCCAATTTCAGGATAAACCCTAACCAAATCACTCCCCCCAATATTCACCAAAACCCTGATAATCATCGCCACACTATCGCAAACATATCTGGTTACTCTAAATTTCAATCCACATCTCAGAACCCTAACAATCGAATGCAATCCCAACCATTATCAATATAATTCATTGTTTCTCCAGTGTTAATCTTTAATCATTCAGAATCGTGCAGATGTCTTGGGAAAACGAGATCGTAATGCGTGATATAACGAAAGCAAGTCTGGTTGTTAGTGACCGTATTGGTAGAGATGTTTCAGCACAGCTTGACCTAGAAGAAGCTCTAGAAGCCTCTAGATATACTAGTCATCCTTACTCAACTCATCCTAGAGAGGTAAACATGAAATGCTGTTTTATTATTTTTCTGTAATTGTTTTTTAGCAATTTAAATGTTTGTGCGTTCGTTGTAAGCAATTACATACTTTCTATTTATTATCTATTATTTTGTTTTTGTGAAAGAGACATTTAAAATTTGGATGTCACACAAGTTAATTTTCATCTTTCAGAAGTTATATCTGAAAGAGAATGATATCAGAGTTGAATTTGGGGTTTTTTTTAGCGAATTGCAATGAAAAGTAGCTGGAAATAGAAATTAGGGTTAGCTTAATGACAATTAACACAAATGACAGAATTAATAGAACTAATTATTAATGTAGGGTATTGTTTGCAGTTAGGAACCACTATAGGTGTACGTTTAGCAATAGACAGGATTGAAAACATGTATGATTGCTTGAAAACTGCTGTTGGTTTATACATTAGGTTTGGGGGTTTTAGATTTGTTTAATTTTATTCTTGCAATAACATTGTCAATCCCATTATAACAATCAAATTCCTTCTGATCTCATTTTGTATTTGTTTATTACAGTGGCCTCCTTTGGTTGAAGTGGTAGACAGCAGGGAGTTACCATCAGTACTCATAGAAAGATATAATTCTGCAGGTGGTGAAGGCACTGCTTTATGTGGAATATTTCCCGAAATTCGTCGAGCTTGGGCATCAGTAGATAATTCCTTATTTCTTTGGCGATTCGATAAGTGGTAACTATTATCATAATTTAAATTTAATTTAATTAACTTTTTAAGGATATGGTATTTACAATCTTGAAATTACTTATCTTTCAATTTAGGGATGGCCAATGTCCCGAATACAGTGGTGAAGAACAAGCTATTTGTGCTGTTGGTTTGGTCAAAGTCAAACCTGGAATTTTTGTTGAAGCTATTCAATATCTTTTAGTCTTAGCAACTCCTTCTGAGGTAATCACTAACACATTTTTTTAATCTTCTTATTTTTATTTTTATGATACATGACTTATAACTACATATTATACTTAAAGTTTTGATTTTTTTATTGTTAGTTGCTTTTAATTGGAGTATGTTGTTCTGGAAATGGTGACGGGTCAGATCCGTATGCAGAAGTTTCCTTGCAACAGTTACCCGAATACACAATTCCATCTGATGGTGTAACAATGACATGTATTTCATGTACAAATAGAGGTCAGATATTTTTGGCGGGCCGTGATGGACATATCTATGAAATGCATTATTCTACTGGTTCCAGCTGGCATAAACAGTGTAGAAAAGTTTGTTTGACTGCTGGTCTCGGTAGTGTTGTTTCAAGGTATAATTATGAGACTGTGTGTGTGTATATATATATATATATATATCTTTTAATGTTTTTATATATGTTTTAATTCAGGTGGGTAGTACCAAATGTATTCAAATTTGGGGCAGTTGACCCGATTGTTGAAATGGCTGTTGATAACGAAAGACACATTTTATACGCCCGAACTGAAGAAATGAAAATTCAAGTCTATTCATTAGGCCCGAATGGTGATGGCCCGTTTAAGAAAGTAACAGAAGAAAAAAACTTAATCAGTCAGCGGGACCCACGTGGTGGCGGCAGACAGGTGGCAGCCGCCAGGTCAGCAAAAGCTTCAATAGTTTCTATATCCCCACTATCAACAGTAGAATCGAAATGGCTACATTTAGTAGCAATTTTATCAGATGGTAGAAGAATGTATCTTTCAACAACTAAATCAAGTGGAAGCAGTAACACATTTAGTAATAATTTACAAAAACCAAGTTGTTTGAAAGTGGTTACAACCCGACCCGCTCCACCTTTAGGGGTAGGTGGCGGGCTGTCTTTTTCACTAGCGGGCCGATCTCAAAATGATGATCTTAATTTAAAGATTGAATCGGCCCATTACTCATCTGCAACGCTAGTTTTATCCGATTCATCACCTTCAACAGCTTCATCACTTTTAATTGTGAATCGTGACTCAACAACCCAATCATCGTCCAGTAATTTAGGGACAGGTGTCAGAGGCTCAAGGGCATTACGGGAATGTGTTTCTTCATTACCGATTGAAGGCCGAATGTTGGCAGTTGCAGAAGTTTTAACGTTACCTGATACAGCAACAACCGTACAATCGTTATACTCACAGCTTGAGTTTGTTGGATATGATAATTTCGGTGAATCACCCGAGAAATTGGCGGGAAAATTATGGGCCCGAGGTGATCTGCCAACTCAGCATATTCTCCCGAGACGAAGAATTATTGTTTTTTCCACTATGGGGATGATGGAAGTTGTTTTTAACCGGCCCGTTGACATTTTGAGAAGACTTTTGGAGTCAAACACACCGAGAACGATTCTCGAGGATTTTTTTAACCGATTCGGGTCGGGTGAAGCTGCTGCCATGTGTCTAATGCTAGCAGCCCGAATCGTCCAGACAGAGAATTTTATCAACAACGTTGTTGCTGAAAAGGCGGCTGAAGCTTTTGAGGACCCGCGGGTCGTGGGTGTGCCCCAGCTTGAAGGTGGAAACGGGTCGTTGGGTAATACCCGAACTGGTGCGGGCGGGTTTAGTATGGGTCAAGTGGTTCAAGAAGCTGAGCCCGTTTTCTCGGGTGCACATGAAGGGTTATGTTTGTGTGCTTCACGGTTGTTATTGCCCGTTTGGGAATTACCCGTTATGGGTTCTTCTGATGTTAATAATAACAACAATAATAATTCAGATGGAATAATTGGGTGTAGATTATCTGTTGAAGCAATGCAATTTCTTGAAGATAAACTTCGGGCTTTAGAGAAGTTTTTGAGGTCTAGAAGGAATCAAAGAAGAGGGCTTTATGGCAGTGTTGCGGGTTTGGGTGATTTGACCGGGTCAATTTTGATGGGTGCTGATGTGGCGAGTGGTGATTGGAGTATGAATAGGAGTTTTTTTAGTCCTTATTTGAGAAATTTGGGTTCTAGTGAAGTGGATACTTCTAATAAAAGGCAACGGGTTCCATATAGCTCTGCAGAGTTAGCTTCCATGGAGGTAAATTGAACAACTCAATTAATAATAAATATATTATGAAATTATTATTTTATATTAATTTAGAGTAATTTACACAGATGGTCCTTTAAGTTTATAGCAAATTTCACCAATGGTCCTTTAGTTTCAAAAATTACACTGATGGACCTTATTCTGAAAGGTTTTTCACCAATGGTCCTTTACACTAACTGACGTTATTTTTTTTTGTTAACTTACCCCATGTTAAAAAAGTCATTTTTCATTTCTTTTCTTTTTATTCTTGAATTAAAAACTTTTATTTCTTTCTTTCATCCCCATCGTTAACATGCAAGAAAAAGATTAAAAAAAATAATTTAAGAATGAAAAGAAATTAAAAATGACATTTTTACGCTCACGTGCATTGCACATAGGGTGAGTCAACAAAATAAATTAACGCCAGTTAGTGTAAAGAACCATCGGTGAAAAACCTTTCAGAATTAAGGACCATCAATGTAATTTTTGAAACTAAAGGACCATTGGTGAAATTTGCTATAAACTTAAAGGACCATCCGTGTCATTTACTCGTTAATTTATATAAAATTTATAAATTGTAGGTGAGAGCAATGGAGTCTGTAAGACAGTTACTTCTGAGATGCAGTGAAGCTTTATTTCTTCTCCAACTTCTTTCTCGACACCATGTAACTCGTTTACTTCAACCCTTTGACTCAAACACAAAACAAGCCCTAATTCAGTTGACTTTTCATCAACTAGTCTGTTCTGAAGAAGGTGATAAACTCGCTACACGCCTTGTTTCTGCTCTAATGGAGGTAAATAATTTAAAAATAAATTAATCCGAAATAATTTATAAAAAACTAATTGATTTTTTATTTTTATTTTTGTAGTATTACACTGGTCCAGAGGGTAGGGGAACAGTTGATGATATTAGTGGTAGATTACGTGAAGGGTGTCCAAGTTTTTATAAAGAATCTGATTATAAATTTTATTTGGCGGTTGAATGTCTTGAACGAGCTGCTAATGCTATGAATAATGTTGAGAGAGAATCACTTGCTAGAGATGCTTTTAGTAAATTAAGTGGAGTTCCTGAATCTGCTGATTTACAAACTGTTTGCAAACGTTTTGAGGACTTGAGGTAATTTATCTATTTTTATATATATATGAATTTTAGCGCTTCCAATATGATTACATGTGTTAATTATTATATATGTTAGTTTTTGTCTATATTTTAGGGTTAATTATGTTTTAATCCCCAAAGTTTATTACTCCCTTCGTCCCAATATTATTGTCCGCCAATTTCAGAAACGTACATTAATTAAACTATGTCACCAATCAAAATTTCTCTTTCCCACTTAAATGTTTTTTAATTCGTTGAAACTTAGGAGTAGACAATTATTTTGGGATAAACCAAAATAGAAATGTGGACAATAAAATTGGGACGAAGGGTGTATAAGTTATATAAAATTATACCAATTTTTATATAACGCTGTTAAGTAGTAGTAATAAAAACAATAATTGTGTAATTGAGAATTTTTTTGAGGGTCAAATAGGTGTTTAGGTTTATCAACCCCTAAGAAAGTTGCACCTCAACACAAAACAACCTGTTTGACCAATAACAGGTCAACAAAAGGGTTAAAATACCAATTAAACAAAGTTATGGTAAATCGTTAAACATCAAATTAGTGAAAGTTTGAGGAATTAATGTTAAAATAACCCTTTTTCTTGTAAATCGATATATGAAGTTCTATCCACTATCAATTCCCTTTAGGTGACTTGGACCATTTCGACCCATTTGACTTGTTTCATTGAAGCTATTTATTCATATTTTCCCATTAGAGATATAACACTTAATGGGTGGAAACTGTGAATTGCAAAACTAAAAGGACCAAAAATGCAGATTTTACGAAGCTGTGGTCCGTTTACCTCTACAGAAAGCACAGGCCCTAGATCCCGCAGGCGATGCAATAAACGAACAAATAGATGCTGGAATTCGAGAACACACACTAGCACAAAGACAACGATGTTATGACATCATCATTAATGCTTTAAGTTCACTAAAAGGTGAAAATTCACACAGAGAATTCGGTTCTCCAATTAAAGCGTCTGCACAATCTTCACTCAATCCAGCTGATAGAAAGAAACATATCTGTCAGATTATACAACTTGGTGTACAATCATCTGATAGAATCTTTCATGAGTATTTGTATCGAAGTTTGATTGATTTAGGGCTTCAAGATGAACTTTTGGAGTTTGGTGGGCCCGATTTGGTGCCATTTTTACAGAATGCGGGCCGTGAACCTACTCAACAGGTTTTAACTTTTTACATATTCTTTTTTTTTCAGTAACAGAAATTTGTTAGAGATAATATAATACATCATGGTGCTAATCTTTTTTTTTTTTTTGTTAATATTTTCTATAGGTTCGGGCTCATTCTGGATCACCAATTCCCTCTAATCAAACAAAATACTTTGAACTTTTAGCCCGATATTATGTGCTTAAAAGACAACATGTTCTTGCAGCCCATGTACTGTTACGGCTTGCAGAAAGACGTTCTACTGGTTTTGAAAGTCAACCCACCCTTGACCAAAGGTACCATTACTTTTTATCATGTTTGTACGGGTCGGGTCGACCCGCAACACCTTCTGTTCAAAATTTAAACCTTTTATAACTAATTAGAGTGTCAAATATGGTTTAATTACAAACATTGGGGACTGAGAGTGTAACAAGAAGGGTAAAATGGTTATTAACCAGGTCTGTCGAAATTAACCGCCCAAGGATTAAAACTTGGGAGGGATGAAATCGCAAAAACCGGAAAACCACAGGGACTAAATCTGTAGTATAACTGTGTACTTTGTTAATATCAGGCGCCAATATCTAAGCAATGCAGTTATTCAGGCCAAAAGTGCAACCGATAGTGACAGTCTAACAAATTCTTCTAGAGACAGCGGGCTACTTGATTTACTCGAAGGCAAACTAACTGTTTTGCAATTTCAAATAAAAATAAAAGAAGAATTAGAAGGAATAATCTCTAAACTAGAGTCTGAATCTGCCCCTAGCAATTCTGAATCTGCCCCAAATGATTCTGATGCTGAATTTATACAAACCACAAAGGAAAAGATCAAGGAATTATCACTGGATCTGAAAAGCATCACACAGTTATATAACGAATATGCGGCCCCTTTTGAACTTTGGGAGGTAAAAATAAAATATAACTTTTTTTAATTCTTTATTTTTGAGTAAATATATTTATATATTGTTGACTTTTTTTTTCAGATATGTTTGGAAATGTTATATTTTGCAAGCTATTCTGGTGATACTGATAGTAGCATTGTAAGAGACACGTGGGCCCGTGTGATGGATCAGGCCCTCTCAAAAGGTGGGATTGGTGAAGCGTGTTTGGTATTGAAAAGAATCGGGTCACATGTTTATCCTGGAGATAGTGCAGTTTTGCCTTTAGATACATTGTGTTTACATCTTGAAAAAGCTGCTATGGTATGCCTTCTTTTTTTTAGAGTAAATTACATAAATTGTCCCTGTGGTATATCAGATTCTACGGTTTTGTCCCTACACATTTTTTTCTCTGATTTTTGTCCCTATGGTTTTCAAATTTCATTTTTCTCGTCCATTTTGATCTAAAATGACAAAAATTTCTGTGATATATTATAAATGATTTAAAATTTTTAAGGATATTTTGGTCATCTTAGGTCAAAATGGACGAAAAAAAATGAAATTTGAAAACCATAGGGACAAATATCACGGAAAAAAAATGTTTAGGGCAATTTCTGTAATTTACTCTTTTTTTAAATAATCAGTAAAATTCAAAATGATGACAACTTGACTTTTTACGAGTCTTTTTACAAAATTTGTCATGTCAAAGGGTAAAACAGTCAAATTAACATATATTTTTATTTGCAGGAGCGATTGGTTTCTGGGGTAGAAATTGTTGGAGATGAAGATGTTGCAAGGGCTCTTTTGGCAGCTTGTAAGGGTGCAGTAGAACCCGTTTTAAACACATATGATCAGTTATTAACAAGTGGTGCAGTTCTGTTGTCACCGGGCCTGAAATTAAGGCTTTTGAGGTCAATTTTAGTTGTGCTTCGCGAATGGGCTGTTTCTGTTTCGGCCCGTGGAATGGGTACAAGCCCGATTGGGGCTTCTTTAATTCTTAGGGGAACATTTTCAATGGATCAAAGAAGTGTTAATAATCACGGGGTGCGTGATAAGATAGCAAGTGCTGCAAACAGGTGAACTTTTTTGTATAATGACGATTTTATATTGTTATGAAATACAAGTAGTTAGATATTAAACGATGTTTATGTTTCTTTTATGGTGGTTAACAGGTACACAACTGAAGTCAAGAGATTGGCGTTGCCACAGAGCCAGACAGAGACTGTATACCGAGGTTTTAAGGAACTCGAAGAATCCCTTTTGACTTCTTTTTCTTTTGACCGGTTTTGATTTGACTTTAATTTTGATTTATTTCTGTATCTTGTTCTTATTGTATGTGTCATGTGCTATGATTGTTATATCATCTGAAATAATAAGATTTCATGGATTTTGCCTTTATTAACTTTGGTAGATGGTAAGTACGCTTTGTGCAAATTGGACACAGAACTAGTAAGAACAGCACCGGGTAATACCCGTCCATATTCTGGTTTTGATTTTCATGAAAAAACAAGGAAAACCTGGCTAGAATCTTTTTTCTGGTTTGTTTCCGGTTTTCAGTTTAGTCTGCTTTTTGGATTGTACACATGCCTAGTGGTACGTTATAATATCTACCATTTTTGTTTGTTACCGTTTTATCATAGCATTAAGTTGTTTAATAGTTGTTGATTGAATTAGTTGTGATTTAGCTTATGGTAAATGTGCATCTCATTGAACCATGTTATATAATAATGTCTCGGACTATGCTAAATGATCAAATTATTGACCGCTGAAAATGCAACGATAACTTTTTTTGGGTCATTTATTTTCAGATTGAGAATCTTGCTATTAATTAACTATATTTTTGTCCGAGTAAACAACCGAGTCAGAGGTTAAGTCAGGAACTTTAAAAGGTGTAAAATGTGGAAATGGTATTTTTGCCAACAATGTGAATCGAACCGAGTCTAAGGTTATCTCTTATTGACCAGATAAAACAGTTCCTAAATTTTACATATGTAACGTAAATGTTCAAGTAAAAAAAAACTGGTCTTGAACCATTGATAAGTTAAACTTTTAAAATTCATTCAAGGTAGCTATAATTAGATAGGTATAAACTAATAAATTGTTTAATAACCTTTTACCCAAACACATCATAAATGTAACGACCCGGAATTTGTAAATAAATAAATTGTACAAAAATATGATAAATAAGGATAAATCGTTTAAAGAACGTAGGAATTGGTTTCGTGTCGTTTGGAGACCGTACGAGAAAGTTATGGGCGAAACCGGGACGAGACAAAGGTGAAAAAGTGCAGCCTTGGCTGCATATGAAGTTCACGACGCGAACATAGTTCGCGTTCCGTGAAGTCGGGTCAGAGATTTTGACTATGAGGCGTGATGTAGTTCGCGATGGGTTAACGATCGCTAAGTCTGCGTGCAAGGCTTGGAGTTAGCGACGCGAACTTAGTTCGCGCCGTGAACTCTGGACGACAGCATTAAAGTCGGGTGTTAGCTCATTTAATGCATTGGAAAACCCTAGTTTCTTCCATTGACGATTTTTGAGTGCAAGTGCGGATCTTGGTCGATTTGCTCATCAAAGCTTGATAGATTTCACTCCTAAGTGAAGATTAAAGGTATATCTTCACACCTTGATCTTTGTAGCTTTAGATCTATGTATTTTGATGATTGGGTTGAAACCCTAGTTATTGGGGGTTATGGTTTATGGTGAATAATTGATGTATACACTTAATAGATGGTATATTAAAAAAGGAAACAAGTGTATGATTATGATTTGTAAGAATCTTAAGGGTTGGTTAAACATAGGGTTTGGTAAATCACCATAATTGGGGAAAAGTGTTAGTTGATGGTATCTAGTGATAAATGGACACATTATTAGTAGTATGTGATGTTGAACATTGTATGATTGTTGAACTAGGCTTCCGGTGAAGTCTTGGAGTTTGACCGAATTGTTGGAACGAGGAAACCGGCGGAAAGAATACGGTTGGAGCATTATATTGCTAAGGTGAGTACGTGTGGACTTTATCGAGTACATAGACCTTGAAATACATTTTTATACTTGTGTTACGGTCTAATTGCTTAATTGAGTAGACTTATAGTCGTTTAGTTAGTTATGAATTATTGTTAATATTTAACTAACTGGTTTGATGATGAATGTGATAGCCGAGAACTAGATTGACATAACCTTTGAGTTATGGTGAGAACGAGATGACGTGATGCTAGTTAGTTCGGGGGCAACCCGATAACTAGACATGGTGGTGTTTCTAACTAGTTCGGGGGCAACCCGATAGTTAGATAGGATAGTGTTTCTAGCTAGTTCGGGGGCAACCCGATAGTTGGATTTATGGGTGCTTATAGCTAGTTCGGGGGCAACCCGATAGTTGGGCACGTCAGTGTTGCTAGTTAGCTCGGGGGCAACCTGATAACTAGATATGTGTTGCTAGGAAAGCAAGGTTTGGAGTCACCATAGGGTGACTATATATAGATGGACGAAATTACTTGTTTGTTGATTACTTGGATAAAGGGTTACTATTATTAATGGGTCTAAACCCATGTATCTCACGAGACGTTTTGTCTCACGTACTCCTTGTTTGTTTTGCTATGTACTCAGGTTCGGGATCGAAGGTTTAGGTACGCATGGATAGAGATGTGGGGCCTAGAGTAGAAGAACTTTAGATTGGATTTATGCTTAGCTTTGGTTTTGATCTATTTTGTAGCACCAAACTTTATACTCTGATTTTCATACCAAAGGTTTTTGTAAATCCATATTTTGGAATAGTTCTTCTATTTATGAAAAATGATTTATTTTGGGCAAATGTTTTGTATTAAAATTTGAGGTGTTACAACTTGGTATCAGAGCTACTGTTTAAGTGAATTAGGTTGGATGACCATCCTAGTCTTAGACTGTAGCATTAGGAATATAAGATTCCTTAAGATCATAGGTTGACCTTGAGACTTTATATTAAGTTTAGGGTTGAACCTAGGGGACCGATACAATTTGATATGATTATGGATATTGAGTCTTATGCGACTATTGGGTTGTACACAAGGTACTAAATGTTTAATGTCTTTCGTATAGTCTTGATTGAAAGAAATGGTGACCACGCGTAGAAGTGGTAGAGCCCCGGAGGGCCGGGAGGAGGAAATACCTCATGTTGAGGTTGTGGTTGAACAAGAAAGTCAACCGTCGATGCATCGAATGGGTGAGTCGGAGGTCGGAGCAAATAGGACTCCGGTAACTATGGCGGACCTCCAAACTATTATCGATCAAATCAAAGGAACGGTGGCCGAAGAAGTGCACCGTATTATTGGAGACCGTGAAAGGTCGGGTGGAGACCGTGAATCCGAGGCTAGATCGGATGAGAGAACCGGGGGAAGTGGCACCGGTGAAGGGAAGTCCTCCACGGTTGGCCAAAGTGATGTTAGGGCAAAGCCCGATGTGAAAGAAGGTTGTTCGTTTAAATCCTTCATGGCTTGTAAGCCGAATGTGTACAAGGGTAGTTCGGACCCGAAGGTAACTATGAGGTGGATCCGGGAAACCGAGAGGGTTATCGGTAGTAGCAAGTGTAAGAATGCCGATATGGTGACCTATGTGTCACAATTGTTAAAAGAAGATGCCATGGTTTGGTGGGATATCGTGTATGAGACCCTCGGGAGGGAGGTGATTGAGAAGATGTCGTGGGATGAGTTTACCGCGAGGTTGAGGAAGAAGTTTTGTCCCGAGAGTGATTTAGAAAAGATGCATGAGAAATTTGTGACCCTTAAAAAGGGTGATATATCGGTTGAAGAATACTCAAGAGAGTTCACGGGATTGTTCCCGTTTGTTGCAAAAACTTACTCGGAGGAGAGAATGAGGGTAGTCCGGTACGCTTGTGGGTTACCGTGGGACTGCCAATTGGAAGTCAAGAGGGCGGTCACACTTGATGAGGCCATTAGTGCCGCCCGGGGTGTGGAAGAAGTGAATGAGGCACGGGTTGCCGAGAGGGCCCATGTGGGCGAGAAGAGGAAGGCCGAGAGCGGCTCTAGTTCGTTCAAAAAGGGGAAGTTCACTTCGAGCTTCTCTAAACAAGGAAGAGTTGCCTCGTGCAAGAAGTGCGGGAAGAATCATACCGGCGAGTGCCGAAGTGGGTCGAGGTCTTGCTTTAGTTGTGGTAGACCAGGGCATGTAGCCCGGGATTGTAAGGTCAAGTCGTTGGCCGATGTGGAATGTTTCTCGTGCCACGAGAAGGGGCACTATAGCAATGTGTGCCCAAAGAAGGGAATCGAGTCGATGGTGTCCACGGCTCAAAAGAAAGTGGAACCGGCAAAAGTGAATGGACGGTCCTTCCAACTCACTCGGGAGGAGGCGAAGGAGGCACACGATGTGGTGTCAGGTACTTTATTCATTAACTCCTTGCCAACTCATATTTTGTTTGATTCGGGTTCCAATTATTCGTTTGTGTCTTATGAGTTCGGTTGTAAATTGAATGTGCCGTCCGAGATGTTAGATGAGGTTTATGAGATAGAAGTAGCCGACGGGAAAACGTCTATGGTTGAATGTATTTATAGAAATTGTGAAATAGAAATAGACGGTAGAAAGTTTAAGGTAGATTTGTTGCCCATGGGAATTAGGGCGTTTGATGTGGTTATCGATATGGATTGGTTGGGTATGCACCAAGCCAAGATTTTGTGTGGAAAGAAAATAGTGTCGATTAGGACACCCGAGAATGAGAAAGTGTATGTGTATGGGGAGAAACGACATCACATGCCTAATGTGATTACCGCCATTAAGGCAAGGAAAAGTATATCGAAAGGTTGTGCATCGTTTATTGCATATGTGTTAGATGGCCGGAAAAAAAAGAAGACGATGGATAACGTCAAAATTATTCGGGATTTCCCCGAGGTATTTCCCGATGACTTGCCCGGTTTGCCGCCGGAGAGACAAGTCGAGTTCAAGATTGATTTAGTTCCGGGGGCGACGCCGATTGCTCGTGCTCCCTACCGTTTAGCTCCCACCGAGATGCGGGAATTGATGACTCAGTTGCAAGATTTATTAGACAAAGGTTTTATTCGTCCGAGTTCGTCACCTTGGGGTGCACCGGTGCTATTTGTTAAGAAGAAAGACGGTTCGATGAGGATGTGTATCGACTACCGAGAGTTGAATAAGGTGACTATTAAGAACCGGTACCCGTTGCCGAGAATTGACGACTTGTTCGACCAATTGCAAGGTGCTAGTTATTTCTCGAAGATTGATTTGAGGTCGGGTTATCACCAAGTTCGGGTGAAAGAAGGCGACACCGAGAAGACGGCTTTTCGTACACGATATGGTCATTATGAATTTCTAGTGATGCCGTTTGGTCTTACAAACGCGCCGGCTATTTTTATGGATTTGATGAATCGAGTTTGTAAACCGTTCCTTGATAAGTTTTTGATCGTGTTCATTGACGACATTTTGATTTATTCGAAAACCGAAGAAGAACACGAGGGTCATTTGAGGATTGTTCTAGACGTGTTGAAACGGGAGAAGTTGTATGCAAAATTCTCGAAGTGTGAATTTTGGTTGCGGGAAGTGCAATTCTTAGGTCACGTGGTGACGTGTGATGGTATTAAGGTTGACCCGTCCAAGATTGAAGCGGTGTCAAATTGGGAGCCTCCGAGAACTCCTACCGAGGTTAGAAGTTTCCTTGGATTAGCCGGTTATTACCGAAGGTTTATACAAGACTTCTCGAGAATTGCGATTCCACTAACAAAGTTAACGAGAAAAAGTGAGAAGTTTGTGTGGGAGAAGAAGCAAGAAGAGGCATTTAATTTGTTGAAAGAAAAGTTATGTAACGCGCCGATTCTTACGTTACCGGATGGTATGGAAGATTTTGTGGTTTATAGTGATGCGTCGAATCAAGGGCTCGGTTGTGTGTTGATGCAAAGAGGTAAGGTAATCGCGTATGCCTCGCGACAATTGAAAAATGCGGAATTGAGGTACACGACACACCACTTGGAATTGGCGACGATTATATTTGCCTTAAAATTGTGGAGGCATTATTTGTATGGTACTCGGTGTACGTTGTACACGGATCATAAAAGTCTACAATACGTGTTTACTCAAAAAGATCTTAATATGCGACAAAGAAGGTGGATCGAGTTGATTGCCGACTATGATTGTGAGATTGTGTATCACGCGGGAAAGGCTAATGTAGTAGCCGACGCCTTGAGCCGAAAGGTCTATGAAAAGCCGAACCGAGGAATTTTATCACGTATAGAAGTCGTCTCGAGTATTATCGAAAGAATCAAGAATGCCCAACGAGAAGTTATGGAAAAAGACGAGTTAAGACAAGAACGGTTAGATAAGAACCAACATCTTCTCGAAAATGCACAAGGGTTGAAGACCGTAGGCGGTCGTATTTGGGTTCCTAAGTTCGGTGGTATCCGAAAAGAATTGTTGTATGATGTGCACAAGTCGAAGTATTCGATTCACCCGGGAAGTACAAAGACGTACCAAGATATGAAACGGGTTTATTGGTGGCCCGGAATGAAGGCGAGGGTGGCCAAGTATATCTCTAAGTGTGCCACGTGTGCACAAGTAAAAGCCGAGCATCAAGTACCGTATGGGGTAGCTCAATCATTGTTAGTACCGGCCGGGAAATGGGAAGATATAACTATGGATTTCATAGTAGGGTTACCGAAGACGAGTAGAGGTCACGATGCCATTTGGGTCATAGTTGACCGGTTGACCAACAGTGCGTTATTTTTAGCCATTCGGGAAACGTTGCCACTTGAGAAATTGGCTAAGTTGTATGTTGATGAGGTGGTTCGACTCCACGGGGTTCCGTTATCGATTGTTTCCGATAGAGACGCGAGGTTTACCTCGAGATTTTTGCGGTCATTACAAGAAGAGTTGGGTACAAAGTTGCGGTTGAGCACGGCATATCACCCGCAAACCGACGGTCAAAGTGAAAGAACGATTCAAACGGTTGAAGATATGTTGAGATCGTGTGTGCTAGATTTCGGGGGTAAATGGGATGAACATTTACCATTGGTCGAGTTTTCGTACAATAATAGTTATCACTCGACTATCAAGATGCCGCCTTATGAGGCGTTGTATGGAAGAAAATGTAGAACTCCATCTTGTTGGTTAGAAGCGGGAGAAACGAAACTCACGGGTCCCGAGATCGTGAGAGTGACGAATGCAAAGATCGGTATTATTCAAACCAACATGAAAGTCGCCCAAGATAGACAACGAAGTTATTCGGGTTTGAAGAAAAGGCCATACGACTTGGATGTCGGTGACATGGTCATGTTGAAAGTGTCACCTTGGAAGGGTGTGATGCGGTTTGGTAAGAAAGGAAAGTTAAGTCCAAGGTATGTTGGACCGTTTAAAATATTGAAACGGGTCGAGCTTCAAGCGTTTAAGTTGGAACTTCCTCCCGAGCTTCAAGGTGTGCATGACACCTTTCACGTAAGTTATTTGAAAAAGTTTATCGGGGAAGTTGAAAATATTATTCCGTTGCAAGAGTTGCGGGTTGACGGCCCGAACCGGTTGATTGAGGAGCCCGAAGCTATATTAGAAGCGAAAACAAAGAAACTCCGGAATAAGGAGATCGAGTTGGTGTTGGTCAAGTGGAAGCATTCACTTGGGCCGAATTTGACCTGGGAAGTCAAAGACGAGATTCGGAAGAGGTACCCGTATTTCGTGAACTATGATGAGATTCCGAGGACGGAATCTTCTTAAGGGGTAGATAGTTGTAACGACCCGGAATTTGTAAATAAATAAATTGTACAAAAATATGATAAATAAGGATAAATCGTTTAAAGAATGTAGGAATTGGTTTCGTGTCGTTTGGAGACCGTACGAGAAAGTTATGGGCGAAACCGGGACGAGACAAAGGTGAAAAAGTGCAGCCTTGGCTGCATATGAAGTTCATGACGCGAACATAGTTCGCGTTCCGTGAAGTCGGGTCAGAGATTTTGACTATGAGGCGTGATGTAGTTCGCGATGGGTTAACGATCGCTAAGTCTGCGTGCAAGGCTTGGAGTTAGCGAAGCGAACTTAGTTCGCGCCGTGAACTCTGGACGACAGCATTAAAGTCGGGTGTTAGCTCATTTAATGCATTGGAAAACCCTAGTTTCTTCCATTGACGATTTTTGAGTGCAAGTGCTGATCTTGGTCGATTTGCTCATCAAAGCTCGATAGATTTCACTCCTAAGTGAAGATTAAAGGTATATCTTCACTCATTGATCTTTGTAGCTTTAGATCTATGTATTTTGATGGTTGGGTTGAAACACTAGTTATTGGGGGTTATGGTTTATGGTGAATAATTGATGTATACACTTAATAGATGGTATATTAACAAAGGAAACAAGTGTATGATTATGATTTGTAAGAATCTTAAGGGTTGGTTAAACATAGGGTTTGGTAAATCACCATAATTGGGGGAAAGTGTTAGTTGATGGTATCTAGTGATAAATGGACACATTATTAGTAGTATGTGATGTTGAACATTGTATGATTGTTGAATTAGGCTTCCGGTGAAGTCTTGGAGTTTGACCGAATTGTTGGAACGAGGAAACCGGCGGAAAGAATATGGTTGGAGCATTATATTGCTAAGGTGAGTACGTGTGGACTTTATCGAGTACATAGACCTTGAAATACATTTTTATACTTGTGTTACGGTCTAATTGCTTAATTGAGTAGACTTATAGTCGTTTAGTTAGTTATGAATTATTGTTAATATTTAACTAACTGGTTTGATGATGAATGTGATAGCCGAGAACTAGATTGACATAACCTTTGAGTTATGGTGAGAACGAGATGACGTGATGCTAGTTAGTTCGGGGGCAACCCGATAACTAGACATGGTGGTGTTTCTAACTAGTTCGGGGGCAACCCGATAGTTAGATAGGATAGTGTTTCTAGCTAGTTCGGGGGCAACCCGATAGTTGGATTTATGGGTGCTTATAGCTAGTTCGGGGGCAACCCGATAGTTGGGCACGTCAGTGTTGCTAGTTAGCTCGGGGGCAACCTGATAACTAGATATGTGATGCTAGGAAAGCAAGGTTTGGAGTCACCATAGGGTGACTATATATAGATGGACGAAATTACTTGTTTGTTGATTACTTGGATAAAGGGTTACTATTATTAATGGGTCTAAACCCATGTATCTCACGAGACGTTTTGTCTCACGTACTCCTTGTTTGTTTTGCTATGTACTCAGGTTCGGGATCGAAGGTTTAGGTACGCATGGATAGAGATGCGGGGCCTAGAGTAGAAGAACTTTAGATTGGATTTATGCTTAGCTTTGGTTTTGATCTATTTTGTAGCACCAAACTTTATACTCTGATTTTCATACCAAAGGTTTTTGTTAATCCATATTTTGGAATAGTTCTTCTATTTATGAAAAATGATTTATTTTGGGCAAATGTTTTGTATTAAAATTTGAGGTGTTACAACTTGGTATCAGAGCTACTGTTTAAGTGAATTAGGTTGGATGACCATCCTAGTCTTAGACTGTAGCATTAGGAATATAAGATTCCTTAAGATCAAAGGTTGACCTTGAGACTTTATATTAAGTTTAGGGTTGAACCTAGGGGACCGATACAATTTGATATGATTATGGATATTGAGTCTTATGCGACTATTGGGTTGTACACAAGGTACTAAATGTTTAATGTCTTTGGATAGTCTTGATTGAAAGAAATGGTGACCACGCGTAGAAGTGGTAGAGCCCCGGAGGGCCGGGAGGAGGAAATACCTCATGTTGAGGTTGTGGTTGAACAAGAAAGTCAACCGTCGATGCATCGAATGGGTGAGTCGGAGGTCGGAGCAAATAGGACTCCGGTAACTATGGCGGACCTCCAAACTATTATCGATCAAATCAAAGGAACGGTGGCCGAAGAAGTGCACCGTATTATTGGAGACCGTGAAAGGTCGGGTGGAGACCGTGAATCCGAGGCTAGATCGGATGAGAGAACCGGGGGAAGTGGCACCGGTGAAGGGAAGTCCTCCACGGTTGGCCAAAGTGATGTTAGGGCAAAGCCCGATGTGAAAGAAGGTTGTTCGTTTAAATCCTTCATGGCTTGTAAGCCGAATGTGTACAAGGGTAGTTCGGACCCGAAGGTAACTATGAGGTGGATCCGGGAAACCGAGAGGGTTATCGGTAGTAGCAAGTGTAAGAATGCCGATATGGTGACCTATGTGTCACAATTGTTAAAAGAAGATGCCATGGTTTGGTGGGATATCGTGTATGAGACCCTCGGGAGGGAGGTGATTGAGAAGATGTCGTGGGATGAGTTTACCGCGAGGTTGAGGAAGAAGTTTTGTCCCGAGAGTGATTTAGAAAAGATGCATGAGAAATTTGTGACCCTTAAAAAGGGTGATATGTCGGTTGAAGAATACTCAAGAGAGTTCACGGGATTGTTCCCGTTTGTTGCAAAAACTTACTCGGAGGAGAGAATGAGGGTAGTCCGGTACGCTTGTGGGTTACCGTGGGACTCCCATTGGAAGTCAAGAGGGCGGTCACACTTGATGAGGCCATTAGTGCCGCCCGGGGTGTGGAAGAAGTGAATGAGGCACGGGTTGCCGAGAGGGCCCATGTGGGCGAGAAGAGGAAGGCCGAGAGCGGCTCTAGTTCGTTCAAAAGGGGAAGTTCACTTCGAGCTTCTCTAAACAAGGAAGTGTTGCCTCGTGCAAGAAGTGCGGGAAGAATCATACCGGCGAGTGCCGAAGTGGGTCGAGGTCTTGCTTTAGTTGTGGTAGACCGGGGCATGTAGCCCGGGATTGTAAGGTCAAGTCGTTGGCCGATGTGGAATGTTTCTCGTGCCACGAGAAGGGGCACTATAGCAATGTGTGCCCAAAGAAGGGAATCGAGTCGATGGTGTCCACGGCTCAAAAGAAAGTGGAACCGGCAAAAGTGAAGGGACGGTCCTTCCAACTCACTCGGGAGGAGGCGAAGGAGGCACACGATGTGGTGTCAGGTACTTTATTCATTAACTCCTTGCCAACTCATATTTTGTTTGATTCGGGTTCCAATTATTCGTTTGTGTCTTATGAGTTCGGTTGTAAATTGAATGTGCCGTCCGAGATGTTAGATGAGGTTTATGAGATAGAAGTAGCCGACGGGAAAACGTCTATGGTTGAATGTATTTATAGAAATTGTGAAATAGAAATAGACGGTAGAAAGTTTAAGGTAGATTTGTTGCCCATGGGAATTAGGGCGTTTGATGTGGTTATCGATATGGATTGGTTGGGTATGCACCAAGCCAAGATTTTGTGTGGAAAGAAAATAGTGTCGATTAGGACACCCGAGAATGAGAAAGTGTATGTGTATGGGGAGAAACGACATCACATGCCTAATGTGATTACCGCCATTAAGGCAAGGAAAAGTATATCGAAAGGTTGTGCATCGTTTATTGCATATGTGTTAGATGGCCGGAAAAAAAAAGAAGACGATGGATAACGTCAAAATTATTCGGGATTTCCCCGAGGTATTTCCCGATGACTTGCCCGGTTTGCCGCCGGAGAGACAAGTCGAGTTCAAGATTGATTTAGTTCCGGGGGCGACGCCGATTGCTCGTGCTCCCTACCGTTTAGCTCCCACCGAGATGCGGGAATTGATGACTCAGTTGCAAGATTTATTAGACAAAGGTTTTATTCGTCCGAGTTCGTCACCTTGGGGTGCACCGGTGCTATTTGTTAAGAAGAAAGACGGTTCGATGAGGATGTGTATCGACTACCGAGAGTTGAATAAGGTGACTATTAAGAACCGGTACCCGTTGCCGAGAATTGACGACTTGTTCGACCAATTGCAAGGTGCTAGTTATTTCTCGAAGATTGATTTGAGGTCGGGTTATCACCAAGTTGGGGTGAAAGAAGGCGACACCGAGAAGACGGCTTTTCGTACACGATATGGTCATTATGAATTTCTAGTGATGCCGTTTGGTCTTACAAACGCGCCGGCTATTTTTATGGATTTGATGAATCGGGTTTGTAAACCGTTCCTTGATAAGTTTTCGATCGTGTTCATTGACGACATTTTGATTTATTCGAAAACCGAAGAAGAACACGAGGGTCATTTGAGGCTTGTTCTAGACGTGTTGAAACGGGAGAAGTTGTATGCAAAATTCTCGAAGTGTGAATTTTGGTTGCGGGAAGTGCAATTCTTAGGTCACGTGGTGACGTGTGATGGTATTAAGGTTGACCCGTCCAAGATTGAAGCGGTGTCAAATTGGGAGCCTCCGAGAACTCCTACCGAGATTAGAAGTTTCCTTGGATTAGCCGGTTATTACCGAAGGTTTATACAAGACTTCTCGAGAATTGAGATTCCACTAACAAAGTTAACGAGAAAAAGTGAGAAGTTTGTGTGGGAGAAGAAGCAAGAAGAGGCATTTAATTTGTTGAAAGAAAAGTTATGTAACGCGCTGATTCTTACGTTACCGGATGGTATGGAAGATTTTGTGGTTTATAGTGATGCGTCGAATCAAGGGCTCGGTTGTGTGTTGATGCAAAGAGGTAAGGTAATCGCGTATGCCTCGCGACAATTGAAAAATGCGGAATTGAGGTACACGACACACCACTTGGAATTGGCGACGATTATATTTGCCTTAAAATTGTGGAGGCATTATTTGTATGGTACTCGGTGTACGTTGTACACGGATCATAAAAGTCTACAATACGTGTTTACTCAAAAAGATCTTAATATGCGACAAAGAAGGTGGATCGAGTTGATTGCCGACTATGATTGTGAGATTGTGTATCACGCGGGAAAGGCTAATGTAGTAGCCGACGCCTTGAGCCGAAAGGTCTATGAAAAGCCGAACCGAGGAATTTTATCACGTATAGAAGTCGTCTCGAGTATTATCGAAAGAATCAAGAATGCCCAACGAGAAGTTATGGAAAAAGACGAGTTAAGACAAGAACGGTTAGATAAGAACCAACATCTTCTCGAAAATGCACAAGGGTTGAAGACCGTAGGCGGTCGTATTTGGGTTCCTAAGTTCGGTGGTATCCGAAAAGAATTGTTGTATGATGTGCACAAGTCGAAGTATTCGATTCACCCGGGAAGTACAAAGACGTACCAAGATATGAAACGGGTTTATTGGTGGCCCGGAATGAAGGCGAGGGTGGCCAAGTATATCTCTAAGTGTGCCACGTGTGCACAAGTAAAAGCCGAGCATCAAGTACCGTATGGGGTAGCTCAATCATTGTTAGTACCGGCCGGGAAATGGGAAGATATAACTATGGATTTCATAGTAGGGTTACCGAAGACGAGTAGAGGTCACGATGCCATTTGGGTCATAGTTGACCGGTTGACCAACAATGCATTATTTTTAGCCATTCGGGAAACGTTGCCACTTGAGAAATTGGCTAAGTTGTATGTTGATGAGGTGGTTCGACTCCACGGGGTTCCGTTATCGATTGTTTCCGATAGAGACGCGAGGTTTACCTCGAGATTTTGGCGGTCATTACAAGAAGAGTTGGGTACAAAGTTGCGGTTGAGCACGGCATATCACCCGCAAACCGACGGTCAAAGTGAAAGAACGATTCAAACGGTTGAAGATATGTTGAGATCGTGTGTGCTAGATTTCGGGGGTAAATGGGATGAACATTTACCATTGGTCAAGTTTTCGTACAATAATAGTTATCACTCGACTATCAAGATGCCGCCTTATGAGGCGTTGTATGGAAGAAAATGTAGAACTCCATCTTATTGGTTAGAAGCGGGAGAAATGAAACTCACGGGTCCCGAGATCGTGAGAGTGACGAATGAAAAGATCGGTATTATTCAAACCAACATGAAAGTCGCCCAAGATAGACAACGAAGTTATTCGGGTTTGAAGAAAAGGCCATACGACTTGGATGTCGGTGACATGGTCATGTTGAAAGTGTCACCTTGGAAGGGTGTGATGCGGTTTGGTAAGAAAGGAAAGTTAAGTCCAAGGTATGTTGGACCGTTTAAAATATTGAAACGGGTCGGGCTTCAAGCGTTTAAGTTGGAACTTCCACCCGAGCTTCAAGGTGTGCATGACACCTTTCACGTAAGTTATTTGAAAAATTTTATCGGGGAAGTTGAAAATATTATTCCGTTGCAAGAGTTGCGGGTTGACGGCCCGAACCGGTTGATTGAGGAGCCCGAAGCTATATTAGAAGCGAAAACAAAGAAACTCCGGAATAAGGAGATCGAGTTGGTGTTGGTCAAGTGGAAGCATTCACTTGGGCCGAATTTGGCCTGGGAAGTCAAAGACGAGATTCAGAAGAGGTACTCGGATTTCGTGAACTATGATGAGATTTCGAGGACGAAATCTTCTTAAGGGGTAGATAGTTGTAACGACCCGGAATTTGTAAATAAATAAATTGTACAAAAATATGATAAATAAGGATAAATCGTTTAAAGAACGTAGGAATTGGTTTCGTGTCGTTTGGAGACCGTACGAGAAAGTTATGGGCGAAACCGGGACGAGACAAAGGTGAAAAAGTGCAGCCTTGGCTGCATAAGAAGTTCACGACGCGAACATAGTTCGCGTTCCGTGAAGTCGGGTCAGAGATTTTGACTATGAGGCGTGATGTAGTTCGCGATGGGTTAACGATCGCTAAGTCTGCGTGCAAGGCTTGGAGTTAGCGAAGCGAACTTAGTTCGCGCCGTGAACTCTGGACGACAGCATTAAAGTCGGGTGTTAGCTCATTTAATGCATTGGAAAACCCTAGTTTCTTCCATTGACGATTTTTGAGTGCAAGTGCTGATCTTGGTCGATTTGCTCATCAAAGCTTGATAGATTTCACTCCTAAGTGAAGATTAAAGGTATATCTTCACTCCTTGATCTTTGTAGCTTTAGATCTATGTATTTTGATGGTTGGGTTGAAACCCTAGTTATTGGGGGTTATGGTTTATGGTGAATAATTGATGTATACACTTAATAGATGATATATTAACAAAGGAAACAAGTGTATGATTATGATTTGTAAGAATCTTAAGGGTTGGTTAAACATAGGGTTTGGTAAATCACCATAATTGGGGGAAAGTGTTAGTTGATGGTATCTAGTGATAAATGGACACATTATTAGTAGTATGTGATGTTGAACATTGTATGATTGTTGAATTAGGCTTCCGGTGAAGTCTTGGAGTTTGACCGAATTGTTGGAACGAGGAAACCGGCGGAAAGAATACGGTTGTAGCATTATATTGCTAAGGTGAGTACGTGTGGACTTTATCGAGTACATAGACCTTGAAATACATTTTTATACTTGTGTTACGGTCTAATTGCTTAATTGAGTAGACTTATAGTCGTTTAGTTAGTTATGAATTATTGTTAATATTTAACTAACTGGTTTGATGATGAATGTGATAGCCGAGAACTAGATTGACATAACCTTTGAGTTATGGTGAGAACGAGATGACATGATGCTAGTTAGTTCGGGGGCAACCCGATAACTAGACATGGTGGTGTTTCTAACTAGTTCGGGGGCAACCCGATAGTTAGATAGGATAGTGTTTCTAGCTAGTTCGGGGGCAACCCGATAGTTGGATTTATGGGTGCTTATAGCTAGTTCGGGGGCAACCCGATAGTTGGGCACGTCAGTGTTGCTAGTTAGCTCGGGGGCAACCTGATAACTAGATATGTGTTGCTAGGAAAGCAAGGTTTGGAGTCACCATAGGGTGACTATATATAGATGGACGAAATTACTTGTTTGTTGATTACTTGGATAAATGGTTACTATTATTAATGTGTCTAAACCCATGTATCTCACGAGACGTTTTGTCTCGCGTACTCCTTGTTTGTTTTGCTATGTACTCAGGTTCGGGATCGAAGGTTTAGGTACGCATGGATAGAGATGCGAGGTCTAGAGTAGAAGAACTTTAGATTGGATTTATACTTAGCTTTGGTTTTGATCTATTTTGTAACACCAAACTTTATACTCTGATTTTCATACCAAAGGTTTTTGTAAATCCATATTTTGGAATAGTTCTTCTATTTATGAAAAATGATTTATTTTGGGCAAATATTTTGTATTAAAATTTGAGGTGTTACAATAAAATAGGTTATCCGATTTGCTACAAGTTATATTATTCGAAATGTTTTAATGACGTCCACGTCATGCATTATGGATGGACAAGAGATGTATTGAAAAGTCCAAACGAGGTGATTAATTCGGATGATGCAGACTACACCTTTATTGCTTATTCATAGATTCCCGTTGAATTTTTCGTCTGTTCCTATTCAGATATTAATACACATAAATAATCCATTTTTTATTGGCTTAAGAAAACACCTTTTGGTCAATTCATATAAAGTATTCATTTTATTTACAGTTACTTTACTTACGTGTAAATTTATGACGGTTTAGATTTTATACTATTCATATAGTAGTACTTCATTTAAATGATTTGTCTATCGTTATTGTTGTAGACTACAACTTGTAGTATTAGCTTTTCTACAATGAGGATAACAAATAAGCATGTTTATGTTTCATTCATTTACATGTATACACAAAGATTTATTTGTGTTAAATATTTGTGTCATAATATTTAACAAAGATCATCAATTACGCGTATATTATGTGAGTTGACATTGTAATATTTAGCATAATATTGTATAACATGCTAAAAAGTATTTCCATGTATTTTATATTTTATGTGTTTTGTATCAATTTAGACAGATTTGCGACTCAAAATTGTTTGAATTTTGTTCGAAAACAATTTTTGGATTTATGTATTACTTTTTAGGCTTTTTGCATTTATGTACTTTTTGTAAAATCAATTTATCATAAATATTTAATAATATTATAACTTGTTTCAATCATTTCAATTTAAATCTAATTTTAAAACATTGTTCGATCAGGTTGCCTAAAATTAGTAAATTATGCAATTCATCATAAAGATATGAGTAATGGTATTTAGGCCTACTCATAGACCTACTCATTAGATGAAGACACGTGTCAAAATCAATGGATAATATTAGGAGAGAGAATTAGTGGAATACACATGTTATCCTATTAAGTGAGTAGGCCTATAAATAGGTTTAAATGGTAAGACTAAATATCATTTCTCCAAAGATATATCAACATCGTGTTTATTATGGGACCAAAAGGTGGAAACAAGATCAGATTTTATTATTTTAATAATTAAAGTACAATTGATGCAAATTTGCAAAATAAACGTTTTAATTACATTATTGTCCTTGAGACAAAAAGCTGGCAAACGGCTGTGATCAACTTTCAACTTACGGTACCCGTTAATAAACGGCGTTAACTCATTCCATCCTCAAAACGCTAAATTCACCTCTCGGAAAAATATGAACGATACACACCCTTACTCGATCTTCTGTTCTTCAGTACTTCCGATTTAGATCTGCGATTCACTTAATATCACTCAATAATCCTTCACTTTCGTAATTTAGAATCGTCTGAATCGTCATAATTTGTACATCGTTTCTATTAATTTTGTAAGTAGTTTTAATTTATGAAAGTTATGTTCCGATTCGAGCAGGAAAAGATCAGAAAACGGGTTTGATTATTGTTAATTTTGCTTGAATTGAATAGAGATAATTGAGTTATTGTTATTCTACCATCGTGTGATATGGCGGACGCTTTAACGGCCATTCCGGCGGCCGTTCTCCGGAATCTCTCCGATAAGCTATATGAGAAGCGGAAAAATGCTGCGCTTGAGGTTAGGATTCTATTATTTGTGTTAATTGCGAATTTATTGATTTTGACTTTTTTTTGTGAGGGTTTTTGGATGATTGTGATGGTTTGACTTTTGTTGTTGATTAGGTTGAAGGAATTGTTAAGCAATTGACAGTTGCTGGAGATCATGATAAAATCACTGCTGTGATTAATATGTTGACTCACGATTTTACTTACTCGCCTCAAGCAAATCATCGCAAGGTATATCGACAATACACTTCTTAATTTCAATTTGCATTTTTGTATAATTGGATTTTTATTTTCAGGGAGGATTGATTGGACTTGCTGCAGCTACTGTTGGTTTGAGCTCAGAGGCTGCTCAACATCTTGAGGTTTGCAATTACCATTTAATCAATTGTCTTAAGTTGTTGTCAGAATGTAATGATTTTGCAAATTGTAAATGTAATGATCATATATTTGCATTACTAATGTTTTTCCCTTACATCTCACTCATCAGCAAATTGTACCACCAGTGATTAATTCTTTCTCTGATCAAGATAGCAGAGTTCGTTATTATGCTTGTGAAGCTTTATACAACATTGCAAAGGTGAGAACAAATAAACATTAAACAAAACAAATTAGGGTTTATATCTTGTACCTTTTTGCAGGTTGTAAGAGGAGACTTCATTGTGTTCTTCAACCAGATATTTGATGCTTTATGCAAGCTTTCAGCAGATTCAGATCCCAATGTACAGAGTGCAGCTCATCTTTTAGACAGACTTGTGAAGGTGAATAACTCGTTTATGTATTATTTTACTTGTTTCAGTTAATTATGTTGAAAGTGATACTTTTTATTTTTGGAAACAGGATATCGTGACAGAGAGTGATCAATTCAGGTGATTATCAATTTATCATCAGATTTTTGTTCTTTTTAGTATTTATTCCCGTTATTTTTATTCCTTTCCCCCCCTTTTTATCAGTATTGAAGAATTTATACCTCTTTTAAGAGAACGAATGAACGTTTTAAATCCCTATGTACGCCAATTTTTGGTTGGATGGATCACAGTATTGGACAGTGTTCCAGACATTGATATGCTCGGTTTTCTTCCTGATTTTCTTGATGGTAAATGATTTAAACGGTATTACTCATCAATTAGCATGTTTTTTGTCTCAAACATTTGTATAAAACTCAACTAACATGTAAAATTTTCAGGTTTGTTCAACATGTTAAGTGATTCCAGCCATGAAATTCGCCAGCAAGCTGACTCAGCACTTTCAGAATTTCTTCAGGAGATAAAAAACTCACCGGTACAGCTTCATAACCTAATCTTGTATATGCTGCTGAAATTTCTGATTTTTTATCTAAAAAAATCAAATAAAATCTTATATTCCACAGTAGCAAATTTTATCATTTATTTGTAAATTTCTGACTGTATCAGTGCTACTGATGAAGTCTGTAGATTATGGTCGCATGGCAGAAATACTTGTGCAAAGAGCTTCTTCACCTGATGAATTCACTCGTTGGACTGCAATCACATGGGTAATTACTAATTACTAATTAACTGTTTTTTTATGATATTTTTTGGAGATTTTTTCTGCATATATTTATGTTCATATGTTGATTAGACAAGTAAATTTTCAGATAAACGAGTTTGTAAAACTTGGTGGTGATCAATTGTTTCCTTATTATGCGGATATTTTGGGAGCTATCTTGCCTTGCATTGCTGATAAAGAAGAAAAGATACGAGTTGTAAGTTTGTATACATATTTCTTATAAAAAGTTTGTATACATATTTTTTATTTTGTATAATATGATAAATACGTTTTTTTTTTTTTTTTGAATATCAGGTAGCCCGCGAAACAAATGACGAGCTTCTTGCAATCAAGGCTGATCCTGCTGAAGGATTTGATGTTGGAGCAATTCTTTCCATCGTAAAAAGGTCCGACCTTTAGTTTGTTAATACAATAATTTTATTATATATATATATATATATATATATATATATATATATATATATATATATATATATATATATATATATATATATATATAGTGAGCAATTCAACGCAGAACCGTTTTAAGGTACAGAACCGCAGAACTATATTCTGAATTGATCTATATTCTGAATTGATCTGAGCCGTTTATAACTACAATCAATGGCTATTAATTCAGATGGATTTTTTGTAATTTTAATTAATATTAAATTCGGATATTTGGCTTCTTAAAGGGTAAAACCGGAATTCTACAAATCGAAACCGTCTAATGTCCTTTAAATTAGGAATTGTTCCTCTTTCCTACCCCACTCCTCTCTCCCCTTTTACGCTTCTCTTCGAATTAGGGTTATTCTTTTCATATTCAGCAGCCACATCGCCAATCACACAAGCTGCAAATCAAATTGATGTTCGATTGACACTGTTGAAGAAACGAAGAAACGGTGTCGGGAATTCAACAATGGTCAGGTCACATTTATTCATCTTTTTTCTTGCCGCTACATGTTGATTTGAAAGGAAAAAAAAATTATGTTCGAAATCTGCAATTAAGAACGGTGGCTGTGACGGTGGATCTCAACGCCTTCAACATTAAAATTGAGTTTATATTCAAACTTTCTAGAATGACAGTGAAATTAATTGAAGAAGTGTCATGCCTCGGTTGAATTTATTTCAATTATTAATTCAATAGTAGACATATTTGAAATTAAGTTATTGATAGTGCTGAGTATTCAATTATCAAACCATTATAATTCTCAAAGTTTGGCATTACAACACATTGGCTATTTTCATTTTAAAATACCTACTAAAATGTCGTAAAACATTGAATGTCATTCATGTTTCGGAATTTTGAATACTAAATTAACTAATTAACTAATTATACATTTAATGTCGGACATTTAGTGAACATCAATTGTCTCGAATTTTTTAAATAATACATTACTGGAGAATACATTGAATGTCATACACTATTATACACGTATGCTTGTTTAAAAGCTTACACTCATGTATAAAACATTAATTGTTACAAATGTATACATTGAATGATTAACTATTATTCATGTTTTTTCTTCAGTTTGGTTTGTATGATTTTTGATGATTAGGGTTATGGGAATATTCGATGTTTATAAGGAACAATAACAGAATATTCGATGTTTATAAGGAACAATAACAGGAAATATGTTGTTTGGTTTTTTTCTTGATTACGTTATAATGGTGATAATAATTTGGAAAACCAACTTTGCTTAATTTTAGGAAACTAATAAACAATTATACGGTTTCCATACATAACCGATTTTGGTTAAATTCCTTATATGCCCTTTTCGACTTATTATAATAAATAAATAACAAATACATTTTCTTGCAATTTGATTGGCCGAAAATTGGTTCTGTGTTTCTGCACCTTTAAACGGTTCTGCACTGAATCGCACCCTATATATATATATGTATGTATATATATATATATATATATATATATATATATATATATATATGGGGAGGGTTCCTTTGATAATCGGAAAAATCGTAAGAATGTGAGAATTAGTGTAATCATCGATGATTACCCTATATGTATTCATAGGGTTCATCGATGATTAAACAGGCACATGTGCCCCTCGTGCCGCGCGGCAAATTTTGCCGGGCCGTGAGCCCCAAATCCACCCAAATCAATGGCTGAGATCTATTCTCACATTCTCACCCAATATATTAATTCTCAATGGAACTCATTCCTATATATATATATATATATATATATATATATATATATATATATATATATATATATATATATATATATATATATATAGTGAAGGGCTAGTTACAGAACCCATTTTAGGCTACAAAACCCGCAGAACTCAATATAAACCATTGAATTTCAAAATGAAATGATCATGGAAGATACATGAAATGATTTAACGAGGGACCCCCATGCATGTATGTTATTCATGCATTAAAACATATATGTTTTTGTGCATGTATGTTTTCATGTATATATACATAAGTGTTATTTTTGCATTATTTGAACATATATGTTTTTCAGTATTTTTGATGTTTTTCTTAAAGTATATGTTTGATTTGGGTTAAATGTTATTGTTTTGCATATTGTTTTACTAAATTCTAATATTCATAGATGAGTTCTGCTTGGTTCTACGCAAAAAATTGGGTTCTGTAAATAGCTCGCCCCTATATATATATATATATATATATATATATATAGGGTTTTGCTAACAAGTGCCCTTAGGGCAATGGTTAAGGGTAAGAATGTACAAGTCTTGAAGCATAACTACCCCGTGACGGTTATGAAATTCAGGGGGCGATTATTTTTTATGGTTAATTTATAATATATTAAAGCTTCATTTTTTCCCTTAACCATTGCCCTAAGGGCACTTGTTAGCATTTCCCATATATATATATATATATATATATATATATATATATATATATATATATATATATATATATATATATATATATATATATGGTTTATCTATATAGACCAGAATACATTTTAAGTTATTATTATTATTATTATTTATATACAATATTAGTTTGATATAACAGGCAGTTGTCTAGTGAATACGAGGCCACTCGGATTGAATCATTGCACTGGATTTCAACTCTTTTAAATAGACATCGAGCTGAGGTAATCCTTTTCAGCTAATATTAAATTTAAAATAATATTTATTAAGATTTTTATTATTTAATAAAAGGAAAACTGTTAAGAACAGAGTTTGTCCCTTAGAACAAAACCGAAAGCTTCTTGTGTTCGAGAACAGGAGATCTCCAATTAGTCGAAGACTAAACCTTTTTATTAATCAATGATCCTAAACACGTATGATGTACCATATATATAGTAATCACAGAAAACAATAAAAGTCCTAAAACAATTCAAACTCCTAAAATAAAACAAACTTATCCTAAACAATGATTTAAATTAAATACTTATAGATAAACTCCAACTTATCCATCTTTCTTGGTTCGTCTTTGATAGACTTGCCCATATGCTCGATGATTAATCGTATCATTACTCCCCGCCCAAACACGCACCTTGTCCTCAAGGTGGAAATCTGGAAATTGTCTATCAATCATGTCTGCTGGTTCCCATGTTGCCTCATACTCAGGAAGATTCAACCACTTTATTAGCACTTCTTTTCCATCACTATTGGTGCGGACACCTTCAACCTGTCCCGGTTGTAAAATTACTTCCATATCATCAGTTAATGTAGCGGGCAATGTTGGTAGGACTACCCTGTTTCCCACCGCTTTTCTAAGCTGCGAGACATGAAAAACATCGTGTATGCGTGCTGTGTCTGGTAATTGCAGTCGGTAAGCCACTTTACCGATTCGTTCCACGATGTCAAACGGACCAAAAAACCGTGGGGCTAATTTTTCATTTCTGCGCCTCGCAACCGTTTGTTGACGGTACGGTTTCAATTTCAGGAACACTTTATCTCCTACCATAAACTGAACGTCACGACGGTGTAAATCTGCTTGATTTTTCATAGCTTGTTGTGCTTTCAGAAGGCACCCTTTAAGCTCCATCAAGATACGATCTCTTTCTTCTAGGTAGGCTTCTACCGTCCCCACCACCGTCTTAGCATGACTGTAATGTAATAGATGTGGCGGTTCCCGTCCGTATAATACCTTGAAGGGGGTAGTCTTGGTGGCTGTGTGAAAAGATGTATTGTACCAGTATTCAGCCCAATCCAACCAGCGGGTCCATTTTTTTGGTGCGTCATTGACAAAACATCTTAGGTACGTCTCTACACATCGTTTTACCACCTCTGTTTGGCCATCGGTTTGAGGATGGTAGGATGTACTACGCTTGAGTGTAGTTCCCTGTAAACGAAATAATTCTTGCCAAAAACGACTCAAAAATACCTTATCACGATCCGACACAATAGATTCGGGCATACCATGCAACCGTACCACTTCTCTGATAAAAACGGTTGCTACCGAAAAGGCCGTATACGGGTGTTTCAATGGCACAAAGTGGGCATATTTACTTAATCTATCCACAATCACGAAAATAACCGTGTAGCCTTCTGATTTAGGCAACCCGTCAATGAAGTCCATGGTAATTTCAGACCAAACTTGTGTGGGCAGTTCCAGTGGTTGGAGTAGACCGCTAGGTGCTAATGTTGAATATTTTTGACGCTGACAAGTATCACATTCTGCTATCATGTTGGCGATATCGCCTTTCATTCCCGACCAAAACAACTCCCGGGCCATTCGTTGATAAGTTTTTTGAACGCCCGAATGCCCTCCCACGACTCCATCATGGAATTCTCTAAACAACTTCGGGATCCAAGGAGAGTCCCGGTTCAGAACTAATCTACCATTGTATAATACCTTTCCGGCCTCTAATGTGTACCCTGGTGGACTTGATGACCCGCTACTGATTTTATGCTTAAGCACAATGATCTCATCTTCTTTTTCGAGGTCGTGCCATAATTCTTCCCAATTGAACTTGCATACAGTAACTATTTCGTTATTATGAATCTCCGGCGTTTTCCGCGACAGGGCATCTGCCGCTTTATTTTCTGTGCCGGGGCGGTAGACAATATCGAAAGAATACCCGAGAAGTTTTGATAACCATTTTTGATGATCTTCCGTGACCGTGCGTTGTTCCAATAAGTACTTTAAACTTCGTTGATCGGTACGGATTACAAATTTACGCCCAAGGAGATATGGGCGCCATTTTTGTACTGCTAGGACGATGGCCATAAGCTCGCGTTCGTACACTGATTTCAGCCGCGCGCGGGTTCCCAATACGTGACTGTAAAAAGCTAAAGGTCTTCCCTCTTGCATTAGGACAGCTCCTAAACCGTAGCCCGATGCGTCGGTTTCCACTATGAATTCTTTAGTGAAATCTGGTAATGCCAATACTGGAACTTGTGTCATTGCTCGTTGTAATTGGCGGAAAGCGTGAGTAGCCTCCTCGGTCCATTTGAAATTATCTTTCTTCAATTGTTCTGTTAGGGGTAACGCGATTTTTCCATAATTTTTGACGAATTTGCGATAATATCCTGTCAGACCTAAAAACCCGCGGAGTTCCCGCAATGTTTTTGGAATCGGCCAGTCCATCATAGCACTGATTTTGGCAGGGTCTGCGGCTACCCCTTTTTCTGAAATCAAGTGCCCCAAATACTCCACCTGTTTTTGAGCAATAAAACATTTTTTTCTGTTAGCAAAAAGTTGGTTATCGCGTAATACCTTAAATACTGCTGCCAGGTGTGTCAAGTGCTCGTCTGTAGACTTGCTATAAACGAGTATATCGTCGAAAAATACTAGTACGAAGCGCCTCAGTAGTGGCTGAAACACTTTGTTCATTAGCGATTGAAAAGTAGCTGGTGCGTTAGTTAACCCAAACGGCATTACTAAGAATTCGTAGTGCCCGTCGTGCGTGCGAAACGCCGTTTTGTGTACGTCTTCAGGTTTCATACGTATCTGGTGATAACCGGATTTAAGATCTAGCTTAGAAAATACCGTGGCCCCGTGTAATTCGTCTAATAATTCGTCGATTACGGGTATTGGAAATTTGTCTAGAACCGTTGCTTTGTTTAATGCACGGTAATCTACACAAAAACGCCAGCTGCCGTCCTTCTTTTTTACCAAAAGTACTGGGCTAGAGAAGGGGCTCGAGCTAGGTTGAATCACACCCGCGTTTAACATCTCGGTTACTAATTTTTCGATTTCATTTTTCTGAGAAAACGGGTAACGGTAGGGTCGTACGCTAATAGGGGAGGTACCCTCCGTGAGTGTGATAGCATGCTCGTGGCTCCGGATTGGTGGTAATCCGTGGGGCATCTCGAACACATCGTGGTAGTTTTGAACCACTTCATTAAATTTCGGGTTACAACTAGGTAGTGGTGTGGTTATGCATTCTGCCTCATTCACTTGTACTAAGAAAGCATTATTTTCATGTTTGAGCATTCGAGTGAGGGATTTGCACGATACCAGGGATTTAGAGAAACTTGCCTCGCCGTTGATGGTGACTTGGCGATTACCTTCCCAGAATGTCATTCGCAACTCATCCCAGTTAACCATCATATCACCCAGTGTGCGCAGCCACTTATATCCCAGTATAAGGTCGGAGCTCCCCAATTTCAGCGGGTAAAAATCTTCTATAATTTGCAGTTCGGGTAGGTTCAGAATAATACCTTTACACACCCCTGAACTTTGGTCGGACATGCCGTTGCCGAGTCGTACTTCTACCGCTCCCGTGTCGGCTACGGTTAAGCCCAACGATGTTACTACTCGTTCCGACACGAAGTTATGTGATGCACCACTGTCGATGAGAATCACGACTGGTGCACCGCCTACTTCTCCTCGTACCTTCATGGATTGTGGGGGTGTGAGCCCGCTGATTGAATTCAGCGAAACTTCCACCATGTCGAGATGGGCATGCTGTTCTTCCTCCTCCTCGGGATCGCTACCGTTCTCATCAACTAAGAGCACTTGTAGGGTTCTACTAGGGCAGCGGTGTCCCGGTCCATATTTTCCATCACAACGGAAACATATACCCTTGGCTCGTTTTTCTGCTAATTCCGCGGGGGTTAGTCTTTTAAACTGACCACCCGTGCCTCCCGTATTCGATTTCTTATCGTTCCCGGTGGTGGTAGTTGCGGGTGTGACTGGTGGTTTTGGTATTCCGGTGGTACCGCGTGGTGTGTAGGAGTTGTTTCCGGGTTTGAGGCCCCCCGAGCTTTGGTTATCCTCCATCTTTACCGCTAACCTCATGGTTTTTGCCAGGGTTTCGGGTTCCCTAATCCGTATTGCTGCTCGTAAGTCGGGTTTTAACCCTTTGATAAAGGTGCTCTCTAACACCTTTTCCGGCAGATCAAGTAATTGGCCCGCCAAACTTTCGAATTGGCTGACGTAATCACGAGCCGTTCCTTCTTGTTGGATGTTAAGGAACTGTTCGTGAATGCTTCCCTCGTGTGATGCTTGAAACCGATCTAATAATTTCTGTTTGAACCCGGTCCAAGAACGGCACGGCGTTCTTGCTTCCATCCATCGGTACCATGATAGTGCAGATCCGTCCATGCAGATTGCAGCTGCTCTGAGGCGATCTTTATCGTTGATCCCATGGATTTCGAAATACCTTTCTACTCGATAAATCCAACTGTGCGCGTCTTCCCCTTCAAAAGTGGGTAGTTTAATCTTGCGGGCGTCCCACAACGGGTCTCGTTTTTTTCTTTCAACGGGCGTGGCTTCTGGTTCGTCGTCATCATCTGAAGATGATATAGAATCATGTCGCGATCCTTTGCTCGATGTTTTCTTGCTGATCAGGGAGGTTAGTTCGGCGATTGCTTTCATCGTGTTCTGGTGGTTTTCTTGGTTTGCGATACGGCTGGTTTCTATATCCTCTCGGATTTTTGTTACATCGGACTCTAACCTGTTGATTCTCTCGGTGTTGGTGGTCATCTTGTTACCAGGAGCGGAATTGCTCTGATACCAATTGTTAAGAACAGAGTTTGTCCCTTAGAACAAAACCGAAAGCTTCCTGTGTTCGAGAACAGGAGATCTCCAATTAGTCGAAGACTAAACCTTTTTATTAATCAATGATCCTAAACACGTATGATGTACCATATATATAGTAATCACAGAAAACAATAAAAGTCCTAAAACAATTCAAACTCCTAAAATAAAACAAACTTATCCTAAACAATGATTTAAATTAAATACTTATAGATAAACTCCAACTTATCCATCTTTCTTGGTTCGTCTTTGATAGACTTGCCCATATGCTCGATGATTAATCGTATCATTACTCCCCGCCCAAACACGCACCTTGTCCTCAAGGTGGAAATCTGGAAATTGTCTATCAATCATGTCTGCTGGTTCCCATGTTGCCTCATACTCAGGAAGATTCAACCACTTTATTAGCACTTCTTTTCCATCACTATTGGTGCGGACACCTTCAACCTGTCCCGGTTGTAAAATTACTTCCATATCATCAGTTAATGTAGCGGGCAATGTTGGTAGGACTACCCTGTTTCCCACCGCTTTTCTAAGCTGCGAGACATGAAAAACATCGTGTATGCGTGCTGTGTCTGGTAATTGCAGTCGGTAAGCCACTTTACCGATTCGTTCCACGATGTCAAACGGACCAAAAAACCGTGGGGCTAATTTTTCATTTCTGCGCCTCGCAACCGTTTGTTGACGGTACGGTTTCAATTTCAGGAACACTTTATCTCCTACCATAAACTGAACGTCACGACGGTGTAAATCTGCTTGATTTTTCATAGCTTGTTGTGCTTTCAGAAGGCACCCTTTAAGCTCCATCAAGATACGATCTCTTTCTTCTAGGTAGGCTTCTACCGTCCCCACCACCGTCTTAGCATGACTGTAATGTAATAGATGTGGCGGTTCCCGTCCGTATAATACCTTGAAGGGGGTAGTCTTGGTGGCTGTGTGAAAAGATGTATTGTACCAGTATTCAGCCCAATCCAACCAGCGGGTCCATTTTTTTGGTGCGTCATTGACAAAACATCTTAGGTACGTCTCTACACATCGTTTTACCACCTCTGTTTGGCCATCGGTTTGAGGATGGTAGGATGTACTACGCTTGAGTGTAGTTCCCTGTAAACGAAATAATTCTTGCCAAAAACGACTCAAAAATACCTTATCACGATCCGACACAATAGATTCGGGCATACCATGCAACCGTACCACTTCTCTGATAAAAACGGTTGCTACCGAAAAGGTCGTATACGGGTGTTTCAATGGCACAAAGTGGGCATATTTACTTAATCTATCCACAATCACGAAAATAACCGTGTAGCCTTCTGATTTAGGCAACCCGTCAATGAAGTCCATGGTAATTTCAGACCAAACTTGTGTGGGCAGTTCCAGAGGTTGGAGTAGACCGCTAGGTGCTAATGTTGAATATTTTTGACGCTGACAAGTATCACATTCTGCTATCATGTTGGCGATATCGCCTTTCATTCCCGACCAAAACAACTCCCGGGCCATTCGTTGATAAGTTTTTTGAACGCCCGAATGCCCTCCCACGACTCCATCATGGAATTCTCTAAACAACTTCGGGATCCAAGGAGAGTCCCGGTTCAGAACTAATCTACCATTGTATAATACCTTTCCGGCCTCTAATGTGTACCCTGGTGGACTTGATGACCCGCTACTGATTTTATGCTTAAGCACAATGATCTCATCTTCTTTTTCGAGGTCGTGCCATAATTCTTCCCAATTGAACTTGCATACAGTAACTATTTCGTTATTATGAATCTCCGGCGTTTTCCGCGACAGGGCATCTGCCGCTTTATTTTCTGTGCCGGGGCGGTAGACAATATCGAAAGAATACCCGAGAAGTTTTGATAACCATTTTTGATGATCTTCCGTGACCGTGCGTTGTTCCAATAAGTACTTTAAACTTCGTTGATCGGTACGGATTACAAATTTACGCCCAAGGAGATATGGGCGCCATTTTTGTACTGCTAGGACGATGGCCATAAGCTCGCGTTCGTACACTGATTTCAGCCGCGCGCGGGTTCCCAATACGTGACTGTAAAAAGCTAAAGGTCTTCCCTCTTGCATTAGGACAGCTCCTAAACCGTAGCCCGATGCGTCGGTTTCCACTATGAATTCTTTAGTGAAATCTGGTAATGCCAATACTGGAACTTGTGTCATTGCTCGTTGTAATTGGCGGAAAGCGTGAGTAGCCTCCTCGGTCCATTTGAAATTATCTTTCTTCAATTGTTCTGTTAGGGGTAACGCGATTTTTCCATAATTTTTGACGAATTTGCGATAATATCCTGTCAGACCTAAAAACCCGCGGAGTTCCCGCAATGTTTTTGGAATCGGCCAGTCCATCATAGCACTGATTTTGGCAGGGTCTGCGGCTACCCCTTTTTCTGAAATCAAGTGCCCCAAATACTCCACCTGTTTTTGAGCAATAAAACATTTTTTTCTGTTAGCAAAAAGTTGGTTATCGCGTAATACCTTAAATACTGCTGCCAGGTGTGTCAAGTGCTCGTCTGTAGACTTGCTATAAACGAGTATATCGTCGAAAAATACTAGTACGAAGCGCCTCAGTAGTGGCTGAAACACTTTGTTCATTAGCGATTGAAAAGTAGCTGGTGCGTTAGTTAACCCAAACGGCATTACTAAGAATTCGTAGTGCCCGTCGTGCGTGCGAAACGCCGTTTTGTGTACGTCTTCAGGTTTCATACGTATCTGGTGATAACCGGATTTAAGATCTAGCTTAGAAAATACCGTGGCCCCGTGTAATTCGTCTAATAATTCGTCGATTACGGGTATTGGAAATTTGTCTAGAACCGTTGCTTTGTTTAATGCACGGTAATCTACACAAAAACGCCAGCTGCCGTCCTTTTTTACCAAAAGTACTGGGCTAGAGAAGGGGCTCGAGCTAGGTTGAATCACACCCGCGTTTAACATCTCGGTTACTAATTTTTCGATTTCATTTTTCTGAGAAAACGGGTAACGGTAGGGTCGTACGCTAATAGGGGAGGTACCCTCCGTGAGTGTGATAGCATGCTCGTGGCTCCGGATTGGTGGTAATCCGTGGGGCATCTCGAACACATCGTGGTAGTTTTGAACCACTTCATTAAATTTCGGGTTACAACTAGGTAGTGGTGTGGTTATGCATTCTGCCTCATTCACTTGTACTAAGAAAGCATTATTTTCATGTTTGAGCATTCGAGTGAGGGATTTGCACGATACCAGGGATTTAGAGAAACTTGCCTCGCCGTTGATGGTGACTTGGCGATTACCTTCCCAGAATGTCATTCGCAACTCATCCCAGTTAACCATCATATCACCCAGTGTGCGCAGCCACTTATATCCCAGTATAAGGTCGGAGCTCCCCAATTTCAGCGGGTAAAAATCTTCTATAATTTGCAGTTCGGGTAGGTTCAGAATAATACCTTTACACACCCCTGAACTTTGGTCGGACATGCCGTTGCCGAGTCGTACTTCTACCGCTCCCGTGTCGGCTACGGTTAAGCCCAACGATGTTACTACTCGTTCCGACACGAAGTTATGTGATGCACCACTGTCGATGAGAATCACGACTGGTGCACCGCCTACTTCTCCTCGTACCTTCATGGATTGTGGGGGTGTGAGCCCGCTGATTGAATTCAGCGAAACTTCCACCATGTCGAGATGGGCATGCTGTTCTTCCTCCTCCTCGGGATCGCTACCGTTCTCATCAACTAAGAGCACTTGTAGGGTTCTACTAGGGCAGCGGTGTCCCGGTCCATATTTTCCATCACAACGGAAACATATACCCTTGGCTCGTTTTTCTGCTAATTCCGCGGGGGTTAGTCTTTTAAACTGACCACCCGTGCCTCCCGTATTCGATTTCTTATCGTTCCCGGTGGTGGTAGTTGCGGGTGTGACTGGTGGTTTTGGTATTCCGGTGGTACCGCGTGGTGTGTAGGAGTTGTTTCCGGGTTTGAGGCCCCCCGAGCTTTGGTTATCCTCCATCTTTACCGCTAACCTCATGGTTTTTGCCAGGGTTTCGGGTTCCCTAATCCGTATTGCTGCTCGTAAGTCGGGTTTTAACCCTTTGATAAAGGTGCTCTCTAACACCTTTTCCGGCAGATCAAGTAATTGGCCCGCCAAACTTTCGAATTGGCTGACGTAATCACGAGCCGTTCCTTCTTGTTGGATGTTAAGGAACTGTTCGTGAATGCTTCCCTCGTGTGATGCTTGAAACCGATCTAATAATTTCTGTTTGAACCCGGTCCAAGAACGGCACGGCGTTCTTGCTTCCATCCATCGGTACCATGATAGTGCAGATCCGTCCATGCAGATTGCAGCTGCTCTGAGGCGATCTTTATCGTTGATCCCATGGATTTCGAAATACCTTTCTACTCGATAAATCCAACTGTGCGCGTCTTCCCCTTCAAAAGTGGGTAGTTTAATCTTGCGGGCGTCCCACAACGGGTCTCGTTTTTTTCTTTCAACGGGCGTGGCTTCTGGTTCGTCGTCATCATCTGAAGATGATATAGAATCATGTCGCGATCCTTTGCTCGATGTTTTCTTGCTGATCAGGGAGGTTAGTTCGGCGATTGCTTTCATCGTGTTCTGGTGGTTTTCTTGGTTTGCGATACGGCTGGTTTCTATATCCTCTCGGATTTTTGTTACATCGGACTCTAACCTGTTGATTCTCTCGGTGTTGGTGGTCATCTTGTTACCAGGAGCGGAATTGCTCTGATACCAATTGTTAAGAACAGAGTTTGTCCCTTAGAACAAAACCGAAAGCTTCCTGTGTTCGAGAACAGGAGATCTCCAATTAGTCGAAGACTAAACCTTTTTATTAATCAATGATCCTAAACACGTATGATGTACCATATATATAGTAATCACAGAAAACAATAAAAGTCCTAAAACAATTCAAACTCCTAAAATAAAACAAACTTATCCTAAACAATGATTTAAATTAAATACTTATAGATAAACTCCAACTTATCCATCTTTCTTGGTTCGTCTTTGATAGACTTGCCCATATGCTCGATGATTAATCGTATCATTACTCCCCGCCCAAACACGCACCTTGTCCTCAAGGTGGAAATCTGGAAATTGTCTATCAATCATGTCTGCTGGTTCCCATGTTGCCTCATACTCAGGAAGATTCAACCACTTTATTAGCACTTCTTTTCCATCACTATTGGTGCGGACACCTTCAACCTGTCCCGGTTGTAAAATTACTTCCATATCATCAGTTAATGTAGCGGGCAATGTTGGTAGGACTACCCTGTTTCCCACCGCTTTTCTAAGCTGCGAGACATGAAAAACATCGTGTATGCGTGCTGTGTCTGGTAATTGCAGTCGGTAAGCCACTTTACCGATTCGTTCCACGATGTCAAACGGACCAAAAAACCGTGGGGCTAATTTTTCATTTCTGCGCCTCGCAACCGTTTGTTGACGGTACGGTTTCAATTTCAGGAACACTTTATCTCCTACCATAAACTGAACGTCACGACGGTGTAAATCTGCTTGATTTTTCATAGCTTGTTGTGCTTTCAGAAGGCACCCTTTAAGCTCCATCAAGATACGATCTCTTTCTTCTAGGTAGGCTTCTACCGTCCCCACCACCGTCTTAGCATGACTGTAATGTAATAGATGTGGCGGTTCCCGTCCGTATAATACCTTGAAGGGGGTAGTCTTGGTGGCTGTGTGAAAAGATGTATTGTACCAGTATTCAGCCCAATCCAACCAGCGGGTCCATTTTTTTGGTGCGTCATTGACAAAACATCTTAGGTACGTCTCTACACATCGTTTTACCACCTCTGTTTGGCCATCGGTTTGAGGATGGTAGGATGTACTACGCTTGAGTGTAGTTCCCTGTAAACGAAATAATTCTTGCCAAAAACGACTCAAAAATACCTTATCACGATCCGACACAATAGATTCGGGCATACCATGCAACCGTACCACTTCTCTGATAAAAATGGTTGCTACCGAAAAGGCCGTATACGGGTGTTTCAATGGCACAAAGTGGGCATATTTACTTAATCTATCCACAATCACGAAAATAACCGTGTAGCCTTCTGATTTAGGCAACCCGTCAATGAAGTCCATGGTAATTTCAGACCAAACTTGTGTGGGCAGTTCCAGAGGTTGGAGTAGACCGCTAGGTGCTAATGTTGAATATTTTTGACGCTGACAAGTATCACATTCTGCTATCATGTTGGCGATATCGCCTTTCATTCCCGACCAAAACAACTCCCGGGCCATTCGTTGATAAGTTTTTTGAACGCCCGAATGCCCTCCCACGACTCCATCATGGAATTCTCTAAACAACTTCGGGATCCAAGGAGAGTCCCGGTTCAGAACTAATCTACCATTGTATAATACCTTTCCGGCCTCTAATGTGTACCCTGGTGGACTTGATGACCCGCTACTGATTTTATGCTTAAGCACAATGATCTCATCTTCTTTTTCGAGGTCGTGCCATAATTCTTCCCAATTGAACTTGCATACAGTAACTATTTCGTTATTATGAATCTCCGGCGTTTTCCGCGACAGGGCATCTGCCGCTTTATTTTCTGTGCCGGGGCGGTAGACAATATCGAAAGAATACCCGAGAAGTTTTGATAACCATTTTTGATGATCTTCCGTGACCGTGCGTTGTTCCAATAAGTACTTTAAACTTCGTTGATCGGTACGGATTACAAATTTACGCCCAAGGAGATATGGGCGCCATTTTTGTACTGCTAGGACGATGGCCATAAGCTCGCGTTCGTACACTGATTTCAGCCGCGCGCGGGTTCCCAATACGTGACTGTAAAAAGCTAAAGGTCTTCCCTCTTGCATTAGGACAGCTCCTAAACCGTAGCCCGATGCGTCGGTTTCCACTATGAATTCTTTAGTGAAATCTGGTAATGCCAATACTGGAACTTGTGTCATTGCTCGTTGTAATTGGCGGAAAGCGTGAGTAGCCTCCTCGGTCCATTTGAAATTATCTTTCTTCAATTGTTCTGTTAGGGGTAACGCGATTTTTCCATAATTTTTGACGAATTTGCGATAATATCCTGTCAGACCTAAAAACCCGCGGAGTTCCCGCAATGTTTTTGGAATCGGCCAGTCCATCATAGCACTGATTTTGGCAGGGTCTGCGGCTACCCCTTTTTCTGAAATCAAGTGCCCCAAATACTCCACCTGTTTTTGAGCAATAAAACATTTTTTTCTGTTAGCAAAAAGTTGGTTATCGCGTAATACCTTAAATACTGCTGCCAGGTGTGTCAAGTGCTCGTCTGTAGACTTGCTATAAACGAGTATATCGTCGAAAAATACTAGTACGAAGCGCCTCAGTAGTGGCTGAAACACTTTGTTCATTAGCGATTGAAAAGTAGCTGGTGCGTTAGTTAACCCAAACGGCATTACTAAGAATTCGTAGTGCCCGTCGTGCGTGCGAAACGCCGTTTTGTGTACGTCTTCAGGTTTCATACGTATCTGGTGATAACCGGATTTAAGATCTAGCTTAGAAAATACCGTGGCCCCGTGTAATTCGTCTAATAATTCGTCGATTACGGGTATTGGAAATTTGTCTAGAACCGTTGCTTTGTTTAATGCACGGTAATCTACACAAAAACGCCAGCTGCCGTCCTTCTTTTTTACCAAAAGTACTGGGCTAGAGAAGGGGCTCGAGCTAGGTTGAATCACACCCGCGTTTAACATCTCGGTTACTAATTTTTCGATTTCATTTTTCTGAGAAAACGGGTAACGGTAGGGTCGTACGCTAATAGGGGAGGTACCCTCCGTGAGTGTGATAGCATGCTCGTGGCTCCGGATTGGTGGTAATCCGTGGGGCATCTCGAACACATCGTGGTAGTTTTGAACCACTTCATTAAATTTCGGGTTACAACTAGGTAGTGGTGTGGTTATGCATTCTGCCTCATTCACTTGTACTAAGAAAGCATTATTTTCATGTTTGAGCATTCGAGTGAGGGATTTGCACGATACCAGGGATTTAGAGAAACTTGCCTCGCCGTTGATGGTGACTTGGCGATTACCTTCCCAGAATGTCATTCGCAACTCATCCCAGTTAACCATCATATCACCCAGTGTGCGCAGCCACTTATATCCCAGTATAAGGTCGGAGCTCCCCAATTTCAGCGGGTAAAAATCTTCTATAATTTGCAGTTCGGGTAGGTTCAGAATAATACCTTTACACACCCCTGAACTTTGGTCGGACATGCCGTTGCCGAGTCGTACTTCTACCGCTCCCGTGTCGGCTACGGTTAAGCCCAACGATGTTACTACTCGTTCCGACACGAAGTTATGTGATGCACCACTGTCGATGAGAATCACGACTGGTGCACCGCCTACTTCTCCTCGTACCTTCATGGATTGTGGGGGTGTGAGCCCGCTGATTGAATTCAGCGAAACTTCCACCATGTCGAGATGGGCATGCTGTTCTTCCTCCTCCTCGGGATCGCTACCGTTCTCATCAACTAAGAGCACTTGTAGGGTTCTACTAGGGCAGCGGTGTCCCGGTCCATATTTTCCATCACAACGGAAACATATACCCTTGGCTCGTTTTTCTGCTAATTCCGCGGGGGTTAGTCTTTTAAACTGACCACCCGTGCCTCCCGTATTCGATTTCTTATCGTTCCCGGTGGTGGTAGTTGCGGGTGTGACTGGTGGTTTTGGTATTCCGGTGGTACCGCGTGGTGTGTAGGAGTTGTTTCCGGGTTTGAGGCCCCCCGAGCTTTGGTTATCCTCCATCTTTACCGCTAACCTCATGGTTTTTGCCAGGGTTTCGGGTTCCCTAATCCGTATTGCTGCTCGTAAGTCGGGTTTTAACCCTTTGATAAAGGTGCTCTCTAACACCTTTTCCGGCAGATCAAGTAATTGGCCCGCCAAACTTTCGAATTGGCTGACGTAATCACGAGCCGTTCCTTCTTGTTGGATGTTAAGGAACTGTTCGTGAATGCTTCCCTCGTGTGATGCTTGAAACCGATCTAATAATTTCTGTTTGAACCCGGTCCAAGAACGGCACGGCGTTCTTGCTTCCATCCATCGGTACCATGATAGTGCAGATCCGTCCATGCAGATTGCAGCTGCTCTGAGGCGATCTTTATCGTTGATCCCATGGATTTCGAAATACCTTTCTACTCGATAAATCCAACTGTGCGCGTCTTCCCCTTCAAAAGTGGGTAGTTTAATCTTGCGGGCGTCCCACAACGGGTCTCGTTTTTTTCTTTCAACGGGCGTGGCTTCTGGTTCGTCGTCATCATCTGAAGATGATATAGAATCATGTCGCGATCCTTTGCTCGATGTTTTCTTGCTGATCAGGGAGGTTAGTTCGGCGATTGCTTTCATCGTGTTCTGGTGGTTTTCTTGGTTTGCGATACGGCTGGTTTCTATATCCTCTCGGATTTTTGTTACATCGGACTCTAACCTGTTGATTCTCTCGGTGTTGGTGGTCATCTTGTTACCAGGAGCGGAATTGCTCTGATACCAATTGTTAAGAACAGAGTTTGTCCCTTAGAACAAAACCGAAAGCTTCCTGTGTTCGAGAACAGGAGATCTCCAATTAGTCGAAGACTAAACCTTTTTATTAATCAATGATCCTAAACACGTATGATGTACCATATATATAGTAATCACAGAAAACAATAAAAGTCCTAAAACAATTCAAACTCCTAAAATAAAACAAACTTATCCTAAACAATGATTTAAATTAAATACTTATAGATAAACTCCAACTTATCCATCTTTCTTGGTTCGTCTTTGATAGACTTGCCCATATGCTCGATGATTAATCGTATCATTACTCCCCGCCCAAACACGCACCTTGTCCTCAAGGTGGAAATCTGGAAATTGTCTATCAATCATGTCTGCTGGTTCCCATGTTGCCTCATACTCAGGAAGATTCAACCACTTTATTAGCACTTCTTTTCCATCACTATTGGTGCGGACACCTTCAACCTGTCCCGGTTGTAAAATTACTTCCATATCATCAGTTAATGTAGCGGGCAATGTTGGTAGGACTACCCTGTTTCCCACCGCTTTTCTAAGCTGCGAGACATGAAAAACATCGTGTATGCGTGCTGTGTCTGGTAATTGCAGTCGGTAAGCCACTTTACCGATTCGTTCCACGATGTCAAACGGACCAAAAAACCGTGGGGCTAATTTTTCATTTCTGCGCCTCGCAACCGTTTGTTGACGGTACGGTTTCAATTTCAGGAACACTTTATCTCCTACCATAAACTGAACGTCACGACGGTGTAAATCTGCTTGATTTTTCATAGCTTGTTGTGCTTTCAGAAGGCACCCTTTAAGCTCCATCAAGATACGATCTCTTTCTTCTAGGTAGGCTTCTACCGTCCCCACCACCGTCTTAGCATGACTGTAATGTAATAGATGTGGCGGTTCCCGTCCGTATAATACCTTGAAGGGGGTAGTCTTGGTGGCTGTGTGAAAAGATGTATTGTACCAGTATTCAGCCCAATCCAACCAGCGGGTCCATTTTTTTGGTGCGTCATTGACAAAACATCTTAGGTACGTCTCTACACATCGTTTTACCACCTCTGTTTGGCCATCGGTTTGAGGATGGTAGGATGTACTACGCTTGAGTGTAGTTCCCTGTAAACGAAATAATTCTTGCCAAAAACGACTCAAAAATACCTTATCACGATCCGACACAATAGATTCGGGCATACCATGCAACCGTACCACTTCTCTGATAAAAACGGTTGCTACCGAAAAGGTCGTATACGGGTGTTTCAATGGCACAAAGTGGGCATATTTACTTAATCTATCCACAATCACGAAAATAACCGTGTAGCCTTCTGATTTAGGCAACCCGTCAATGAAGTCCATGGTAATTTCAGACCAAACTTGTGTGGGCAGTTCCAGAGGTTGGAGTAGACCGCTAGGTGCTAATGTTGAATATTTTTGACGCTGACAAGTATCACATTCTGCTATCATGTTGGCGATATCGCCTTTCATTCCCGACCAAAACAACTCCCGGGCCATTCGTTGATAAGTTTTTTGAACGCCCGAATGCCCTCCCACGACTCCATCATGGAATTCTCTAAACAACTTCGGGATCCAAGGAGAGTCCCGGTTCAGAACTAATCTACCATTGTATAATACCTTTCCGGCCTCTAATGTGTACCCTGGTGGACTTGATGACCCGCTACTGATTTTATGCTTAAGCACAATGATCTCATCTTCTTTTTCGAGGTCGTGCCATAATTCTTCCCAATTGAACTTGCATACAGTAACTATTTCGTTATTATGAATCTCCGGCGTTTTCCGCGACAGGGCATCTGCCGCTTTATTTTCTGTGCCGGGGCGGTAGACAATATCGAAAGAATACCCGAGAAGTTTTGATAACCATTTTTGATGATCTTCCGTGACCGTGCGTTGTTCCAATAAGTACTTTAAACTTCGTTGATCGGTACGGATTACAAATTTACGCCCAAGGAGATATGGGCGCCATTTTTGTACTGCTAGGACGATGGCCATAAGCTCGCGTTCGTACACTGATTTCAGCCGCGCGCGGGTTCCCAATACGTGACTGTAAAAAGCTAAAGGTCTTCCCTCTTGCATTAGGACAGCTCCTAAACCGTAGCCCGATGCGTCGGTTTCCACTATGAATTCTTTAGTGAAATCTGGTAATGCCAATACTGGAACTAGTGTCATTGCTCGTTGTAATTGGCGGAAAGCGTGAGTAGCCTCCTCGGTCCATTTGAAATTATCTTTCTTCAATTGTTCTGTTAGGGGTAACGCGATTTTTCCATAATTTTTGACGAATTTGCGATAATATCCTGTCAGACCTAAAAACCCGCGGAGTTCCCGCAATGTTTTTGGAATCGGCCAGTCCATCATAGCACTGATTTTGGCAGGGTCTGCGGCTACCCCTTTTTCTGAAATCAAGTGCCCCAAATACTCCACCTGTTTTTGAGCAATAAAACATTTTTTTCTGTTAGCAAAAAGTTGGTTATCGCGTAATACCTTAAATACTGCTGCCAGGTGTGTCAAGTGCTCGTCTGTAGACTTGCTATAAACGAGTATATCGTCGAAAAATACTAGTACGAAGCGCCTCAGTAGTGGCTGAAACACTTTGTTCATTAGCGATTGAAAAGTAGCTGGTGCGTTAGTTAACCCAAACGGCATTACTAAGAATTCGTAGTGCCCGTCGTGCGTGCGAAACGCCGTTTTGTGTACGTCTTCAGGTTTCATACGTATCTGGTGATAACCGGATTTAAGATCTAGCTTAGAAAATACCGTGGCCCCGTGTAATTCGTCTAATAATTCGTCGATTACGGGTATTGGAAATTTGTCTAGAACCGTTGCTTTGTTTAATGCACGGTAATCTACACAAAAACGCCAGCTGCCGTCCTTCTTTTTTACCAAAAGTACTGGGCTAGAGAAGGGGCTCGAGCTAGGTTGAATCACACCCGCGTTTAACATCTCGGTTACTAATTTTTCGATTTCATTTTTCTGAGAAAACGGGTAACGGTAGGGTCGTACGCTAATAGGGGAGGTACCCTCCGTGAGTGTGATAGCATGCTCGTGGCTCCGGATTGGTGGTAATCCGTGGGGCATCTCGAACACATCGTGGTAGTTTTGAACCACTTCATTAAATTTCGGGTTACAACTAGGTAGTGGTGTGGTTATGCATTCTGCCTCATTCACTTGTACTAAGAAAGCATTATTTTCATGTTTGAGCATTCGAGTGAGGGATTTGCACGATACCAGGGATTTAGAGAAACTTGCCTCGCCGTTGATGGTGACTTGGCGATTACCTTCCCAGAATGTCATTCGCAACTCATCCCAGTTAACCATCATATCACCCAGTGTGCGCAGCCACTTATATCCCAGTATAAGGTCGGAGCTCCCCAATTTCAGCGGGTAAAAATCTTCTATAATTTGCAGTTCGGGTAGGTTCAGAATAATACCTTTACACACCCCTGAACTTTGGTCGGACATGCCGTTGCCGAGTCGTACTTCTACCGCTCCCGTGTCGGCTACAGTTAAGCCCAACGATGTTACTACTCGTTCCGACACGAAGTTATGTGATGCACCACTGTCGATGAGAATCACGACTGGTGCACCGCCTACTTCTCCTCGTACCTTCATGGATTGTGGGGGTGTGAGCCCGCTGATTGAATTCAGCGAAACTTCCACCATGTCGAGATGGGCATGCTGTTCTTCCTCCTCCTCGGGATCGCTACCGTTCTCATCAACTAAGAGCACTTGTAGGGTTCTACTAGGGCAGCGGTGTCCCGGTCCATATTTTCCATCACAACGGAAACATATACCCTTGGCTCGTTTTTCTGCTAATTCCGCGGGGGTTAGTCTTTTAAACTGACCACCCGTGCCTCCCGTATTCGATTTCTTATCGTTCCCGGTGGTGGTAGTTGCGGGTGTGACTGGTGGTTTTGGTATTCCGGTGGTACCGCGTGGTGTGTAGGAGTTGTTTCCGGGTTTGAGGCCCCCCGAGCTTTGGTTATCCTCCATCTTTACCGCTAACCTCATGGTTTTTGCCAGGGTTTCGGGTTCCCTAATCCGTATTGCTGCTCGTAAGTCGGGTTTTAACCCTTTGATAAAGGTGCTCTCTAACACCTTTTCCGGCAGATCAAGTAATTGGCCCGCCAAACTTTCGAATTGGCTGACGTAATCACGAGCCGTTCCTTCTTGTTGGATGTTAAGGAACTGTTCGTGAATGCTTCCCTCGTGTGATGCTTGAAACCGATCTAATAATTTCTGTTTGAACCCGGTCCAAGAACGGCACGGCGTTCTTGCTTCCATCCATCGGTACCATGATAGTGCAGATCCGTCCATGCAGATTGCAGCTGCTCTGAGGCGATCTTTATCGTTGATCCCATGGATTTCGAAATACCTTTCTACTCGATAAATCCAACTGTGCGCGTCTTCCCCTTCAAAAGTGGGTAGTTTAATCTTGCGGGCGTCCCACAACGGGTCTCGTTTTTTTCTTTCAACGGGCGTGGCTTCTGGTTCGTCGTCATCATCTGAAGATGATATAGAATCATGTCGCGATCCTTTGCTCGATGTTTTCTTGCTGATCAGGGAGGTTAGTTCGGCGATTGCTTTCATCGTGTTCTGGTGGTTTTCTTGGTTTGCGATACGGCTGGTTTCTATATCCTCTCGGATTTTTGTTACATCGGACTCTAACCTGTTGATTCTCTCGGTGTTGGTGGTCATCTTGTTACCAGGAGCGGAATTGCTCTGATACCAATTGTTAAGAACAGAGTTTGTCCCTTAGAACAAAACCGAAAGCTTCCTGTGTTCGAGAACAGGAGATCTCCAATTAGTCGAAGACTAAACCTTTTTATTAATCAATGATCCTAAACACGTATGATGTACCATATATATAGTAATCACAGAAAACAATAAAAGTCCTAAAACAATTCAAACTCCTAAAATAAAACAAACTTATCCTAAACAATGATTTAAATTAAATACTTATAGATAAACTCCAACTTATCCATCTTTCTTGGTTCGTCTTTGATAGACTTGCCCGTATGCTCGATGATTAATCGTATCAAAAACGTTTATACTTTATACGTACGTGTAACAGGTCTTGTCTTTTCTTAATGACATTTTTGACACACTTCTTAAAGTACTGTCTGATCCCTCAGATCAGGTAATCTTTTCATTACTTCCATTCAATTATTTATTAATTTTTCTCAAATTATTATAATTATTTTTTAATATATTTATTTTAACTTGATAGGTAGTGCTTCTCGTGCTGGAGGTACATGCATGCATAGCAGAGGACCAATATAACTTCCATCAACTTATTGTTTTCTTAACTCAAAAGTTCCGTACAGATGATGTACTCCTGGAAAAGTATGATTCATTTTTATTTTTACTTTTAACAAAAAAAGTGTCCGATTAATTCTTTTAAAAAAAAATAAAACTCTTTGTATAGGCGTGGTGCTTTGATAATTCGGCGGCTTTGTGTACTTATAGATGCTGAAAGAGTTTATAGGGAATTATCTACAATTCTTGAAGGGGAAGCTGACCTGGATTTTGCATCTACTATGGTTCAGGTTTTTTTCTGTCATATTATTTATTTTTTACTTTTTTGCCTCTATGAAATATTTATTATTTTTTATTTATCAATTTTACTCTAGGCTTTGAATTTAATACTGCTGACTTCTTCTGAGTTATCTGAGCTACGCGATCTTTTAAAGCAATCATTAATTAATAGTAATAATAATAATAATGCTGGAAAAGATTTATTTCTTTCACTATACGCCTCATGGAGTCATTCATCAATGGCCATAATAAGTCTATGCTTATTAGCACAGGCAAGTTCCTACCTTTTTCTCATTTTTATTTTAATATTTATTTTTTAATAAATAGTAAATTATATATTTTTTATAGGCGTATCAGCATACAAGTTCAGTGATTCAATCTCTAACTGAAGAGGATATTAATGTCAGATTCTTGGTTCAACTGGATAAACTTATAAACTTATTGGAGACCCCAACTTTTGCATATCTTAGGCTGCAGGTTGTTTTTATTTTTTTAATTAATTATTTTCGGTTGTGATATCATTTTAGTTTTTGATATTACTTGCAGCTTCTTGAACCTGGAAGATATATATGGCTATTAAAAGCCTTATATGGTCTTCTTATGCTTCTTCCCCAGGTATTTTTGCACATTACTAAAAAAAGATTGAAAATTAGGAAAATATGTTTTCATTTTGTAATATATTGTTGTACTGATTATTATTATTACAGCAAAGTGCAGCATTTAAGATCTTAAGAACTCGTTTGAAAACAGTGCCTTCATATTCGTTTGACAATAATAATAATCAAGTCAATCTCAACCGTACATCATCAGGAACATATATTTCTGATGATGATGATGATAAAAACATGCATAATGGAATAAACTTTGCATCTTGGCTGAACCGGTTTCAACAAATGCAGCAACAGCACCGTCTGCATTTTAAATCACAAGCACGATCACGCACCCCAAAGGTTTGAAAAAGACATAATTACCCTTGATGAGGTGGCAACGTGTCTTATTATTAGTTTGTTATACATTAGTTGCAGGTGAAGGAGGTTGAAAAGGCAGAGGAATTTAGAGTGCCAGCTGTCCCCGAGTTAAGCAGGCCTCCTTCAAGATTATCGCGTAAAACAACCGGACAATTGCAACTATGATATGATAAATGTTTTGGATTGTAGATTGTAATTTTGTTTGTTTTTGTTGGTATTTTTGTTTTTGTTTTTCGGGTTTCCAGAATCAATGGCCGACCTATTCTTTACTCTGGATTATTGGTCTTGTGGTTGTGTTATTTTTGTTGGAAACCACAGGAACCAACCAGAGGTTGTTATGTTAGCTGATGATGTTTCAATTTCATAAAAATATATTCTTATAATAACAAATCTTCACTTTTCTTTCCTACATTTCCATCTTATTTCTTCTTTTCATTGTATATATCCATCAAATGTTTCTTTAATATATTTATAACAAAAACTAATACATTATATGACAGTTTAGGCTTGTGCAAACTAGGCTGAGAATCTGCTAAAACTGTTGAATTGAACCTAATGGAGTCATACCATGATTATTAGTTTTAATTTTCATGCAAAATCGGCTCTTGTTTTGGTCTAAAACTAAAAAATATTAGAAAACCACACTTCTTGGTGTGACCATCACTACTATGGTCAAAACCATTTTCTCGATTCGATTATTGAGCCATACTGATTTGTGCACTACATATGGTGACTAAATCATCAATATAAGATTATACAAGAGAAAATTAAGTTGTTCCATTGGGCACACATATGGTTACATTAACCGTGGTTAAATTACAACAACATTGATTCAAACACTAAAACCCAAACTCCCTATACAGCAATATGTACATACAACTACAAAATATATAAGAGAATATAATCTCTTTAACCCTTCAATAACAACCTCAACATTCACAAAGCATAGATCTTCTCATGATCCGACTCATCATCCGAAATATTCGCCGAATAAACCGACCACGAAAACGACTTACTCCCACTCGCCCTCTTAATCCGTCTCTGATTATCACTCCCGAAAAACCCAAAATGCTGCCTAAACACAAAATAACACAAACTCGCAAGTGTCCCCACAAGTATGGGAACACCAACAACCGTAACCGTAACCGCCATCCACTCGCTTCGTTTCCCAACAACCACAAACGCAATCGAACAAAAGGCACCACACGTACTAATCCCGGCCGCCCACATCAACTTATTAACCACCGACACAATTTGCCTTTGGGCCCGTGTATCCCATGCAACTAACGTGATTTGTACCACAACAACCGCCAAGGATATGAATAATGACGTGGCATTAAAAAGACAAAAAGCCCGAAAAGCCGGCGTGTGGGCGATATCGGCTTCACCCACGTGTCTCCCGTTTTTGTCTTCTTTCAAATACTGGCCAGGGAGATTAAAAATGGCTAAAAACGCGATCGATGCGAATAAAACCGCGACAACGGTTAACGAATTGATTGTGTTTTGGACGGCTTCACGGTGGATTTTTTTGAGTTCTTTTGCGATTCCCGAAACGCGTTTTTGTGTTTGTTCGTTTTGTAAGAGTTGTGAGTGGACTTCGTGTCGGATGTCACTAACGGTGCGCTTTAATTCCATTTGTTCATCGATTCTGCCAACATGGCGCGCGTGTTTTGCACCTGCTTCATTTAAGGCTTCCATTATTTCTAGTTTTGGTGGGCCGTAGTTTAGTTTGTCGGCTATGTCCATTGCGGTTTCTTGTTGTAAGTTTATTACGTTCACACTGATTGATGTGAAGCTTAGTAGTAGGCTTACAATCTGCACAATTAATCCAAAAAAAATCATTTTTCAGTGGAATTTATCCATATTGGCATAAATGCATTTTAGTACCCGAACTTGGCTGCCTAGGTCATCTACTACCTTGAAATATTAAAGGTGCAAGATGGTACCATGAACTTGACAAAATGATCGATTTAGTACCCTGACTCTAGTCTTGTTTTCTCACGTGATTTTCTTTTAGTATCAATATATTGAGATGAACGTGTATATTTTTTAGTCCGTCAAAAGCTCCAATGAAAGTAAGTCAAGTAAGAAAATGCGATCTAATTAATGAGTCAGGGTACTATATTGGTCATTTTGTCAAGTTTTGGGTATGATTCTAGTTTAGGGTATGATTCTGCACCTTTAATAGTTCAGGATAGTCGACGAACTAGTCAACCAAATTCAAAGTACTAAAATGTATGTTGGCCGAGAAAGAATGATATGATGAACCCACAAAACAGAAAACAGAAGAAATGAACTAAAATATGTGAAATTTCGTGCATTTTTAAATATGTTGAACCAAATTACCAGAGGTTGGGTTGACCCACATAAACTTTTTCCCCTTTTTTTAATAATTAATGCATTTATACTTTATAATAAGCAACAAATATTATTAGTTTTTATTTTATTCTTTATTTAAAAAAAAAGGTACCTGTGATCGGCATTTCCTAGTAGCAATATGTATAGCAGTGTTGCCCTTTTTATCACGTTCGTTTAAAATTGAGTGATCAGCAAGCAATAAATCCTCCACAACAGCAGTACTCTGCCCTTTGACCGCCATATGAAGTGCGGTTTGACCTTTTTTATCTTTAATAGATACAATTCCCGAATCTCTTTCAATAAGTGTTTTTACCATATTTGTTTTACCGTATCTTGCTGCTGTATGCAATGCTGTTTTACCATTTTTTCTAACTATCCTTACGCAAGTAATATCGGTATCTAAAATGGCGTTCACAACATCAAGATGATCCTTTACAGCTGCTGAATATAACGGGCTCGTGTTTTTACTATCACATACTTTACAAAGTTCGGGCCATAATTTCAGAAGTTCCTTCACGATTCCTGGGTTTATAATGGAAAAAACAATGTTAAGTGAAAATGTTTTTTCATTTGGTATTTTTTATTTTATGTTACCCAAATGAGAAGAATTAATATTTAATAATCATTTTTTATACCCAAATGAAAATGTTTAGTCTTTTGTTATCCTTTTCTTTTACCCAAATGAAGATATTTAATCATTTATAATCATTTTTAACCCCAATGAAAAGATTTATAATTTTTTTACATACCCAAATGAAAAGATTTAATCTTTTATAATTTCTTTACAGACCCAAATGAAAAAAATTAAATCTTTTATAATCTTCTTTAATACCCATTGAATATTTATCTTTTTTATAAAAAGTATTAATACCCAAATGAAAAGATTTAATCTGTTTCAATACCCCATTGATAAATTAGGCAACTTTGACCGAACCGATGACGTCTTGGACCGAACCGGACTGAGAACCGTGGTTTTCTGATTATATTCGACTTTGTTATGGGTTTTTTATTTTTCTCAGTTTTGAACCGAAACGAATGGGACTGAGAATCGATTTTTCACTGAAATTAGAACCAATAACTGGACCAGTGTCCCTCGGTTCAGTCCGGTTCAGTTCGGCAGTTCTGGCAAGTTTTTTAGTCTAGTTTGCACGGGCCTAACCGACGGTGTATATCATTTGTTAAAATTAAGTCCCTTAACACTATTTTTTCTTCATAAAATCAATACTGATATATACAACTAGATATGAAAATCATAATCATGTAAAATTCAACAGCTTTAATCTAAAGTGGAAACATAAACAGCTCAAATTTCAAGCAATTGATAAGATCTAGGGCACGGATAAAAAAGAGAGCAACTGAAATTACCTAAATGACCTCGTTCAGCTGCAATATGAAAAGCATCAAAATCCGATTTAGCCCTAATTTTCACAGTTTCAAGATCACAAAACTTAATCAAGAAATTAAACACTTCCTGAAAATTATTCTCAGCCGCAATATACACCGGCGTCTCTCCGGCGTCGTTTTGCATCGCCATTAAAGCAGACACTGAAGCTGTATCGCCGGAATCTTCATCGTCCCTGACTATCAATTTAAGCGAATCAAGATCACCTGATCGGACGGATGAGAAGAACGATTGATGTGAGATGAATCGTAGTGATTTAAATGATGATGATTCCATAATCATCTAATGGATGATCGGGAAAAAAAGCTCAATTGTTGCTTTCTTTCTCTCTCTCTATGTTATCTTCAAGTTAAGTAACGAATTCAATGGTGTGAAGAATTGGGAATCTTTTTCTTTTTATTACTAAATTGTTCAATTATTGCATGTGGGGTTTTAAATATTCGTTTTAGCAAACCCTAATTTGTTGTTTTGTGCTGTAAAAATTCATGAAAGTTACTAATTGAAATTCTGATGCGTTGGGGTTTGAAATTGATACTTCTTTTCTTCACTGTGTCTTCCCTTTAGTTGTGAATTTCCTGGCGGTAAGATTATGCCGGCAGTCAGAATTTTAAAGTTACTAATTAGTCCCTATAAATTGAAAGTTTTTCAATCACACACCCCTCTTCTTTGTTCTTTTAAAAAATAACTACTTCAATAATATTATTTACATACAGAAAGAAGATACACAAGTGAGGTTGTTAAAGTGCAGCTGTTAGGTCACAACACCCTGGTTTTATAAGTTAATTGATTAGATTAATATACTTAGGACAATTAAAGTGTATAACACAGTATTAGAGTCAATGTATAAATCCACTAAGTGTGGCTTGTTGCGGAATAACAAGACCACTGATCAATTACAAAGATATGAAAGTGAATACGTAAATTGGTAAGTTCTCCTTTGCAAGATGATCTCTAATTATAATGATATAGAGATCTTACATAATGGGCAAAGGAGTAACCGAAGGACTAAACTAGTGAAATCACTAAGATCAAGGGATTTGATCTTAGTCCGTTACAAAACTAACTTTAACTCAGTCCTTCTACTCAGTATTGGATTTCCAATACTGAGTGCTGATACTGGGTGGCCAATACTGGTCAAACTCAGTATCACTCTTAAACTTAGCATATTAAATCTACTATTTATTCTAAGCTAGTCTAGATTGTTTTGTTATCTTAAGATTCCAAAGGGGTAAGGCTTTTTGCCTTAACAATCCCCCCCCCCCTATCTAATGATAACAAAATAATTACAAAGAGAATATTACAAAAACGAAGATTTAGGCAGCATAGTCTTCTTCTTTACTGTTTGTTGATTGATTCAAACTCATAGAAGACTTCTTTCTTTATGTGGATGAACTCTTCTCTTTTCTTAAGTTCATCCTGCCTGTTATTCAGCACAACAACTATCTTCTTTCTGAACCAAGAGTCCTCCTTCTTGGTTATCATCCATTTCAAGCCCACCAGATGACTAATAGGGGCCTTTGGCAGATCTGCTTCAGTAATGAAGCATTCACTATCTTTTGAGTCAGTACACATATATCCAGAGGTTGGATATATGGTGCTCTTTTGATCCTGAAAGATTAAATTTGGAGGAACAGAGTATGAGTTAAAGATCCTGAAAGTGTTAAGGCACTCAGGCTTATTATTCTTTACAGCCTCAGTCATTACACTGAGTGCCCTATAGTCTGCTTGGTACAAAATGCCTTGTTCAAAGTGAAGGAATTATGTGCACAGTTAGTCAACCTATGATGATACATCCATGCCTACGAAACACTTAAGGGTCACACCGGTGAGTACATGTAATACGAACAAGTTATGCAACGATATTACGAAGAGGAATGATTCATAATAGTCATTATGAATCAGTTAGTATTAAGTTAAGTTTAACTTATTACTAGATTAGTTTAACTAACTAATTAATACAAGTAGTTGTACATTTACTAGTTGAGTAAATATACAATGTGTTAATTAAAGGTTATCCATGATATGATTTAAAGCTATTAAATCATATAGTAATCGGATAATATTATTGTGTAAATTATATAAAAGTTATTATATAATTAACTATTAAAAGTATAAATACAAGTGTATAAATTTCGTGTATATGGGTACCGAAATTTTAGTGTGTTAATACTAGACATTTAATAGTTAAGTGCAACAATAATAAACTAGTAAAACTATAAGGGTTTAAAGTGTAAAGGATAAGTTTAATTAAGAGATTAATCTTAATTAAACTAGGAGGGCCCTAAGTGTAAGTCTTTCTATTATAAATAGAAGGCTTAGGGTTCCCTTATTCCTTTGATCATAATCTCGAAACCCTGGCCTCCTCCTCCTTTGGGTTTCGGCCGAACACACCAAGAACACCACACTTGGTGTTCTTCGTTCTTCGTGTTCTTCGTTCGTTCTTCGTGTTCTTCGAGTTTCGAAGATCCAAGATCGTTGCAAGTGATCATCTAGAGGATCGTTCGTCGTGTTCATCATCAGTGGACTTATCTTAAGCATTAACCTAAGGTATGATTCATGGAACACTCTTTCTTCCTCTCCTCTTGTTCGAAGTCGAACCAAGAACTTTAGGGTTCTTGGTAGTAGTCGACGAACACACAAGTATGTGTGTGTTCGAGTTCTTCGAACAAGGTTTCTTTCTTGTTAACCTAATCTAGTTCTCCAACATCCCAATCCTTTAGGGTTTAAGGATTAGGTTTAATCCTAGTTCCGCTTTTAGGGATTAAATCAGCTAGTTGGTTTTAACCGGTCAAGAACAAGTTCATGTTCTTGGTCAGTATGGTCGAACCAAGTTCACTAGGAGGTTGACCCAAGTGGTCGATCAGTGTACTATGAAACCCTTCACAAAGCATACAGCAGAAACAACCCATATTTCATCCATCATTACTTGGGCTTCTGAGGATCTTGATGGTAACTCCTTAATTAATCTGGCAATCTTCACCCAGTCTTGGAGTCCCATGTTCTGAATGTCATGAAGAAAAATCTTCATAGGAGGACTGACTGGTCCAGTGCAGACTGCAACTATGGACTTGTCAACGGTTTTGACTTTTATTTTGTTGACGTACATGTTCAACCAGCATATCTCCTTCACATTTGGGAATAATTTATTCCTCAGCATACTCATTCTGTTCTCCCTATATCTTGTTCTTTGAGCAAAAATGTTCCAGTATTGTTGAAGAACTTCATCTCATGTTCTTCTTATAGTGTGGGGTTTCCATGGAACATCTGCATCAGAATCAGTGTCAGTATGAGGATCTTCTTCCTTAACAGGAAAGAATCTTTGGGCCTCAATCTCATCCTTAGCATCACTCTTTTCCTCAGTATCATGAACAAATCTTGTTGGTCTAGAAATCAGAGGAGCTGGATCTGGTTCCTCACTGGATTCTGAGGACATAACCACTTTTGACATTCTTCTGGTTATTGGTCTTCTAGGAACTCTAGAAGGTCCTTCAGCTTGAGGAGATATTGGTTTTCTTGGAGGCTCTTCATCATATGAGGATGATGATGAAGAGCTTTCTTTATTTGCCACATCCAGTGCAAAGTTTAAGAAGTTTTGAGATGGCACTGGATGTTCTTCATCATCATCAGCAATAGGCAAGAAAAAAGGCCTATAAACTATAATCTGCAAGTTATTTGGTTCTTGAGCAGGAGGCTCAGTATCAACTTGCTGTGGTTGGTCAGTTGTAGTCTCCCCCTGAGCAGTTGGCTCAGATAACTCTTCAAGTTGTTCCAGAACTGACCTTCCTCTTTGTCTTCTTCTCTCATACTGAAACCTAAGTGGTTGATCAGTATGAGAAGTTTGCTGATGTTGTTTTTGTTGTTGTTGCTACTGTGGAGGTTGATCTTCATTCAATTTCCTTCTTTTCTCCCCTGAGCAGATGGCTCAGGTTGATCAACCTCTTCTTCTCTTTGTCTCTTCTCCCCCTTATTGTTATCATTTGATGGGGAGGGAAGAGGTTCAGTATCACCACCTATGTCCCCATGTGATCATCATGTGTTGGGGAGGGCATAGGTTCAGTGGCACCATCATGTTCACCCTCAGTATTTGAATGGGAGGGTGATCTTCTAGGCTCAGTATCAGGGCCTTCTTCATCATTATTTCCACCAGGTGGTGGAGGTTGTTGTTGTTGCTGAAGTAGTGCCACCGACTGCTTTAATGAGTCAATTTCATTACTCATTGCATCCATCCTGGCCGGAATATTATTCTGGGTGTTCTGCATGGCCAGGATTTGATTGAGAATTGTTTGTAGAGCCCCTTGCACTTCCTGAGACTGAGTGGCTTGTGTTCTATGACCATGCACAGATGGTGCTAAAGAAAAATATCAAACTGGTTAGAATGAAAGGTTTATTAAATAGAATTGTGGTGTTGTTAAATTCTATAATCATGTAAACATAATTTAGAAGTCTACATTTGTAACACCTCATTTTTCAAAACACCCTTTAATTATATTTTTAAATAAAAATAATACAATGTCCAATGTTCTCAAAATCACGGTTTAACAGAAACCATTAAAACATTTATCAGAGTTATAAAATCCGGTGTTACAAAGATAATATCATAACCATAGGATCAACGGGATCTACCTACGAGCTCCCGAGCTAATCAACACTAGGCCACTTCTAACGCGACCCTCTAATCCATCGATCCTGAACCTGAGTACATAGCCAAAAATAAAGTAGTACGTGAGACAAAATAGTCTCGTGAGATACATGGGTTTTCGACCCGTTCTCAAAAGATTTATAAAATAATATTTATAACATTATAAATACTTATCCTTATCATTTCTTATTAATTCATAAATCATCTTCTATTCATTTAACCGTATAACTAATAAGCTTACCATAAGCTTACTCATCATCTAATCACATACTTGTAAGCTATCTCCAAGCTTACACTTTCTTTATCACATATGCAACGGACCTCTCCGAAGCCAACTCTCCCGATATGGGACGTCATAGGTAAACTATCAAGGTAATTGGGAACCCCCATCTTACCGAGATTCATAAGCTCTCCCGTTCCCGGGTCGTCATGCTCACCCAACACTGGGTGTCGTAAACTGTGACATTCTACTCTTTGCGCAGGGAGGTACCACCCCAAGTAGACGTCTCATGCTCCCCCATTTCTGGGCGGTCTTATTCCGGATATCTCATTAACACTTATGAGCCTCAGCTCCTTTCATCAAAATATGAGCATTAGCTCCTTTCATCAAATTCATCACTTATTATAATACACCTATTCTAATTTATCATATTATTCTCTTTACTAAATCATTTCAAATCTTGACTTTACCAAGTCCTTTACTAATTTTAAAACATATTTATCTTTTATAGAAATCATCTTACTTTGACTCTTCTTTGACTAGAATACACGTTTATTGCTAGTCACTTATTACTTATTCTCTTAGTAATTCAATAACTACTTTCATTAGTATAATATACTAATCGATACTTATTACTTAAAAATCATTGTCTCAAGCTTTATTAATACATATTATTAATAAACCGATTATCAAGCTCTTTTAAATCATTATCTTTATTCATACATTTCATTTATGAAAACCACTAATTACTTTTCATTATCATAACCTCTTTCAACAATCGTTTAGATATACTAAAATAGTCTATTCTAGCATTTTCTCATCATATCAATCTTATCTTTATTAAAACGTTTATTAATAAAGACTCTTAAAACATCATAGTTTTCAAAAATCATTTGCTATGTACCCAGTAAAAGTCTCATGTACTCACCTTAGCCAAGCTAACTCCAAATCGTGTCTAACAACACGAGTCCTTGCTTTCCAACTTGTGAAATGTCACCAATCTTTAGGTCTTCTTGACCTACCATCAATATCATCACAATAACTAGTTATTATCCATAACTAATCACTAATCAATCCATATTCACATCCCTAACCACCAAGTTCATCCAACTTGGTGGAATCTCAAACCCTAGTTCAAGATTTCCATCAATAAACCCAAATCAAACTTGTACACATCGATTACAAGCTTACAATGAGTGTTCTACACCCATGATTAGTCATCTTCCCCAAAGATGACATGGTTGGTTCCCCAAACCACCATTTTTACCCATACAAAGCTCACAATCAAGGTAGATGAGCAAGAAAATCAAGAATACTTACCCTTGATGTTTCAATCCTTCAAGATGGTGAAGATCTAAGCTCTTGAGCTCCAAAATCGCCCAAGTTTGCTCCCAAATCGGCTGCACAATGTGTGTGGTTGAAGGTGAAATGAAACCCTAGCTTACACACAAGTTTATATGTTCCAGACGCTCCTCCCGCCCCGCTCGCGCCCACCTCGCGCCGCGAAGTGACGCGGCTTTGCCTGCTGGTTGCCGCAATTTTCCAGATTTCGCGCCAGGCTCGCGCCTGGCTCGCGCCGCGACCTCAACGCGAGGTCAATGCGAAGTCAACGCGAGACCTTCGCGTTTGGACGTTGAACTTGCTGTTTGAACTCGCGACTGTCTCGCGCCTGCCTCGCGCCGCGAGGTCTGTGTGGGTCAGTTTCTTGCCTTTTAAACTTGTTTCCAACCATGTCTTGACCCATACTTGGTTACCCCAAGTCCCAAACATCCAAACACTCGATAAAACACAACGGAGACTCGATTAAATATTTTCCCACCTTTATTCCTCAATATTTCCATTTAATATATTAACCGAAAATTCCGGTCGTTACAACTATCCACCCCTTAAAAGGATTCCGTCCTCGGAATCAACTCAAGGATTTCCAATCCTCATTACACTTCCAAATTATGATCCAATCATACTTATGCATTTGATTGCCTTACTTGACTCCGTTAAACTCAAACGGGTCACAAACCAACTTGAGTTCTTAATACCCGAACGGGTCAAAATTTTACAATTTGACTTTAACATTCCCAATCATTTAACAAATCCTTTGATCCACATTGGGATGGTATGACCCAATCATTACTAATAGCCAATTGACCAACACGATAGTCAATGCCTAGGTTTGACCAAATTGTCAACATTGTCCCATCCTTGACTTAAGCACAAAGTCAATAAAATCTTAAAAATTTTCCTTATCCATTAGTGGTCCTATTAATCATCAATTCCTTAACCATCAATCTTACTCTCACGGTCCAACAACAATCATACTCGATTTCTAAATTCCATTCTAATTGCCCAAAGGTCAAAGTCGCACCCTTTGACTACAATTATTTCCATTAATCAATCAACCACTATCATACACACATACATGTGATACATTATGCCCTTATCCTCGACTAACCCCTTTTAAACGAAAGTCAAACTCCAATTTTGACCAAAGTCAACAATCGACTAGTTGACTAATCTTGACTTATGAATAAAGTCAAACTTTGCTAAATTCTACCTATTCTTTATTACTAAGGCATCGCTTCCCAAGCTTTTCGTTCCCGATTCCAATATTTAAATTTCCTTTCTCAATTGTTTCTCTCTTCTCTGATTTCAATTTTCTACAATCGATTAACAAATTCCATCTAAATCGATACCGATCTCTATACCTTTTTAACTTTCATCCAATTACTTATACCACATATAATTTCCTTCAAATATCCTTATACCATACTTGAAATTCCCGATTGCCGGCTCTAGAGCCTCAATCATATCCAATTGTGGCCTAACCACCCATATACATCTTTCACCACTCATTGGCTACTAACCGACCTTGCTTCCTAGAGCATTCCTTTTTCATGAATCATGAACTGGTAGGCATCTCCTACACCTACTTATACTTAAACACTACCCATGTTTTCAACCCAAGTTCTCACTTGCCATAAAAATCATAACAACAACTAACCATACGGTTCTACATACGTCATATACAAACATCATATTCCTTATATAACAAGTTATACTTTAACTATCTTATCGAGATGATCGGAAAGCCTCCAATCCATCACGATCCCAAACTGTCACAATGATCGGAAAGCCTCCAATCCAAAGTGACTCATACAACACTATTTCATCTTGCATACAATCCATGTATGCATCAATACACTTAGCATCATGCTATCATTTTCTTTCATAATTGACCTTCAATTTTTTTTTCCCTCTTATACATTATACCACACGGTATACACATAATCATTTCTAGTGCTTTCCTCCAATCTACTCATTTATCAATCGTCCTTATTCGATTCATTCTATCATCACTAAAACTTCTCATTTTATTTTATTTTTTTTCTTTTTCTTTCACCCGACCATATTAAGTCAACCAATTGACTTCGATCGGTGTCCATACGTACACTATCATACTTTTTCTATAAATCTTTACCAAAAATAAATTATTCACTCTTGATGTCACACCCGACACCCCCAACACGAACATTTGCTATGGCTATATGCCAACCATAAGTCGATCATACCCAATATCTAAGGTTCCATTATATATATATATATATATATATATATATATATATATATATATATATATATATATATATTCATATATTTTTGTACTTCACGATTCTTGCTAACACTTAGTACTTCATTGTACTACCATCCTTTTGTTGACAACGTTTACCACTCTCGTGATTCACCTTTCAACATTCTATGATAACCTAATCCTTCTTATCCTTATTCCTCGCGACATACCGGTCGCCAACCCATTCGACTATACACATAATAACCCGGGGAGATTATCTCCCAAATTTAATTTTTCGCATCATACATTCCATCTATAATTATTTTCATACTTTGATCACAAAAGCACTAAATTGTGCGACATATAAGCAACTAAATCAAAATCATTTATCAAAACTTCATAAGCGGGTTACCTGAAGCGGTTCCACGAGTTTCCTTCACCCGATTCCTGTTGGCGGTTGATGCTGACGTGTCGGTTCTCTTCCTCGGGCACGCACTACTAAAGTGTCCCACCTCGTGACAAGTGTAGCACTCCACTTCCTCGAGGTTCCTTACTTTGCAATCCTTTGCTCGGTGCCCCACTCGTCCACACTTGAAACATATGGCCGGATTTGCTTTACATTCTCCATGGTGATTCTTCCCACAACTTTGACAACTTCCCATACTACCGTGCTTTGACGAACTCGGTTTGAACTTTTCTTTCTTCGTTGATCCTAAGCTACTATCGAGCTTCTTCTCTTCTCCTTTTGACGTCGATTCTTGTGCTTTTCGCCGAAGAACCCTCTCAACACCTCGAGCGGTACAAATGGCCTCATCTAACGTGGCCGCCCGCTTGACTTCCAATTCAAACTCCGGTGGTAGTCCATTTGCATATCGAACCACCTTCATTCGTTCCGTCGGATAAGACTTGATCACAAACGGAAGTAATCCCGTAAACTTTTTGGTGTATTCTTCCACCGACATATTACCCTTCTTGATGAACATGAACTCTTCCAGCAACTCTTCTAGATCTCTCTCGGGACAAAACTTTTCCTTCAACCTACTCGTGAACTCCTTCCACGACATCTTGTACACTTTCCTTCCCAACGTCTCATACATGGTATCCCACCATGTCAACGCTTCATCCTTCAACTGTCGGGATGCATAGGTGACCATATCTCTCTTCAAACACTTGCTACTCTCTAGTACTTGCTCGGTTTCCCAAATCCAACGCATCGTGACCTTCGGTTCCGAACTTCCATAATACACGCCGGGGTTGCACGTCATGAATGCCTTATATGTACAACCTTCCCTTTCCTCCGACCCCGAATCATCACTTCCTTCGGTCGATGTCTCCTCGGTACGAGTCTTGCTACCCGAAGACTTACTTCCCCCACGGGACTTCGAATTATCATTCTTCTCCTCATTGAACCGGTTAGTCATGATCCGGTTCACATCCTCATTCACCTCATCCCTCATCTGATGAAACAAATTTCTGATCGCTTCCATAGTTACCGGGGTTTGGTTTGCATCCAAACCGGAACCTTCTCCATTATTACCGGGATGAGTCGGGATTCGATTTGAATCCGTCTCATGGTCTCGTGGAATCTCTCCACTTCTTGGGTTCACCATTTGCTATACCAACATTTTAAACCATCAGAATTCAAAGGTTGACTTATTAGTCAAACATAACCCATAAAGCCCAAACATTATCTCTTCTCTTAGGGATCGACCCTAATATACCCATACTTTACTGTCTCAAAAGACTAATCATGGACATCCTATGGAAAACATATGGTCCTACTTAGCATAGCTTAAGACTAGGGAGGTCAAACCTACCTAATTCACTAAAACTATAGCTCTGATACCAAGTTGTAACACCTCATTTTTCAAAACACCCTTTAATTATATTTTTAAATAAAAATAATACAATGTCCAATGTTCTCAAAATCACGGTTTAACAGAAACCATTAAAACATTTATCAGAGTTATAAAATCCGGTGTTACAAAGATAATATCATAACCATAGGATCAACGGGATCTACCTACGAGCTCCCGAGCTAATCAACACTAGGCCACTTCTAACGCGACCCTCTAATCCATCGATCCTGAACCTGAGTACATAGCCAAAAATAAAGTAGTACGTGAGACAAAATAGTCTCGTGAGATACATGGGTTTTCGACCCGTTCTCAAAAGATTTATAAAATAATATTTATAACATTATAAATACTTATCCTTATCATTTCTTATTAATTCATAAATCATCTTCTATTCATTTAACCGTATAACTAATAAGCTTACCATAAGCTTACTCATCATCTAATCACATACTTGTAAGCTATCTCCAAGCTTACACTTTCTTTATCACATATGCAACGGACCTCTCCGAAGCCAACTCTCCCGATATGGGACGTCATAGGTAAACTATCAAGGTAATTGGGAACCCCCATCTTACCGAGATTCATAAGCTCTCCCGTTCCCGGGTCGTCATGCTCACCCAACACTGGGTGTCGTAAACTGTGACATTCTACTCTTTGCGCAGGGAGGTACCACCCCAAGTAGACGTCTCATGCTCCCCCATTTCTGGGCGGTCTTATTCCGGATATCTCATTAACACTTATGAGCCTCAGCTCCTTTCATCAAAATATGAGCATTAGCTCCTTTCATCAAATTCATCACTTATTATAATACACCTATTCTAATTTATCATATTATTCTCTTTACTAAATCATTTCAAATCTTGACTTTACCAAGTCCTTTACTAATTTTAAAACATATTTATCTTTTATAGAAATCATCTTACTTTGACTCTTCTTTGACTAGAATACACGTTTATTGCTAGTCACTTATTACTTATTCTCTTAGTAATTCAATAACTACTTTCATTAGTATAATATACTAATCGATACTTATTACTTAAAAATCATTGTCTCAAGCTTTATTAATACATATTATTAATAAACCGATTATCAAGCTCTTTTAAATCATTATCTTTATTCATACATTTCATTTATGAAAACCACTAATTACTTTTCATTATCATAACCTCTTTCAACAATCGTTTAGATATACTAAAATAGTCTATTCTAGCATTTTCTCATCATATCAATCTTATCTTTATTAAAACGTTTATTAATAAAGACTCTTAAAACATCATAGTTTACAAAAATCATTTGCTATGTACCCAGTAAAAGTCTCATGTACTCACCTTAGCCAAGCTAACTCCAAATCGTGTCTAGCAACACGAGTCCTTGCTTTCCAACTTGTGAAATGTCACCAATCTTTAGGTCTTCTTGACCTACCATCAATATCATCACAATAACTAGTTATTATCCATAACTAATCACTAATCAATCCATATTCACATCCCTAACCACCAAGTTCATCCAACTTGGTGGAATCTCAAACCCTAGTTCAAGATTTCCATCAATAAACCCAAATCAAACTTGTACACATCGATTACAAGCTTACAATGAGTGTTCTACACCCATGATTAGTCATCTTCCCCAAAGATGACATGGTTGGTTCCCCAAACCACCATTTTTACCCATACAAAGCTCACAATCAAGGTAGATGAGCAAGAAAATCAAGAATACTTACCCTTGATGTTTCAATCCTTCAAGATGGTGAAGATCTAAGCTCTTGAGCTCCAAAATCGCCCAAGTTTGCTCCCAAATCGGCTGCACAATGTGTGTGGTTGAAGGTGAAATGAAACCCTAGCTTACACACAAGTTTATATGTTCCAGACGCTCCTCGCGCCCCGCTCGCGCCCACCTCGCGCCGCGAAGTGACGCGGCTTTGCCTGCTGGTTGCCGCAATTTTCCAGATTTCGCGCCAGGCTCGCGCCTGGCTCGCGCCGCGACCTCAACGCGAGGTCAACGCGAAGTCAACGCGAGACCTTCGCGTTTGGACGTTGAACTTGCTGTTTGAACTCGCGACTGTCTCGCGCCTGCCTCGCGCCGCGAGGTCTGTCTGGGTCAGTTTCTTGCCTTTTAAACTTGTTTCCAACCATGTCTTGACCCATACTTGGTTACCCCAAGTCCCAAACATCCAAACACTCGATAAAACACAACGGAGACTCGATTAAATATTTTCCCACCTTTATTCCTCAATATTTCCATTTAATATATTAACCGAAAATTCCGGTCGTTACAATATTTCATCTGGTTCATGATGAAATATTGTGAACTTGTGCATAGCATGTGTAAGAAATGTTTAGTAAAAGTGAGTGTGAATATTTGAGTGGCTCAGTATAGGATAGGTCACATTTACTAAAAGGTTTTGGTTTGGGAAATCGAAGCCTGGGATGTGATTCTTGTTATTTTCAATGTTTATCACTCGGTATCAGAGTGATAACAGAAATGTGGCTAGAACCCATGGAAGTTTTTTGGCTAATGTGGCTTAGAAGGTTTGTGATCATTTCTTGAATTATGTGAACCGACTCAAAAATAAGTATCATTCAAGCAGCACCAGTGGGTGTCAGTATGACATCAACCACCATTGTCTCTTTAAATGTTGAGACAACTGTAGACTGACAATGATCTTATGAGTGCTCAGTGTATGAATTTTGCATAGCAGCAGTGGGCTAACTATGTTGGGCATAATTGGATATATATTTAAAAGTTCGTTTGAGACTTTGGTCAGTATTGAGTTGGTACTGGCCAATACTTAGTCTCTATTTGGGAAAGATATATATATAAAAGGTTGAGAGCATTATAGAAATTCATACCTGAGACTTTGTCGGATTCCCTTCGAGCATCTGCAGAGGTCGGTGCTAGATCATCTAGATTTTGATTTGAGGCACTAGCACCTTCAGGAGCCTCTTGTCTGCTATCATGAGTACCTTCCAGTATATGTTGCTCAAACTAAATCTCCACATCAAGAGGAACATGAGGTTCCTCAATTTGTTGAGCAATATGTTCAGGTTCAGGACCTGGAAGGTCAGCGGTGGCTGCAACTAGACTCTGTGCTTGAGGAGATGCAGTCAAAGATGGAACATTAGTGGGTTGCACCTCTTCTGATGATAAAGCACCCATTATCACCGGAGATAAGTTTCTTCTTCGTCTTCGTAGGACAAGTGGTTGCTCTTCTGTGGACTCAGTATCAAAATCTGATGCAGTATGAGGAGCATCAGGATCTTGTTCCGGTGGAGGTAAATGTGAGTGTGCGTGTTCTTGTTCTGGTTGAGCATCCACCATTTCAACATCTGGGTCAGCATTACCTCCATCACCACTATCATCATCATTATCATCATCATTATCATCATCATCATCATCATTTTCTGATCCAATATCAGAATTATCTTCATCATTAATGTGTGCCTGTACAATAGCCCACATAGAGTGACTCAATACAGGCTCTCCTTCCCTTGGCATGTAAAAATATATCTTCTCATGTAAGGGAGGAAGATCTGCTCTTGGACTATTGAACTCATCATAAACATGAGCAGGCATTGAATTCTGGAAGATGAGAGATAGAAATCTGCAAAAAGGAACATTGATTTCTCTGATTTGAGCCTGAACCAGAGAAGCAAGTTCATTAAATATCAATCTGGCATAATCAATGTCCCGGCCATGATACATGGCATGGACAATCTGCATCCCAAAATCATTGATTTGGTCCAAGGCTCCTGTCTTGTGGGTCATACACCGAATGAGTGTGGAAATTAAAACACCCCACATTGGACCAAATTCGTTCCTTTTAATTATGCATGTGGTTCCTCTTCGTCCAATAAAAGGTAACACCGAGCGAGCCTCTGTTCGATCAACAAAGGGTTCATACTGAGCGTGAGCGGGAAGCCTTAGTGTTTCCCGAATTATCGCTGTTGAACAAAAGCTCGATGTTGATCTCGGATAATCCAACCAGTAATCATGTCCGGAGAATCAAGTTTTGCAGAGTACCAAAATTCACACAGCATCTCCGGATATATCGCTCGAGGAGATAGAATCAACGCTTGAGTGATAGGACAATGCTTCAAGTATGTTACGATGTGAGTGAATTCAGGACACGCCCACGCTTGAGGATTGTTGAAATTAGCGATTATGTTGTTCCTCGCAAATTTGGGTAATTCATCCTTTCGAAATTGAGTCGCCGGTGCAGCCTCCGGTGCGAAGAATCTGTAATTTGTCATCTGCGATTTTTGATTAAGTAATTGCTTGCAAAGAAGGAGTAGAATCGTTAATCGCAGAGAGAATTGAAAGAGAAAGTATGAAATAACTGTTAGAAAATTTTAAAGAAAGAAAAGAAACGGTTATTTATACTTAATCAGAGATAATTACGGTATTGGGAAGTAAAAACGGCTGATTTGACAGCCTTATCCTGTTCCAACGGTAACTTTCTTATTAAGAAAGGTTACCGTTGGGGAGTGTGAGGATTAAAATCAGTTTTACCACTCCAGGAGTCCAATACTGAGTTAATAAAAAAAATTAAATTAAAAAAAATAAAAAATTATAAAAACATTTAATTTAATCCGAAAATTAATGAAAAATAAAAATTATTTAATTTTGATAAATCAGACGAGTGATACTGAGTGGGTCAGTATTGGAACCAATACTGAGAGGTCAGTATCAGAAAAATTTAATAAAAATTAAGGGTTCAACATACCCAATTGCCCTAGTAAGTACATAAACCTTTCTTCAGAAAGAGGTTTTGTAAACACATCGGCCAATTGGTCATCTGTAGGAACGAAATCTACCTCAACCTTACCCTTTTCCACATTATCTCGAATAAAGTGGTGTCTGATATCAATGTGCTTTGTTCTTGAGTGATGGACTGGGTTTTCAGTGATAGCAATAGCACTATTGTTATCACAATGAATATGTGTCTTCTGGAAATTGAACCCATAGTCCATTAGTTGATAATGCATCCATAAGAGTTGAGCACGACAACTTCCTGTAACAACATATTCTGCTTCTGCAGTGGAAGTTGCAACTGAGTTTTGCTTCTTGGATGACCAACCAACTAGTCTACCACCGAGGAATTGACATCCTCCACTTGTACTTTTCCTGTCCAACCTACAACCTGCAAAATCTGCATCTGTATACCCTTCAAGGTCAAAGTTTGAGTCTTTGGGATGCCAAAGACCCATGTTAGGAGTACCTGAAAGATATCTAAAAATGCGCTTAACAGCTTTCATATGTGATTCTTTAGGATCAGCCTGATACCGAGCACACAAACAAGTTGCAAACATGATATCAGGCCTGCTAGCTGTTAAGTAAAGTAAAGAACCAATCATACCTCGGTATGTGGATTGACATACTGGTTTACCAGTTTCATCTTTACTTATTTTATCCTGAGTACCCATAGGAGTGTACATGGAAGATAAATTTTCAAATTTGTATTTCTTTAGCATGTCATGCACATACTTACTTTGATTTATAAAAGTGCCGTCAGGCTTTTGATCAACTTGTAAACCAAGAAAGTAAGTAAGTTCACCCATCATACTCATCTGATACTGAGATGACATTATCTTAGCAAACCAGTCACACATTGACTTGTCAGTGGAGCCAAAGATAATATCATCTACATGTATCTGAATAAGTAGGATGTCAGAACCTTTCCTTTTTGAAAATAATGTTTTGTCAATTTTACCTCTTATAAATTTATTTTCAATTAAGTACTCAGACAGGGTATCATACCAGGCTCTTGGATAAAGCCTCATATTCCGTTAGATAGGAAATTCCGTTATCATTCAATACTCATATTCCCCAAAAAGTGGATCCCGCTCTAATAGCACCGAATAAATTAAATAACATAACTAACAGAAAGCACACGAAGAAATAATTTCTATTTGACTTCAGAAATTTACTAGAATTCTTATATCCCTGACTACTCATAGTCAATTAAAATTTTTCGGTAGAGATTTTAACCGATTCTTTCGTTTCTTTTGGGCCACTGGCCATCCGCCGGGAGTTTCAAAGCTTCATCAGCTTTCTTTGGTTCCATGGTAGATAGGAAGCTTGAGAAGAAGCAAAAATTTGCAGTTGCTTGGGGTTCAAAATCTAACTTTCTTCTTGTTTGGACACCTTGTTCAATAGGACCAATAATATTAGAATGAGGATGATCTCTGTGTTCCCTTAGATTGTTTCCTAAGGGAGCATTTGAAACAAGGTCAACATTATCTTGTTGTACTGATGTGTTGTATGCCTGATACTGAGTTGAATTCTGGTCAGTATTAGACAGTTCAGGTTGTTGTTCTTCTTGATTTGGCAGATCTGAAGTGGATTCTTGAAAAGTACTGGAAGATTCACCTTCTTCATAGGTGGAGTTGTTCAGATCAATGATTGGGAACTCAGTATTAGGATTCTCAGAGATGGGAACCTCAGAATTTGATGCATTCAAGTTATGCTGAGTTCTTTCTTGATCAATATCACTCATACCATGATCAACATAGTATGGGTGATACTTGGGCTGTTCAGCAATTGAGTTTTCTGGATTACGTCTATGCCACTAATGTCTTCCTTTTCTGAGGTAGAATGCTCATTCTTATCTTCATCAAAAGTGACATGAATGGATTCTACAATCATCTTAGTTGAGATGACATACACTCTGAAAGCTTTAGAGTGTGGAGAGTAGCCCATGAACACACCTTCATTTGCTTTGGGAGCAAATTTGTTGAGATTTTGTTTAGTACTGAGTACAAAACATTTACTCCCAAAGATGTGGAAGTATTCCACATTAGGAACCTTGCCATTGTATAACTCATAAGGAGTCTTTTGATGTCTCTGGACTATTGTAGCTCTGTTCTGAGTAAAATTTGCACAATTTACAGCTTCTACCCAGAAAATCAGTGCCAGTCCAGCATGGCATAACAAAGTTATTGCAGCTTCAATTAATGTTCTATTCTTTCTTTCTACAACACCATTTTGTTGTGGTGTGTAGGCTGCAGAGAAGTTTTGAACGATTCCTTTTTCTTCACAGAAATCTACTAATACTGAGTTCTTAAACTCAATACCATGGTCACTTCTTAGTTTCTTGACCTTGTTGCCTTTCTGAAGTTCTTCTCTTTTGATAAAGGCAATGACTTCTGTTGTTGCATCTGATTTGGTCTTGAGAAAGATGACCCAAGTATATCTTGAGAATTCATCAACCAAGACTAAGGTATAGATCTTTTTGGCCAATGATGGTGTGCTGATAGGGCCAAAAAGATCCATATGTATCATTGTAAGAGGTTCATTAATGGAATGATTTACCTTTGACTTGAATGAACTCTTCTTCTGCTTGCCCATTTCACATGCTGAGCATAACTTATCTTTTGAATAAGTAATAGTGGGCAGCCCTCTCACCAATTTCTTCATACTGAGCTCATTGATATTTCTGAAATTTATGTGAGTAAGTTTCTTGTGCCACAACCAGTTCAGTTCTGGCTTGACTTTAGAAAGCAGGCAAACACGAATAGTAGGGTCTATTTCAGACAGGTTGACCACATAGACATCCTTTTCTCTTCTAGCAATGAGTACAGGTTGCCCTTTATCATTGTAGATGATTCCTGCAACCTTCCTGAAATAAGCTTCATTGTCATCATCACACATCTGGCTGATACTGAGCAGATTGTGTTTAAGACCCTCTACATAGGCAACTCTTTTAAAAGTTATGTTGCATGCCTTGATTACTCCATACCCTCTAGTTTTTCCAATCGAATCATCTCCAAACTTGACAGAAGGACCCTTCTCTGGTGTATAGTTTAGAAGATACTCCATAGTGTCAGTCATGTGTCTTGAGCAGCCACTATCTAAGTACCATTTTCTGTCACCCTGCACAAGACACAAAATAAGGATTAGTTCTTTTTATGAATCCATTTTTGAATGGGACCTTTGGTGGGAGAAACAGGGGTAGACTTGATCTCTTTTGTTGGAGAGGTCAGTATCACTTTAGGGGAAACCTTGGAGGTTTTCGTTGGTGATACTGACTTGATTTCTCTCCTTTTCTTTGGTACTGAGTACCTAGGACTTGAGAGATCAGTACAGCATTCATCTCCTTTATGTCCAGTATGATGACATCTATAACATTTTCTAGGTCTGTTTCTGAACATATTTTCATAAAGGATTTTTGAAAATTGTTTGACTTTTGGTAGATCAGTATGAGTAAGTTTTGCAAACTTTTGACTTAAAACTTTGATCTGATCACCAATAGATTTTAAAATGTTATTTTTGTCATTTTTTAATGGTGTTTTAATGTTATTTTTGACTGGTTTAGAAGGAGATGGATCTGGTGTCCTTTTATTTGGCAGAGAAGTCTTTTTAATATTAGACTTCTTGTTTTTGTTACTTGAAGATCCTGTTGAAGTTGATTTCTGGTTATCATGTTTTAGAATGACAACTTTAACAGGTTCTTTAGATTCTTGAGTAGTTGACTTTTCTGTTCCTGCAACCTCAGTATTAGATAGAACATTTTGAGTAGAAGTAGAAGTGGTTTTATTTTCATTATATATCTCAAAAGTGGTTGTGTTAAATAATAATTCAAATGGAGGAACAGCAGATGTATCGTACTGAACAACTTCGAGGTCAGTATCAGGAATTTTCTTTTCAGGAAATTCAATACTGAGCTCTTGTAGTTCAGTATAACACTTTGAACAGATGGAAGAACCAATTGGTTTTTCAAAAATAATTTTATCCTCATCATCTGACTCAGTTTGACATCCAACTTCACAAAAAGTTTTTGCTTTTACACCTGAGGATCAACACCAAGTGCAGCCCTCACATTTTCTGGAAATTGTTGATTTAGACATTTATTTAATTTAATAGATGCATTTCCCCAAGATTTACACTGATTTTCAAATTTTTCTTTTTCTAATTTGTGTAAATGAGTTTTATCAGCTAATCTTTGGTTAATGTCTTGTAAGTTTAAAAAATTTAATTCTAAAACTTTAAATTTTGCTAATTTATCTAAATGTTCATTATTTACCCTTTCAAGTTCAAGAATTGTTAATTTTAAAGTTTTTTCTCTCTGTACTAATGTTTTAAGATCAACAATCATATACTCAAAAATCTTTTCCTTTTCATTCACTGAATAAGTTTGAAAGGAACTCACCTTGTACAACTGAGTGGAATCCCAATCAGTATGAACACTCATCCTCTCAGCTTCTTTGATGTCCTTCTCAAAGGAGCTCTTCAAATCATCTTCAGTGAAAACCATAAAGGCTTTGTTTTCAACTTCTTCCTCATCATCACTAAGCTCTTCATCCATCCAAGCTTCAGAGTAAAGTGCTTGATGAGGTGCTCCATTCCCTGCTGCATTCTTGCCTTTGCTCCAGTTTTTTAGCTTGACATACTTGTCTCTATACCGTTTAGCTCGGTATGCAATCTTGTCATTCTAATCAATTTCAGTTGACTTAGTATGACAATTAGCAGCAATGTGTCCAGGCTATCCACACCTATAGCAAAGACCTGATCTAGGGTCAGTATTGGAAGAGCTAACACCAAGCCTCTTCTTTTTCAACTGATCCAGCTTCATAGACATAAGAGCCATTTGGGTTTCAAGCTCTTCTGCCTCAGCATCAGCAAGATCAACTTCTGGTTCTTCAGGCTCAGTCACAGTATATGTCTGTTGCACAACTAGGGCCATACCAGTAGAAGATTTGTCAGTTTTCTTCCAGTTGATCAGTCTTGCAGCATTATTCTCCTCATGATTCAACATTAGACCATACAAAGTTTGAAGAGTGTATGACTCAATATTGTTAGCAGCATTGACAGAATTTGTCATATCAAGAAACTGTTGAGAAAGACTATCCAGGAACTTTTGAACAAGCTCTCCTTCCTCCTTCACAATTCCTACACTGATTAAATCATGGATAACAGTATTAAACCTGTTATAGAGAGTGGTGATGTCTTCATTTGGACTTGAGAAGAAGTTTTCATACTTCCTCCTCATGTTGCTTTTCCTTTGCAACTTCACCTTAGGTGTGCCTTCATTGGTGACTGATAGGCTATCCCACATAGCCTTTGCTGTTGGTAATTTCATAATTGCATTAAGTATTTCTTTGGTAACAACATTACCAATCACCCCCTTTGCTCTGGAGTCTAAACTGTATAACTGACGGTCAGTATCAGTCCATGTGTGCTTCAGTTTAGGAACTGTTCTTGTGCTCTCAGGAGCATCATCAGTTGCAGCAACGGGTTCCACAGTTTGTGGAATGATGGGACCATCATTCAGCACAGTGAGCATCTCATGATGAATAGATTCAAGATACCACTGAGCTTTTAGCTTCCATTGATGGAAGTCTTTGCCATCAAAGATGGGCACTCCCTTTCCAAACATAACTGGTGCAACAATTGTAGACATTTTGGCTTTTTGAGTTTGGGAGGGATAGATATAGGGAATGGCTGCCAGGGTAATAGATCGACTAAATAAGGATTTATTTAGCCTGCTCTGATACCAGTTGTTAGGTTACAACACCCTGGTTTTATAAGTTAATTGATTAGATTAATATACTTAGGACAATTAAAGTGTATAACACAGTATTAGAGTCAATGTATAAATCCACTAAGTGTGGCTTGTTGCGGAATAACAAGACCACTAATCAATTACGAAGATATGAAAGTGAATACATAAATTGGTAAGTTCTCCTTTGCAAGATGATCTCTATTTATAATGATATAGAGATCTTACATAATGGGCAAAAGAGTAACCGAAGGACTAAACTAGTGAAATCACTAAGATCAAGGGATTTGATCTTAGTCCGTTACAAAACTAACTTTAACTAAGTCCTTCTACTCAGTATTGGATTTTCAATACTGAGTGCTGATACTGAGTGGCCAATACTGGCCAAACTCAGTATCACTCCTAAACTTAGCATATTAAATCTACTATTTATTCTAAGTTAGTCTAGATTGTTTTGTTATCTTAAGATTCCAAAGGGGTAAGGCTTTTTGCCTCATGACCAGTCAAATATGGTTGACATTCTTAAGGGTTTTTTTTGAACTATTTCTTCTTAATATTTGTTTTAATATCTTCATATCCACTAGATTAGTATCAAAATTAAAGGATGATATGAGAAACGAAAATTAGTAGATACATATGTTAAATTTAAGAGTATGTAAGAATCTGTAAGAATATGAATAGTAATAAAAGATAAGAAGAAAATATAATTTTTTTAATAGTTAATGTATATACATTTAGTCATTTACTACGCAGCTGTTTGTATAATATATCCAATGATCCCTACTTAGTGTTCCAGTAAAAGTTTTTTTTTTCCTTTCCTTTTCAGCCGACTTGAAAAGGTGCACTTAGTATAGCGGGATACATCCAGATATTAGACAAAGCATAAAACCTGGGATCAAAGGTATAAATCTATCTATAATATTCATTTGGAACTCGTAAGAAATATCTCAAACCAATTATATATTACTACAAATATAAGAAAAATTGTTAACACATGTTAAACTATTGGTTCGCGGCTTTGCGCATTATGGCATTATCTGACGGTGCAGTCCTCACCATAACCATATACAAAATATGGAAAAACAACACATTGAATCATGTTTATTGTTAAATCATATCAATAAAACGTGAGCGATAGTTACTATTTAGTGATTGTATTTGATTAAAACTAACTATTTGAATAGATTTTACATAAGAAAATAAAATGTGATAATTTCAGATATATAGAACATATTGAAAAATTAGTTTGGGACATGTAGTATAAATAAATAGAACGTGGCAAAAAGAAAATTGAGGTCAAGTTAGGGGGCCTAATTTCAGAGTGAAACATAAAGTTATCAAAAGACTTATGTAATCTTTTTCACGTGGGTAGGTAAGTCCTTCAATATAACAATTAAAGAGGTATGTTCACAACGAATATAATTATTTGATAAATATTTATCTAAAAAAGAAATTAAAATCATGTTTTTTAGGAAATTATTTGAGCGCCTTTACCAAATCAACGATTTATATATTAACATCATGGGAAGCCTAAAAAAGAGAAATTATATTTACTATCATTTGTTTCTACTCATAACATATATAATTCATTAGTTATCTCTTTTAAAATTATCTATTAATTTTAACATATAACTTGATTTAATGAGTGAGATGATAATAAAAACAAATATTAAGAAACAATATCATTACTCCTAAAAAAAACTTATAACGACCCTTCATCATAAAATGCCCAAAACAAACTTCTGGTCATGGATTACTTACTTCTACACACTAAACAATATCAAAATCAAAATCAGATAAACATTTTAGATAATTTTACATGAATCCTTAAAGATAATGCCTTACAAGTTACAACACATGTCAAATATCTATATTAAAATTTTGTTACGATCGTTATGTAGAAAATAATTTTAGTTATAGTAAGATAACTAGTTAACTACACCAAAATAAAATATTTAAATCTCGAGTTTATATTTCTTTGTAAAGAAGTAAATTATCTAATCCGCATTAGATCAGTGCCAAGGGGCTCGTCATTTTGCTCTCCAGTCTTGTTAGGAATATTTCCTATGATATTCCTTAGATTTGATGAGTCAAAACTTGGAAATAAGAAAAGTACAAGGACCTAAATCAATGATATGGAAGTCGATATTTGAATGAAGATTTAGAAGATATTGTTAAAGCTTAAAAGATTTAATTAACTAAGTCATGTATATCTTTATAGAATCAAAAAGATTTAGTTACTATTTTATGTCTATCCTTGTAAACCCTAGGTTTCTAGTATATATAGAAACCTAGAGGCATATAATTAGTCGTTCTTGAAACCCACGTTTATTCAAAAACGTGTTTGTGTGTGTGCTCTAAGCCCCAAGGTCATTAGTTTGATCCTGTTAAAAAGAGTAAAACCGTTCTACGTATTTTATGTAGAATTGGGGGGTTTTAGTAATCATTGTGTATTAATTGATGATGATGAAAACCTTATTTAGCAATACAAATCTGTTCGTTTAATTCCGCATTGTTTATTATTTGTATATGCTTATTCCAAGATCAAGAACTAACCATTTTTGAGCCTAAAGATCAATTATATAGAGTTGTTCTAAACTCATCAAGTGGTATCAGAGCAAGGTGGCTCCAGATCTGGAATGAAAGAAGGATTTATTGATTAGCACATGAAGAATCTAGCATAAAAAGAAAAAGAAAAAAAAAAAGGTAAGATTTTACGGTTTTTTTAATGCGAAACAATTCGCACACATTAAAAGTTTATGATCTTTTTACGGTGAACGGAAGATGCTTTCTAAAGCATTCCGGAATCAATTTGCAAAAGAATTGAAAAACCAAAAAAATATCTTATAAGTTAGGTGGAGAAAATTTCACGTGAAGGAAATTCCACAAAAATTCTATAGCTTGGGGTTGGTGATTGTCGGAGGTAACAAGCAAATTATCACGCGAAAAAAAAAAAGAAAAAGAAAAGAAGAGGCGGCAGAAGTTTTAGGATATTTTTTGTTAAAAACACGCAAGTTTTTTCTTTCTGTTTGGACGCACGAATTAGCACGCACGAATTAGCAGGCAGAAACAATGGACGAACACATTTAGTTACTACTGGTCATTCAGTTAGTACTGGTCTTCACTAATGCTACTGCTACATGTTACTACTGACGGGGGCAATGAGCATGTTGCTACACTTTATGCCATGCTTTTCTTCCTCATCACCGATACATCATACTTTGGAGAACATGTCACACACCATGTTAGCTTCATACTACGGTTATTGATTGTATTCGGTTTTAGATCACTTGTTATTACGTTGTTCATTCTCGACAAAAGGAGGATGAAAATAACTTGTGATATTTTGTGATGTATATCACATTGTTTTCTTGTTCAAAGATTCTTATGATTCTTGTTTCAAGGAAATTTCACACACACATGTTGAAGGTTTGATGAAGATAAAGGAAGAAGGTTTATTTATTACATATTTGATCTTCATCAGTTGATTACAAAAGAAGATTTATTTGATTTTATTTGAAGAAGAAGTGGAAAGTCTTACTACATAAGAAGGTTTATGTGATTATAATGTAACTGCAATTCGACAGAATCTTAGAGAGAAGGTTTGTTGAAGGCCAAGAATGCCCTTCATACGAGATATGACGTTGCTGTTTACTTGATTTAGACGGGATGAGATGCAAGGTTTGGTTTTCTACTTCAACATCAAATAGATGATAATTTATTTTCTTTCAAACGTGATTGATATAACCTCGAAGAAACAAGAATGGTAGCACACTTTCAGGGGAAGAAAATGTGTTGATCAATCAAGGGGAAGTTCAAGTTTCCACGCTTTGTATTTGATTATGTCAAAAAGGGGAAGAGACTTGAAGATTCCGAGTTGATTCTACAAGTTTTTTCATCATCAAATAGGGGAAGATTGTTAGGAATATTTCTTATGATATTCCTTAGATGTGATGAGTCAAAACTTGGAAATAAGAAAAGTACAAGGACCTAAATCAATGATATGGAAGTCGATATTTGAATGAAGATTTAGAAGATATTGTTAAAGCTTAAAGATTTAATTAACTAAGTCATGTATATCTTTATAGAATCAAAAAGATTTAGTTACTATTTTATGTCTATCCTTGTAAACCCTAGGTTTCTAGTATATATAGAAACCTAGAGGCATAGAATTAGTCGTTCTTGAAACCCACGTTTATTCAAAAACGTGTTTGTGTGTGTGCTCTAAGCCCCAAGGTCATTAGTTTGATCCTGTTAAAAAGAGTAAAACCGTTCTACGTATTTTATGTAGATTGAGGCTTTTAGTAATCATTGTGTATTAATTGATGATGATGAAAACCTTGTTTAACAATACAAATCTGTTCGTTTAATTCCGCATTGTTTATGATTTGTATATGCTTATTCCAAGATCAAGAACTAACCATTCTTGAGCCTAGAGATCAATTATATAGAGTTGTTCTAAACTCATCAACTCTCGACATTTTGAATTCACCAATGGCACCAACGTGCCATTTCGTCACCTCATCCTCGAGAGAAGTAAGAGGAAGTGACTTGTACAAACGGCAATATTTTGTACTTCATCAAAGTGTAGTGTTGTCATAGATGTGTCACTTTAAAATAAGAATTAATTTTTACATCATATTTTTTTATGTCTGTATCACAGTACTGTACACATATTATTACAAACTGTACAAATATATAAAGACGGTATTATGATGTATAAATAAAAATCTAAGGTGTAAAAGCACCACTTATTTAAAATGGGTAATGCGATTCTGAAATAACAAAAAATATTGTAGGTAATGATCTTATGGAGTTTATACTTTATAGTTGAGTTTTGATAACGACAGCATATAGTGATTGTTTTTAAGTGCATCAAAGTTATACAATAAAGATAGTTTCTACGATTAAGAAGTTTGTTATAGTTAGATATATAAGTTTGTGATTATATCTTATGACAATATTTAAAACTGTGATTATCAAAACCTTTTATGGTTTAAGTTTAATGCGTATGCAGTATGTACTAATCTACTATCTTTTGTTTAGAATTTCCGAATTGAACGGATATGTAGCACACATCAAACTTCACACACGTACACACACAAAATTCCCGTGAATCGTATAGATATACAACAACTATGATTGAAACAAATCAAAATTAAGAATCCACTATAATAACTGATCGATCTACTCACTGCATCCATCTGCCCAAAAACCTCCTTCCGCAATCGATCATGGGTTTAAAGAATTTATTCAATCGGAAAACAAAGAAAACCGGAAACGATAAGACCACCGGAAACACCACTACGCCTCCGCCGCCAGTGGTAACACATCGTCTGCAAATCGAAGATGAATTGGAGCACGTATTCAAGAAATTTGACGTTAATTCCGACGGGAAGATTTCAGCATCGGAGCTCGGGTCGGTCATGGGAAGCCTGGGTCACCGGCCACCGGAAAAGGAGTTACAAAGTATGATTACGGAGGTGGATGTTAACGGCGATGGGTTTATTGATTTGCAAGAGTTCATTGAGTTGAACACAAAAGGGATTGATTCAGGTGAGTTTTTGGAGAGTTTGAAAGATGCGTTTTCGGTATTTGATGTAGATAATAACGGGTCGATTACGGGGGATGAATTGAGGAATGTTTTGGGTAGTTTGGGGGAAGATTGTTCTGTCGGAGAGTGCCGGAAAATGATCGCCGGCGTTGATCAAGATGGGGATGGTATGATTAGCTTTGATGAATTTAAGGTGATGATGATGAGTGGATTAAGATTAGATGTAATTGAATCATAAGATGATTAATGTGGATTCAAAAATAATTTGAAGTCTACTATTACTATAGTAATTGTGGTCGACTTAAATCTTCGACTTATAAACTTTGATGTGAAATAAGTGAAACATAAAATTATTGAACAATTTGTTTTGCTTTGCTCAAAATGTTGCAATGTTCATAATTGAACGACCTAGTAATTGATTAAATCGTGTGTAACTAAGTTTATTACAAGTTTTGATTTTGTGTACAATAATATAAAGCTTTTTAGTTCTAATGTTAGCTATAAATAATGCAAATATCTCACCACTTGTTTTTAAAGTCTTTTAAGATCCATGTCAACGGCTTTGTCGGTTGGCTCATTGTTCTTGTCGCCAAACTGATATTTTAGCACATGCTTGTGAGTTGGGTGTTGGTGAAGCGATGAGTTTCTTCGGCTTCTTCAGCGTATAGGTGTTTGTATATTTATGTATGTGTATGTGTATAAAATAAAAGTGACGGGTGAAGTGAAGCGATGTTGTTGACAAAGATGTATCAGTTTAGAAGTGTTAATATAATGTTATGTGATAAAACTGGAAAGAAAGAAAAATATTGTTGGAAGTAGTATAAAAAAAGATAATATCGGTGATCACTAAAATTTTATTTGTAACGAAAAACAGATAGAATCATTACACGAAGCTAAATTGTCTAAAGGCTCTCGCTTTATAGTCATGGGCAAAAGATTCTTGACACATATAATTGTGTCATGATTGTATTATACTTCCTCTGTATCAAAATAAGTGACACAAATTGGCTTACACGTTTTTTGAGGTGAAAGATTAAAGTAGAGGTTAAAATAGATTAAAGTACATAGTTAGTGAAGAATATGTCCCACTTTTCTTGAATAAAGTGATATTAATGAGTTTTAAAAGTAAAAGTAAGGGTATAAGGGTAATTTCACTTTATTAAAGTGGATAGTTAGTGGGTATGGGTCCCACTATTTTTACCAAATAAGAAAAGTTTTAAAAGTGTGTCACTTATTTTGATACACCCCAAAATGAAAAGTGTGTCACTTATTTTGATACGGAGGAAGTAGTTAGAAAGTAATGAATATTATCGTTGTCCTTTTTTCTTTCTTTTGTTACATACTTGTTTCGATTAAAATAAGTGATACATTTTTACTTTTACGTTTTTTATTCAAAATATTGTAATAGATATTATAATAGATTAAAGAGATAATTAGTGAAGAATGGTCCCACAATATGCTTTGTTGAAGAAAGAGAAAGTAAATTAGGTAATCTTAGGTGGTGTTTGTTTTTTTGACAAAAAGTCTTCTTTAAGTCTTATGTCTGCAGGCGGGAAGATATTTCAGGAAAAGACCCTTTGGTTTTTGGAAGTCAGAAGAGCAAGATAAGTCTTTTTGAGATCTTTTTGGAGAAGACTTGAACCATAGTCTTTCAAGTTTGGAAAACATTTTACTTAAACCTAAAAAAAGTTTAAAAACCACCAAGACCACTACCACCCCGGCCTACCACCACCACTACCACTCCCGTCGCCGTCGCCGCCTACCGCTGTCGCCGCCGCCACCACCTACCGACGCACCTACCACAACCACCACCAGCCGCCGCCACCACCTACTACCACCACCAATTGCCACCACCCACCGCCATCACCCACCACCACCACCACCCACCACCACCTAGCGCCACCACTATCACCACCAACCACCACCACCTACTACCAGCACCAACCGCCGACACCAACCGCCACCACCCACCTCCTTTACCACCCACCTTCACCACCACCATCTATCACACGCTACAACCACCACTACATACCACTCACTTCCACTCGACGCTGCCACCTACCACAACCGCCTTACCACCACCAATGACGAAACTAAATTTTTTTATCAGTCTGCAGACATTAAAAAACAAACAGTCTTTTTCTTATACACTGCAGACGTTTGGTCCACATCTTCTCTACGGATGTGGTCCGCAGACCGCAAACCTTTTACCTCTTAAAAAACAAATAGCACCTTAATGATGTTTAATAAAGTTAATTAAGGATAAAATGGTAATTTTATATACAAAAGTGTACCAAATAAGGAAAGTGTAGCACTTATTTTGAATCACCCATATTAGGAAAGTGTAGCACTTATTTTGAATCGGAGGAAGTACATGTTTACCTTGAAATGTTTTTTGCCTTTTCTATTATGTGTTATTGTTTCACTTACTAATATTACTTTGTTGGTAAATGTTGGGACACAAAGAGTTAATATTGACAAGATAATTAATACTGCTAATAGATTTAGTATTTATGAAATCAGTAATAAGTTGTATCTAAATAGTGATACCATTAGTATTGGTTTTATGATTACTACTGACATTATTATTATTACTGACTTGTTAGTTAATGAGAATGTACACGTTATTGTTGATGTAAAGTTAATGCTGCTCAACAATGATTGTTGCTACATGGTTACTACTAAACAACTACTTAATGCTGATAAAGAGTTGATACTGATGATACAATTACTACTGAAAAACAAGTTTCAACTGATATCGATATTACTACTGGTCGTTCAAGTTAATGTTGATCAAGCTATTTATAAAGTTTATCACGTCCGAGATATTAGGAAGTTTGTTTAGAAGATCGAACCTGTTTTAAATTTAATTGTAATCGATTCCTATAATAACTAGGTTACATGTTAGGCTTAAAGGACGATTAAATAGTTCCTTATGAATTGTAAACATACGTGTTTATTGTTCGATTAATAAATATACATTGAAGCTTTTTGTGTGAAAACTTTGTTCTTATTATTCGTATTCATAATTATGGTTATTCATAATTCTTGTAATCACAATAGTATTAATCTGATGTAACTTCTCATTTTGATTAAATCCGCGTGATTCAATAACAAGTATTTTGTTATTCAATCATGATAATAAAGTTATTATTCTTCCTAGTTTTATGTCTTAAAGTTGTTTTATGGATCTATTTGTATATTACTATGTTTGAAATGGATTTCTTATTTGCATGTCTTGCTTCTTGTACCTATACACTTTAGGATTGGCAATGAAAAAAGTTTGTAAATACTCATGAAAATATTAGAGTGTTTGATTAATATTGATCAATCACAACAATCATAAATCATGGCTAAATAATCCGGCCTTGGAGTCACGTGATATTGTTACAGATTTTAAGAGGGTAACCAGAATTAGAACCAGAACCGCTTCGGAACCGCGGGTTCCGGACAAGGAACCGCTTAGAAGGTTCCGGTTTCTCAAATCAGGGAACCGCTCAAAGAGGTTCCGGTTCTCAAAATTAAAGAACCGTTATCCACTGGATAACCGGAACCGATTGTTAATCTATGTATTTTATTAAAAAATATAATATATACAATATATTAAATATTAATATGGGCTTTTCAAACATACTAGACTATGAAATGATAGATTTAAATTGGGCCTTGCACAATTCTAACTGCAGATTATATCTTTGACTCAAATTATAGTCTAATTTAGTATATATGTTACAGATTATTGTATATATGTTACTGATTCTTATATTATATTATAAAGAGGGTAACTGGAACCGGTGGTTCCAGTTCCGGTTCCAAAAATTGAGGAACCTGTTCTACAAGTTCCGGTTCTTAGAATCAAGGAACCGGCGGTTCCAGTTCCGCTTCTAGTCGGAATCGCCGGGTACTCTGCGATGCTCACCCCTAATTGCACATGAGGAGAGTTAACATAATAAATTAACGTCAGTTAGTGTAAAGGACCATCAGTGAAAAACCTTTCAGAATTAAAGACCATCAGTGTAATTTCTGAAACTAAAGGACTATTGGTGAAATTTACTATAAAATTAAAGTACCATCCGTGTAATTTATTCTTATTATTTTAGATATTTTTACTAGTGTCTAAAATAGCCTAAAATCTGAGGGGAAGTCTATTTATTTGTTAAACATAAAGGACTGGACACGAATACTTTGAGAACATCAGGGTAATTTTTTATCCCAGCACACATCATACTGCAGCATACACACGCACGCAGATAATACGATTTGGAGTTCGAAATCACGAATGCTCAAAATTGAAAGACAAAATGTCGAATTTGATGAGTTCTACAACCAGCAAGATGATGTTAATGGCTACCAGAGACTACGGTTTCACTATAAACTCAACCACCACCAGAGTTCTAACTTTCCGGCGCCGTTTAACCTGCTCCGCCGCCGAAACTCCACGGCTAGTCCCAAATCCACCTGACCTGATCAAATGGGTCAGAAGTAAAGGTGGTTTCGTGCATCCATCTGTTCGAATTGCAGATTCCGGCCCGTATGGGCTTGGATTAATTGCATCTGAAGAAATCCCCAAAGGCTCGGACCTAATTGCGTTACCGGAGCACATTCCGTTGCGATTTCCGGTAATTGAATCTGATAACGGTGATGAATGTTACTCCAATTTGGTCAATCTTGCTCGACATGTTCCTGGTATGGGCTATTGTTACAGTTTTTAAGCAATTTTATACCTGAATGATATAATTTTATGTTCTCGGTTCTCAATTTATGCAACTGAACTGACCTAATTTTGCTAAAGTTAGCTGCTCGATATTTTAACTCGAATAACATTTCATATCTAACAAATGTGTGATGGTGGGTAATTGGGTGCCTATGTGCAGTAATTACTGTATGATTGTATATACTGCTTGTTTAGTAACATAGAAATAGGTTTCCAAAATCTAATTTTTCTAACTAAATTTGCTCATAATAGTTTAATATTACATGCGATTGTTTTAATTATGTTAGTAGCTCTAATTTGCATAGTTTAGGCTATATTGAGTTCTGATTAAATGGTGTAAAGCATTTGGCAGAGGAATTATGGGCTATGAAATTGGGATTAAAACTTCTTCAAGAACGAGCAAAAACTGGTTCATTTTGGTGGCCTTACATCAGCAATCTTCCGGAAACTTTCACGGTTCCAATTTTCTTTCCTGGAGAAGATATTAAAAATCTGCAATACGCGCCTATTCTTCATCAGGTCCCTTTTTAATTATTCAAATGACATAATCACTTTCAAAACTTACATCCAAACACCCCTTAATTGATTGATATCCACTTATTATTCACACAGGTGAACAAGAGATGTCGTTTTCTTCTTGATTTTGAGAAACAAGTTAAAAACGAAATTGAAGATGTGAAATTACAAAATCACCCTTTTGGAGGGCGGGATGTTGATGCATCGTCCTTAGGGTGGGCCATGTCAGCAGTTTCTTCTAGAGCTTTCCGTTTACATGGAAAAACTTTAAAAAATGGAAAACGTTGTGATGATATTCCAATGATGCTTCCTTTAATTGACATGTGTAATCATAGTTTTAATCCTAATGCTGAAATTGTTCAAGAACAAGGCTCAGAAGATCCAAACATGTTAGTAAAGGTATGTGCTTTTACTCTAATTTTGACTTTTAAGGTCAAATAAGCTAATTTTGACTTTAAAATTCATATGAAATCTCTAATTATTTGAGTATTATTTTATTTTATAATTCCTATATAATTATGGCTGGTGTGAAACTGTGAAATCGAACAATTAAAAAATGCTGGTTACGAATTAGAAACATTTTAACTACATTGAATTTTGACCTTTTAAGGTCAAATAAGCTAATACTCTGCTTTATAATTGATAATGAATTTTTTATTTTTTACATTTGAGTATCTTTTTTTAATAACTCCATTAAGATTGTGATTGGTATATAATTTAACATTAAAGATATTATTTTTAGGTTGTTGCAGGGATGAATATCAAAGAACGTGATCACATGACTCTAAACTATGGTTGTTTGAGCAATGATCTTTTTCTTTTAGATTACGGGTTTATAATACCATCAAATCCGTATGATTGTATTGAATTGAAGTATGATGATGGCCTTTTTGATGCTGCCAGCATGGCAGCCGGTGTTTCAAACCCTAATTTTTCTTCACCTGCTTCTTGGCAACAGAAAATTTTATCAAATTTGAATCTCGAGGGAGAAAACGCTCTTCTCAAGGTACCATTATCACATTTTATTTCTGAACATTTGATGTTAGGGGTATTTATGTAATTATGCACTTATTCTTAGGTTACTCTAGGAGGACCTGAAATTGTAGAAGGTCGGTTATTGGCTGCTTTGAGAGTAGTTCTAGCAAACGATGAAAAAAGCGTACAAAAACATGATTTAAATACGTTAAAATCACTCTTAATTGAGGCGCCACTTGGATTAACAAATGAAATAACCGCTATTCGTACGCTTATTGCATTATGTGTGATTGCACTCAACTCTTTTCCCACCAAAATAATGGAAGATGAAGATTTGATTAAAAAAGGTGTTTCTACTTCAACCGAATTGGCTATACAATTTAGAATCCAAAAGAAATCGGTTATTATTGATGTTATGAGAAATCTTACAAAAAGAGTGAAGTTACTTTCTTCGAGTGAATCACTTGCTTCTCAAAGTTGAGGTGATTTTTGATGTTGGTTGTATCTTTTAGTTTGTTTTTGGTGGGATTTATTCGGTTTTGAACTTGTTTATGGAACTTCTTTTGGTAACTTTATTTAATTTTTATCATTTTTTATTTTTGTTGAGATTTGGTTTGCTTCAGTTATTAGAATTATAAACCTATGTGCTATCTCTCACACACTAAGCACATGTCCATTTTACTATTTCTAGATGCAGCTATGAAAACACTCAAACTCGGCTAAAAAATTACTCAAACGTATATATAAATATCATTATACATATATATGTGCATGTGTAAGGCTCGGAAAGCTCGATAAGAACTCCAGCAGAGCCATGAAAAAAGCTTGAGCTCGGCTCGTTAATTTTCTGACCTCGATGTTTGGGTTCAAGCTCAAGCTAGAACTCGTTAAAAGTTCGACTCGATCGAGCCGAACTTGAATTGATCGATAAAAACTCGACTCGTTTACTGTCTTACCAATAACGCTTCTGTAAATGAAAGAGATCATGCTTGAATGCTAAACTTAGAAGCAAGATAAATGCCTTTTTAGGCACGCCAACTCTATCTTTTGATATATAATTAAGTGCCGTTTTGATTCCAAGTGTAAAATAAATTTAAAAAAAAACTTCCCACTATATACAACTTTTTAGGCAATTATCATTAGTCACATAAAATAAGGTACAAGACCAAAAATTTGTACAAAATAGCTAAAATTTGAATCAGGATATTTTGGGCATCAAGAAATTGGTGGTTGTTGGTACGTAGGTGCACGGTCTAAGAACGGAACTGAAAACTAAGAAAATTGTTTTGGCCGGATCAAGGACCGAACTGATGACGCTCGGAACTGAGCGAACCGGACCAAGAACCGATGGGAATGGAACCGAGAACCAAGAAAGTTTCTTCTACTCTTTTCGGGTTTTTTCATTTTTGGACCTAACGAACCACTCGGAACCGAGAACTGGCTTTGCATGAAAATTAAAACTCAGAAAAGATATTATATAGCTCGGTTCAGTTCATTTTCTACGATTCCAGTCAGTTCTTATTCCAGTTTGCGGATACTACTTGTTGGTTCTTTTGTCAGTTTGCTTTTGTTGTATGATTGGTATGGGACTATGGGGTGTCTGGTGTCATAACTTTTGGTTTGGTGCATACAGACTCTACCATTGCACAACTTATAATGCACAAGATGCAACTAATTAACGTACTTTCCCACTTTACTATCGAAGATATTTCGATGGTTCATCGTAATGTACTTGCACAATCAAATTCTAATTATTCACGTAGAGCAACATATGATGCACAAGGTACAACTATTAGATGTACAAGATAAGACGCATTAATAAAGTAACTAATAATATACTTCCGCCCAAAGTTTGTTGTTCACATACTAAAATAACATAGTTTTAAAAAGTACTTTATATTATTATACTATACAACCAATAGAATTATATTTTTACCATATAACTTTGTTTTTATTGGTGGAATTTTTAAGTACCCTGTAAATTTGAGACAAAAAAGAAATATGAAAATTGGATCTCGACGAGTAACAAAGAAGTTAATAAAAGTGCAAATATAGTTACTCAAAAGATCTTTGGCCTAATAATATGATGTGTTTATTATCAATAGTTTAAATCTTATAGTGAAGATAAATGATATTTGGAGTAAATTAACATTTGCCTTTAAAAAATCTATACATAACTGTAACTATTATAGCAAATATTTCCAGCTATGAAAGTTCACTATTTATCCTTCAAAAGTATTTACATCTAAAGATCAAAATACGACGGAAAATAAGGATAAAACAACATGAACCGATAATCCACAATTTTGGTAAACTTTCTAGAAATTACCAATAGGAATAGGTCGGTTAGTAATTCCCAAGGGCGAGCGAGAACGCTTCGGCGGCCTTGAGAATTCCCGTAAAACCGATCTCATCTCGGGTTGCTCGAGAGCCGATGGATGCATCGTTTTCTCTAATTCTTGTTTAATCTTCTTCACTTGACTATGAATAGCAACCACCCCACCTACCGTATACTTAACATCAGCCTCTTCCTCCACCATCTCACGGTGGCTGTTGGCGGTGGTGTTAACGGATTCCGGCCTTTGCTTCATGAAGGGAAAAAAGGATAGAATCACACCCTTTGCACTTCTCACCTATCTATATTTATATTGTAAACATATTGACTCTAACATGGTATTTATGTATGGTATTTATATTTGGCATTTTTAGATAGAGAACTAGATGAGATAGAGAGAGAGACACGCGTGACACGATGATTTCATGAATGATTAAATAAATGGAATTTTCCTGACTAGTGATTTTTGTCAAACTCTATACTATTATTAGCATTTGTTTAAATTTTTTTATGTATTTAAGATATTTATTAGTCGACTTCTTTATCTAAAGTTTGATTATATTGTTTTCAACTTTTCGTTCCATCGATTCAAAAACATTATTAGATATTTATATATATTATTTACGTAGAGTTGCGTTCAAGGAGGTCCATAATTTTTTTACAAAGTCCCGAGGAACAAATCTCTACATTGATTAATATGATCTAATGATCATTATTGATCACATACTTTATACATGGAGGGGTATCTTGGTCATTTGGCACTAAAAAATATTTTATTTTATTTTTTATTATAAATTTTTTTTATTATTATTATTTTTTTAATTTTTAATTGGAGGGTATTTCAGTCATTTTTAAAAAAAAATTATTTATTTTTTATTATTTATTTTAAAATTTTTATTTATGTAAAATTTTTTTTTTTAAAAAAATAATATTTATTTATTATTATTTTTTAAAAATTATAAATTTTTCCATTAATAACACATAATGAGATTGCATAGTGAATCACATGTGATTGCATAGTGAATCACATGTGATTGCATTCTGAATCACATGTGATTTAACTAAAACATGATTTTACACTAAAATCACATGTGATTTTACACTAAAATCACATGTGATTAAGTTATACACGTAATTATCAAATAAATATTATTTTTAATAAAAAAAATAATAAAAAAATCAAAAATAATAAAATTTTAAAATCAAAAATAAAAGAAAAATAAAAAAAAATTTAAGTGCCAAATGACCAAAATACCCCTTCATAATAAAAATTTAAAAAAATAAAAATTTTAAAATAAAAAATAATAATTTTTTTATATTTTTTTAAAAATGACCAAAATACCCCTCAATATATAGAACATGTGATTAATCTTGACCATTAGATCTTATTGATCAATGGTTGAGATTTGTTCCTTAGGACTTTCTAAAGATGATGGACCTCCTTGAACGTTTCACGTATGTCTAATTATTGTTTGGTATAATTGTTGATTTAAAACAAGAGAAATTAGAAGATGAGATAAACTATCTCACATGATAAAACAAAATTAATATTTAAATTGTAATTGTAATTAGACAAAGGGGTTAACTGTATCATTTAATTAAAATATTTTACATATTTAGTAACGATGATATCAAGATGCAAATAAATAATATCGATATTTTCTGAAAGTTGTAGGTATAAAGCACAAATTGAAATTGTATTTTGTAAACAATTATTAGAGAAGAAAATAATAATATTGGGCAAAAAACTTTAGGAAAAAAAATAAAAATATTGCGTTGAGAAAACAAATAAAAAAGAGTATTTTGAGAAGGAACAAACATTTATCTGGCTACGGAATGGGAGGGGGTATGACCGTATGAGTATGACGTGTATTGAAGCGTGTTTGGTGATAGGGATTAGAGATTTGACTGTTGTTATATTTTTTAGTTCCGGAACTGCCCTTGATTGGATGAACTACTATTAGGTTAAATTCAAATTTTTAAATGTTAACAAAGTTTGATGTTTGTTTTTGCGGCATTTTATGGGTCAAATTCATGTTCTCATGACTACTTCCCACATTGTTTTTAAGTGATAATAATTATTCTGTACACTACAATTGTTATTTTAGTATATTTATTTCTGCTTATAATATGATACATAAAGTAGTTTATATGAAAAAGATGAATATATGATATTGTCCATAGTAACACGTTCTATTGCTAATTTTTTTGACTGCAAGGTAAATTTTTTGAAATGTTTTCTGTATGTTACAGTGCTATTACCGGATTGAAAACCTACCCAATAACTCAAAGCAATCTAAGTATTAGTCAATAATACAAACTCAAAACTCAACCCAAAGTTTTAAAAAAAAAACTCAAAGTGTGTGGTGTGTATTTTGTATAGTGTAATTCCAAACCAAAGTTGAAAAAAATAATAATATCAGATGGGGTTAGCCAGATGCAATAGAATCGAGGATGAAATCGAATAGCGAATGCACTTGACCGACCCGCCATCTCTTTCCTTCAATAATGATTTCTAAAATACGTCTGGAGTGTGGAGACTTGTTGATGTATATAATCAAATATGTTGTTTATGTAATAGAGTTTCTTATTTTAAATTTGTTTTCCAGGCGCTGCCCCGAACCCTGCAAAGAGCACAATCCCTTTACCTGCTGCAAATGTGCTTTTGTTAGTGGTAAATTTTAGTTCTGCCTCTATTTATATGGTTTAAGAACCATCTTCCTTTTTTCTTTACCTATGCAAGAAATTTGTCGAGTAATGGTATTTATGCCTACTATCTAGACCTACTCATAGGCCTACTCATTAGATGAAGACACGTGTCAAAATCAAAGGATAATATTAGGAGAGAGAATTAGTGGAATACACATGTCAACCTATCAAGTGTGTAGCCAATGAGTAGGTCTAAGTGGTAGGACTAAATATCATTTCTCAAATTTGTCATTTGGTGCTAGGAGGAAAAATGTGATTAACTTAAATGTGATTAACTTAAATGTCGCTAAAGATAAGATAGTGCTAGTAGAAGTAAAAAACCGCCGATAAAATCTATATACAATGCTACATAAAAATTGTGAGAATAAAATTTGACCATTACGTGTCACCCTTTTTTCATCAAGTAATTAAAACCCAAAAATAAAACTTTCATACCCGTATTCTCTAAAAGTGTCACAGACACTTAAATATATCGATATTTTAATTATGTCAAGTATCCGTATATAACACTTTCTTTCTAGTTTTCCAATCAACCAAACCCCAATCAACTTTCTTTATGAGCACTTGGTTTGGTATTTTTCCAGAAAACTTCTCACTTGATTTCTTCCATCACAATATTTTCCTACGTATATGTGAGCTATAAGAAAAATGGCATTTAGTTATTTGAACAAGTATAACTGTGCGTAGGTAATTTAGTGATGATTTTTCAAAAAGAAGTGATATTGATTCCTATTATTTGTTTATGCTTATCTTCCTACTCACTATATTAAAACAAATGTCAAAATCAATTTATGATATGAGGAAAGGGAATGAGTGGATTACATATGTCAAACTTAAAAATAAGCATAAATATAGTTAGGAGAAAAGGTAGGAAGAAATACAATTTCTCTTTTTGAAAATTGTAATCGCAAGTTCTATTTTTACGAAGACTTTTTCAAAAGAAAGGGAAAACGTATGAATTTAGGTTCCCCTCACAATTTTTGTTGTTGTTGCGAAGTGTATATCTTTTAATGACTTAAAACATGAGTGGACGGCGTAATAAGAAATTATAAAGTAAAAGAGAAATGGTATTTCATACCCTTTGGTCTTATTCATAGCCCTACTTAGGGGTGTGCATGGGGCGCTTTGGGGCGGTTTTAGGCTCAAACCGAACCGAATCCGCTAATTTCGGTTTTAGGATTTTCAAACCCGATGGTTTTGGTTTTAGCGGTTTCTGGGCGTAAACAGTTCGGTTTCGGTTTTAAAACCGAAACCACATGGTTTTCAACATTAATATATAATTTCATGCACTAATTCTTATTTTCTAAACATTATGTAAAAAATTAGGCAACAATATCTAATATTTAATATTAAATTCAGTGTCTAACAATATATTTAAACATTTAATATTATTTTCCGCCAAAAAATCCAAAATTACACGTAATTTGTATCATATGATCATAATATTAAATGGACCATAATTGTTTATAGACCCTAAAAGTCAATTGGAATAACAAGTTAATGGACTATACTCTAGTTAGACATTTAAATATTTAAATGGATTGACTTATATTTAAGAGTGAATTACATCTAAGGTCCCTGTAGTTTACCACTTATTGCAGCCACAGTCCCTAAACTTCATTAAGTACACTGGGAGTCCCTGGTGTTGCCACTTTGTTGCACTCGTAGTCCCTGAAGCAAACGGATGTTAAGTAAAGTCGTTAAATCCCTCATGTGCATGTCACATGATGGGTAGTATGGTAATTGTCCACCCCTTCCTCATATTTAAACCCGAGTAAATTACATGGAAGGACCCTGTGGTATACTACTTATTACAACGTTAGTCCTGAACTACATTTATTACACCGGAAGTCCCTGGTGTATACACTTTGTTACACACATGTATGCATGTAAACAAACGAGCGGTTCGTGAACTAGGGTAACAAACATAAATTAGGGTAACAAACATGTGGCTTTTTATGTTCGTTTGTGTTCGTTTATGTTTGTTAAGAAAATTTAGTGTTCACGAACGGTTCGTGAACTAGGGTAACAAACATAAACGAACACAAACGAACATAAACAAACCCAAACGTACACGAAACAAACAAATACAAACGAACTCAAAGAAACACGAAACAAACACAAACGAACATAAACAAACTCAAAGGAACACTAACAAACGAACGTAAACAAACGAAAACGAACGCATGTTCACGAACATAAACGAACGAAATGGCCTTTGTTCGTGTTCGTTTGTTTAACTAAACGAACACAAAATCTTATTTGTGTTTGTTTGTTTAGCTAAACGAACGAACATAAACGAATGCCCGCCGAACGGTTCGCGAATGATTCGTTGAACGTTTGGTTCGTTTACAGGCTTACATGTGTGTAACAAAGTGTATACACCAGGGACTTCCAGTGTAATAAATCAAGTTCAGGGACTAAGACTGTAATAAGTAGTATACCACAGGGACCTTCCATGTAATTTACTCAGGTTTAAGTATGAGGAAGGGGTGAACAATTACCATACTACCCATCATGTGATGTGCACATGGGGGATTTAACGACTTTAATTAACGTCCGTTTGCTTCAGGGACTACGGGTGCAACAAAGTGGCAACACCAGGGACTCCTAGTGTACTTAATGAAGTTTAGGGACTGTGGCTGCAATAAGTGGTAAACCACAGGGACTTTAGATGTAATTCGCTCTATATTTAATATATAAAAGTAAAAAATATATATAATATTAAATATTAGTGGGGCGGATTCTTAATGGGGCGGTTTTAGGTAAAAACCGGAACCAAACCGAAACCATCGGTTTTTTCAAAATATAAAACCGAACCGTCGGTTTTGAAATGGTTTCGGTTTTGGCGGTTTTAACGGATTAGTTTCGGTTTGACGGTTTTTATGCTCACCCCTAGCCCTACCCACTTGATATGATGATATGTATACACCACTAATTCTCTCTCTTAATATTATCCCCTGATTTTGACACATATCTCCATCTAATGAGTAAAAATATGAGTCTGACCAAATAGTATTGACTAAATACCATTACTCAAAGTAAAAAAGAATTGAGAAAAATTGTCCAACTCCCCTTCTACATAATCCCGAACCCTAACCTATTCTTTACTTTAACTCTAATCTTGTCCATGCTTATTTTGGCTTTTTAGGAAGTGGGGGTGGTAGAGATGATTTGGATTTTGGTGGGGTTATTTAACCTAATTTTGTTGTTGTTATAAAACCTAAAATCTAGTATATTGTATTACTAGCAGGGTACTTGTGCAATACAACGGTAAATATTATATCCAACTATATTTTGTGACGAGCAAAAAATTTTCGGTTACACAATTTTTTTAATAATAGTAATGTACTCACGCTATGAGTCAGTAAAGAACACGAGGAAGATGGTGGCAGGTGGTAGCGAGGTTGGTGGTATGTATGACTTAATGGATGCTAAAAATAATGTATTTACGTACATCAATCTTGACGTTAAAGTCAACTTCACTCTAAAAGATACAACTAATTATTATTAATTGAATGTCAAACCTTGAACTTCTGAAACTTGAACTTAAAATAAACTCTTGAGTATTTTCTAAATGTGCTTTCAATAAATCACATTAATATAAAAGTTTCTGGGTACGGGTTACAACCATCATATAAATTTTACCAAAAGTTACCTACAAACATAAATCATAACAATAACAATGAATTCATTTCCTAGGTTAATTCGAAAGTTAAACAACTGTTTCCTTTTTAAAAATACATGCATATAAGATAAATAACTATATGAAAATTCATTTATTTATATAAAAGGAGTTATATTGCTCATCCCTTCATGTGCATTTTATCTGTTTAGAATCTTTATCATTCAGATAATTAGAAAATTCAGATGTTTACTTTTTATAATTATAAAGGATTTCCAACAATTAGAAAATTACATGTCGTTGCACAACAGCTTGTCGTTGCACATCATCAACTAGCCGTTGCACAGCAGCAACTCGCTACATCAACTGGTTACTTAGGCAGGAAGCACATTAAATTTTATAAACTCGTGGAAACGGCCTTTTCTGGAGTCAACGATTTGGCATATGAACTCAAACTAAATATCGATGGGTAAAAGCAAAGTCAACATGGTAAACTTATTAGAGGTTTCAAATTTATTCTCTCGTGTCAAATATCCTAGTAGAGGGAAGTGGTGTACCAACAAATAGCTGCCGCGTGTGAAGGCGTACCGAGCATTACAAAGGGTAATCCGGTCATTTCCTACAAGCACTAATAATAGACAAGGAGGTGATGGCAAAGATTGATAAAGTGATGACGTGTGGAAAAAGTAACGGCGCGTGTACGTTGACATGGATCACGAGAGATTGGTTGTGAGTCTTGTGACGGTTAAGTTTGTTAGCGGTCGGCCGCCGGCTCAATACACGTCAAGCTTTTTCTATCTCTATTACCACGTCGCATAATCTCGATAGTCTACTAGCTATGGCACGACTTTGATGCACATAGGATGGTTTTATTGACCCTTTTTCTTTGTTTCTACTTATATGTACATGCTCATGTTACTACTAGCTTATAACCCATGATTAATCACGAGCGACTTATAGAAAGTTATAAAATAAAAGTTCAAATACGTAAAATGACATATATTACAATCTATTAGTATAATAAAAACAAAGTTGGGGGTGAAATTAATTAATTTCCTCGTAAGGGACGATTTATGTAAGTTATTATAAAAAAGAAACTAAATGGTAAATCATTGGGTGAATTAAAAGCGTGACTGTAACCTGAAATGCCCGATAATGAAACATGCAAAATGTTAACGGACAGATTAACATGTTTAGGAAAAAACCATGGAATTTAGAAGATTTATAAAAAATTAAATTAAATAAAACACTAAATTTGACCTCGTATGTTATCCCCATAGGTCGACGCTTATATAAGATTAACTAAAAATCTATGGGTCAAACTGATAACCTTTTAGTACAAATCATAACTTTTTATATTTATTTTCACAATGTCAAATATAATTTCAATTAAAGTCTTTTTGTTGAATAAAATGATATAATTTTAGTCATTACAAAATACACTTTTGACAACTTTTAACCCGATTTATAACTATATGGGGCGAGGTTCAAAGAATGATCACGAGTCAACCCTTGCATGACCTGTTTCGACCAGAATCCAGACGGGTTGGTTCCACCAAAAGAATCATAACCTCATAGTGAAATAAACATGAAATTAATTTTAACATCAAAATAATTACAATAAATTTTTGATTTATAAGAAACTAACCTCCATAAAAATAGGTTTGTTCATGCAAGTTGGGCCTTATATTTATTAGCATAAGTAAAGTTGTGACCTTAATTGAGTCAAAAGTTTGTTGCTTTTCTAATTTTATCATAAGAACATTTTGTTATATTAACCAAAGATAACATGATTCATAAATATCATCTTCCATTAGGTTACGTTTATGTTTATAAGCATGAAGATTATTGCAATGTCTTTCATCATGATTAATAAACATTTGTTGGAGACAAATTATGATTATTTTAAATATCGAACAAAATATAAAAATATAAATTGAATACCTTAGATATAGAATCGAAATCTTCACAACAGACTGTTTCACGTTTTATATATGCTTTAAGAGCAGCAGCCTCGCTATATGCTCCCGCTTACATGTACTCCATGCAAAAGTTTCCACCCGCTATTTGTTCGAATTCCCACTTGAAAACAAAATATACAGTAAATGAAAGTAAAAAATTAGATAATGTAAGTTTTATAATTAATGTTTAAAGTGCAAGATGCCCATGAAAACCATGAGCGTTTTAATCGGTTGGTGAAATAGTGACATCAAGTGCAGCACTACTCCATTTCGATGATCTTCGAGAAAATGACATGCCATTTATACAAAGTTTTGATGTATTTATGCTCATTACAATAACCTATAAAAGTAATAATGATGATAATGATGATACAATTTCAATTGAACATATACAGAGAGTTGCAATTTTCCTCTCCTCAAACCGACTTATTCATCACAACAATCCATATAAGTGCATAAAAATGCTAGAGGTTACTCAATTCTACCCATACACTTATGTATGGGTCAATTTGTGATGTGTTTTTATCTCAAACGGGTTAAAATTCAGGCTAAAATCGGAATCGGGTCACAAAACCTGTATAATATACAAAAACTGCTGCTCCATATTTTCCGCCTTTCTAATTCAAACCCTATACAATATCATCATTAGATCAACCTACAAGTTTAGATTTATATAAAGCGGATACTTCAAATTCCAAAGTATGATTGCAAAAGAAATTCAACACCAATCAATCAGTAAAAGCACCCTAAAATTTGTTTCAATATATAACCAAAACTTACATTGACACAATACCTGATTCTGTAATGCAACTTCACCTTATGATCTTCAGCATACACCTTCTGACTTTTAATTCCACCTGTTTATTGAAATAATTTAAGAGCTAATAAACATCACACAGAATTTTTTTTTTTTTTGATAAAGACCCTGAGATCAATGAAAAATTTAACATCACTCTTCCTATTATATATAATAGAGATATAGCGACATAATTTAAATAAATAGATAGATTGTGCATATCTTGTAAATTATAGAAGTTTGTTATGTTTTGTACCTTATATATATTCATCAATAAGATCTCTCATATTCAAGAGAGCATTAAACCCTAATATGGTATCAGCCTAAAATCTTTCCTGGCACCCTAATTTTTTCGTCCGGCCGCCTTCATCTTTTTTCGGTCGACTGCTCTCTACGATCTCACCATGGCCGGCGACAATCCTTCCCCAGATGCTCCCCTACCTCTAGCTACGGTTCTCCACATGATCAATATCAAGTTATCTTCGACCAATTATCTACTTTGGAAGAAGCAGATGATTCCGTTGCTCGCCTACCGGCATCTAACCGGATACATCGATGGCTCTATTAAGTCGCCGGCGCCCACTATTTCTTCTGGTTCCACGACTGCCCCTAATCCCGCTTATTCTGCTTGGGTGGCAGCGAACCAGCGCACCCTCATCTTACTTCAATCGTCCTTGAGCGAAGAAGCCATGGCAGAAACCATCGGCCACGACACAGCTCGTGCCGTATGGATCGCTCTTACGAACACATATGACAATAAAAACAGCCATTACGACATTTTGATAATACATGTTGATAATAATAAAGGATTTGTAAAGTTCGTTTGGGCAATCTGTATCAGGAGACGACTATTCACTGTCAAAATGAAATCATACAACACTATTTTTACAGGCTAGTAACAAATTTAGTAACCGAAGTATCCATTAACAAAATATTTAATTCAATCCATTATAACCGAAATGTGTTGATGATCACTATTTAATTCTTTCTATTTCTAACCGGCCTATTAATGTTAAATGGCTTAGAAAGGTAGTGAAATATCTAAATCACGTCTCATATTCTTGGTAATATGGGACTATCAATTGAATGTTTGGGCTTTTAATGTCATAATATGGGCCTTTATTGCATTGCAATAGAAAACGATGCCCCATCTCACAATTGCCCAATTTAATGATTTGGTAATATTTGGGTTTAAACTGATAATCCTTAATTTCACATTCATGCCCACGTCTTTTGTAACCTTCCCAAGGCATGAGGATTAAATATTCAACAATCTACATGGCGTTCGAGTTGGCAGCATATGTGGCATGCAGGCTTACGTGGCGGTGACATGCTATTATGACATGGCTTTAAGTTTTCAAAAAAACCTTCTTTTATTGCATTGCAATAGAAAACGTGGCCCCATATCACAATTGCCTAATTTAATGATTTGGTAATATTTGGGTTTAAACTGATAATCGTTAATTTCACATTCATGCCCACGTCTTTTGTAACTTTCCCAAGTCATGAGGATTAAATATTCAGCAATCTACATGGCGTTCGAGTTGGCAGCATATGTGGCATGCAGACTTACGTGGCAGTGACATGCTATTATGACATGGCTATAAGTTTTCAAAAAAACCTTCTTTTATTATGTAATAGAGATTATACAATAGTAGTTCAATAAATCATTAATTCACTGTTCACATAAACTTGACAGAAAACAACGACGCCGTTAATTATTTGTTACTAGATATTAAAATATACAAGTCCTTAGACGAACTAACAAACGTGTTAGTCCCTAGACTAAGTAAATAAGATTTGATGATCGATAGCTAAGAAGAATAAATATCAGCTTATGTATGTATCTCAGCTGAAGCAAGTATATGCAATAAACCTTCAGCTGAGTACGTACTTAGCTCTATGAAAACAAGTCTAATCAACAACTATAGAAGAGTGTTCATTCGAAGTCTATGGTCAAAGGACAAAGACAAGAAGAAGATTATTCAGCTGATTGTGGAATCAGCTGATGATACCTGCTGCAGATAAAGACTTAGTGGAAATGTTCTTGACACTTTGAACATTTCCCTTTCCCGCTCAAAGAAGAAGAAAACGATGAAGATCTTCTATTTTGGAATAGAAGATAATATGTCAGTACATCATCGTTTGTCCCTCCAAGCATGTAAACAGAAAGTCAACTACTTTTGTACTATAATAGTACACCTTTTCACTGTGCGTCAGAAAAGGTCGCAAAAGGAGTTGACACAAAGTACACTTGGGACTATAACCTATGCAAGAGCATTTAATGTTTCCATGGACGAGTCTACATCGACGAATGATATGTTTACACGTCGAGTATCTTGTGGACAAAGGAACACGGATCTTGGGCTATATATAGAGACGTAAATGCTTGCATTGACACACACCTTTTAGAATTCATAGCACAAGAACATTCTCTGAGAGTTGTTATTGTCTGGTATTAGCTCCTTCGTATTTATTACTCAGGCATTCAATATCAGTTGTTGGTATCAGGCTATCAGCTGATATAAACTCTCCTTGCATTATCTTCTAGTTTGAGTGAACAAAAGTGTCACTTCAAGTATAAAGTTTTAGTTAGTGTGTACTATCTATTTCCGCAAACTTTGTATTGTATTAAGTTGTTTTAATAAACTCTTAATCATTAAAATCTTGTGTGTTCTTTATCTTAATCGTCTTTACTTGTCATAACGCAACACATTTGTGTTGTTGGGATCCAACAACTGGTATCAGAGCAAGTGTCAAAGTTGTTTTCCATCAACTTTGAGCATTTGTTATGGCTGAAACTACAACATCAGATCTTCCATCATCTGGAAAACCTCCCAAACTCACTCAAACCAACTACCCCATGTTGAAAACTCGTATGTTATCCCACATGGTTACCTATCACCCAAAACTTCAAGACAATATAATGATAGGAAAACACATTCCCAAAACCCTCATCCCTGGTACTCCCGAAATACCAGAACACTATGTTGTGAAATCTGAAGCTCAATGGACATACGCTGAAAAACGTCTTGTTCATCTTGAGAACAAAGGAAGGGATATGCTTTTTCAAGCGGTTGGTGATGAAATGTATCAAGATATTCAATTTTGTGACTCAGTCAAAGAGATGTGGGAAAGGTTGGCTGAAGTGTATGAAGGCACATCCGTTATGCGTGAACACAACAAAAACATGCTCATCCATGACTACGAGCTGTTTAAAGCCAAACCTAGTGAGACAATAGCTCAAACATTCAACCGTTATAACATTCTGTTAAACGAGCTAAAATATCATGGGGTTGAAAAGGACGATATGTCCAAAATGTGTAAGTTTATGGCAGTTCTTCCTTCTAAATGGGCTACTATTATAACTTGCATGAGTACATCTCCCACTTTAAAAGATTACACTCTTTCTTCTCTCTATGGCATGTTTCTAAGCCATGAGGGAACTGTACTCAACAAATTTCAACCTCAAAAGGACTCTAAAGTAAGTCCTTCAGGATCCTCAGCTGCTCTTGTTTCTCTAAACAAACCCAGCAGAATCGAATATCCTCCCTCAGATGATGAAGCTGACAAACCTCAGGTGTTGATCTGTTCAACATGCCTGAGGTCAGCATCGAAGAGACCGATGAAGACGAAGATAATGATGCCCTTAAAACTGAGCTTGCCCTTCTTGTCAAAAATAGAAAAATTTTCAAAGGCAAATCAGGCTTCTCAGCTAGAGGCTCAAGTAGCAGACCTATCTCATCAGTTGTTCCTTCCAGATCCTCTGGAAATACTCCTGATATCTCTGAGATAACATGCTACAACTGCAACAAGAAAGGACACTATGCTAACGACTGCAAGCAAAAGAAAGCTAGTTCATCCTCTTCAAGTGGTGAGTCCATTGAAGAAAAGTACAAAAAACTACAAGCCTTCACCAAAAAGATCCTAGAAGAAAAGAAGGAACTTGAAGGCAAAATTGCCGACAAGGGTCTCGTGGCTGAAACTCACGACTGGGCTGACTCTGGTGACAACTCATCCGATGATGATTAACCAATGGCCACAATGTGTTTGATGGCTCGTGCTGATGAAAGTATAACAGCTGATGATGCTGGTTCATATCAATGGGTCAACATAGTTCACAAAAAGGTATCTTCTCTAACCTCTGCTGAGGCTTCTGAAGCCAATGATATTGTTGATTCCATTATCAGTGACTTGCACTTCATTGATCAGCTGAAAGGTGAATGTTTGGATAAACACAGTGCTATTCTTCGTGAAAATGCATTTTTTAAAAGAAAGATTAATTGATCACAAAACTTTAAAAGAACTTTCTGAAACAAAATTTATAAAATCAGTTCTTCAACACGATCTTAATGAAAAGGTTAAAGAACTGGAAGCAATTAAAAAGATTTGTGAATCATGGTCTCGATCTTCCAAACGTGTGAGTGAGTGTGTCAACTCACATATTCCTAGTCAAGTACAAGTTGTGTTAGGGGGAGATTTCCTTGCTGCAGCAGCTGTACCTGACAGCAGTACGGATGATCCGTATTACTCAACAGCTGATGCTTCTGTGCCAGCTGAAGAGTTGGTTTTTGGTTCCTTTGTTAAGTCTTCCAAAACCTATGCTACTGAGATGTCCACAGAAGAAACTTATGAAACTACTGGAGAAGAGTCATGAGCTGACTCCTCTGCCATAGTTGTTAGGACCCCTACAGTAGTCATTGTTGAACCAAGTAAGTCTATCTTGGGTTCAACACCTGCTGCTTCTGCTAGACCTCAGAGGAAGACTAACAAGACAGCAGGAAAGAAAGCTGTTCTTACACCCTCCAAGGGTGAGGCAGTAGGAGTTCGTACTCGAGCTGCAAAGAACAAAGGTAAGAGTGTTTCTAAAAACATTCCAAGTCCTTCTTCAGCTGTGTCTGTCAAACGGCTGAAAGGAAAGGTCAGCAAGCTGACATCACTCGTGCAAACTCTAACTATCTCAAATAATCAGAAAGGGATCTTGGGTCCAGTACCCAGCCCTACTGCCTCGCCTTCCACTCTGTTGGGAAATGCTTCACGCGTATAACATATAGTTATATGGCTAGTAGTTTGTGAGCCTAAAGGGTCACACACTTAAACACTTAATACCATAAGATATATAGTGTAATTAGGGTAATTACATTATATATTAATATAAGCTACATGCTTGTATATATTAGAGTTTAATATTAATTGTTAATATTGAAACTTAATTGTAAGCAAATAGAAGAAACAAAGACAAGGGACTTGAGTGCAAATAATCAATGGTTTATGGAAATCATTAATGGGAATTATGGCACCATAATGGTCCAAAAACTCCCTCTTTTGTCATCCCTTTGACCATCCAAGAAACACACACAAAAGGTGTTTTTGGTTCTTCTTCTTTGCAAGCACAAGGACTAGCATCCTCCTTTGGTGTTCAAGAATAGTGTTGTGTGGATTACTTTTAGAGGTATTCCTTTTGAATACTTGGTTTCAATCCATCACCAACTCCATCCGATTTCAACAAGATCAAAGACTTCAAAGGTATGAAATGTTCATCCAATCTCTTTGATTTATTTATTAGTTTAATTGTATGATTAATATCAAGATCCGTTTATGGTGATAAATACTTTCCGCTGCGTTTTGGTTCTTGTTTTAACCTAAAATCACCATTAGTGGTATCACGAGCCATTATATTAATCATATAATTAGCTAGATTTTGTGAAAAGTGGCAAAAACCAAAGTTTTTTTTTGGTGTTTTAAATTCCGATTTTTAATTTTTTTTCGGTTTTTTTATAAATTAATGGGTTAAAATATGGTATTTTTGGAACCCTATTGTCACTTGTTACAAAATCAAATCAAAAAATTGTATTTTTTGATTATTTGGCTTGGAATTTAATTTTTAATTCCATTTTGTTGATATGGCAAAACATGTATTTTTGCCATATCCCAAGCCAAAGCCTTGTCAATTGTTGCTTGTTTGTGCAAACCGATGAAAGCCTAGACCGTTTGTGAATGAATGTGGTTGATGTTTGGTTGTTTTGGGAAAAGCCTTGTTTTTTGGCTTAATTGTTGTAATTTGTTTCATTTTTTTTTCTTTTATTTTTGGTGCCATTTTTGGGGCAATTTGTAATGTAAAAGTAATAGAATAGATTGTATTTATTTTATCTTTTTATTGTAAATTGTTGACAAAAAATATTGAAGACTAATGAAGAAAACAACAAATTTCCGTCACAAAAGCGAGGGCTGTACGAAAACAGGTTTTCCAGAGGCATACGGACTCCGTTTTGGGCGATTCAAAAGCCTAAAATGCTTGCAAAGTCGTGGGCTACAACTTTACAGAAGGCCGGGAAGACCAACGACGACTCCTTCAGTGACTTTTCGGGCTTCAAAGTCTGCTGGAATTTTCTGGCAGATTACACTTTTTCACAATTTTGGGTTCTACTTGCTCAAGAATGTCTTGGAGCAAGTGGGAGCCCATTGGGTTTATGTAGGCCCGTTTGGGTTCATGTTGGCCCGTCCCCTAGTTTGACCCTTCGGTCCGTCGTGATGACTCACGTGACCGAACCTAGGATTTCATCGGTCGAGGTTTGCACAAAATTTGTTGCATGTTTTATTTATGTTTGTGGTTGTTTTCTTTTCCTATTAGATACAAGTAAATAAAACAATTAAAAACGGTTTTTTGACACAAACATTAAAACATCCAAACTTTTAATCATCGATAATTACTAGTTAATCATTGATGATTAAACCTTTAATCTAAAATTGTTTTGAGATTAAACTAAGTTTAAATATGATTTAAAACTTAAAATAATAGTTAATCATTGATGATTAAACCTTTAATCTAAAATTATTTTGAGATTAAACTAAGTTTAAATACGATTTGAAACTTAAACCTTAATAATCGTTAAATGTTTTTTCCGGTTATTAAACGACTTATGAAGTGATATGAATGAAGTACATGATTCATTGATATCTTAATAAAATTTTATTAATTAAAATTTAACATACCTAAAATTTAAGTCACGCCATCCAATCGGTTGTAAATCACTTGCTTCTATTTTTGAATTCACGTGAGACGTGGTTTGAATCTAGATCCGAGGTCATTATTCTCTACGCGTGAGACCTAGAGCTATTTTGACATGATTTCACATTGGATGACTTAATCGAGTTAACGGTGAGACCTTGACTCGAGGCGTCGATGCGACAAACATGCCACTTGACCCTAGATGCTTGTTCACTAGGTGCCATGAAGTCCCATACCTCTAAGAGTTGCACTTGTAATGCAATTGTTGATCGTCACCTACCTATTGGATCTATCACCTCTAGCAGATCAACTGATGCGGTGATAGAAGCTCAATGGGATCTTAGCTTTTAATTAAAATTAATTGGGTAGTTAATTGATTAAAAGAAATTATTATTGAAAATACTATTTTTTGAACTTTGGTTGTTATACAGATAACAACATCAAAACCTAAGTATCTCCACTCAAAAATCAGTTCTTGAAAACTGAAACTGACTAATATCAACTTTATCTTCTGATATCGAATTCTAAGGATTGTCCTTAGAGATGAGAAAGTTGATACACCTATAAGAGGCCTTACCTGAGGCACCTCCTGTCAGTGATTCTGCTGCTGTTCGTCAAGCCTTTACCGAAACGTTTAACGAACACCAAGAAGTTGCTACTCATATGCTTGTGAGCATGAACCCCGAGATTCGAAAGTACTTCGAGGAACTCACAGCATATGACATGATAAGCGAGTTGAAAATGATATTTCAACAAAAGGCAGAACTTGAACTGTTCAAAACAGTTAAAGCATTCCACGCTTGCAATCAGGAGGACGGCCAATCAGTTAGCACTTACATCTTGAATATGCAATGCTATCTTGATCCAATGGAACGTCTTGGTTACCCCTTACCACAAGTTCTTGGAATGAGCTTGATTCTTACCTCACTATCCAAGGACTATGACCAGTTTGAAAAGTGTTTTAAAAGTACATAGCATGGGGAAGACAATCGTTGAACATGCTATGGTAAAACTGGTTGAGCAAGGGTTACCCAATACTTTTCTTGCAATCAGGGAAGGTAAACAGCAAGCACAAGGCAAGAGTCTAGGTAAGGGTAAGCTAGTTTACTTTTCCAAACCTACGATTCCCCCACCTGCTAAAAAGGAGCACCCTGCAAAGGATATTTCTTGCCATCATTGCGATGAAACTAGCCATTGAAGGAGGAATTGTCCTGCCTACGTGGCAGAGTTGATGAAGGACAAATGTGTTCTAGTTAGCACATTATGTATCTTCATTATAGAACTCTATACTTTTCGTGATAAATCTTGAGTGTATGACACTAGTTGTGGAACTTACATTTACACAAATGTGCAAGATTGAATGTGAAGTAGAAAGCTAAATGAATGGAAGCTGTGATCTTATCCTTCCTAATGCGTTAATTATTGTTTTGAACAATTGTCAATTATGCATTGTTTAGCTTTATCGTTTGTTGAATAATGGATTATGATATTTTGTTTTATGAAAAATAACATTTTTATAACTATTCATTGTAATAGTATGTTTGAAATTAATATGCATGATCCTAATTCAAACGATAGTTCTATATACAAATGTAGCACTCAAGAATCCAAATTGGTTTGGATTCTACTTACCTAGATCATCGTCATCTTTTCCACATAAACAAGAAACGCATTTTGATACTAAAACTCGATGGGCTTCTTTACAAATGATTATGAATCATTTAAAATGCCTCTCTTGTATATTATGGAAAGATAACAAGAAAGTTTTTCTCCCAAGTTGGCGAAAGAGCTACAAATCTACTTGGACTCATACATACTGATGTATGTGGCCCTTTTAGAACTAAGACTAGGGAAGGTGCCACCTACTTTCACTGATGATATCATTCGATGTGGTTATGTTTACTTGATTAAACATCAACATGGAAGCTTTAATGATATCAGTCGCTATGGTTATGTTTACTTGATTAGACATAAACATGAAATCTTTGAAACGTTCAAAGCTTTCTAAAGTAAAAGTAGAAAATCAACTTAGCAAGACAACAAAGGCTTTCAGTCCTGATTAAGGATGAAAGTACATGAGTCAAGAGTTTCTGGATCATCCCTCACATCGTGAGATTGTCTCACAATTCACTCTTTCATACACTCCACAAGATAATGGTGCGTCTGGAAGGAGATATCGGACCCTGTATGACATGGTGCGATCTATGATGAGTCCTACTACTCTTACACTATCCTTTTGAGGGGCATGCACTGAAGTCTGCTGCTCGAATACTTGATATGGTTCCGACCAAAAGGTTAAAAAGACACCATATGAGATATGGCGTGGGAAAGTCCCTAATTTGTCTTACTTGAGGATCTGGGGTTGTGAGGATCTCGTGGAACGAGACATGCCGAACAAACTTGAGCCCATATCTATCAAGTATATCTTCGATTACTATTTTACTTCCCAACTGAGAACAAATGGTTGTTACTCGGTATGCTGAGTTTCTTGAGAACAGTCTCATTTCACAAAGCAAGTGGGAGCACTATAGACTTTGACAAGATTCAAAGTGAAGATACACAACCTTCTGGTAACACTAGCAAATATCATTCTGAGGCTGGACATATAGATGTTGGACCACAGGATGATGTTGTTCTCATTCATAGATCCGCAAGGACACTTCATGCACCTGAACGATATAGATTTATGTCGATGCTGAGGAGCAAGTTTCGAGGATCATTATGAACCCGCTAACTATCAAGTTGCATTATCGAATTTTGAATTCGAAAAATGACTTGAAGCTATGAATGCGAAAATAAAATCCATGAGAGACAATCAAGTTTTGAACTTAGTTGATCTTTCTCAAAACAGTAAGACTGTTGACATGGATGAAAATATACACACCTATAAATCTCTCATAGTAGCAAAAGGTTACACTCAATCCTACTGGATTGACAATGATGAAACCTTCTCGCCTGTTACTAAAGACATTAGGATTCTTATAGCCAAAGTAGTGTACTATGACTATGAAATTTGGTTGATGATGAAATCAAAACGTTTGTTTCACCTAAAACCCAAACTGAGTATGTGTATATATGAAAGCTAGTGGGAGCGTTGTCGTTTCTCAAGTCATACATGTTGATGACATGTCACTCATGTGAAACAATATACCATGCTACAAGATGAAAATCCTGGCTTGGAAAATGTTTCGACATGATGGATTGTAGGGACACGACATACATACTTGAAGTAAAGATCTATAATGATAGATCAAAGCGGTTAATTGGTTTAAGTCAAAGTGCTTACATTGACAAAATTCTAAATGGTTTAGAGTGGTACTCCCAAACGAGGAAGTCCTCGTATGCCATGAGTGAGACTCAAGGACCTTCCACACCTGATGGCTGATGTGGTGAAGCAGATGAATGTAATCCCCTATGAATCGGCTATTGCATTCATCATGTACGCTGTAAGGAGCACTAGGCCAAATGTAACGTCCTTAGCGGGCCTTACTAGAAAATACCAACAGAATTAATGAGAGGTCACTGGATTGCTGTTAAGAACACATTGAAGTATTTTAAAGTACTGGAGATATGTTTCTTGGTCATGGTGGAGATACTGAACTGAAACTAAGTATACTTGCTATACTTATGTTGGCTTTGAAATAGGTCGTGATGACGCTAGATCCTATTTACGAAGGTTCACTACATTCGAATGATTTATCGAGATATGTGAAATTCGTACACTTAAAGTTCAAACAGATAACTAACTAGCTGACGCTTTATCGAACTCAATGTCTTGTACCAAACATCTTGAATATGAATGGAACATTGGACTTCGACAAGCTAGTAGTTTCATGTAAATCTGTTTTAGTATTTGGATAATGGAACTGTGAGCAGTTTATATTGGAATAAATTGATATATTTGATATGATCGTTTTTATATGAATATCTACTGTGTTCTATATTTGCATGTTTATATCCTTGAATATTTACTGTGTTTTATATTCTAAATTGTCCATTGTCATATTAATAATATGGGAATATTATTAAGACAAATCTGAGGGCATTGATGACATTATCTTAGTATGACTAAGGATGATGAAATCAAACTCACATGTCGTTCATAACGATGCACGATTGGACTGACCCAACCTATGAGAAATCACTTCCTGGATTTATGTCACAAGTGAATCTCACAAAGGCTTTGTCACTTATCCTCTGACTTGAGATGCAAGTTGGTTTGTGTATGTAGAGGGGCAAACTTTGATGTGGTTAAACGCTGACCTGAATAAGGCTGCTATAACAACCATTATCGGGTTTGTCATTAAGCATATGACAGACACGTGCAGTCAACAAAGAATTTGTTCCTCCACGCATGTGGATTAGATACTACTGGGCCCCTCGATGATTTGAATAGATGTATGTGTGGCCACACCCAAAAGGTAATCAAGATGAATCTTGATTGGTTTTGGTAATCTACTTCAATGTATAGATCGAGAAACAGAATCGTTGAAATTTTAGATTGACATTAATCCTTGTCTAAAATTCAACATAGTATCAGTAACAAAAGGATAACTGCTCGAAAAACTTTGAACAAAGATTTTATGAAACTCCTCATGTACTTCTAGGGGCATTGGCGGGTTGCTAGACTCTAACCTTTGCTTGTATAACTAATTGATGTTATCACGTGCGCAAGTGGGAGCTGTTGGGAAATGCTTCACGCGTATAACATATAGTTATATGGCTAGTAGTTTGTGAGCCTAAAGGGTCACACACTTAAACACTTAATACCATAAGATATATAGTGTAATTAGGGTAATTACATTATATATTAATATAAGCTACATGCTTGTATATATTAGAGTTTAATATTAATTGTTAATATTGAAACTTAATTGTAAGCAAATAGAAGAAACAAAGACAAGGGACTTGAGTGCAAATAATCAATGGTTTATGGAAATCATTAATGGGAATTATGGCACCATAATGGTCCAAAAACTCCCTCTTTTGTCATCCCTTTGACCATCCAAGAAACATACACAAAAGGTGTTTTTGGTTCTTCTTCTTTGCAAGCACAAGGACTAGCATCCTCCTTTGGTGTTCAAGAATAGTGTTGTGTGGATTACTTTTAGAGGTATTCCTTTTGAATACTTGGTTTCAATCCATCACCAACTCCATCCGATTTCAACAAGATCAAAGACTTCAAAGGTATGAAATGTTCATCCAATCTCTTTGATTTATTTATTAGTTTAATTGTATGATTAATATCAAGATCCGTTTATGGTGATAAATACTTTCCGCTGCGTTTTGGTTCTTGTTTTAACCTAAAATCACCATTACACTCCACCACAAAAGAACAGAAAATGTTATAAGTGTGGAAATCGTGGACATATGGCAAGTAAGTGTGACAGCACAAGCTTAAGACTGTAACGACCCGAAATTTTGAATCAAATAAATTATGAAAAAAATATGATAAATAAGAATAAATCATTTAAAAGACGTGGGAATTGATTTCGTGTCATTTGGACATCGTATGAGAAAGTTACGGTCGAAACCGTGTCGAAAGGAATAACAAAAAGTGCAGCCTTAGCTGCCAGGTATAGATAGCGGCGCTATCTTAGATAGCGGCGCTATCTTGTGCAACGTTGGAACAGCGATCCGAAATAGCGGTGGGGAAAACGCGATTTCGAGATAGCGCCTGAGATAGCGGCGCTATCTCCCACGCGATTTATCACGGGATTAGAAATAGCGGCGCTATCTTTAAGATATCGGCGCTATCTTGGTCAGATCTGCATAAAAACGTGAAAATTAGGGTTTTTGCTCATTTCCCTCCTCTCCAAAGTGTGCAGATGTTTTAGAGAGAGAATGGGGCGATTTTGGGTGTCATTGAGGAGATTTCACACTCAATCTTGAAGATTCTTGCTCTATTGTTGAAGTGTAAGGTAAATCTCTATTCCTATTTGTTATAGATGGTGTTTTTGGGGAAAAATGGGTGTTGTATGAAAACCCTAGTTGGAGGGTTGGTCATGGGTGATGAAATGGATGTATATAACTCAGATCTATAGTATTTCATCATGGGAAATGGGTTGTGACTTGGATCTATGGTGGTTTTGAGTTTTATAAAAATTAGGGTTTTGTAAAATTGGGGAAAAAGATGGTAGTAGTTAACTAGTGGTAAAATATGTGGTAAATGGTGATGTTTGATGTTAAACCTTGTATGGTCTCATGATTAGGGCATTTGTTGAAAGACTTGGAATTTACAAGTCTTGGGAAGTGAAGATTTTTTTCAAGGAGTACAAGAGGATCAAGCTTGGCCAAGGTGAGTACATGAGACTTTTAAAACTGGGTACATAGCAAATGTTTCTTTTAAAATATATATGATGTTTTGTGAGTCTTTATTAATAAATGATTTTAATAAAGATATGATTGAAAAGATGAGAAAGTGATAAATAGTAGACTATCTAAGTATGTCTAAAGTGATTGATGATTTTGAAAGAGGTCATGATAATGAAAAGTAATTAATAACTAATTAATGATATGACGTAAAAAAAGTGTACTTTTATAATATGTGATTACTAATAACGAGACTAGTTGATCCGATTATGTGAATGCTACTTAAGATTAGCATGTGGATAGATTGTATGATGGCCTTATGGCATTGATGATAGATGTGACATATAGTCACATGTAATAGTTATGACGGGTAGATTGAAATAGGGCAGGTACATGATAGATTTGGAGGCATTCTGGATTATCATGGTATCTTGAATAAAACTGATGAGTCGGAGGCATTCCGATCACCCAACAAGATGTTGGATCTTACTGAACTGGAGGCATTCTGGTTAGTAAGATAAAGATAGGTCACTTTGGCTGAACACTGTGACAATGGGGGTTCTACTGAATCGGAGGCATTCTGGTTGGTAGGACAAAAATGGGGTCTCGTTGGTTCGGAGGCATTCTGAACAACTTGACGGGTCGAATAGGCTATGAATGAATGTGATAGAATCACCGAAGAGGTGATTGATGTATATGAATGAGATAGGGTTACCACGGAGGTAACTAAAGTATATAGATATATATATATTTATATATCTAATAAATGGGATTATTAATAAATGTGATTATTTATGTACATTAATATCGGGTCTAAAACCCATGTATCTCACGAGACAATTTTGTCTTACGTACTATGTTTGTTTGTGATGCTATGTACTCAGGTTCAGGAGCAAAGGATTAAGTGCGGTTGCTAGTAAAGTCGCACGGTTTTAATAGAGATAGCAGGTGGATTTACGTTTGGCTTTGGTTATGATATATTTTGTAACACCAACTAATGATTTTTATTTTATACCAAGGTTTTTTGTAAATCCATATTTTGGGACAATACTCTGAATGTTTTGAATTTAAAAGGGATTTTACGGAAATATTTTGAATTAAAATTTGAGGTGTTACAACTTGGTATCAGAGCTATAGCTTAAGCGAATTAGGTTGGATTGACCACCCTAGGCTTAAGTTGTAGAAGTAGAATGATATATTTCCGTTAGATAACTAGGTTGACCTTGAAAGCTATAGGGCTAAGTTGTCTTAGGGTCGAACCCTAGGAAGAATTGCCTTATGTGGTCATTTTCGAGCTTGAGAGTCGTAATGGACTATTGAATGAATGATTGATTAATGTATAGTTGTTATCTTATCATAGCAAAATGGTGAATGTGGAAAGTGGAGGAACTCCACTTAACTCGGGAGAGGGTCCGGAAGGTTATGTTAGTTACACGCCGGTAACATTTGAAGTGGTTCGCGATATGTTTGACCGAATGAGGGAAGAATTAAAAGAGGACATGAACCGGATTATTGATGACCGGGTGACCCAGGAAAGGGAAGGTAATTCCAAACCCGGTGTAAAGAGTAAGTGTTCGGGTAGCAAGGCCCACATGGAGAAATTCTCGACTGAAAAGGAAAATGATATGAGTCTTGATAAGAGAAATGGATGTTCGTTCGAGGCATTTATGGCATATGAGCCCAAGGCATATTCGGGAAGTTTTGAACCAAGAGTCACCGTCCGGTGGATTCGAGAAACTGAGCAAGCTTTGGCGAGTAGCAAATGTAAAAGGGAAGATATGGTGACTTATGCTTCCAGAATGTTGAAAGACGAAGCACACATGTGGTGGATTATGATGTACGAAGTCTTAGGCAAGAAGGCGATATACAAGATGTCATGGGATGAATTCACGAGCCGTTTGAAAGAGAAATTTTGTCCTAAGAGAAAGTTAGAGAAAGTGCAAGAAGAAGTTATGATTCTCAGAAAAGGAGATGAGTCGGTGGATGTGTACACCAAGAAAGTTGATCAGGTAGTGGTTCAAGAGCTACCAAGAAGTGGAGAAAAGAGGAGAATCGAAGATAGTTTGGAACCATCAAAGAAGGGAAGGTTCACACCGACTTTGACCAATAAAGTTGGTGGCGGAAAGTGTCATAATTGCGGTAAGGGCCACAAAGGGGTATGCAAGTCGGGTACAGCTTTATGTTTCACATGCGGAAGAGTTGGGCACAGGGCAAAAGACTGTGGAGTGAATAATATCAAATAAGTGGAGTGCTACACGTGTCACGAGAAGGGGCATTTTAGTGGTGCATGCCCGAAGAGAGGAACCGGTATGCTGATGTCAACCGCTCACGGCGAGGCTAGAGGAAGCCACGATACCGCTTCAGGTACGATGCCTATAAATCTTATGTCATATGATCTGTGAATTACTTGTTGATGAACCGCACGAGACGATGTCTAATGAGTTAGGTCATTATAGTCGTTAGATGAGCATTTGTTGTGAAAGTAGTTAGTAGAGTTAACTTCCATGGCCTATGTATAAGATGAAAGTTCTGGATTAATGACCGGTATTGAGAAAAGAGAAATTAAATTATGTGGAAGGGAGTATCGATGAGAATCCTTCATGGAAGTATAGAATGATAATTAAATAAATGATCAATATATTATGATCGGTAAAAAAAAAAAAAAGGAAAACTATGGTGTCATGGAGTATCAAAGACGGAATATGAAAGTTGTAAAAGTTCCCTAGGTAAGGTTTATAGAATGTGAAAGTGTTATTTTGTGGTGAGGAAGTCGTGCACAGATGGAAGGCGACGTGAAGGAAATTACAAGGTCTGATGTTATTATGGTGCAAGAGTCGAGATGGGTAATGGAATATATGATGTAAAAAAAAAAAAAAATGAAAAAAAAAAAAAAGTCTGGGAGATAATCTCCCCGGGTTGCTATGTGTATAGTTATGGGTTGGCGACCGGTATGTCGCGAGAAATAAGAACAGGAAGGATTATGTTATCTTAGAATATTGAAAGTTGAATTACGAGAGTGGTGAATAATTTCCACATGAGGATGGTAGTACAATGAAGTACTAGGTGTTAGTGTGAGACGTGATATAAAAAAAAAAAAAAAAAAAAAAAGAAAAGAAAAGGATATATGTATATAAAATGGAACCTTAGTTATTGGATACGATTGATGGAGTGTTGGCAAGTAGCCATGGAAAACGGTTGTGTCGGAGATGTCAGGCGTGACATCAAGAGTGGATAATTTATTTTTGGTAAAGGTTTATGGAAAAAGTACGATAGTATATGTATGGGTGACGATCGAAGTCAATTGGTTGACTCATGATGACCGGGTGAAAGAAAAGTTAGAAGTTTTAGTAAGAATGGATCGAATAAGGCGATTGATAAATGAGTAGATTGGTGGGAAGCACTAGAAATGATTATGTGTATACCGTGTGGTATTGTGTGTTAGTGGAAATAGTGGCCTTGGAAGGCATGAGATTTTAGAGAGATAATGTTACGTGGAAAGTGGAAAAGTGAAAATTTGGATAGAACATGTGATTGATTGTGAAAGTCAAATGTGAAAGAAAATGATAGCATGATGGTAAGTGTAATGAGGCATACATGAATTGAATGCAAGATGGAATAGTTTTGTATGAGTCACTTTGGATTGGAGGCTTTCCGATCATTGTGACAGTTTGGCGTCGGGATGGATTGGAGGCTTTCCGATCATCTCGATAAGTTAGTTAAGTATAATTTGATATTTAAGGAATATGAGGTTTGCATCGGACGTATGTAGAACCGTATGGTTAAGTTATTGCTATAATTATATGGTAAGTGAGAAATTGGATTAAAAACACGGGTCGTGTTTAAGTAGAAGTATGTGTAGGAGATACCTACAAGTTAATGGTTCATGAAAAAGGAATGCTTTAGGAAGCAAAGTGGTTAGTAGCCAATGAGTGGTGAAAGGTGTATAACGGGTGGTTAGGCCACAATTAGATATGATTGAGGCTTTATAGCCGGTAATCGGGAACTTCAAGTATGGTATAGGGATGTTTGAAAGGAATTATGAATGGTATAAGAATTTGAATGAAGGTAAAGGAGTAATAGAGATTGATGTCAATTTAAATGGAAATTGCTAATAGATGGTGGGAATTGAAATCGAGCATAAGAGGAGTAATTGAGAAAGGAAATATAGATATTGGAATCGGGAATGAAAAGCTTGAGAAGTGATGTCTCTCTAGTAAAGAGTATGTGAATTTTGCAAGTAAGTTTGACTTTGATCATAAGTCAAGGTTGGTCAACTGATGGATTGTTGACTTTGGTTAAAACTGGGTTTTGACTTTCGCTTAGAATGGTTAGACAATGATAAGATTATAATGAGTCTTTGATATGTGTATGATAATGGTTAATTTATCAATGGAAATAATCGTAGTCGGAGGGTGCGACTTTGACCGTTGGGTATTTTGAGTTAAGTTGGGAATCGAGTATGATTGTTGATAAACCATGAATGTAAGGTCGATTGTAGAGGAAAGGACGATTAATGGAACCCTTGGCGAGTGAGTGGGTTGTCAATGTATGGTTGACCTTGTGCTTAGGTCAAGGATTAGACAAGGTTGACAAATTGGTCAAAGCTAGACACTGACTATCGTTTTGGTGGATTTACTAATAGTAATGATTGGGTCATATCGTTCCTATGTGGATAAAAGGATTTGGTTAAACGATCGAAAGTGTTAGAGTCGAGTTATGGAGTGCTGACCCGTTTGGGGTACTAAGGGCTTAAGATTGATTTTTGACCCGTTCGGGCCTAACGGCGTTAAGTGAATGTTTAAAGGTATATTGTTGATTTAATTGTAATGGGAAAGCTCGATGGTAATGACCACGAGAGAACGAGAAGGAATGTTCGGTCGAATGTGGATTGGAAATCTTCGAGTTGATTCCGAGGACGGAATCCTTTTAAGGGGTGGATGGTTGTAATGACCCGAAATTTTGAATCAAATAAATTATGAAAAGAATATGATAAATAAGAATAAATCATTTAAAAGACGTGGGAATTGATTTCGTGTCATTTGGACATCGTATGAGAAAGTTACGGTCGAAACCGTGTCGAAAGGAATAACAAAAAGTGCAGCCTTAGCTGCCAGGTATAGATAGCGGCGCTATCTTAGATAGCGGCGCTATCTTGTGCAACGTTGGAGCAGCGATCCGAAATAGCGGTGGGGAAAACGCGATTTCGAGATAGCGCCTGAGATAGCGGCGCTATCTCCCACGCGATTTATCACGGGATTAGAAATAGCGGCGCTATCTTTAAGATAGCGGCGCTATCTTGGTCAGATCTGCATAAAAACGTGAAAATTAGGGTTTTTGCTCATTTCCCTCCTCTCCAAAGTGTGCAGATGTTTTAGAGAGAGAATGGGGCGATTTTGGGTGTCATTGAGGAGATTTCACACTCAATCTTGAAGATTCTTGCTCTATTGTTGAAGTGTAAGGTAAATCTCTATTCCTATTTGTTATAGATGGTGTTTTTGGGGAAAAATGGGTGTTGTATGAAAACCCTAGTTGGAGGGTTGGTCATGGGTGATGAAATGGATGTATATAACTCAGATCTATAGTATTTCATCATGGGAAATGGGTTGTGAATTGGATCTATGGTGGTTTTGAGTTTTATAAAAATTAGGGTTTTGTAAAATTGGGGAAAAAGATGGTAGTAGTTAACTAGTGGTAAAATATGTGGTAAATGGTGATGTTTGATGTTAAACCTTGTATGGTCTCATGATTAGGGCATTTGTTGAAAGACTTGGAATTTACAAGTCTTGGGAAGTGAAGATTTTTTTCAAGGAGTACAAGAGGATCAAGCTTGGCCAAGGTGAGTACATGAGACTTTTAAAACTGGGTACATAGCAAATGTTTCTTTTAAAATATATATGATGTTTTGTGAGTCTTTATTAATAAATGATTTTAATAAAGATATGATTGAAAAGATGAGAAAGTGATAAATAGTAGACTATCTAAGTATGTCTAAAGTGATTGATGATTTTGAAAGAGGTCATGATAATGAAAAGTAATTAATAACTAATTAATGATATGACGTAAAAAAAGTGTACTTTTATAATATGTGATTACTAATAACGAGACTAGTTGATCCGATTATGTGAATGCTAGTTAAGATTAGCATGTGGATAGATTGTATGATGGCCTTATGGCATTGATGATAGATGTGACATATAGTCACATGTAATAGTTATGACGGGTAGATTGAAATAGGGCAGGTACATGATAGATTTGGAGGCATTCTGGATTATCATGGTATCTTGAATAAAACTGATGAGTCGGAGGCATTCCGATCACCCAACAAGATGTTGGATCTTACTGAACTGGAGGCATTCTGGTTAGTAAGATAAAGATAGGTCACTTTGGCTGAACACTGTGACAATGGGGGTTCTACTGAATCGGAGGCATTCTGGTTGGTAGGACAAAAATGGGGTCTCGTTGGTTCGGAGGCATTCTGAACAACTTGACGGGTCGAATAGGCTATGAATGAATGTGATAGAATCACCGAAGAGGTGATTGATGTATATGAATGAGATAGGGTTACCACGGAGGTAACTAAAGTATATAGATATATATATATTTATATATCTAATAAATGGGATTATTAATAAATGTGATTATTTATGTACATTAATATCGGGTCTAAAACCCATGTATCTCACGAGACAATTTTGTCTTACGTACTATGTTTGTTTGTGATGCTATGTACTCAGGTTCAGGAGCAAAGGATTAAGTGCGGTTGCTAGTAAAGTCGCACGGTTTTAATAGAGATAGCAGGTGGATTTACGTTTGGCTTTGGTTATGATATATTTTGTAACACCAACTAATGATTTTTATTTTATACCAAGGTTTTTTGTAAATCCATATTTTGGGACAATACTCTGAATGTTTTGAATTTAAAAGGGATTTTACGGAAATATTTGTATTAAAATTTGAGGTGTTACAAAGACCTTCTCCAACTTCAACTGAGTCCATAAAGAACCCAACCCCTGTGAGTTCTAGCAAGAAATCTCAAGGACCCACAGAGGTGTGGGTTCCCAAAAAGAATTAACTCTTTTAAAATTATGTGCAGGGTGATCAAAGCAAACACGTCTGGTACTTAGATAGTGGTTGCTCAAGACATATGACTGGATACAAATCCCTGCTTGAAGAGTTCGAAGTTTGTGCTGGTCCTCCAGTAATTTTTGGTGATAATGGTAGAGGCTCAACTGAAGGCTATGGATCCATCTCAAATGGATCTGTAAAGATCACAAGAGTTGGTTATGTGAATGGGCTGAAACATAATTTAATCAGCATTAGCCAACTATGTGATGCAGAGTTCTCAGGGAACTTTAACAAGTACAGAGGAACGGTGACATATAAAAGTGGAAAAGTAGTGCTTATAGCACCAAGAAACAACCATGTATATACACTTGACATGAATCCTCAAAACCAAGAAGTTTGTCTATTCTCTCACTCCACTGAAGAGCTGAACTGGTTGTGGCATAAAAGGCTATCTCACTTGAACTTTAAAAACATATCCAAGCTGTCCCGAGGACAGCTAGTGAATGGCTTGCCACAGATCAAGTATGAAAAAGATAAGCTTTGTTCAGCTTATGAACAAGGTAAACAACATAAAAGCTCTTTCAAATCAAAGCAATGTTTCTCCATCGATAACTGCCTTCACATGCTTCACATGGATCTCTTTGGTCCTATGAGCACAGAAAGTCTAGGTGGGAAGAAATATACACTTGTTATCGTTGATGAATACTCACGATACAGTTGGGTTATATTTCTTCGTAACAAAAGTGATGCAGCTAATGAAATCATCAAATTCATCAAGAAGATGGAACTTCTAAATGGGTCAAGAGTAAAGCAGCTGAGATCAGACAATGGTTCTGAATTCAGAAATCGTACATTGGAAGACTTCTGTTCAGAAGTTGGGATCTCACAAAAATTTTCAGCCGCTAGAACACCTCAACAAAATGGTGTCGCTGAAAGAAGAAATAGAACCCTAATAGAAGCTGCAAGAACAATGCTTGCTGAGTCAAACATGTCAAAGCAATTTTGGGCAGAAGTTGTTAACACAGCTTGTTTCACTCAAAACAGGTCTCTCTATGTTAAGAGACACAAGAAAACTTCTTATGAGATTCTCCGTCAGAGGAAACCTTATATTGGTTTCTTTCATGTGTTTGGTTGTGTGTGCTTTGTGCTAAACACACGAGATCAGCTGAGTAAGTTCGACTCTAAAGCTGATGAAGCAATTTTCTTGGGATACTCCACTGTATCTAAGGCATACAGAGTTTTCAACAAAAGAAGACAAACATTGGAAGAATCTATAAATGTTACTTTTGAAGAACACTCTAAAGCCTTAAATCCCACCTCCGCTGAATCATCTGACGCATTCCAGAGTTCAGCTGTACCACCTTCTAATGATACAACTGAAGCATTCTCTGATGCCTTGAATCTTTTTGAAGTTCCAATAAATGATTTAGATGATACATTCCATGATGCTCCCATATATAGTGTAGATATTGCAGCTGTTCAACAAGAGATTCCAACAACTAGAGCATCATCCAAGGCTGTTTCTAAGCCACCTCTTCATACTTCAAGAAGATCTGTTCAAAATGAAGTAGTCAATCCTGCTGAGCATTCAGCCGCTCATCAAGGATCAAATTCTGCTGAATCCTCTTCCTCTTCAGTCGCTCCTCAATCCAAGTGGACCTCAGAACATCCAATTGAATTAATTACTGGAGATCCACAACAAGGAGTGGTCAGTAGAAGTAAGGCATCATGTAATCTTTGCCTATGGTCGTGTTTCTTAGCAGCTGAAGAACCAAAGAATATAAATGCTGCATTACAAAACTCCAGCTGGATTCAAGCGATGCAGGAAGAACTTAACCAATTTGAGGTCAACAAAGTGTGGCAGCTGATGCCCCCACCAGCTGGTAAGACAATAATTGGTACCAAGCGGGTATTTAGAAAAAAAATGGATGAAGAAGGCGTGGTTATTCGCAGCAAGGCTAGACTTGTTGCACAAGGATATAGACAAGAGGAAGGAATAGATTTCAATGAAACAGTTGCTCCAGTAGCAAGGCTTGAAGCTATAAGAATATTTTTAGCCTATGCTGCCTACAAGAACTTCACGGTTTTTCAGATGGATGTGAAGAGTGCTTTCTTAAATGGCAAATTGCAAGAGGAAGTCTACGTGAAACAACCCCAGGTTTTGAAAATCCTAAATACTTAGACTACGTGTATAAGTTGGATAAGGCGCTGTATGGGTTGAAACAAGCTCCTCATGCATGGTATGACACTATTTCCACGTTCCTTCTAGCAAATGAATTCACCAGAGGAAAGATTGATAAAACCTCATTCATTCGTAAAATCAAAGGTGATATCATTTTTGTTCAAATCTATGTGGATGACATAATTTTTGGTGCTACTGATGAAAAACTTTGCAGACGTTTTTCAAAACTCATGTCTACAAAGTATGAGATGAGCATGATGGGTGGATTAACATATTTTCTTGGCTTACAAGTTAAGCAAACTAAAAATGGAATTTTTATAAATCAAGGAAAATATATCAAAGATCTTTTAAAGAAATTTGATATGAATTCATCGTCCTCAATGAAAACTCCAATGGCTCCTCCAAACATTCTAGATGCTGATACAACTGGAAATCAGTTGATGTCACATTTTATAGAGGAATCCTTGGATCATTGCTCTATCTCACTGCCAGCAGACCAGACATTATGTTTGCTACTTGTATGTGTGCTAGGTATCAAGCTGATCCTAAAGAATCTCATTTAATAGCCGGTAAGCGAATTTTGAGGTACCTTAAAGGTACTCTAAGCCTAGGTCTTTGGTATGCCAAAGACTCTGGGTTTGATCTAATTGGCTATTCAGATTCAGACTTTGCAGGTTGCAAGATGGATAGAAAAAGCACCACAGGAGGATGTCAGATGCTTGGTGGAAAGCTAGTTAGCTGGACAAGCAAGAAACAAAATACTGTTTCTACCTCCACAACTGAAGCAGAATATGTTGCTGCTAGAAGCTGTTGTGCTCAAGTCCTTTGGATGAAGAATCAGCTGGTTGATTTTGATATGAACTTTTGCAAAGTTCCTATCTACTGCGATAACACAAGTGCTATTGCAATCAGCAACAACCCATTTCTTCATTCAAGAACCAAACATATTGATATAAGGTATCATTTCATTAGAGATCACATTGAACAAGGTGACGTTGAACCTCATTTCATTTCAATAGACCTTCAGCTAGCTGATTTATTCACTAAGCCTTTAGATGAAAAACGTTTCAATTTTTTAATCAGCGAGCTGGGTATGTTAAATTCTTAAATCAACTGCTGAAGTACTATCAGCAGCTGATATGTTCACCTTGTCACTTAGTACATTCAGCTGACTAAAAACGTTTCAATTTAATCAGTCAACTGAATAAAACATCTCAAAATGACAACTTATCAAGTTTTATATGTTAAAATGTTTGGTTTTCCATGAAAAGGAATCTTTTTATCCTTATCCACACGAGTGAAAATATTTGGCATTTATGAGGAATTGACACCTCTGACACAGAAACGGCTCCACTTTTTCGCACGATAACCAACATTTCCATAGTTGGTGTATCCATTTATGGTCCGGTTTATTTTCAAATTTTTACCCAAACCGTCCCAAAAACCCCAATAAATACTCACCCTCACCCTCACTTCATCTTCATCACTCCCAAACTTCTCTCTCAAATTTCCTCTCAAAAACCCTCTTCCTCAAGCTTTTATCTTTCTTCCCTCTCCCAAAAATATCAAAGAAATCCAGAAAAGCTGTTCTATCTAGAGCTGCCATCGAGTTCCATCAGAACTCGAATCTGGTAGGCAACACCTCTCCACCGGAAAAACTTGTTGATATCTATCGAACGGTTGGAAAATTCTTGCGTCACTGTCCTATCGATGGTGCATTCTTTCGATTCACCAAGAGTTTTTACGAACTCTTGCGTGATTTCTGGATGTCTGCCTCCATTTCTGGAGACAACATCATTGCGCAGGTGAACGGTCATCAAATCACCATCACGGTTGATGATTTCTGAACTGCTTGCGGGTTCGATTATCTGCTCCCCATCCAACAATATCAGGAGACGAAGTCTGCTGAAGAAGCTAAAGAGAGTCTAATCCGTATCTCCGGATATAGATTAGAAAATGAAGACGACAAGGTGCAGATCTTCAAGAAGTCTCAGCTGTCGAGACCCTGGGCCTATTTCTTCACGCACATCATTCAGTGCATAGGCGGCAACTCCGGGTCTCACAACCAGTGCAACTCCAGCTTGCAAGTCTTTGCTGAAGCCCTAATCACCGGTCAGCGGATTGATTACGGGAGACTGGTGTACGAGGAGGTCAAGGCCAAGCTGAAGGCAAAGGGAAATCACATTCCCTATCTTTTCTTCTTTACATTGTGCATTGCTCATGTGATGGTTGAGAAGCTGAAGATCGATTATGACGACCTTCCAGGGGAATGGATTGAGGTACGCACCTTATCCAACACCATCTTCAATACCAAGAAGGAAGCTGGTAAGGATTTTCCCCTCTCCCCGTACATGCTGAAGATCATTGATGGTCGGACTAGATCCAAAAGGGATCGATCACTGGGCACCACATCGGAGGAATCTGCCCTACAAGAAGGTACGTCCTTTCCTCATCTGAAGTGTTTTCCATCAACTGGACGCCCTCAAACTGTTGATGGAAATACCACCACTTCCACTGGGATCTCCATGCCCATTGATGTGGAAAATGTGGATGTAGATTATATTCCACTGGTGGTGAAGAAGCGAGTTAAGCGACCTGCTCATCGCTCTCCTTCTTCCTCTTCATTCTCTCCGCCATCTTCTCCCACTTCATGTGCTCCTTCTTCTCCTCAGCTGAGGGTAAGAGGGTCTGCTACCCGTGGAGAAGATGTGGTGGCTGATGATGCTGAACTGGAGAAAGCAGCATCATCAGGATTCAGCCGGGATCCTCTGGGTACTCACTCGAGTTCCAGAATGGAAGGATTACGATCAGATGCTATGTCAACATCTGAGACTAGTCCTTCTCATTTTCAGATTGGCAGTGTTTATCAAGGAACTCCACCAACAATCGGAGCTCCTAGTCAAACACTCCTGGCTGATCCTCTTTTTCTCTCTTCTGCTCTTCAACCTCCATCTGCCGATTTCTCAACAAGTGAGCAGACTTCAATACGACAATTTCGTTCTTCAGGAGTTAGTGTCGGCTCCAACCTTCTGCGTAGCTCCTCGACTGATTCATTATCAGTCGTTGTAACAAGGGGACAAACTCCACAAGCAACCTCAGTCTCTCAACAGACTGCTGGTGAAGTTTTTGGCTCAACCCAAGCCACCCGTGAGTCAGCTGCACACACACCACCACCAACTTCTTCATCACTTTCTGAGTCAGCAGTTGATGACAGATTGACTAGAAGCCAAGTCAATCTTGAAACTGTTCTTTATGTTTCCCACAACATCACCAGCACACACCACCTGGTGGTCGAGGAAACCACCACCGCCAATGAAGGGACAACTTTAGACCAAGTTGTTACTGAGGCACCCACCCAAGCTGCCAGTGATCGCGAACGTATTCGCCAACTGAGCTGTGAGGCAGCTGATACACCACCTAGAGGAACTCTTCCTCCAGTCTCTATACCAGTTTCGCCGGCTGGTGAGACCGAAGCTCAAGATAATCAAACAGCATTCCATATGATGTTTGATTCGGCTGATGAACCACTTCAACCCTACTATTCGTCCGCTGACGAAGAAGTAGATGCTTGGCTTCAAACCAATTTGACAGCTGATGAAGGCACTTCTGTTAGAAACCCAGAAGTTTCAGCTGGACCCACCTCACCTCCCATAGTTTATGAGCATCCCATAGGAGCCATTCCTCCTAACTCAGGAACACGCACTCCCACAGCTGAGGTTACCCCTCCAGCTGGAGACATACTGGACCCCTACCCCCAAAGCGTCCAAGTGTCCCATGCTGAATCCAGCAAAGCTGGAGGAAGCATTCCCATCAGAGCCGCTGCTGCTCTGATGTCTAGAGTTGTAACGTCCCAGATTCGACCTGTGATGGCCAAGCTGAGTAAGTAGATGGACACCCTTCGCAGGGATGTTCCAAAGAAGTTTGCTAAAACTGCTGAGACTCTCTCTTCTAGCATAACTTCTCTACACACTGAGGTTCACACTCAGACTCCTCAGCTGGTTCTTCTTTCTGAGCAGATTCGTCTCAACACCAGCGAGTTCAACACTCTTAAAACGTATATTCATCGAGAGTTGAACTCCATTCGCGAATCTGACAGAGTCGAGAAAGACAAGCTTCTCTCCGAAGCTCGGGCAACAGAAGCCGAAGTTGAAAGACAGCTGAATACCTTGTCCTCCAATGTATCTCCTCTCCAACCAGCTGTCGATCGTCTGGCTCTTGCACAGTCAAAGCAAGAGTCTCTGCTGACCAACACTCATAGCCACCTCTCTAAGGCTATTGAGGAGTTCGCTTCTACTGTGTCCACACGAATGGACAAATTGGAGACTGAAGTCAGCTCGCTGAATTCCCAAGTCGCTGGTCTCCAAGGCACCCTCAACCTCATTCTTCAAAAGTTAAATGAGGGTGCCGCTACTATCCATCCTGCTTCAGAACTAGAGAGTACCTTAATTCTCCAGGCACTCTCTGAGGGGGAGAAAGATGAAGCTACTTCAGCAGGCGAACAACAAGGTAAACAAAATGCTTCACAATCTATAATCACCTCTGCTGTTGGAGCCATTGTAGAAGACATCCCAGCAGGTGAGACCCCAAGATCTCCACCTACCACCTCTGCTGGGATACAAGAAGAAGAAGTCATTTCAGCAGACGAGACACAAATTCCAACTTCACTCATCACTACTGAAACACCTGAGGTAACTGCTTCAGCAGGTGAGACAACCATACAATCAACACTCACCGCTGCTGAAGGCCTCAGGACAGGAGAACCCTCAACTGGAGTTAAAATTGTCAATTCCTTTGGACCAGTTGAGGGCCCACAAGTCCAAGCCCCGCAAATCCAAATCCCTCAGCCCATTGTACTGGTGAATCCTCAACCTGCTGAGGGGGAGCTCAGTTCTGCCACGATTAAAGCTCTCCTGTTAAAGGAAGCTGGAACTACTGCTGATCTTGATACATCTATTGCTCTTCAAAGAATTACTCAAGAAGAGCTGTATCAAAAAGCTGAAGCGCAAAGAGCTGAGAACATCAGGTTGCTCAACAAGGTTCTTTGCCATCGTAGGCAAGAAGCAAAAATCACCAGCGTAAGGGTCCCCGAGTCTTCATCCAGCTCTCCACAAGAAGTAATAATATCTAGAGCTGGAGGACTTGTTGTCTCTGAAAAGATTTCTCTGATAAAAATCAGCACTCAAATCAACTATGCTGAGTGGAATGAGTTGCTAGCAGCTGCCAGATCTGCAAAACCATCAGATACTATAACAGATCTGGAAAGTGAGATAAAAGTCGCAATCTTCACCTTCAAGACTCTACGCGACAATATCAGGAAACATTCTCCTGAGTTGGCAAATCGCATACCAACTGAATTGCGTGATTCTCAAGAAGATGCTGTTAGAACTCCTACTGGTAAAAGCTCCTCAGCAAGAGGGGAGAAACGTAAGTCTGTTTTCCCCGAGCCCTTTGCTGACTCCAGAACACTCGATATTGGGTCTTCAATAATATTTGCAAAACGACCAAGACTCAATATCACAAGAACCATCACCATGGGTGTAAACTTTGCCCCTGGGCTGATCGTCAAAGAGCCAATCTATGGTTTTTGCTATCTGGAGAAGAAGGTGCATTGCTTCCAACGAGCTGATGAATTGTATCTATGTGACATTGATCAACTCTTGATCTATCACAAGACGCTGAGTTCCTCCACTGAAGAGGGAAGAGAAGTGAAGAAATTAATCGACTCATCCATCAACTCACTGTATCACAATATCACCGGGGAAGCTATGCCCAAGACACTGTAATTTTGTTTATTTTGATTTTTCTTGTACGTTATCAGCTTCATATCAATAGAAAATCAAAATTTTTGTAATATACTTGTAAATATTTTAAAAAGATAAACATATACAAAAGAACCCAAAGGGTCAAAGCACATAGACATTCAGCTGATCCAAACAGCTGAATCATTACAGGTTCATACTTATACAGCTATTCGATTGCATCAAATAGGGGGAGATTGTTAGTCCCTAGACTAAGTAAATAAGATTTGATGATCGATAGCTAAGAAGAATAAATATCAGCTGATGTATGTATCTCGGCTGAAGCAAGTATATGCAATAAACCTTCAGCTGAGTACGTACTTAGCTCTAGGAAAACAAGTCTAATCAGCAGCTATAGAAGAGTGTTCATTCGAAGTCTATGGCCAAAGGACAAAGACAAGAAGAAGATTATTCAGCTGATGATACCTGCTGCAGATATAGACTTAGTGGAAATGATGGTACAATTTCAATTGAACATATAAAGAGAGTTTCAATTTTCCTCTCCTCAAACCGACTTATTCATCACAACAATCCATATAAGTGCATAAAAATACTAGAGGTTACTCAATTCTACCCATACACTTATGTATGGGTCAATTTGTGATGTGTTTTTATCTCAAACGGTTTAAAATTCAGGCTAAAGTCGAAATCAGGTCACAAAACCTGTATAATATACAAAAACTGCTGCTCCATATTTTCCGCCTTTTTAATTCAAACCCTATACAATATCATCATTAGATCAACCTACAAGTTTAGATTTAAATAAAGCGGATACTTTAAATTCCAAAGTATGATTGCAAAAGAAATTCAACACCAATCAATCAGTAAAAGTGTAACGACCCGAAATTTGTAAATAAATAAATTGTACAAAAATATGATAAATAAGGATAAATCTTTTAAAGAACGTAGGAATTGGTTTCGTGTCGTTTGGAGACCGTACGAGAAAGTTATGGGCGAAACCGGGTCGAGACAAAGTTGGAAAAATGCAGCCCTGGCTGCATTGGAAGTTCGCGACGCGAACTTGTGGTAACGATCGGGAAGTCGGGCCAGGTAGTTTGGCTTTGGGTGCGAAGTAGTTCGCGTTTGGATTAGCGATCGCTAAGTTTGCGTACGATGTGCGGAGTTAGCGACGCGAACTAGTTCGCGTCGCGAAGTCTGGTCGAGCAGCATTAAAGACGGGTTGAGCTCATTTATTGCAAAGAAAAAACCCTAGTTTTCTCCCACTCGAGCTTGTGAATGATTTTGGGTGTAAACCATCTTTTGGAGCTGATTTCTTCATCAAATCTTGTGATTCTTCACTCCTAGTTGAAGATTAAAGGTATATCTTCACTCCTTTGTAGTTGTAGCTTTAGATCTATGGGTTTAGAAGCTTGGGTTTGAAACCCTAGTTCTTGGGTTGGTGATTAATGGTTAAATAAATGGTGTATACACTTGATAGATGATATATTAACAAGGAAAACAAGTGTATGATTTCGATTTGTAAGAATCTTTAGGGTTGGCTAAACCTAGGGTTTGGTAAATCACCATTTTTGGGGGAAATAGATTGATGGGTGTTATCTAGAGGTAGATGAACACATTGGTAATAGTTTGTGATGATGATCTTGTCGTGATAATTGTTTTAGACTTTCGGTGAAGTATTGAAGTGGACGAATTGTGAGCAAGGAACCGGCGGAAAGAATACGGTTGGAGCATTAATTGCTAAGGTGAGTACGTGTGGAATTTTCTGAGTACATGGCCCTTTTAAATATTTCATTAATTGTGTTACGGTCTATTTGCTTATATGTGTAGACTTATAGTATTTCGAGTTAGTGATAGATATTACCGATAATATTGGACTAACTTGCTTGATGATGAAAGTGATAGCAGAGAGCTAGATTGACATAACCATAGGGTTATGATGAGATTGAGATGATGTGATGATACGGGAGACTCCCCGATCATGAGGTGTGGATTGAGGGGCAGTTGGGATGGATTTCCCATCGACTCTTCCACGTTAGTAGTCTTACTCATTGGACGTATTCCGGTGGGCAAGGCATGTATCGGTAGCGTGGGCGATCCTATTGCCGGTACCTTGTTTCTAGTTAGCTCGGGGGCGACCCGATAACTAGATATGTTTGTGATTCTAGCTAGTTCGGGGGCAACCCGATAGCTAGACGTGATTGCTAGGTAAGCAAGGTGGATAGGGTCACACTAAGGTGACTAGACTGGATAGTTGGATATATATAAATATATGTACATTGATTGGTTATATGAAATGTGACATTTCATTTTATTATCGGGTCTAAACCCATGTAGCTCACGAGATGTTTTTGTCTCACGTACTCCTTGTTTTGTTTTGCTATGTACTCAGGTTCGGGATCGAAAGTTTAGGTACGCATGGATAGAGATGCGGGGCCTAGATTAGAAGAACACTAGATTGGATTTAGTCTTAGCTTGGTTATGATCTATTTTGTAACACCTACTTTTATACTCTGATTTCATACCAAGGTTTTTGTAAATCCAAATTTGAGGATGTTCTTCTATTTATAAAATGTTTTATTTTGGCCAATATTTTGTATTAAAATTTGAGGTGTTACAACTTGGTATCAGAGCTATAGTTTAAGTGAATTAGGTTGGATGACCATCCTAGTCTTAGACTGTAGTATTAGGAATATAAGATTCCTTAAGATCATAGGTTGACCTTGAGACTTTACATTAAGTTTAAGGTTGAACCTAGGGGACCGATGAAAATTTGATATGATCATGGATATTGAGTCTTATGCGACTATTGGGTTGTACACAAGGTACTAAATGTTTAATGTCTTTCGTATAGTCTTGATCGAAAGAAATGGTGAACACTCGTAGAAGTGGGAAAGCCCCGTAAAACCGGGAGGAGGAGATACCTCATGTAGAGGTTGAAGTTGAACAAGAAAGTCAACCGTCGATGCATCGGGTGGGTGAGTCGGAGGTCGGAGCTAATAGAACTCCGGTAACCATGGCGGATCTCCAAACTATTATCGATCAAATCAAGGGAACGGTGGCCGAAGAAGTGCACCGTATTATTGGAGACCGTGAAAAATCGGGTGGAGACCGTGAATCCGAGGCTAAATCGGATGAGAGAACCGGGGGTAGTGGCACCGGGGAGGGGAAATCCTCCACGGGTGGCCAAAGTGATGCTAGGGCTAGGCCCATTGTGAAAGAAGGTTGTTCATTTAAATCCTTCATGGCTTGTAAGCCAAATGTGTATACGGGTAGTTCGGACCCGAAGGTAACAATGAGGTGGGTCCAAGAAACCGAGAGGGTTATCGGTAGTAGCAAGTGTAAGGATGCCGATATGGTGACGTATGTGTCACAACTATTGAAAGAAGATGCTATGGTATGGTGGGATATCGTGTATGAGACCCTCGGGATGGAGGTGATTGAAAAGATGTCATGGGACGACTTTACCACGAGGTTGAAGAGAAAGTTTTGCCCCGAAAGGGATTTGGAGAAAATGCACGAGAAATTCTTGGCCCTTAAGAAGGGTGATATGTCGATTGAAGAGTATTCGAGAGAGTTCACGGGATTGCTCCCGTTTGTTGCTAAAACCTACTCGGATGAGAGGTTGAGAGTAGTTCGGTATGCAAGTGGGCTACCGTGGGATTACCAGTTGGAAGTTAAGAGGGCGGTCTCACTCGATGAGGCTATTAGTGCCGCCCGGGGTGTTGAGGAAGTAAATGAGGCACGGGTTGCCGAGAGGGCCCATGTGGGCGAGAAAAGAAAAGCCGAGAGCGGCTCTAGTTCGTTCAAGAAAGGGAAGTTCACTTCGAACTTCTCTAAGCAAGGTAGTGTTGGCTCGTGCAAGAAATGCGGGAAAAATCATACCGGCATATGCCGAGGGGAGCCGAAATCTTGTTTTAGTTGTGGGAGGGCGGGGCACATAGCCCGAGATTGTAGGGCCAAGTCGATGGCCGATGTTGAGTGTTTCTCGTGTCACGAGAAGGGGCACTATAGCAATGCATGCCCGAAGAAGGGGACCGAATCGATGGTGTCCACGGCTCAAAAGAAAGTGGAACCGGCTAAGGTGAAGGGGCGATCCTTCCAACTCACCCGAGAGGAGGCGAAGGAGGCACACGATGTGGTGTCAGGTACTTTATTCATTAACTCCTTGCCAACTCATATTATGTTTGATTCGGGTTCCAATTATTCGTTTGTGTCTTATGAATTCGGTTGTAAATTGAATGTGCCGTCCGAGATGTTAGATGAAGTTTATGAGATAGAGGTAGCCGACGGGAAAACGTCTATGGTTGAATGTGTTTATAGAAATTGTGAAATAGAAATAGACGGTAGAAGGTTTAAGGTAGATTTATTGCCCATGGGAATTAGGGCGTTCGATGTGGTTATTGGTATGGATTGGTTGGGTATGCACCAAGCCAAGATTTTGTGTGGAAAGAAAATTGTGTCGATTAGGACACCCGAAAAATAAGAAAGTGTATGTGTATGGGGAGAAACGACATCACATGCCTAATGTGATTACCGCCATTAAGGCGAGGAAAAGTATATCGAAAGGTTGTGCATCGTTTATTGCATATGTGTTAGATGGCCGAAAAGAAAAGAAGACGATGGATAATGTCAAAATTATTCGGGATTTTCCCGAGGTATTTCCCGATGACTTGCCCGGCTTGCCACCGGAGAGACAAGTCGAGTTTAAGATTGATTTAGTGCCGGGGGCGATGCCGATTGCTCGTGCTCCATATCGTTTAGCTCCCACCGAGATGCGGGAATTGATGACTCAATTGCAAGATCTGTTAGATAAGGGTTTTATTCGTCCGAGTTCGTCACCGTGGGGTGCACCGGTGTTATTTGTTAAGAAGAAAGACGGTTCGATGAGAATGTGTATCGACTACCGAGAGTTGAACAAGGTAACTATTAAGAACCGTTACCCGTTGCCGAGAATTGATGACTTATTCGACCAATTGCAAGGTGCTAGTTATTTCTCAAAAATTGATTTGAGGTCGGGTTATCACCAAGTTCGGGTGAAAGAAGGCGACACCGAGAAGACGGCTTTTCGTACACGTTATGGTCATTATGAATTTCTAGTAATGCCGTTTGGACTTACAAACGCGCCGGCTATTTTTATGGATTTGATGAATCGGGTTTGTAAACTGTTCCTTGGTAAGTTTTTGATCGTGTTTATTGACGACATTTTGATTTATTCGAAAACCGAAGAAGAACACGAAGGTCATTTGAGGCTTGTGTTAGATGTGTTAAAACGGGAGAAGTTGTATGCTAAATTTTCAAAGTGTGAATTTTGGTTGCGGGAAGTGCAATTCTTAGGTCACGTGGTGACGTGTGATGGTATTAAGGTTGACCCGTCCAAGAATGAAGCGGTGTCAAATTGGGAGCCTCCGAGGACTCCTACCGAGGTTAGAAGTTTCCTTGGATTAGCCGGTTATTATCGAAGATTTATACAAGACTTCTCGAGAATCGCGATCCCACTCACGAAGTTAACGAGAAAAAGTGAGAAGTTTGTGTGGGAAAAGAAGCAAGAAGAGGCGTTTAATTTGTTGAAGGAAAAGTTGTGTAACGTGCCGATTCTTGCATTACCGGATGGTATGGAAGATTTGTGGTTTATAGTGATGCTTCGAACCAAGGGCTCGGTTGTGTGTTGATGCAAAGAGGAAAGGTGATCGCGTATGCCTCGCGACAATTGAAAAATGCGGAATTGAGGTACACGACACACGACTTGGAATTGGCGGCGATTATATTTGCCTTGAAGTTGTGGAGGCATTATTTATATGGTACTCGGTGTACATTGTACACGGATCATAAAAGCCTACAATACGTGTTTACTCAAAAGGATCTTAATATGCGACAAAGAAGGTGGATCGAGTTGATAGCCGATTATGATTGTGAGATTGTGTATCATGCGGGGAAGGCGAATGTGGTGGCCGATGCCTTGAGCCGAAAGGTTTATGAGAACCCGAACCGAGGAATTTTATCACGTATAGAAGTCGTCTCGAGTATTATCGAAAGAATCAAGAGTGCCCAACGAGAGGTTATGGGAAAAGACGAGTTAAGACAAGAACGGTTAGGAAAGAACCAACATTTTCTCGAAAATGCACAAGGGTTGAAGACCGTGGGCGGTCGTATTTGGGTTCCTAAGTTCGGAGGTATCCGAAAAGAGTTGTTGCATGATGTGCACAAGTCGAAGTATTCGATCCACCCGGGAAGTACAAAGACGTACCAAGATATGAAACGGGTTTATTGGTGGCCCGGAATGAAGGCGAGAGTGGCCAAGTATATCTCTAAGTGTGCCACGTGTGCACAAGTGAAAGCCGAGCATCAAGTACCGTATGGGGTAGCTCAATCATTGGTTGTACCGGCCGGGAAGTGGGAAGACATAACTATGGATTTCATAGTAGGGTTACCGAAGACGAGTAGAGGTCACGATGTCATTTGGGTCATAGTTGACCGGTTGACCAAGAGTGCATTATTTTTAGCAATTCGGGAAACGTTGCCACTCGAGAAACTGGCTAAGTTGTATGTTGATGAGGTGGTTCGACTCCACGGGGTTCCGTTATCGATTGTGTCCGATAGAGACGCGAGGTTTACCTCGAGATTTTGGCGGTCTTTACAAGAAGAGTTGGGTACAAAGTTGCGGTTGAGCACGGCCTATCATTCGCAAACTGATGTTCAAAGTGAAAGAACAATTCAAACGGTTGAAGATATGTTGAGATCGTGTGTGTTAGACTTCGGTGGTAAATGGGATGAACATTTACCGTTAGTCGAGTTCTCGTATAATAATAGTTATCACTCGACTATCAAGATGCCGCCTTATGAGGCGTTGTATGGAAGAAAATGTAGAACTCCATCTTGTTGGTTGGAAGCGGGAGAGACGAAACTCACGGGTCCCGAGATCGTGAGAGTGACAAATGAAAAGATCGGTATTATTCAAACCAACATGAAAGTCGCCCAAGATAGACAACGAAGTTATTCGGGTTTGAAGAAAAGGCCATACGACTTGGATGTCGGTGATATGGTCATGTTGAAAGTGTCGCCTTGGAAAGGTGTGATGCGTTTTGGTAAGAAAGGAAAGTTAAGTCCAAGGTATGTTGGACCGTTTAAAATATTGAAACGGGTCGGGCTTCAAGCTTTTAAGTTGGAACTTCCATCCGAGCTTCAAGGTGTGCATGACACCTTTCACGTGAGTTACTTGAAAAAGTTTATCGGGGAAGTTGAAAATATTATTCTGTTGCAAGAGTTGCGGGTTGACGGCCCGAACCGGTTGATCGAGGAGCCCGAAGCTATATTAGAAACGAAAACAAAGAAGCTTCGGAATAAGGAGATCGAATTGGTGTTGGTCAAGTGGAAGCATTCACTTGGGCCGAATTTGACTTGGGAAGTTAAAGACGAGATTCGGAAGAGATACCCGGATTTCGTGAACTATGATGAGATTCCGAGGACGGAATCTTCTTAAGGGGTAGATAGTTGTAACGACCCGAAATTTGTAAATAAATAAATTGTACAAAAATATGATAAATAAGGATAAATCTTTTAAAGAACGTAGGAATTGGTTTCGTGTCGTTTGGAGACCGTACGAGAAAGTTATGGGCGAAACCGGGTCGAGACAAAGTTGGAAAAATGCAGCCCTGGCTGCATTGGAAGTTCGCGACGCGAACTTGTGGTAACGATCGGGAAGTCGGGCCAGGTAGTTTGGCTTTGGGCGCGAAGTAGTTCGCGTTTGGATTAGCGATCGCTAAGTTTGCGTACGATGTGCGGAGTTAGCGACGCGAACTAGTTCGCGTCGCGAAGTCTGGTCGAGCAGCATTAAAGACGGGTTGAGCTCATTTATTGTAAAGAAAAAACCCTAGTTTTCTCCCACTCGAGCTTGTGAACGATTTTGGGTGTAAACCATCTTTTGGAGCTGGTTTCTTCATCAAATCTTGTGATTCTTCACTCCTAGTTGAAGATTAAAGGTATATCTTCACTCCTTTGTAGTTGTAGCTTTAGATCTATGGGTTTAGAAGCTTGGGTTTGAAACCCTAGTTCTTGGGTTGGTGATTAATGGTTAAATAAATGGTGTATACACTTGATAGATGATATATTAACATAGAAAACAAGTGTATGATTTCGATTTGTAAGAATCTTTAGGGTTGGCTAAACCTAGGGTTTGGTAAATCACAATTTTTGGGGGAAATGGATTGATGGGTGTTATCTAGAGGTAGATGAACACATTGGTAATAGTTTGTGATGATGATCTTGTCGTGATAATTGTTTTAGACTTTCGGTGAAGTATTGAAGTGGACGAATTGTGAGCAAGGAACCGGCGGAAAGAATACGGTTGGAGCATTAATTGCTAAGGTGAGTACGTGTGGAATTTTCTGAGTACATAGCCCTTTTAAATATTTCATTAATTGTGTTACGGTCTATTTGCTTATATGTGTAGACTTATAGTATTTCGAGTTAGTGATAGATATTACCGATAATATTGGACTAACTTGCTTGATGATGAAAGCGATAGCAGAGAGCTAGATTGACATAACCATAGGGTTATGATGAGATTGAGATGATGTGATGATACGGGAGACTCCCCGATCATGAGGTGTGGATTGAGGGGCAGTTGGGATGGATTTCCCATCGACTCTTCCACGTTAGTAGTCTTACTCATTGGACGTATTCCGGTGGGCAAGGCAGGTATCGGTAGCGTGGGCGATCCTATTGCCGGTACCTTGTTTCTAGTTAGCTCGGGGGCGACCCGATAACTAGATATGTTTGTGATTCTAGCTAGTTCGGGGGCAACCCGATAGCTAGACGTGATTGCTAGGTAAGTAAGGTTGATAGGGTCACACTAAGGTGACTAGACTGGATAGTTGGATATATATAAATATATGTACATTGATTGGTTATATGAAATGTGACATTTCATTTTATAATCGGGTCTAAACCCATGTAGCTCACGAGACGTTTTTGTCTCACGTACTCCTTGTTTTGTTTTGCTATGTACTCAGGTTCGGGATCGAAGGTTTAGGTACGCATGGATAGAGATGCGGGGCCTAGATTAGAAGAACACTAGATTGGATTTAGTCTTAGCTTGGTTATGATCTATTTTGTAACACCTACTTTTATACTCTGATTTCATACCAAGGTTTTTGTAAATCCAAATTTGAGGATGTTCTTCTATTTATAAAATATTTTATTTTGGCCAATATTTTGTATTAAAATTTGAGGTGTTACAAAAAGCACCCTAAAATTTGTGTCAATATATAACCAAAACTTACATTGACACAAAACCTGATTCTGCAATGCAACTTCACCTTATGATCTTCAGCATACACCTTCTGACTTTTAATTCCACCTGTTTATTGAAATAATTTAAGAGCTAATAGATAGCACACACAAAAAAATTTAATTTGATAAAGACCCTGAGATCAATGAAAAATTTAACATCACTCTTCCTTTTATATATAATAGAGATATACCGACATAATTTAAATAAATAGATAGATTGTGCATATCTTGTAAATTTTAGAAGTTTGTTATGTTTTGTACCTTATATATATTCATCAATAAGATCTCTCATAATCAAGAGAGCATTAAACCCTAATATGGTATCAGCCTAAAGTCTTTCCTGGCACCCTAATTTTTTCGTCCGGCCGCCTTCATCTTTTTTCGGTCGACTGCTCTCTACGATCTCACCATGGCCGGCGACAATCCTTCCCCAGATGCTCCCCTGCCTCTAGCTACGGTTCTCCACATGATCAATATCAAGTTATCTTCGACCAATTATCTACTTTGGAAGAAGCAGATGATTCCGTTGCTCGCCTACCGGCATCTAACCGGATACATCGATGGCTCTATTGAGTCGCCGACGCCCACTATTGCTTCTGGTTCCACGACTGCCCCTAATCTCGCTTATTCTGCTTGGGTGGCAGCGGACCAGCGCACCCTCATCTTACTTCAATCGTCCTTGAGCGAAGAAGCCATGGCAGAAACCATCGGCCACGACACTGCTCGTGCCGTATGGATCGCTCTTACGAACACGTATCACAATAAAAATAGCCATTACGACATTTTGATAATACATGTTGATAATAATAAAGGATTTGTAAAGTTCGTTTGGGCAATCTGTATCAAGAGACGACTATTCACTGTCAAAATGAAATCATACAACACTATTTTTACAGGCTAGTAACAAATTTAGTAACCGATGTATCCATTAACAAAATATTTAATTCAATCCATTATAACCGAAATGTGTTGATGATCACTATTTAATTCTTTCTATTTCTAACCGGCCTATTAATGTTAAATGGCTTAGAAAGGTAGCGAAATATCTAAATCACGTCTCATATTCTTGGTAATATAGGACTAAATTGAATGTTTGGGCTTTTAATGTCATTATATGGGTCTTTATTGCATTGCAATAGAAAACGTGGCCCCATCTCACAATTACCTAATTTAATGATTTGGTAATATTTGGGTTTAAACTGATAATCCTTAATTTCACATTCATGCCCACGTCTTTTGTATCCTTCCCAAGTCATGAGGATTAAATATTCAGCAATCTACATGGCGTTCGAGTTGGCAGTATATGTGGCATGCAAGCTTACATGGCGGTGACATGCTATTATGACATGACTTTAAGTTTTCAAAAAAACCTTCTTTTATTGCATTGCAATAGAAAACGTGGCCCCATCTCACAATTGCCTAATTTAATGATTTGGTAATATTTGGGTTTAAACTGATATAATCCTTAATTTCACATTCATGCCCACGTCTTTTGTAACCTTCCCAAGTCATGAGGATTAAATATTCAGCAATCTACATGGTGTTCGAGTTGGCAGCATATGTGGCATGCAGGCTTACGTGGCGGTGACATGCTATTATGACATGACTTTAAGTTTTCAAAAAACCTTCTTTTATTATGTAATAGAGATTATACAATAGTAGTTCAATAAATCGTTAATTCACTGTTCACATAAACTTGACAGAAAACAATGACGCCGTTAATTATTTGTTACTAGATATTGAAATATACAAGTGGTTAGATGAACTAACAAACGAGCTAGCTACTCGTGTAATAAGAGCATTTCTCTCAAAAAGAATGGGGGAGGAATTACTTTCGAGCTTCTGGGCTGAATGGAATTTAAGTCATGGTTGAAGAGCGTATAGGCACTACGTCCCATGTAAACTTTACTCCAGTTTGACTCCTCTAGTTCTGTCTTGCCTCGTTTTATGTATCCTAGGGACTTTTTTTTTTTTTATTTGCGTACTAAAAGGCCATCTCTGCCGGAACTTAGTAAAATCTCAACTGTACCTTTCTTCTAGTCTTTGACATTAAGTCAAGGATCGCAAAGGATTCAATTCAGCTTGGGACGCGGCATTCCTACGACTACCTTATAAACGAACGCTTCTGAACGAGGCAGTCCGCCAGACAGAACATGCAAGTGGTGAGAAAGAGAAAGGAAGCCAATCCGCATGCTCCATCCATCTCTATTAGTTCCAGAAATAGACAAAGAAGTTCAGCTGGGTCCTACTCCCTATTTACCAGCAATGGAACGGGACAGTCATCCGAAAACGAGAAAATAGAGGTGCCGTCATTTAAAAAATTTGTATTATTATCAAAAATGTTTTCTCATAAAGATTCAATTTTTTTGAAAAATGATCATAGAGAGAGAGGAGTAGGATCGTGTAAGGACTCAAATTTTAATGATAACTGTAAGGGCAAATCTCAAACAATCATTTAATTTTTTTGTATTATTATCATCTCTTTTTGAAAATGATCCAATTTCTTTTATATGATTGGTTGAGAATTGTGCTCGCAGTCTTCACCGACTTTTATTCGGTTCGGTTTTCAGACCGAGCTTACCCCTAGGTGAATTTATTTTAAAAGAAAGAGCCAATTAAATAGATGAAAAAAAGTCTAATTTAAGCCTTGAACTTGGGTTTTAAAGAAAGAAGGTGATGCCAACTAGGTCTGTAAACGAACCGAACGAACACGAACGAGGCCTTGTTTGTGTTCGTTTGTTAAGGAAAAAATGGGTTCGTGAACGGTCACGAACACTTATCGAACGGAATTTTGTGTTTGTGTTCGTTTGTTAAGAAAATTTAGTGTTCACGAACGGTTCGTGAACGAAAGTAACAAACACAAACGAACATAAACAAACACAAATGTACACGAAACAAATACAAACAAACGAACATAAACAAACACAAACGTACACAAACAAACATAAACAAACACAAACGAACATAAACGAACACTAACAAACGAACATAAACAAACGAACACGAACGGATGTTCACGAATTGATGTTCACGAACGTAAATGAACGAACGGGCTTTTGTTCGTGTTCGTTTGTTTAACTAAACGAACACAAAATATTGTTCGTGTTCGTTTGTTTAGTTAAACGAACGAACATAAACGAACTCCCGCCGAACGGTTCGCGAACGGCTCATTGAACGTTCGGTTCGTTTACAGGCCTAATGCCAACCAACCACAACCAATCAAGACCACTTTAGATAATAAAAATAAATAAATACATTTCATATACCAAAAATACATGCTTTACATACAACGCGCGGACATTTTACACTTGTTACCAAACATATGTCAAAATAAAAATAAAAATGATATGCTTAAAGAAAAATAGTGGATCAGACATGTCAACTGATCATATGGATAACGGCACAAGTAGTCACAAATAGTATGTATCTATACTGGGTGTTGTTTTTTTAAATGAGTGATGATTCTTATATGGCAATTTTTATCTATACAAAACAATTTAAATAAATGATAATAATATTATTTTTTCCTTTTTACCACATTTTAATGTAAAACTATTCTTTCGGATAAAAAAAATACTCTTTGGGGTGTTTGGGAAAGCTTATTAAGGGACTTATTAGCTTAATAAGCCCAAAAAAGCTTGAATAACCAGACTTATTAAGCTAATAAGCTCCTTTGATAAACTTTCTCAAACATGCCCTTAATCAACTCGCTTTTTAAATGAACCATCTAGAGATTAATTACAACTTTCTTTAACCCGGTTAACCTGGCGGTTCAACGGGAGACCCGTGTAAGAGGGTGGATCAAAACTCACTGTTTTCTTCTTAGTATCAATCGACACGGTTCGACCCATTCGGGTATTTTATGAAAAGTGGCGACCCGGCATACGACCCGATCTAACACAAAACCTAAATATCATGGAGTCTAACTTTTCAGTTTTCTGATTCTCACATTCTTCTGTTTCGATTTCTCATCCAAACGTATTAATATCTGTTTCAACTAATTAGTGACCTAATTAAATTTTGTCTCAACTACGATTTCTATTTGTATTTGTATTCCGACTAATTAGGGATTTAATTAATTCATGTTTCGACTTGTGTGATGCAGGAACTAACGGGTGCAGCTGCTGTTTTTGAAAGTGGGGATTCATGTGATGAGCTTTGTCATGATAAATAGATGATATAATATTTCTGTCAGTTACGTATCTTGCATTTACAGGAGAAAAGCGATTTTTTAAAAAAAAAATGGGTTTTACAAGAATATTGTATCCCGCCGAGTAATATCCCGGATTTTAAAACATTGCTAATTACTTTACAAAATAGTTGATTATGTTATTGTGAACTTTGGAAAAAAAATGAATCCTTTATACTATCTCCAAATGAAAATAAGTTATACACTTCCAATTTAGGGGTGGAACAAAATAAGTGATACACTTTTAAAATTTACCTTATTTGGTAAAAAAGTGGGACTATGTCTCCACTAACTATCTACTTTAATAAAGTGAAATTACCCTTTTACTCTTACTTTTACTTTTAAATATCATTAATATCACTTTATTAAAAAAGTGAGACTTATTCTCAACTACTATCCATTTTAATCTATCTTAAACGACTTTTTAATCTTTTGTCTCAAAATCCATATTTTCGACCAATTTTATTTAACTTAAAAGGGTATCAAGAAACCTAAAAGGCTAAAACTGGTGATTGATGTGAAAAAGTTAAATAAAAGTGAGTGCAGTGGCTTACCCAATGGAGTTAAGCTATAAAGAGAAGAAGTTTAATTGACAACTAACCCAATATATTTACTTTTAACAAAAAATGCCCCATAAGCCCAATTTTCTATTTCCAAATGAACTCAGCTAGTCAGCTATGACCAACAAGCCCAACTTATCTATTTCCATTTTCCAGTTTAATCGTGTTGCATCTAAAGTCTAAACTATTAAGCCCACATGACTTTGTAGACGAGCTTATACTTTAAAAGAGACATTTTCGAAACATTAGTAAGTTGTTAGGGTTGTTTTTATAGTTTGTAGTTAAAAGTTATTGAAATCATGCTATTTAACAAGGACCTATTAATAATAAATAAATAATAACAAAATGCCCTATTATTATATGTCACCTTATATAATAACAATAAATAGGCCATTTACATTTACGTAATTCAGATAGATTTATATAATATGTCAATTTACATTTACGTTACGAGAGGTAATTTGTACATGGAATTATCTTTATCTTACATGAGATTATTTAAATAAATAAAAACTCTCTCACATACCTAAGTTTTTATTTTCTTTTTTGTGACAAATTTACTCACATAAATTTAAAGACAAAAAGTTAGTTAGATGCGCATAACTACAAATCAGCTTCCTAAACTTATATACTAAAACAAGAAACGTCGATGACAATTTTCTATAGTCATTTTAATTTATCCAACCAAACAGAATATGTTTCAAATACTTTTTCAGTTAGATCTATTTGAAGCAATGGTACACAAAAACATGAAAAACAAAATTTCAGGAAAACCTATATATACTATGACAATGCATCCTCATGTACAATTCAAATATAACAACAACAATGATACTTAGGTAGCGTTTGGTATGTGGTAATGAAAGTCGGAGTGGAATGAACTATTACAACCGAATAATAAAAAACATGTTTGTTTACAATATATTAATTGAATAGCCAATTACGTACGGAATGCAATTCCCTCTAAAACTGCCATTTTGATTCATTAGGTTCCCCATGTTTTCATTTCATTCCATCTTGGAATGGAAGCAAAATTACATAAAAACCCCTTTAAACTCCCCACTCTTTTCTAATTAACCGTCCTATCCACTACACTTTGAAATGATTTTCTTCAAGTGCATCATGTTTTTGTATACTGGTATCATTTTTCTTTGTTATATCAAGATTAAAGTGAACTAGATTTGATTATTTAGAAAAACATGTTTGGATTTTAAAGAAACGTTAGGTTAATTTTTCTTCATCAAGCATACAAAGTTTTTTAGTACACAACTTTTATTTCTCAAAAATTATTATTTTACAAAATTATTTATTTTTTCTAACGAGTCTATTCTTTATTTTTATATTTTTATACTGAAGAATACTAGTCGTATTTTGAAATACACTTGGTCCAAATTAAGGCATGTAAGAAAAAAAAAATTCTACATCTTCTGTAAAAAGACATCTCGAAGGAGATGATGAAATGGCTAGAAAAAAGAATTAAATATTTAAATGTCAAGTCGCCTCTTTTTATATTATTAGGGTATTTTGGTCATTCTTAATAATTTCATTTCATTCAAATATAATAGCCAAACATGTCAATGGAATGATGATAATGACCTATTCAATTACCACCTTTATTCCATTACTTCTTCCATTCCATTCAGCTTAACCAAACAGACCCTTAGGGAATGTTTGGTTAGATCGGAATGGAATTAGTAAGGAAATGGAATTAATTATTGATGGCAATGGACTATGTAATGGAACCACCCATTCTTTTCCGGGAACGTGTTTGTTTTGTTTTACTATTATTGAAATGGAATGATATATATTTAACTAAAAGACTATTTTAACCTTCAGTTACTATTTTCTTCACCACCTTCTTTTAAACACTTATCTACATTAAAACCAAAATTATTTTATTTTGTTATTAATTAATCCATTGATATTGAAAACCGGACCAAAAATGAAATTGAGTTGCTGCGTGCAACAAATTAATGGGGATGGAAGTGATATTCTGATTGGGAATGAAACAATAACATAATATTAACAAGTAATGTAAGGTCCGCGCTTCGCTGCGGGTGCTCGGAATTACATTACTTATCCATTTAGTTTTAAAATTACAGATAATAAGAGATTCCGTAACACTTACTTATTTGTTTATTAGTTGTGAGTCATTAGAGAAATTTAATCTATGTAACTTTTCTGTTTATATTATTTTATTATTATGAATTTGTAATAAAATTATTAGTTTTAATAATTATGAATTAATATACTTGATTTGCACGTTGTTGCGGGTTTTAAAATTTTTATTTTGAGATGTGGGTATGGATTTTTGATTTTGTTCAAATTTGTTTTTTTTTATTAAGTCTAAATATTAAACTATTTGTGTTCTTACATTTATTAAATATACTCCTACTCATTAAGATATAAATAAATTAAGATATAAGAATATTCATACGATTTCGAAAGTTTTGTTAAATAAAACATATTTGATAAAAGATCGTAATTTTATATTATCTATGCTAGCTCTTAGTAATTAAAAGAATTCTTTATTTGTATACTGATAAATATAATTTTCAATAATTCAAGTTAAAATAAGAGATTTATTATTAAGATTTTTATGCAAAGAGTCAAAGACATGCTTGCGTCTAAAAAAAAATCCAAAAATAAAAAGTATTGTAATCCAAAAAAAAATCCAAAAAAATCCAAAAATAAAAAAATCCAAAAATAAAAAGTATTGTAATCCAAAAATCCAAAAATAAAAAGTTTTGTTTTTCTCAAGATTTTGTGTTATAATTTTGGGAGCTAGTTGTCATAGAGCAATTTTTATCTATTTAGAGTAATTGAATGCCAAAAGATAATTATGTTATTCCTTTTCTTTTACCACATTTTGCATTTCAGTCTTCTACTAAGAACATAATTGTATTTTGAAATAAAATTGTTTTGTATGAATAAAAAATACTTAAAAGAATCAGCTCCATATAATATTAGATCATCAACTTGTGTATAAGCTTTAACAACTTGTATTGATGGAGCTGATATTCTGCATGTTTTTTTATTAGAAATAATTATCAAAATAACCAAAAATAGATTTCTTTTTCCAAAATAGAGTTGTGCGATTTGAATTTCTCAAAATAGACAGTACACCTTGATACTTTTTGTGCAACTCTGGAATTTTTCCGTTACCGAGGTACGACCAGAGCATATTTTTATGCAACTAGACTATTTTTGCGACAATACTTGTCATATTTTGTGTGGAGCCACACAGGTCGCACGGTCGAACAATCTATTTTGATAAATTTTGAAGTGAAGTGTTTTTTTTTTTAATTTTGTATTTTACTAGGTTTATTTCTGAAAATCATCAATTATAAATTTTTATAATTGTTATTTCGAAACAACTAAAGTAGATATCAACGTATACCGAAGAATATGATACGCTGAGGTCGGGAACTTGGAATGCTATATTCTACTTTTCTTTTTACAACAATTTAACGAGGCAACTTCATTTTGTAACAACTTTATATATATATCGTCGAGATTTAGAATAAGAATTTAAAAAGCTAAGATAAATAGAACTCAATACTCCAAGTTGCGTTTGAGTCAATGTTGGGCACTATAGCATACTTCATTCAATTGGGAAATTGTGTGGTGATTTCTTATTTTGTCACCCGTTATTCTCAACCCTACATCAACCAACGTCTTTTAATATACTAGGGACAACACTAAACATTAATTTGTCTTGTTATAGTTAAGACTTAAGACAATATAAATCTTCTAATAGTTTTATATTCTGAATTTTAATTAAAATATACGTTTTAAACGTCTTAGGTCACATTTTCCCCATTTATGAAGAGCATATATTCGGAACAATTGAGACAAATGCCACCTAATTTTTATTACAAGTTTTATAATTTATGGCTAACGATCTAGAAGGGTTTGTTTTTACCGTATATCCGAGAACAATTAGTCATTGATAATCCAAAATTTATAGTATTACCACCATATTTATAGTATTACTCACTACAGTTGATGTTCAACTGAGCAAAGAGAGTTGCAGATGCTATTCTGTATGTGATCTCAAACTCTAAGTTCGTAACACATTACTCATTAGTATCCTAAAAAGGTAAAAAAACCATTAGAGTAAAGTGCGTGTCGAAAACAAAATTAGCAAAAAGAACTTGAAAGTTAACAGATACAACACGTGCTATTAGTGACACAATGAAACCATGAGTTGATTAAACCATATATATTACTCTAGTCGCATATGTGGGTGAAATGTGAAATTGACACATTGAATGATCGAGTCCAAAAGCATATTATCTCGAACCTAGATGACCAATTACAGACATACTTCTAGTGATTTATTTTTTGGTCAAAATATATTTTAATACCATCAACTTGGTTGACCGAGTCTTTTACTATCTTGAATGTGCAGCATGATACGCTGAACTTGACAAAATGACCGATTTAATATCCTAACTCATTAATTTAATCACATTTTCTTACTTGTCTTACTTTCGTCAGAGTTTTTAATGGACTAAAAAAATATATGTTTGTCTCAATATATTGAGATCATTAGCAAATCACGTGATGATCAAATTAATGAGTCAGTGCAGTAGATCGACCATTTTGTCAAGTTCAGAATATCATGATGCACATTTAATAGATCAGTATAGTAGAGAATTCAATCAACTAAGTTTAAAGTATTAAAATGCATTTTATCTTCTTTCTATATGTATTTTCGCATATGTGTAGTTTTTGTTTGAGAAAACTGACTATGACCCTAAACTCCACCATGTCAAACAAAAATAATTCACATTGGGTTGACACGGAATATAGTAAGATTATAATGAAATTACATAGAAGTATAACAATGTTAGCATATGTTTGACTTTACAATAAGAAAGTCAAAAGGTGCGTTTTTGAGTCTATAATGTAGCAAGATCACACGTAGTAAGAGTGAGGCTAAACAGAAGAAGCACAGTTTTTAATAAGCATGCCTACCACGTGAAACATATATTTATAAAATTTAATTTCTTTGCGGAAAAACAGTCAATTTTGTTCCAATAAAAAGTAAAAACCAACTACAATTAGACTTGTATTTTTTGTTCAATTTCAAAATCATTATGGTCGTTGACAATTGTTAATATAATATATGTGGATTATGAGAGTACTTTAAAACGATTGTGTAATTTGAGCCATACACTCTAATTTGAAAACTTGATATGAAGCCGAATGATTAGTGTTGGATCTATACGGGTTCAAGTCATAAATGTGTTTATCTGACTAAACTATTTAATAAACGGCCTATATTAGATCCGATTTTTGATAAATAGGTCATCATGTTTAATTAATAAAATATAATTTAAATTCATCATGCTTATAACCCAATTATAACTTGTTTACCAGTTTAGTCTGTTTACAACATGTTTAACCCACAAAATTGTTTAAATTGATGGGCAACATGTTCCAATTTGATCATATCATCAACTCTATTAGTTGAGCGAGTCATGTTCTGGTTGAGCAATGCTAACTCTTCATCCCGAACTGACAAGAATTGACACGCTACTAGATAACGTAAACGGATAAAGTGTTTGTTTTCTTTTAAATTAATTATAAACAATATTAGAAGATGGGAATTTGTTATAAATTAGATATGATTATGAAAGGCGATTTTTAGGGTTTGACAGCGGCGTAATTTTCCGGTTGTTTGGTTCTCGTTTTCCGGTGGTTTCTGTTCCGACTCTCTCCTAATCGTGGGGAGGGGGGGGGGGGGTAGGGTTTGGGTTTTCGATGAAAAAGTATGATAAAAATTGGCAGTGGGCATTCACGACACGAAGAGAGGAATTAGATCTTAAGAGAATTGCTACGTCATTTTATGTGACGAACTTTCCGACTGCTTGGGATACAAGGGAATTATGGAAGGCCATGCAAGTGTATGGGTCGGTAGCGGACGTTTTCATCCCGAGAAAACTATCAAAGATTGGAAGGCGGTTTGCTTTTGTGCGTTTCATTAGGGTTGTTAATGTGGATACCCTACTTGAGTGTCTTAATGTTGCATGGTACGGTAATTTTCACCTTTTTGCTTCTATTTCTAGGTTTGATCGTAAACCCCGATTGGATCAGCCAATAGAGGTGGATCGAAAATATGAACAAGTGGTAAGTAAGCAAAGGAATGTTGAGAAAGGGGTTAAATTTTCGGATTTATTTAAAAGTAAGGCGAACCAGGGTGCTAAGTCTGATGTGCATCACGTGGTGAAGCCTAATTCGCAGCAGGCTGTGATCAAGCCTAATGTGGTGAAAACGGGTGAAAAACAAGATCGTGTTAATGGTAGAGAAAAGGAGGTCGTGAAGAAGAATAAACTGATAAATTTGGAGAAGAAGGATATTATGCCCATTAATGATGATGGCACTATTTTGGTTGGCAAGGTTCGTGAACTCTCGTTGATTGAAAATATCAAAGTGGTGTGTGCGAAAGAAGGGTTTAATAATGTTGATGTTCAATATATTGGGGGCTCATGGGTTTGGATGGAGTTTGAATCCAAAGTGGCGTGTGAAAAGTTCAAGCTCCATAAAGATATGCAATTCTATTTCATTCAACTTCAGATGTTGGATGAGACCTTTGTTATCGATAACAGGATTATTTGGGCCCGTATTGACGGTCTCCCGTTGCTCGCAGGTACTCTTAATTCTATAAAAAAAAAATTGTTCAAGGTTGGGGTGAAGTTGTGTTTGTTGATGGCGAGGAAAATGAAGGTGGAACGGGGAAAGTTTGCCTTAAAACAAAAATTGGTAGTAAAATTAATGAAGAAGTGGAGGTCATGATTAATAATGTTGTTCATAAGGTGTGGGTTTATGAAATTGCATTATGGTTTCCGGTTATTCAAGAGGTGGATGTGGAGAGTAGGGATGGTGACAATAATTCGGTTACAAATGATGGTTCAGAGGAGGATCGGGAGTTGGAGGCGGATGAGGCCGATGATGGTCTTAACAGTGACGGTGATATGTTTGTCACTGATCATGGTATTCCGAAGGTGGAGGTGCAACATAATGGGGGTGTTTGTAATGATAATGAGAAGGAGGTGGTGCAACAGAATATTCATAATATAGAAGTGGTGCAAAATGTGTGTGTTGATAGAGTGGAAACGTTAGGGGGGAAGGAAGATTCTTTGTCTAAACCCCCGGGGTTTGAAAAGAAACCGGATGTGGTGGTGGAAGAAGATGCGGTCGAAGTTAATAAACCGGATTCTCTTGATTCTTGCCCCGGTGTGATTAAGAAAAATATGAAATCGGTGTCCTTAATTGATGATTTGGAAAGATATATTGCGATTGGCCACACATTGGGTCATGACATGAAAGGGGTTCAAGATTCGCTTGAAGGTATTATTAGTAGTATTGGAGAAGAAAATGGTAGATTATGAATATTTTTGTCTCTGAATACGTGTGGTATTGGCGATGTTGTGAAGCGAAGGCGAATTGGTGTGATATGTAATACCAATAAGATTTCGTTTTTAGGAATTCAAGAAACAAGGGTGACTAAGATTGATTTATTTATGATTAAGCAGTTGTGGGGAAATATGTCATTTGATTTTGCTCTGAGTAGTGTTGTGGGGAATTCTAGTGGGATTTTGTCGGTGTGGGATCGCTTCTTTTTGAGAAATCCCGCATCGTGAGTTTTCGGTATGTTCTTTTTGTTTATGGGGAATGGAGAATGCATAAAATGAAGGATATTATGGTGAATGTTTATGCACCTCAAAGCAACGTTGATAAACGTGAGTTGTGGAATTTTATTACCGAGTACATGGGGGTTAATGAAGGGAATTATATTATGCTTGGGGATTTTAATGCCGTGCGTAGTGAAGATGAGAGGTGGGGGTGCCGTAAAGATGATAGGGAAATCTCAGACTTTAATAGCTTTATTAGCTCGTCTGGAATTGTTGAAGTTCCCATGGTGGGGTCGGCTTACACTCGCTTAAGTTCAGATGGTCGCAAAATGAGTAAGCTTGACCGGTTTTTTGTGAATGAAGGTGTTTTGGAGGTCATTTCTGATATGACTTCTAAGGTTTTGAATGATGTTGTGGCAGACCATAGGCCAATTTTACTTTGTCAGGAATTAGTTGACTATGGTCCTCAAGTATTTCGTTTTTTTAATTCTTGGATGGACGAAGATTCGTTTGAGGAGATGGTGGTTAGGTCGTGGTCCATGCCTTTGGTGAACTCGAGTTCTTCTTCTTTTATGGTGTTCAAAGATAAGTTGAAAAGGTTGAAAGATCAATGTAGAATGTGGTGGAAGGATAAGAAGGGTACGCATATTGATCAACGTAAGTCTTTAATGAGTATTATTTTGATGATTGAAACTAAGTCGGAAAATAATTTAGCTACGGAGGAAGATTTGGTGCAAAGGCAACAAGCGAAGTTAGCTTTATACAAGCTAGATGAAAAAGTTTGGAAAGATCTGTCTCAGAAAGCGAAAATTAAATGATGTATCGAAGGCGATGAAAATTCAAAATATTTTCATGGTATCATAAATAGTAAACGACGTCATGCGTTGATTAGAGGTGTTAAAAAAGATGGGTCTTGGATTGATAAGCCTTCGGAGGTTAAAGATGTTTTCTTTAATCATTTTGTCGATAAATTTAAACGAGTCGCGGGTATTATGGTGGCTTCAAGAAGTGATAAATTTAAATCATTATCGGACCTTGAGTCGACGTCACTAGTTAGCCCGATCACGATGTCCGAGCTCAAGGTTGCGATGTGGAGTTGTGGCAATGATAAAGCTCCCGGTCCGGATGGGTTTTCGTTTGCGTTTATTTAGAAGTATTGGGATTTATTGAAATCTGACGTTATCAACTTCGTTAATGAGTTTATGGCTACAAAGTTTATTCCGTCCGGGTGTAATTCGTCTTTTATTACGTTAATTCCAAAGGTAATTAATCATTTGTCGGTGAATGATTTTAGACCGATTAGTCTTATTGGGGTGCAATATAAAATTATTGCGAAGGTGCTAGCAATTCGGTTGGCAGGTGTTGTTGATTCTATTGTTAGTACGGAACAATCGGCGTTTATTAAGGGGCGTCAAATCTTGGATGGTCCAATGATCGTGAATGAAATTATTGCCTGGTTTAAGAAACGTAAGAAGAGTATGATGGTGCTTAAAATTGACTTTGAAAAAGTGTATGATTCGTTGAATTGGGATTTTCTTGATAGGATGATGGAGTTTATGGGTTTTCCAGTTATTTGGCGAGATTGGATCATGGCAATTCATAAGTCGTCTAAGGCGTCTATTTTAATTAATGGTAACGCTTCTAAAGAATTTAATCTTTGAAAGAGGTCTTCGTCAAGGTGATCCTTTATCGCCTTTCTTATTTATTATCGCTATGGAAGGGTTGCATATTGCTATGGAGGAAGCTAAGTCTCAAAACTTCTTTAAAGGTGTGAATATTACTTCTTTGTCCATTTCGCACCTGTTGTTTGCTGATGATTTGATTTTTATGGGAGAATGCTCGGCAAGTAACTTGCATCAATTGTTAATCATTTTACATTTTTTCCATGGCGTCGGGGTTGAAAATAAATATGAAAAAATCTTTCTTATATGGCGTGGGGGTGAGGGAAGAAGATGTTCGGGTTATGGCGAACTTGTATGGTGTTTCGCATGGCTCTCTTCCTTTTATGTATTTGGGTCTTCCGGTGGGAGCTTGTATGACTAGAAGGCGTAATTGGGAGGTCTTGATTGATAAGTTTAAGAAGAAGTTGTCCCAGTGGAAGGTTAACACTTTATCGATTGGAGGTAGATCTACTCTGTTAAAGTCGGTGTTGGGGGGTATGGGTATCTATTTTTTGTCGTTGTTTGTTCTTCCGGGGGTCGTGGAAGCTTGTTTAGAAAAGTTGAGAGCTTCCTTTTTTTGGAGTGGGACCGATATTAAACGAAAAATCCATTGGGTTAAGTGGGATGCGGTCTTGGCATCTCGTCAAAACGGGGGTCTTGATATTGGAAGCTTACATGCTTTTAACATTGCTTTATTATTAAAATGGGTGTGGCGATTCTTTACTAATGGCACGATGTTATGGGCCAAGGTGATTAAAGGTATTTATGGAGATGGTGGCGGGTTGGGGTTAACTGACCAACGAAGATCGGTTGCTACTCCTTGGTCGTATATTCTTAACATGATTCGGATATTTAAAAATAGGGGTATGGATTTCTTATTGAATTTATAAAAAGCTTGTTGGAGATGGGACGGATACACGATTTTGGTTAGATCCATGGATTACGAACGTACCGCTTGCTTCTCTTTTTCCTCGTGTGTATGTGCTCGAGGTTCAAAAGGAGTGTATGGTGGTGGATAGAGTTTCAAATAATGTGTTGAGGTGGAATTGGTGCCGTACCATTAGGGGTGGGAGAGAAGAAGCTACGGTGTGTGAGATTAGCCGGTTAATTCAAGGTTTTGTGTTAACTAATGGAAGGGATAGATGGGTGTGGGATATTGGTAATGATGAAGGGTATGAGGTTAAAAATACTAGAAGATGGCTCGATAATATGTTGCTCCCGGCCTCTAATTTACATACGAGATGGAACTCTCTCGTGCCTCGTAAAGTTAATATTTTATATTGGAAGATTAATTTAAATCGAATGCCTGATAAAGTAAATATGTCGCATAGAGGTATTCGGTTTGAGAATTTTCATTGTGTTATGTGTGGTGAAGGTGTGGAGGATGTTGACCATATTTTTTGGTCCTCCTCGGTTGTGAAGCAAATGTGGCGGAGTATTGGCAGGTGGTTGCAAGTTCTGGATGTGCATGTTGATACGCTTGATGAGTGTTTGTCGAGGCTTGATGAAAGTTTGTTGAATAGCAAGGCTAAGATCATAAGTGAAGCGGTTATTTTTACAACGTTATGGATTATTTGGCGCTATAGAAATGCTAAGACTTTCAATGATCGAACAGCTAGGAGTAATTTATTGGTTGATGCTGTTAAAGAAGTTGCTTATATGTGGATCTATAATCGGAAAGTCAAGTTTAGAGTTACTTGGGCCGAATGGCTTATATTACCTTGTAACTAACTATTTGAATTGTTTTTTTTCTAGCTTTATGCTAGTTTTTTAAGTTTAATTCAATAGCCGTTTCAAAAAAAATATTAGAAGATGGAGAGAAACAAAGCATTGAGACCGGATCAAATCCCCGTTGAAGTGTGGCAGTGACTCGATAAGAAGGGGGTCACATTGCTGACAAACATTTTCGACAAGATTTCTCCCCGCGGTTTGTTTACTTTTTTTCACCATATTATATATATTTATTGTCATATACCGTTGGTTCTTGTTTTTAACGTTGAAAGGTCACATTCACCGTATCATACACACCATCTTTTTCACTCTGAATCTTTTTGTTATAGTCAAGAACAATGTGATTTTGACAACTCAACCTCTATTTACAAATTTCCACAATCTGAAAAGAAAAAAAAAACGGTCGTTAATTAACAAAAAGAAGAAAACAAAAATAAGAGGAAGAAAAAACACTGCATCCTGTATACTTCAATTATTGTCATTCTTACAAAAAATATTAAATTAAAATTAAGAGACATAGCATAAAATTCTCTAACAAAATGTAGATTGACAGATAAACTCTAACTCCGGGTGCCTTTGGCACTAGGCCACTAGCCGTAATCCACCGACAATGACTAGCTCTGACAACTCTCTTAGCTCATTGGGACACCAACTGAATCGAAACTCAAACTGCGGACTATTTATTCCTCAAAACTTCTTCTGTGGACCCACGAGTTTTGTTGGATGCTACAATCTTGGAATTGTCACCTTTTGGAATGTTGCAATCACTAGGGTACAAGGTTGATGGACCGAGAAAGTATAGAACGATCGTGCATTATTGTGGTCTCTCAAAAGGGCTCAAATACCACTGTCATTTCTAAAAATTTCGTGTTAGAAATTCTAGACTCTAAAAGTTTTTTTTTGACATTATTACTGCGGTTTCTAAAGGTAAATACCAAACGGATGATTTCCCTTATCAGATAAGCACAATTTTAATCAAATTCTGAGTTTTTGAAGTTCAGGGTGTAAGGTCGTTGTTTGGGTGAAATCATATATTTGGAGGCACATATGTTAATTTAGAATTTCTAGTCCGCCTTATTTTCAGGAAAGAACCATTTAATTTTGTAACGCTTAATCCAATTTATTAAATATATGATAATACTATTAAAGGTTTATTTCTTATTTTTTTTAATTTATTTTACTTTTGAGATGAAATGTCATTTCTAAAAACTATAAATTAGAAAATGTATATAAACTAGGAGAGATGTTGCAGGGATTTTCACACATAGTACAAAGATGATTTAATAAGAGGTTGTAGTTTGGTTAATTTTCAATCTTTTATTACTGGTTCAAATTCGTATGTATGTAAAAAGGCTCAATTTATGTGCTTATTAGTTAATTTTTGAAAAGTTAAAAGTGAAGGGCTAGTTAGCTATTTTCCAAAAGTTCATAATTGTAGGCAAAAACAAAATGAGGGGAACTGCCTTGCCATGATACGCCTTGTAGTAAAGCAAGTGCCTTTAAAAACAGGCACAAACACATTATTCTTTTTTTTAAACGACAAATGATCGATAGAATATAAGCATATTCGTTATATTCTAACGAGTGTGCCGTGTTCGAGCTCCTTTGCAGGGTAAACTCAGCCCTCATAAGGATCTACAGAGGAAAAAACTCTCACCATAACATATGTGAATAAAACTCATTAATCAATACAACTGAGTTAGACATCATTTACTAAACACATTATCCACTAACCAAAGTTGCTAAATGTTATTACTACAATTATTAACTTTTAATATATTTAGAGACCTAGATATATTTTTTCTTTAGGTGCCTTACATTAATTTTGGAGGCGAATTTCCTGCTAAATTTTTATTGAACACTTCAAATTTTTGGAAAATATTTATTTAAAAAAAATAAATATTGAAGTAATAAGTCCTTAAATTTTTTTATTTTGGAAATTATACTATGCGGTCTCTAAAAGTTTAATCTATAAAAGTAAGTTTTCTTATAACGATATTGTGTCTACAAAACTATATATAATTCTACAGTTCTCTTTTAAGTAGGTTAACTAAAATTTTAAAGTTGCAAGTAAATCCTATTTATTGGATCAAAATGATCAAGATCAAATCACATGTGTTTCAAACACATGTATTTCAAGTCACGATCACCACCGGCCGCCACATCCGCCCGCCGGCCACCGGCGGCGGCGGCGTCCGGCGGCGGTGTTGGTGGCTGACAGTGAAGGTGCTGGCGTGGTAATGGGGGTGGTGGTGGTATTGATGTATTGAAACACATGTGATTCATTAAAACATAGTTGTTCCAAAATACAAACGAGCATATTACATCGAAGCACATGTGTTTCAAGTCACGAAACACATGTGTTTTACTAAAATCATGAGTTTTCTAAAACACATGGGAGCATACGAAATACGAAGCACATGCGTTTCAAACGGTGAAACACATGTATTTCAAACACATGTGTTTCAAGTCACGACCACCACCGCCCGGTCACCACCACCGCCGGATGCCACCTCCGTCCGCCGACCGCTTCTGCCGGCCGCCTCCGCCGGCCGCCGTCTCCAGCCGTCGGAGGTGGGTGGGATATTGATGTATTGAATCACATGTGCTTGTAGTGGTGGTGATGGTTTAAATATTGATTTTAATTTTTAATTTTTTCTTGATTCAAGGACTTTTAATTATTCCTTAAGACGTGATAAAATCTTTGAACTAACTTAAATAAACCACTATAGTTCTAATAAAAGTATGTTAAAAAGAAAATATATAAAAACTAAGTCCAATGATCTCATCCAATAACCCGACAATCAAACGTGGTTGGATAAGAAAAGTAAATAAATAACATAATACCACCATACATGGATGGAACTTAATAAAACATACATGACTTTTACATGAAAAACTAAATACAATCATTAAATACTTGCATGTTCCATGTTACTTGTTGCATGCTACTTTGCAATCCCAACCTCTAAACTCTAACCTAACATTTCTTTAAATATGGCAATCGTTTTCCGAAGCTATTATATATGTATTTTTGTTATAAATTACATATTTTTATAAATGTAAAAGTACTCGGTGTGGTACATATAATACCCACGTGAGTTGCACTTTGGCAGTGTCAAATGCCTGTCCCCAAGCAAATAACGATATGCTAAAGTAATTCTATTTTTTTAAATTATGATTGATTTTGGGTATTTTTAAGGAATATAAATGAATGTAATAAAAATGTTAAATAAGGTCGGTAATGTAATTTTAAGATATGTATTAAAACTATATTAATGACACAAAAACACCTTAATATGGCTTTAACATCGAGTCACATCTTTTGCTATAACAGAACATATAATCATAGGAATTAATTAATGTATTATGTTTGGAAGAAGAGAGTTGGGTTATTTTTTAGGTTATTAACTACAAATACAAAGGACAAAATCCAACCGCCATTAAGGAAACAACGAGAAAGACTTGCGGAGAAGCAACAAAGAAACAAAGACTTGGCTTCGGTTAAGTCGATTAATAGTAGACGTGAGTTCAATTTTGGGACAGTGTCAATCACACACACATATATATATATATATATATATATATATATATATATATATATATATATATATATATATATATATATATATATATATATATCCTTTTATATTTGTATATGTTTATAATTATATAAATTGCTAAAATTTGTGATTTTGGTTTAGAAAAATGCTTCTAAATGTATATGTTCCGGACCGGACAATTCTCTGTGCTGGAAACCCGAAATCACAAGCAACCCTTAGTCAGAAGTCCTCCGGAAGGGGTTCCGGAAGGAAACTCTGAAGCTTAAGTCAGTTATTTGATCGACGTGAGGTCTATATGAACTATAGCAATGAAATATAGTTGTAAGTAATAAACGGTGAGAGCATTGAATGCCTTCTTCGCTGAGGCTTACCATCTATTTATGGACCGGTCGATTAAGCGGGAAAGAGAGCAACTCTTAGAAGCGGGAAAATGGGATACGACCTTTGGTCCGTATCCCTCATTATCCTTTGGTCCTCCACCAACGACCAGCTTGTGACTGCCGGACAATATCACTAGTCAGTTTCAGATCTTAACTCATTAAATGCTAGCATGGCTCAAGGATAGCTTTTCAATAAAATCCGGCAACGCCTCGACAAAGGCCTTTGGGACTTGTAATCTAATGATGACTATGCTTAGATTTCCGCTTCGGACAACACGTGGGTCGCTCCGTCTATCTGAGCATCCGGACTCCGGATGTCAATGGGTTCGTACAATACCTCATTAAGTCCCTCAGATTAGAACCGAATTAAATGTTCGAGTTAATTGGTTCTAATTTGATCTTGCGTCGCTCTGTTCGATTTACCGAGGGATTCTAACCGTTCGAGGATAGCTACCGTTACTTCTCCGACTAGAATATGACCGTTACCCGTCACTTCCACCCTTGAGCCCTTTGGTATTCCCTTCTTACTTATACCTGTTGTAGGTCATTTGCTTCTTTTCACCGCCTTTTCAACTTTCCTTAACCATTTCCTTTCTTTCTCCAAGCCAAGCCATCCTCTTTTCCCCCTTGTATTTGTTTGTAATTTACCGCCATTATGAAGAAAGATAGAGCAATTCGAGAGAAAGATGAGAAAGGAACCAAAGAGAAGCGAACGACCTTCAACACTTTTTGTAACCTATCCCCTGTCGATCTCCCCGCGATCATTCACGATTATCACATCGACCCTCGCTTTAATCTTCGAGTTCCTGATGTAGGAGGAACCATCAGGTCTGCTCGTGATGGGTATGATCCCGTATACTTACAGTATCTGCAAGGGGGACTCCGATTCCCTGTTCACGATTTCATCTTGGTTCTGCTTCAAGATCTGGGCATCCATATGGACCAACTTGTACCCAACTCTTTTCGTAAAATCATTGGTTCCATCATGCTTTGCCGCGGGTTAAACATCCCTCCTTCCGCCAGACTATTCCGCTACTTCTACATTGTCACCGGTCGTGGTGATTGGGCCATATTTGCCCTTCGGCCTGGGCAAAGCGAGCGGATCTCGGGTTTGAGAGATTCATTTCATGATTGGAAGTTTCAATTTCTCTATGTGCATCGTTCTGCCTTTCATGACGTCACCTTATCCTGGGGAAAGGTTGTTGGGCGTCCTTTCGATCCACTCCCTGAACTCCCCGATCAAGAATCAGAGTATATAACGAATCTTACCGCTGCTCAGGTTGACTGGGAGGATCCGGGTGAGGTGCTCCTTGGGATGGCTGATTTGAGCCCATTTTACGCTTCCAGAGGGATCCACCCATTGTGGAAATTGAACGGGGAGGTCATCCCACTCCTTCACCGCCTAAGGATGCCGAAAGGCTCCTACGCGGAGGGTGCTGTGTCTGTGGATGACGGAGGGTTAGTCCCTGTTAATGTTCTTATCGTCGAATATGTTAGCTCTGAGGAAACCCTATCTCTTGATCCTGCCGAGAAGGAGGCTGCTGCTCGCTTGAGTGTGGAGGAGGTTAGCTCTCCAATCACTTCTCTTGGTCTCGAACCTCCCCCTGGTCCGGATTTTACCACTGAAGGCACGATGATACCTGATTCTCAAACCGAAACCACCGCTCCCCCTAGGGTTCGTTCTATCAGTGCGTTGACTTCTATATCTAAAGAGCTCCGTCAAAAGAGGAGAAAAGGAGATGTTCCGTCCCCCCCTCCGAAGCGACCCAAGGTTTTATTAGAAGGTACGTTGGTTTTGACTTTCGATGTTATGTGCATTTCTTCCTTTTATTGTGTTGCTGAAGGTATACCGTTATCTTAATATAGGTTCTGTAGGTCAAGCTTTCGAATCTGAAGCTCTTGTGGCGGCAGAACATGTGTCTGTTGCCCCCTCCAGTGTCTTTCAAGGCTTCCACACTAATCGTTCCTTCTGCAGCTACCGCCATCATTCCTCAATCTTCTTCTTCCGGAGGGCCTATCATTTTGCGCAGGATTCCTCCTGCTCGTCCAACATCTTCAGCTGCTGTTCATTTTAGCAGTCGCTTATTTAGTTCTTCTATTCAATCTGTTGCTCCGGATCAAGGCTCATTATCCCCACAATCTGCGAGGAGTCAAGCGAACGTCCCTGATCCCGCTTTCTCAGGTAAAACAAAAAACTTGTCTTTTATACACCCCTTTCTTCTTGTTTTGAACTGTAGATCTTATGTATTTTACTTCCACAGGAGGTTTTGCCCCCTTTGCTGGTTCCTTGTCTGTTGTCGTCACCACATTTCCTGTTGAAGGATTAAAAGAGAAACCGGAAAGCCAAGATCCACGAACCATTCAAACTTCCCTCCCTTTCGGATTCACCACCGCTCCTACTGTATCGAAGGTTCCGGTGTCTAGAGCACCGTTTACAAAGGAGATTATGACACTTACCCATGATGATATCCGTAGGGCTAAAGCTGGTTTGTATAGTACCATCGATCTGTTAACTGACCTTCAAGCCCAGAGAGCTCAACAGGAGCAGGCCTCTCAAAACCGTCATGCTGAGTTCACCCATTTGTCTGGGCTAATGAAGGCTGCCAAGGATCTCTTTGAATGAGAAAAAATGGAAAAGAATCAGCTTGCAGGGTCCGTTAATAGCTTATACACTGCCTGTCGAGTAGCTGCGCTTTCTCGACGTTCATCCACTAGGTCCAAATTGTGACTAAGAGCTTCTTCATTGCCGTCCAGACGAAAGCTACTTACCCTGGGGGAGGTCAACATTGTTTCAAGAGGGATCATCGCCTCCGACCCGTACACTAGGCTGTACGGGGTCTCGCCTGTGGCGCTCCTAGCTGTTGTTCGGTATGCCCACAAGACACTTTGTAACTCATCTACCCATCCTCCTTCCATCATGCTTAAGCATTTCTTGATTTCCTTCACTATTGTTTTGTTTGTGACCTCTGTCTGGCCATTTGCTTGGGAGTGTGCTACAGATGTACAGTTCTGACGGATGGAGAGCTTCGCACACCATTCCTTAAAAGGGTTGTTTGCGAACTGCTTCCCGTTGTCACTGACAATTGTGTGAGGGAGGCCAAACCTGCATACGATTTGTTGCCATACAAACTTCACAATATTGGAGCCTGATATGCATGCTAATGCCTTCGCCTATACCCATTTTGTGAAGTAATCGACCTCAACAACAAGAAACTGAACCCCTCCGACTGCCTTTGGGAAAGGACCTACGATATCTATTCCCCGTTGACAAAACGGCCATGGACTCGTGATACTTGTCAAGTTTACCACAGGCGCTCTGGGGACGTCCGAATACATCTGGAATTACTTGCACTTCTTAATGTATTCTTTCGTATCTGCGGACATGCTTGGCCAGAAATACCCTGTCCGGAAGAGTTTCTGCGTGAGTGCTCTTGAGCCGGAGTGTGAGCCACATAAACCTTCATGAACATCTCTTATGGCCATGGCCCCTTCCGTTTTGCTCAGACATTTTAACCATGGGGTTGAATATCCTTTTCTATATAAGGTTCCCTCATTGATCGTGTATCTTCCTGCGTTGACTCGATTTTCTTAGCTTCCTTCTTATCTTTCAGAATAGTTCCATCCTGTAGGTTTTTCCACATCCGGTAGGTCCAACAGTTTTCTTCCGGACCTATCTGCATAACCTCATTATGCATCTTTTCAATGCTTCTTTCTGTGAGCACCTCTACTAACACCTTTTTTGTCAAGTGGCAAAATAACATAGACGCTAGCTTGCTTAAAGCATCTGCCTCTTTGTTTCTTGTTCTAGGAACTTGAGTGATTTCAAACTCTTTAAATCCTGAGATCACCTCCTTGGCTTTCGCCAGATACTTTTTCATGTGGATTTCTTTAGCTTCGTACAGCCCTTTGATCTGGTTCACTACCAGCATTGAATCTGCAAAAGCCTTCAACTTACTAACTCATAGGCTTTTTGCTAGGTCTAGGCCAGCTAACAATGCTTCATATCCAGCTTCGTTGTTCGAGCATTTGAAGTCGAACCGCAAGGCGTATGTTACCTTCTCATCATTCGGTCATGTCAACACTACTCCTGCTCCACAACCTTCCACGCTTGATGCCCCGTCCGTATACATGTGCCAATACAAACCAGACGGAACGTTTGTTGGCGAGGGATCCACATCCTCTGTCAAGGACACACTATCTTCCTCCGGCATTTCTACTAGGAAGTCTGCTAACGCCTGACCTTTTATGCTCTGACTAGGACGAAAGGTTATGTTGTGCTCTCCCAACTCTATCGCCCACTTCGTCAATCGGCCTGAACGTTCCGGTCGCAGCAAGATGCTTTTGATGGGTTGGTCAGTTAGCACTGTTATCGGGTGAGCCTAGAAGTATCCTTTCAATCGTATAGCAGAGTATACCAGAGCTAATATCAGCTTTTCGATCATAGAGTAGTTCAACTTCGCGTTCTGCAGGGCCCGGCTAACGAAGTAGATGGGGACCTGCTTCTTATCTCGTTCAGCTATGAGCACGGAACTAACTGCCTCCGCATTTGTCGACAGATAGACAATCAAGGGCTCTCCGTCTACTGGACTTGCCATAACACGAATGGTTCTGAGATGTTGCTTCAATTCAACGAAAGCCTTCTCAGCTTCGTCCGTCCATTCTACCATCCCTTTCTTCGTGCACCCATGTAGTGCATTGAAGAACGGGATCGACTTTTCCGCTGATTTAGCCAGATACCTACCTAGTGCTGCTAGCTTCCCATTGAGGCTTTGAACATCTTTTATTGTTCGTGGGGTCTTCATTTTTAACAAACTCTCCACTTTCTCCGGATTAGCCCGGATTCCGGACGCAGTTACAATATGACCCAAAATGTTTCCTTCATCCATCCAGAAGGAGCATTTTTTGGGATTAAGCTTCATGTTAATCTTCTGCAACTGTAACAATGTTTCCTCCACGTCTCTCATCAGGTCCCCACTTGTCCAGCTCTTGATGACCAGATCGTCCACGTACACCTCTAGGTTTCTGGCTATCTGGCCTTGAAAAGGTTTATCTACTAACCTCTGATAGGTGGCCCCGGCATTACGCAAACCGAATGGCATTTTCACGTAGCAGAATGTTCCCTTCTCTGTATGAAAGGAAGTTTTTCTTCATCTTCTCGGGCCATTTGGACCTGATGATACCCCTTATACGCGTCTAGAAACAACTTCCATTGATATTCCCCTAAGGATTCCATCTTCTGCTCAATTTCCGGAAGAGGATAGCTGTCTTTCGGACATGCCTTGTTTAGATCCTTAAAATCTACACACATGCGCATCGATCCGTCACCTTTTTTGACTAGGACCGGGTTTGATATCCATTCCGGATATTGGGTGCTTCGTAAGACTCCTGCAGCCACTAAATCAATCACCTCCTTATTAACCACTTCATTTCGGTGCTTAGCCATGGTCCGCTTTGACTGCTTGCCCGGAGGGAACACAGGATTCAAGCCAAGCCTGTGTTTTGTTACTTCTCTCGAGACTCCGGTCATGTATTTCGGCTCCCATGCAAATACATGTTTGTATCTTCTCAAAAGATCTCCTAACTCTTTTTGTAGTTCTCGAGGCAGCTTTCCTCCAATCCGGACCTTGGTATCCGGATATTTCGAGTTAACCACTAGCTAAATTTCGTTCTGCTCCGTCCAACTATCCTGGTGCGTAATGCTATTACACTCCAAAGAAGGCATGTGCATGCTCCGGACGGTGATTACGCCGTGTTCCAAGGGGAACTTGAGCAATCCATGGATAGTAGACGGAATAGCCTGAAACTACCACAAACCGGTTCTCCCCAGGATGACATTGTATCTCGAATGTGCTTCAATAATAACAAACTCTGCCAGGATGGTCTTGCAATCATTCCTCTCCCAATCGGTCAACATGAAGGGAAGGTGTATCTTCCCTCTAGGCCACACTGACTGCCCTGCGAAACCTACGACCGTCCCCATGGCAGGTTTTAGCAAAGATTTGACATCGGAGGGAAACTTATCAAAGAAATGGTTGTACATTATGTTACCTGAGCTTCCTGAATCAACATAAACCCGACGAACCATAACCTTAGCTAACACCCCGAGGATGACTAGGGGTTCCTTTCCTACATATCCTTCTGGAATGGGCTCCCCCCTTCCGAACTCTACTATCCCTCTATTCCTCTTTCCCAAGGAAGGGACCGATGATTCTCCTTCCAGGGCAAAGATTTCTGTGTTGTATGCCACCGCCTCCTTCTTGGTTGATGGTTCAGCTACGGCAACTTCCGTCTTTCCTCCTTGCGCCTCTTTATCCCTCTTGTAGCTCTCACACGAGGCTGTTGAGTGCCCCATGATTTTATGGAACTCACAATAGGTGTTAGGGTCCCTAGGGTATCGCTTCCTAGTCCCCTTTGCCTCCGGCCTGCGAGTCTCATAAGTGGAATAAGTTTCTTTTCTAGACGGGCCATATCGTTCCAGCGGGGATCTTCCTTCTGGAGTCGTCCTCGATACGAAGGCTTCCCTCCATATCCGGACCTGAACACCCCTTTTTCCTTTCCTTCATTCTTGTGAGAGCTAGAACCAGTCGTTCCTTTCTTCTCTTGCGCTTCGAACCATAGTTTCTCCGCACTCTCCTCTTCCTACTTCAGTACTTAATTTCTGCATTGATCATGTCATCCGCTTTGACAAAATCTCTTTTGGACAGCTCACGAAACAACTCTCCTTCTCTTAGTACGTTTGTGAAAGCGGCAATAATGAGCGAATCTTCTCGTACTGGCATCTTCCGGCTTTGCTCATTGAATCTTTTAAAGTAGGATTTGTTGGACTCCCCCTCACGCTGCCTGCAATCCATGATAGATTGAGAACGTTGTTGGTACTTTTTCTGCTGGATGAATCTATGGCAAAACTGTGTAACCAGTTCCTTAAAACTGGCTATACTCTTCTGGGGGAGACTAGACAGCCAATACCGCGCAGAACCTTCCAACGTTCCGGCGAAATATAGGCACCAAAGTCTAGGATCCACGGGGATCATCCTCACAGCCTATCGAAAACTCGCCACATGATCGTCAGGATCCCCAGTCCCATCGTAGGACTTGACTCGCGGTCCTTTGAGGCCTGGTGGGATCGATATTTCGTTGATGTCGTCAATAAATGTGGATCCGAAGTTTCGTGAAATAGAGGAGTGGCGTTGTGGGGTTTCACTCCTCCCACGGGCATGGTTTCTGGTTTCTACCCTCCTTCGAGGTCTTTCTTCCAGCGTCCGAATGGAAGAGGTTCCTTCCCTGGAAGCGCTCTCGGTGGAAGGATCTGCGGACTCCTCTTCACTTGAATAGGTCAACGTCCTCCCCACTTCGCTCACCCGTTCTCCTTCCTTCGTTCTCTTTTGACTCTTCTCTGCATCTCTTAACTTCCTGAATTTGCAGAAGAGCCTGAATTTTTCGATGTCTTCTTTCGTTGGCTCACTTCCGTTGGCCCCAAAAGGAGGGGGACATACGGTAGTGTCAATCAGAGTCGAGGCGGAGGGAGGAGTTTGCTCGACTCTGGTTAGAACCGACGAGGGATTCCCCCCTTTCGACGTAGATTCTAAGACCATTTTGTTCTAGGTCCCACGGATGACGGAAAATGTTGCGTCTTGATTTCGGAGCTTCCGGACCGGACAATTCTCTGTGCTGGAAACCTGAAATCACAAGCAACCCTAAGTCAGAAGTCCTCTGGAGGGGATTTACGGAAGGACATTCCGAAGCTTAAGTCAGTTATTTTATCGACGTGAGGTCTATATGAACGATAGCAATGAAATATAGTTGTAAGTAATAAACGGTGAGAGCATTGAATGCCTTCTTCGCTGAGGCTTACTATCTATTTATGGACCGGTCGATTAAGCGGGAAAGAGAGCAAGTCTTAGAAGCGGGAAAATGGGATACTACCTTTGGTCCGTATCCCTCATTATCCTTTGGTCCTCCGCCAACGACCAGCTTGTGTCTGCCGGACAATATCCCCAGTCAGTTTCAGATCTTAACTCATTAAATGCTAGCATGGCTCGAGGATAGCTTTTCCCTAAAATCCGGCCATGCCTCGACAGAGGCCTTTGGGACTTGTAATCTAATGATGACTATGCTTAGATTTCCGCTTCGGACAGCATGTGGGTCGCTCCGTCTATCTGAGCATCCGGACGTCCGGATGTCAATAGATTCATAGCATACCTCATTAGTACGTACTCTTCAAAACTGCGCACACATATACATATCAAACGTGTAGAACTTTTATAAAGAGTTCTTCCAGTTTTGCTAAACAAAATTGTAATTTAAATGAGTTGTGTTTACTTGTGTTTCATGCATATAAAGACGAAGTGATGCTACTCAAATGTGGAGAACGTATGAAGAAAGAGACCGAACTGAAATGAGCATAACTTTTGTTTCGAGTCTCTGTTTTATGCGTTCGACCAGTCAAACCAAAACTAGTGCTGAGGACTACGCCCTGCAACTTTTGGGACAAAAAAAAACACTATTTTTCCCCTACTAGTTTTTTTGTGTATTTTTATATTTTGTTTTAGACCCAGTTTTCGGCTTTTTTTCTTTTCCTTGCTCATTTGAAAATATGTCCCTTATTTAGGATTAGTTTGAAACTCTAGAAATTTTAGTTATTTTTCTAAAAGTTGATTTTCTCTCAAAATTATATGTAATTAAGTTGAACGGATTTTAAAGTTTAAATCACAACATTGTTTGAATAAACATGGTTTTTTTATTAAATTGTTTGAGTATTTTAACAATCAATTGGACTAATGATCGATTTGCTTTTTCGTTTTGAGTCTAAATCACGTAGGAGTAGGATGTTTCGTATGTGACATTGTGAATACAATCTAGAACATATACGGCTCTCTCAATTAGGAGTGCCACATGATGCACAAGTTGAAAGGGTCTAGATCTTGCTACAAATTGAAAGAGTATCAACATATATTCCAGTCAAAGACAATGATAGGGATGTTGGGGTTATAATGTTTAGTTTTAGTAATTTTGGATTTAAGAAAGGAAGAAAGAAATCAAATATCTCATAATCAACCATTCGTGAATGGCACTTTTCGAAGTAGAAATTTCGGTCGTATGTTTGAGTTTCCCGAGATTTTAATTAAAGGGATAATTTCAAATAATCAAATTTAAAATTAGGCACAATTTCTAGTTTACAATAATAGATAGTTTGACAAAATTCATACAAAAACCGTTTAAAAGAAAAACTTAGCTTCACAACGGCCAATAGCCAATGTCACAACTCATTACCCCAACCCATTCCTCGTATTTCCTTTTTATGTTTCATTTTAAAATATATATATATATATATATATATATATATATATATATATATATATATATATATATATATATATATATATATATATATATATATATATATATATATATATATATATATTACTCCCTCCTCCGTCCCTAAATAAAGGTCTCATTTCTCTTGGACATAACTTTTTAGGAGATAGTTAGTGGTGGGTATTTGATATTACTTTTGATTAAAATATAAGGTTTGGTTGGAGAGCAAAAGTGTTTTAGGAGATAGTTAGTGGTGAAAGTATTAGCAATAATATTATTATATTAAGTGAGCCCCTTAAATTTGAGAAATGAGAACTTTATTTAGGGACAAAATTTGAAGGATAAATGAGAACTTTATTTAGGGACGGATGGAGTATTAAAATATAGTAATTAATAAAATAAGATTTTAGCTTTTTAATTAAGCCCAACCCCTCCCGTGCAGACATTAGGGGCGTCTCCTGGATTCCGAAAGTCCTGTATGAATAGACGAATATGGACCTCCTAGATACAATATTTTTATAAAAAAATGAGCTTTATAATTTTTTCTATTAAATTATTAAGTTGATTTAAAATTTTAATATGATATACATAAGATATATATAGAAATTGGGCCCTTATAAAATTAGGGTCATGTGCGGCTGCACCTCCTGCACCTCATCAAAGACACCCCTTGATGCCAGTCTCACCTTTCTCATCACCTAGCTTCACTACCTTCCCCTTCACCAATTTAGTCAGTTCTCCAACAATTTCCACTAACGCATTTGTGCCAACGGTGTCGGTTTGGAGTGCAGCCAACGAGAGAAGCGACAGTCTGTTGATACGGGTTTAACAACCACATATTTTTATGAGGTAGTCCTTAATTTTTGTATAGTCACAAATGACAAATCTTAATCATTGATCAATAATAATTAATAGTCAAGATTAATCATATATTTTATACATGAAGGGTGTTTTGATCATTTGACACACATAAATTTTAATCCAATTTTTTATTTCTTTATTTATTATCATTATAACTTTCATTAAAAATAATACTATTTGATAATCACATGTGATTATGTACTTAATCACATATGATGTTTTTGTATAATCACATGAGATTGCATATTTGATGACATGTGATGTTTTTTTATACAATTATATGAAATCAAGTATATACAATCATACGCGATTATCATATGATTTTTTTAACGAAAAAAAAATTAATAGAAAATAAAGTATGTGAGTGTTAAATGACCAATGTAACGACCCGAAAAATTGTAAATAAATAAATTATATAAAAATATGATAAATAAGGATATATCGTTTCAAGAACGTAGAAAATGGTTTCGTGTCATTTGGACACCGTAAGAGAAAGTTATGGACGAAACCGGGTCGAGACAAGGAACAAAAGTTGCAGCCCTGCCTGGGGAGCAGAGTTCGCGACGTGAACATGGGTTCGCGAACGCGAAGGGTCGAAAGAGATTTTGGGGTTTTGGTCGGTCGGAGTTCACAACTGGATCACGAACGCGAAGAAGTTCACGCACGCGAAGTTCGCGACGCGAACTATGGGTTCGCGGATCGAACTCTTCCGACCAGAACATTAAATTCGGGATTTCAGCCATAAATGCCATATTCAAACCCTAGTTTCCTCTCTTGGTGATTTTTGAGTGCAAGTGCTGATTTTGGTTGATTTCTTCACTAAAGCTTGGTAGGTTTCACTCCTAAGGGAAGATTAAAGGTAAAACTTCACTCTTTGATCTTTGTAGCTCTAGATCTATGGATTTTGATGTATGGGTTTGAAACCCTAGTTCTTGGGGTTATGGTTAATGGTGAAATAAATGATGTATACACTTAATAGATGGTATTTGAACAATGGAATCAAGTGTATGGTTAAGATTTGTAAGAATCTTAACGGTTGGTTAAACCTAGGGATTGGTAAATCACCAAAATTGGGGGAATGTGTTAGTAAGTGGTATCTAGAGATAAATGGACACATTATTAGTAGTGTGTGATGTTGAACAACTTTTGATTGTTATATTAGGCTTTTGGTGAACTCTTGGAAAGGCGTTCGATTGTTGAAGTAAAGAGATTGTGTGTGAAGAGCTCGGCTGGAGCATTAATTGCTAAGGTGAGTACGTGTGGAATTTACTGAGTACATAGCCTATGAAATACATTTTCTTACTTATGTTACGGTCTATTTGCTTAATTGTGTAGACTAGTAGTCGATAGTTAGCTATATTAACGATAGTATTGAACTAACTAGTTTGATGATTGACGTGATAGCCGAGAGCTAGATTGACATAACCGCAAAGTTATGGTACGATTGAGATGATGTGATGATGCGGGGACCCCCGGTCATGAGGTGTGGTTTGAGGGGCAGTTGGGTGGAATCCCATCGACTCAACCACGGTAGTAGTCTTGCTAACTGGAGGTTGTCTGGCGAGTAAGGCAGGTATCAGTAGATTGGGTGAATCCCTCTTGCTGGTATCTTGAAGCTGATTAATGGCGATGGATTTCGGTTAATAAGTTAATGTGGTTCTAGTTAGTTCAGGGGCATCTCGATAACTAGATATGATTGCTAGGAAAGCAAGGAATTAGAGTCACAATAGGGTGACTAGATAGATGGACGAAATACGTGTGTATTGTTTATATGTTATATGATCTTTATTATTATCAGGGTCTAAACCAATGTAGCTCACGAGACGTTTTATCTCACATACTCCATGTTGTTTTTGCTATGTACTCAGGTTCGGGATCGAAGAATTTGGTACACATGGATAGTGATGCGGGGCCTAGAGTAGAAGAACACTAGAACGGATTTAGACTTAGCTTTGGTTTTGATATATTTTGTAATACCAAACTTATACTCTGATTTCATACCAAAGTTTTTTGTAAATCCGTATTTTGGGATAGTTCTCCTCTTATTTAAATGATATATTTTGGCCAAATCTTTTGTTTTAAAAATTGAGGTGTTACAACTTGGTTTCAAAGCTATAGTTTAAGTAAATTAGGTTGGATGTCTATCCTAGTCTTACACTGTAGCATTATGAATGTGAGATTCCTTGAGATTATAGGTTGACCTTGAGACTTTATATCAAGTTTAGGGTTTAACCTATGGGACCTATGGAAGTTGATATGAGTATGGATATTGAGTCTTATGCGACTAATGGAATGTACATGAGGTACTAATTGTTTAATGTCTTTCGTATAGTCGAGATCGAAAGAAAATGGTGACCACGCGTAGGAGTGGGAAAACCTCGGAGGGCCGGGAGGAGGAGATACCTCATGTGGAGGTTGTGGTTGAACAAGAAAGTCAACCGTCGATGCCTCGAGCGGAGGAATCGGAGGTTAGACCTAATAAGACTCCGGTAACCATAGCGGACCTCCAAACTATTATTGATCAAATCAAAGGGACGGTGGCCGATGAAGTGCACCGTATTATTGGTGACCGTGAGAGGTCGTGAGGAGACCGTGAATCCGAGGCTAGATCGGATGAGAGAACCGGGGGTAGTGGCACCGGTGAAGGGAAATCCTCCACGGGTGGCCCAAGTGATGCTAGGGGAAGGCCCGATGAGAAAGAAGGTTGCTCGTTTAAATTAATCCTTCATGGCTTGTAAGCCGAATGTGTACATGGGTAGTTCGGACCCGCAGGTAACTATGAGGTGGATCCGAGAGACCGAGTGGGTCATCGGTAGTAGCAAGTGTAAGAAACCCGATATGGTGATGTATGCGTCACAATTGTTAAAAGAAGAGGTGATTGAGGTGATGTTGTGGTATGAGTTTACCACGAGGTTGAAAAAGAAATTTTGCCCCGAGAGGGATTATGAGAAAATGCATGAGAAGTTTGTGACCCTTAAGAAGGGTGATATGTCCGTCGAGGAATACTCGAGGGAATTCACGGGATTGCTCCCGTCTATTGCTAAAACCTACTCGGATGAGAGGTTGAGGGTGGTCCGGTATGCGAGTGGGCTACCGTGGGACTACCAATTGGAGGTGAAGAGGGCGGTCACACTTGATGAGGCCATTAGTGCCGCCCGTGGTGTGGAAGAGGTGAATGAGGCACGGGTTGCCGAGAGGGTTCATGTCGGCGAGAAGAGGAATTCGAGAGCGGCTCTAGTTCATTCAAGAAAGGGAAGTTCACATCGAGCTTCTTTAAACAAGGGAGTGTTGGCTCGTGCAAGAAGTGCGGGAAAAATCATACCGGCATATGTCGGGGAGAGTCAAAGGCTTGCTATAGTTGTGGCAAGATGTGGCATCTAGCCCGGGATTGTAAGGCCAAGTTGTCGGCCGATGTGGAGTGTTATTCATGGAAAGATGGGGCACCTAGTCACTAGTTTCTACGGCTCAAAAGAAGGTGGAGCCGACAAAGGTGAAGGGACGATCCTTCCAACTTACTCGGGAGGAGGCGAAGGAGGCACACGATGTGGTGTCAGGTACTTTATTTATTAACTCCTCGCCAACTCATATTATTTGATTCGGGTTCCAATTATTCGTTTGTGTCTCATGAGTTTGGTTGTAAGTTGAATGTACCGTCCGAGATGTTAGATGAGATTTATGAAATAGAGGTAGCCGACGGAAAAACCTCAATGGTTGAAAGTATTTATAGAAATTGTGAGATAGAAATAGATGGTAGAAAGTTTAAGGTCGATTTGTTGCCCATGGGATTAAAGATTTCGATGTGGTTATTGGTATGGATTGGTTGGGTATGCACCAAGCCAAGATATTGTGCGGTAAGAAAATAGTGTCGATCAAGACACCCGAGAATGAGAAAGTGTATGTGTATGGGGAAAAACGACATCACATGCCTAATGTGATTACCGCCATTAAGGCGAGGAAAAGTATATCGAAGGGTTGTGCATCGTTTATTGCATATGTATTAGATGGCCGAAAATAAAAGAAGACGATGGATAACGTCAAAATTATTCGGGATTTCCCCAAAATATTTCCCGATGATTTACCCGGTTTGCCACCGGAGAGACAAGTCGAGTTCAAGATTGATTTAGTTCCGGGGCGACGCCAATTGCTCGTGCTCCGTATCATTTAGCTCCCACCGAGATGCGGGAATTGGTGACTCAATTGCAAGACTTATTAGATAAAGGGTTTATTCGTCCGAGTTCGTCACCGTGGGGTGCCCCGGTGTTGTTTGTCAAGAAGAAAGACGGTTCGATGAGAATGTGTATCGACTACCGTGAGTTGAATAAGGTAACTATAAAGAACCGTTACCCATTGCCGAGAATTGATGACTTGTTCGACCAATTGCAAGGTGCTAGTTATTTCTCGAAGATCGATTTGAGGTCGGGTTATCACCAAGTTCGGGTGAAAGAAGGCGACACTGCAAAGACGGCTTTCCGTACACGGTACAGTCATTATGAGTTTCTAGTGATGCCGTTTGGTCTTACAAATGCGTCAGCTATTTTTATGGATTTGATGAATCGGGTTTGTAAACCGTTTCTTGATAAGTTTTTGATCGTGTTCATTGATGACATCTTGATATATTCGAAAACCGAGGAAGAACACGAGGGTCATTTGAGACTAGTGTTGGATGTATTGAAACGAGAAAAGTTGTATGCAAAATTCTCCAAGTGCGAGTTTTGGTTGCGGGAAGTACAATTTTTAGGTCACCTGGTGACGTGTGATGGTATTAAAGTTGATCCTTCAAAGATTGAAGCGGTGTCAGATTGAGAGCCTCCGAGAACTCCCACCGAAGTAAGAAGCTTTCTTGGGTTAGCCGGTTATTACCGGAGATTTATACAAGACTTCTCGAGAATTGCGGTTCCACTCACGAAGTTAACAAGAAAAAGTGAGAAGTTTGTTTAGGATAAGAAGCGAGAAGATGCGTTTAATTTGTTGAAGGAAAAGTTATGTAACGCGCCGATTCTTACATTACCGTATGGTATGGAAGATTTTGTGGTTTATAGTGATGCTTCGAACCAAGGGCTCGGTTGTGTGTTGATGCAAAGGGGAAATGTGATCGCGTATGCTTCACGACAATTGAAAAATGCGAAATTGAGGTACACGACACACGACTTGGAATTGGCGGCGATTATATTTGCTTTGAAGTTGTGGAGGCATTATTTTTATGGTTATCGGTGTACATTGTACACGGATCATAAAAGCCTACAATTGTGAGATTGTGTCGCGTGCGGGAAAGGCTAATGTAGTAGCCGACGCCTTGAGCCGAAAAGTCTATGAGAAACCGAACCGAGGAATATTAACGCGTATTGAAGTCATATCGAGTATTATCGAAAGAATCAAGGATGCCCAACGAGAGGTTATGGGAAAAGACGAGTTAAGACAAGAACGGTTGGGTAAGAACCAACATTTTCATGAAAATGCACAAGGGTTGAAGACCGTAGGCGGTTGAATTTGGGTTCCCAAGTTCGGGGGTACCCGAAAGCAGTTATTGAATGATGTGCACAAGTCAAAGTATTCGATTCACCCGGGAAGTACAAAGACGTACCCAGATTTGAAACGGGTTTATTGGTGGCCCAGAATGAAGACGAGAGTAGCTAAGTACATCTCGAAGTGTGCCACGTGTGCATAAGTGAAAGCCGGTCATCAAGTACCGTATGGGGTAGCTCAATCATTGTTTGTACCGGCCGGAAAGTGGGAAGACATAACTATGGATTTTATAGTTGGTTTGCCTAAGACGAGTAAAGGTCACGATGCTATATGGGCCATAGTTGACCGGTTGACCAAGAGTGCGCTATTTTTAGCCATTCGGGAAACCTTGCCACTCGAGAGGTTGGCTAAGTTGTATGTTGATAAGGTGGTTCGACTCCACGGAGTTCCGTTATCGATTGTGTCCGATAGGGACGCGAGGTTTACCTCGAGATTTTGGAGATCGTTGCAAGAAGAGTTGGGTACAAAGTTGCGGTTGAGCGCGACTTATCACCCGCAAACCGACGGTCAAAGTGAAAGAAAGATTCAAACGGTCGAAGATATGTTGAGATCGTGCGTGTTAGATTTCGGTGGTAAATGGGATGAACATTTACCACTAGTCGAGTTCTCGTATAATAATAGCTACCACTCGACTATTAAGATGCCGCCGTATGAGGCGTTGTATGGAAGAAAATGTAGAACTCCTTCGTGTTGGCTTGAAGCGGGAGAGACAAAGCTCACGGGTCCCGAGATTGTAAAAGTGACGAATGAGAAGATTGGTATAATACAAGCCAACATGAAAGCCGCCCAAGATAGACAACGAAGTTATCCGGGTTTGAAGAAAAGACCATACGACTTGGATGTCGGTGATATGGTAATGTTGAAAGTGTCACATTGGAAAGGTGTAATGCGGTTTGGGAAGAAATGAAAGTTAAGTCTGAGGTATGTCGGACCGTTCAAAATTTTGAAGCGAATCGGGCTTCAAGCATTTAAGTTGGAACTTCCACCCGAGCTTCAAGGTGTGCACGACACCTTCCATGTTAGTTATTTGAAGAAGTTTATCGGGGAAGTGGAAAATATTATTCCATTACAAGAGTTGCGGGTTGACGCCCCGAACCGATTGATTGAGGAGCCCGAAGCTATATTGGAGACTAAAACGAAGAAGCTTCGGAATAAGGAGATCGAGTTGGTATTGGCCAAGTGGAAGCATTCCCTTGGACCAAATTTGACTTGGGAAGTCAAAGACGAGATTCGGAAGAGATACCCGGATTTCGTGAACTATGATGAGATTCCGAGGACGGAATCTTCTTATGGGGTAGATAGTTGTAACAACCCGAAAAATTGTAAATAAATAAATTATATAAAAATATGATAAATAAGGATAAATCGTTTAAAGAATGTAGAAATTGGTTTTGTGTCATTTGGACAGTGTACGAGAAAGTTATGTATGAAACCGGGTCGAGACAATGAACAAAAGTTGCAGCCCTACCTGGGGAGAAGAGTTCGCAACGCGAACATGGGTTCGCGAACGCGAAGGGTCGACACGGATTTTGGGGTTTTCGCCGATCGGAGTTCACGACTGGATCACGAACGCGAAGAAGTTCACGCACGCAAAGTTCGCGGCGCGAACTCTTCCGACCAGAATATTAAATTCGGGATTTCAGCCATAAATGCCATATTCAAACCCTAGTTTCCTCTCTTGGCGATTTTTGAGTGCAAGTGCTGATTTTGGTTGATTTCTTCACTAAAGCTTGGTACATTTCACTCCTAATGGAAGATTAAAGGTAAAACTTCACTCTTTGATCTTTGTAGCTCTAGATCTATGGATTTTGATGTATGGGTTTGAAACCCTAGTTCTTGGGGTTATGGTTAATGGTGAAATAAATGATGTATACACTTAATAGATGGTATTTAAACAGGGGAATCAAGTGTATGGTTAAAATTTGTAAGAATCTTAACGGTTGGTTAAACCTAGGGTTTGGTAAATCACCAAAATTGGGGGAATGTGTTAGTAAGTGGTATCTAGAGATAAATGGATACATTATTAGTAGTGTGTGATGTTGAACAACTTGTGATTGTTATATTAGGCTTTTGGTGAAGTCTTGGAAAGGCGTTCGATTGTTGAAGCAAAGAGATTGTGTGTGAAGAGCTCGGTTGGAGCATTAATTGCTAAGGTGAGTACGTGTGGAATTTACTGAGTACACAGCCTATGAAATACATTTTCTTACTTGTGTTACCGTCTATTTGCTTAATTGTGTAGACTAGTAGTCGATAGTTACTTATATTAACGATAGTACTGAACTAACTTGTTTGATGATTGACGTGATAGCCGAGAGCTAGATAGACATAACCGCTGAGTTATGGTACGATTGAGATGATGTGATGATGCGGGGGGCCTCCGGTCATGAGGTGTGGTTTGAGGGGCAGTTGGGTGGATTCCCATCGACTCAACCACGGTAATAGTCTTGCTAACTGGAGGTAGTCCGACGAGTAAGGCAGGTAACGGTAGATTGGGTGAATCCCTCTTGCCGGTATCTTGTAGCTTATTAACGGCGATGGATTTCGGTTAATAAGTTAATGTGGTTCTAGTTAGTTCGGGGGCATCTCGATAACTAGTTATGATTGCTAGGAAAGCAAGGAATTAGAGTCACAATAGGGTGACTAGATAGATGGACGAAATACGTGTGTATTGTTTATATGTTATACTAGCTTATAACCTGTGATAAATCACGGGCGGCTCATAAAAAAATCTATAATATTTATCTAAAAAAACCTAAATTTGCATTAGAATTTAGCAAATAATGAAATAGATATACTGAATCAACTTTTTTTATTAAACTCTATAACAACATCAAAAATATCAACATATTGTATACTAATGAATTGAATCAAATAAAAAAAAATAATGAAAAATAAAACATTCAGAAAAATTAATGAATAATAAATTTCTGAGTCATAATTTGCCATATAATTCGCATTCAAAATAGCAATATTTGATGCGTCGATTATTCCTTGAGATCATAGAATTCTGACTCATGTTTATCGACAATTGTTTTTTATACAACTTTAAATTCTTTAAAAGTAATTTGACCACTATTATTGGTATCAATTATTTGAAATAATTTGTTTTTGTACCGCTATATAACCTGGAAAACATAACAAAATTAAACAATTTAATAAACGGGTCATTTTCGTGTCAGGGTGTAGATAAACGGGTCAAAAAGATAACCCAATTACACCTTGTTTATCCGCCGAACTTAAATAGACCACAAACACACACATAACCATAGAACTAATAATACAAATTAGGACCGCTTAAAAAATTAAGAAGCTTCTAATATAGAAAAGAGCCATTAAATAAGTGCCGTTAATAATTCCATTAATTTTTATGTCATTAGCACAAAAATAACCTATCTACCTACAATTGAGCATCAAATGTACCTACATCCTTTCAAGATTTGCTTTATAACACTGTGGGTTACAAAGAGGAATGTATGGTTTAGAATTCCGATAGTATTTGTAAAGATTGGACCACACTTTCTCTTGGTGGGGGATAACTGCATAAAAATATGTATAATAACACCAATTAGCCAATGTATTAATGGTTGGTTATAATCATTGATATAAAGTGTGTTTTGGTGTACCTTTTGGATGTCCTCAACTTTGTTAACAGATTTCTATACAGTTAAACGAAAACATTATTAATGTTAATTCACTCAAAAACAGGTAACAAAAGAAAATGTAAATGTATAACTCATCTAGCCTTTCTAATATACTAACCTTTGTGTCTCAATATATACAAATATACAATATGTCCAGCAATCGAAAAGAATTCCCTTACATCTCGCTCAGAAGGCCCTTTTGAAAGATTGTTAACTTTTAACAGTTTTAACCTGTATCATTGACAAATAAAATATTTATCTTAATGAAACACATTACATCACTACATATGTTGATATTTACATTTTAAACAATTTGATTATCAAATTATGTTACAAAGATTTACCTGGAAAAAATTTCACTGGAATGCCTTGTTGGAGAAAATCAATATCTTCTCCATCTTCCAAATACCTAAAACCCCCAAAAAATCTATTTCAGAAAACTCAAATAAAATAGTTATTTTTATAAATCATAAAGAAAATTAAATCAGAATTATTATTTGTATATATGTTCTAATATGAAAATCTCAAAAATGGATCACCTCCTTTAAGCCTCACAACATTTGTCCCAAGCCCCCAACTTCATCAAAACTCAAAAGCAACTCATGGATGTCTCCAAGCATAAATAACTACACATTAAAACTTTGGTAAAAAAAACGAAGTTAATGATCATTTTTCAAGGATTTATATATATTTCACTAACAAATGGTTTAAAAGCGCAAATGTATTAGTAATATTTGTTACTCTAAATACATTCTCATATTAACTTTTATATTTTTTGCAATTACTACCATATCAGGGTATTATTTACATACCCGTTAAGATTGGCCAGGAAATTCTGACAATTTGTTATATATGGCATCATTGCCATCGAATACAAAACTTCCCATATTTACCATACGTTGTCAATAATGGCAAAATTATGTAACCATATTTATATTCAATTATTCAATTACCTCCATATTAGGGTCACTGAAACTTACCCGTTAAGATTGTGCAACAAAATGCCATAATCGTGACATTACCTTATACGGTTTATATATGGCGTCATTGGCATTGAATATAATATTTCTCATATTTACCATGATTTGTCAATAATTGGCAAGTATTATCTTTATATTTTCAAAATCTTGGTTTACATTAAACACGCCGTAATTATAACATATCTTTATTTTTCGTCATATTGAAGGTTTACCAATATTTCCATCTTATAATAAAAACAAAATTGTATAATCTTTACAAAGTAACCAAGTTAACAAAGTAATAGAATTTAATAACCAAAAGATTTAAAAAGGGAAGAAAAATTAGTAATGAATTTCAAAACACAAAAATCAGAGGCGAAACTGTACCTGTCTACTAACGAATTTTCATCATATAAATTGAATGATAGAAATTCACCATGGATTAAAGAAACAATTGACCAAAAATTGCATCTGGGATGGAATTAGTGGTAGAAATTAATCATGGATTAATCTGTATAAATCGAATACCAAATGAGTAGGGCATAATCTGTATCACCTTTTGCTGCCACACATCTGTATTAGTATAAAAATTAAAAAAACAAATATGATAATATAAAAAATTAAAGATGAAGAAATGGTTATATCACTTCTTAAAGATGAAAAAATGGTTTTATCACCTCTAACAGCACATGTGAAACTCCATTATTTTATTTTGAATCTGGCTCGTTTACCTCCCAAATCACATAATTGATCAAAATTGCCAATTTCTAACGGAAAGCAAAAGTGAAATTGAATTAAATCCTACAGAAGAAATCGGTACAAGATAATTAATGGCTCATAAAGCATCAATAGAATCATCCCTATTTCAAATTCACTAATTCAATTTGGTAATTCTTAAGAAACCTAATCTATATCAATTACAATAATACGTAAAAACCTAATCTATATCTATTACAATAATATTTGAAAATTTTGTAAACATAACCATGATGGAATCAAATCATGTATCCGGTTTGAGAAAAAATTAATAGAAAACGGATATTATCTACATATATAAGCGTGTATTCTATTGAAGCTTATAGATGGTACCTGAAAATGAACAAATCAAATGCGGTCTTGTTTATAATCGGCGGAATTATAAATGGCAGTGAATGATATTTTTTCAGATTAAGCAGATATACATACAATATTAAACGACTGATTAATTGGATCGAGCACATACCCAAAGAGGAGAAATTATCGGTGCCTTGAGAGGAAGAGAGAAACGGCGAACTCGAGAGGATGAGAGAATAGGAGCGAAAGAAATGACTAAAATTAGGGTTTCTAAAAAAATTTAGCTTAAATATCCAGCAACCTACGTGGCATACACGTGGCTCTTATTTATGACGTCATTATGACGTGGATAGAGTGACGTGGAACGATTTCAAAAATGCTTTGTTTTATTATATATAAAGATGATCTTTATTATTATCGGGGTCTAAACCTATGTAGCTCACAAGACGTTTTGTGTCACGTACTCCTTGTTGTTTTTGCTATGTACTCAGGTTCGGTATCGAAGAATTAGGTACGCATGGATAGAGATGCGGGACCTAGAGTAGAAGAACACTAGAACGGATTTAGACTTAACTTTGGTTTTGATATATATTTTGTAACACCAAACTTATACTCTGATTTTATACCAAATGTTTTTGTAAATCCGTATTTTGGGATAGTTCTCCTCTTATTTAAATGATATATTTTGGCCAAATGTTTTGTTTTAAAAATTGAGATGTTACAACCAAACTGTCGATTCATTAATTATAAAATATACAATTAATTTTAACCATCAATTATTATTGATATATAGTTAAGATTTCATCTTAAAGATTACCAAATACATTTCTAATAGTATACTCCCTCCGTCCCTAAATAAAGTTCTCATTTTGCCTTCAAATTTTGTCCCTAAATAAAGTTCCCATTTCTCAAATATAAGGGGCCCACTTAATATAATAATATTATTACAAATACTTTCACCACTAACTATCTCTTAAAACACTTTCTCTCTCCAATCAAACCTTATATTTTAATCAAAAGTAATACCAAATACCCTACCACTAACTATCTCCTAAAATATTATGCCCAACACAAATGGGAACTTTATTAAGGGACGGAGGGAGTATTATTTATAATAATAACTAAGAGTTTATGTATTTTTAACCTCTCATTATCTACTTTTTATACGAAGTATTATTTATCACAGGGTTTTTTATTAGCAAAGATTTTATCACATGATCACCTATAATATATTACATTTTTAAGGTTTATTGAATAATAGATTTATAGTAAACTCTTAAAATTGGGAACTTTTGAGAGTGTATAAAAATATTATATTTATATCCACGCTATCACACGGTGACCCGGTGGGTGGTTTGATTGTGACATTCGCCCACCATCTCATATTCGATTTTAACAGCACTACCCCCACCACCTCCTCTATATAAACCATCCAAACACCCTCCTTCATTACTCTCTCTTATATATCCATCCCTACACATAAAATCAAATTTCTAGAAGAAAAAATAAATCCTCTAAAACTTTTATTCTATTAGTATTTGCTTCTTATTAATCGACTTAAAAACCACAAATTCTTTCTTGTCATAAGTTACCCGGAACATTAAAGATGATGTGTTTGGTTTCGAGAACAGGACGGGAATTGCAACGTTACGATATGGGTCGTCGGCTTGTAGTCGGGTATTTTTCCCATTTCTTGCTTTTTATCAGTCTTGTTAAAACTTAATATTATTAGCTTCGTTGTTTTGAAAATTTGGTTAATTTGATAATTTATGAAATTATTGCAGGTGTATTCCATATAGATATAAAAATGAGGATGGTGAGATTGAAGTCCTCGTTATTAGCTCGCAGAAAGGCCATGCTATGATGTTTCCTAAGGTATTTAATGTTTTTTGTAATAATTTAAATAAAAAATCAAAAACAGCTGGAAAAAAGAAAGAGAGGGAGGCCACATAATTTGAATATATATTTATTACTCCGTATTAATTAAAGACTATTTCAAAGTTTAATATACATTTGTTTATAAATTTTTTTTCATTTACTAAATTAATAAACATATTTTCAAAAAACGACGTCGATTACAGGGAGGTTGGGAGCTCGATGAATCTGTTGAAGAAGCGGCTTCGCGGGAGTGCTTCGAAGAAGCTGGCGTTGTTGGAATAGTTGAGGTTTGAATACGTACTCCTTTTTTCTTGAATTAGTATACGCGTAAATAGTTTAATTAATTAAAGAATAATTTATATCTCGATATCATAAGTTTTTCAATTCGTTCAATTAATAAGAATATGTATAACTAATGCAGTGTGAGTTAGGAAAATGGAGTTTTAAGAGCAAAAGCCGAGGAATATACCGTGAAGGCTACATGTTTCCAATGCTTGTCGCCGAACAACTTGAGCTTTGGCCGGAGAAAAACCTCCGGCAAAGAGTTTGGGTATGTATTCAAGTTATTTTTTTCTTCAATACATGTGTTGGTGAAATTTAGATTTTAATAACGTTAAAATAGTTTAGAAACATATTACTAGCTAGCTACTTGATCGCGTACGTAAGGATATGATGACAAATATTTAAGATTTATATTCAAGTTTCTTTTTTTTCGATCATGTGTGTTTATGAAGATTAGGGCTTAATTAAGCATTATTATTATAATTATAAAAAAGTTAGAACCTTAGAATCATAACTTTATTTTCGTTATGAAGTCTAACTACCATCGGAACATTCGGCAAAATTAGAGTTTCGGCGGGATATAGGTTTTCAAGAAAATTAAAATCAGAAAATACTCATTAGAGTTATAGTATTAACGTAAATAAATTAGTAATGATGTGATTTAACACAAATGTATAAGTCAAATGCATATGTTTATATTAAAAAAACTGAATTTAACAAAATTTGATGTTTTTGCAGATGAAAGTGGAAAAAGCAAGAGAAGTTTGCCAGAGTTGGTGGATGAAGGAAGCCTTGGATGTATTTGTTGAGAGACTCACCACACCATCAGCAACCTTCACCAAACAAAATTTCTAGAATTAGTTTGAAATATTTGGAAAAAATAATTAAGTGTTAGTAGTTCTTTTCTTTTTCTTATTTTTTTAATTTCTTTTGCTTTCATTGTATATAAAGAAACAAAAAAATGTCCTCTAATTGGTGACGGATTGGGGCAATATTGAAAATGAGTCTAAATAGAAGAACATCCTCAAATTTGGATTTACAAAAACCTTGGTATGAAATCAGAGTATAAAAGTAGGTGTTACAAAATAGATCATAACCAAGCTAAGACTAAATCCAATCTAGTGTTCTTCTAATCTAGGTCCCGCATCTCTATCCATGGGTACCTATGCCTTCGATCCCGAACCTGAGTACATAGCAAAACAAAACCAGGAGTACGTGAGATAAAACGTCTCGTGAGCTACATGGGTTTAGACCCAATGATAATAATAATAACCGAATGACATACGGGCAAACATGTAAGTAATCATCCATCTAACTAGTCACCCTATTGTGACTCTAATACCTTGCTTTCCTAGCAATCATATCTAGTTATCGGGTTGCCCCCGAACTAACTAGAACCACCTTGACTTATTAACCGAAATCCATCGCCATTAATAAGCCTCAAGTTACTGGCAAGAGGGATTCGCCCAATCTACCAATATCTGCCTTACTCGCTGGACTACCTCCAGTTAGCAAGACTACTATCGTGGTGGAGTCGATGAGAATCCACCCAACTGCCCGTCACACCACACCTCATGACCGGGGGTCCCCCGCATCATCACATCATCTCGACATATCATAACTCGATGGTTATGTCAATCTAGCTCTCGACTATCACGTCTATCATCAAACAAGTTAGTTCAATACAACTATCGGTATAACTAACGACTAACTATTAGTCTACACAATTAAGCAAATAGACCATAACACAAGTAATAAAATGTATTTCATAGGCTATGTACTCAGTAAATTTCCACACGTACTCACCTTAGTAACAAAGATGCTTTAACCGTATTCTTTCCGCCGGTTCCTTGCTCACAATTCGTCCACCTCAATACTTCACTGAATGTCTAAAACAATTATCACAACAAGATTATCATCACAAACTACTACCAATGTGTTCATCTACCTCTAGATAACACCCATCAATCCATTTCCCCCAAATATGGTGATTTACCAAACCCTAGGTTTAACCAACCCGTAAGACTCTTACAAATCATAATCATACACTTGTTTTCCTTGTTAATATATCATCTATCAAGTGTATACACCATTTATATCACCATAACCCATAACCCAAAGAACTAGGGTTTCAACCCCAAGCTTCTAAATCCTTAGATCTAAAGCTACAACTACAAAGGATTGAAGATATACCTTAAATCTTCAACTAGGAGTGAATAATCACAAGATTTGATGAAGAAATCAGCTCCAAATGATGGTTTACACCCAAAATCGTCCACAAACTCGAGAGGGAGAAAACTAGTGTTTTTCTTTGCAATAAATGAGCTCAAACCCGACTTTAATGTTGCATGACCAAAGTTCACGGCGCGAACAATAGTTCGCGTCGCTAACTTCGCGTTTTCCATAATTCGCGATCGCTAAGCTAGCGTGAACTACATCGCGACCAAGAGCCAAACTCCCTGGAGCTAGTTCCCGATCGGGAACTAAAGTTAGCGTCGCTAACTTCCTTAAGCAGCCGGGCTGCATTTTTTCATCTTTGTCTCGACCTGATTTCGCCCATAACTTTCTCGTACGGTCTCCAAACGACACGAAACCAATTCCTACGTTCTTTAAACGATTTATCATTATTTATCATATTTTTGTACAATTTATTTATTTACAAATTTCGGGTCGTTACAACTATCTACCCCTTAAGAAGATTCCGTCCTCGGAATCTTATCATAGTTCACGAAATCCGGGTACCTCTTCCGAATCTCGTCCTTGACTTCCCAAGTCAAATTCGGCCCAAGTGAATGCTACCACTTGACCAACACCAACTCGATCTCCTTATTCCGAAGCTTCTTTGTTTTCGTTTCTAATATAGCCTCGGGCTCCTCGATTAACCGGTTCGGGCCGTCAACCCGCAACTCTTGCAACGGAATAATATTTTCGACTTCCCCGATAAACTTTTTCAAATAACTTACGTGAAAGGTGTCATGCACACCTTGAAGCTCGGGTGGAAGTTCCAACTTAAAAGCTTGAAGCCCGACCCGTTTTAATATTTTAAACGGTCCAACATACCTTGGACTTAACTTTCCCTTTTTACCAAACCGCATCACACCTTTCCAAGGTGACACTTTCAACATGACCATATCACCGACATCCAAGTCGTATGTCCTTTTCTTCAAACCCGAATAGCTTCGTTGTCTATCTTGGGCGACTTTCATGTTGGTTTGAATAATACCGATCTTTTCGTTTGTCACTCTCACGATCTCGGGACCCGTGAGTTTCGTCTCTCCCGCTTCCAACCAACAAGATGGAGTTCTACATTTTCTCCCATACAACGCCTCATAAGGCGGCATCTTGATAGTCGAGTGATAACTATTATTATACGAGAACTCGACTAACGGTAAATGTTCATCCCATTTACCACCGAAGTCTAACACACACGACCTCAACATGTCTCAACCGTTTGAATCGTTCTTTCACTTTGACCGTCGGTTTGCGGGTGATAAGCCGTGCTCAACCGCAACTTTGTACTCAACTCTTCTTGTAAAGATCGCCAAAACCTCGAGGTAAACCTCGCGTCTCTATCGGACACAATCGATAATGGAACCCCGTGGAGTCGAACCACCTCATCAACATATAACTTCGCCAACTTCTCAAGTGGCAACGTTTCCCGAATGGCTAAAAGTAATGCACTCTTGGTCAACCGGTCAACTATGACCCAAATGGCATCGTGACCCTTACTCGTCTTCGGTAACCCTACTATGAAATCCATAGTTATGTCTTCCCATTTCCCGGCCGGTACAACCAATGATTGAGCTACCACATACGGTACTTGATGCTCGACTTTCACTTGTGCACACGTGGCACACTTAGAGATATGCTTGGCCACTCTCGCCTTCATTCCGGGCCACCAATAAACCCGTTTCATATCTTGGCACGTCTTTGTACTTCCCGGGTGTATCGAATACTTCGATTTGTGCACATCATACAACAACTCCTTCCGGATACCCCCGAACTTAGGAACCCAAATACGACCGCCTACGGTCTTCAACCCTTGTGCATTTTCGAGAAAATGTTGGTTCTTACCTAACCGTTTTTGTCTTAACTCGTCTTTTCCCATAACCTCTCGTTGGGCATTCTTGATTCTTTCAATGATGCTCGAGACGACTTCTATACGTGATAATATTCCTCGGTTCGGTTTTTCATAAACCTTTTGGCTCAAGGCGTCGGCCACTACATTAGCCTTCCCCGCGTGATACACAATCTCACAATCATAATCGGCAATCAACTCGATCCACCTTCTTTGTCGCATATTAAGATCTTTTTCAGTAAACACGTATTGTAGACTTTTATGATCCGTGTACAACGTACACCGAGTACCATACAAATAATGCCTCCACAACTTCAAGGAAAATATAATCGCCGCCAATTCCAAGTCGTGTCAATTCCGCATTTTTCAATTTTCGCGAGGCATACGCGATCACTTTACCTCTTTGCATCAACACACAACCGAGCCCTTGATTCGACGCATCACTATAAACCACAAAATCTTCCATACCATCCGGTAACGTAAGAATCGGCGCGTTACATAACTTTTATTTTAACAACTTAAACGCCTCTTCTTGCTTCTTCTCCCACACAAACTTCTCACTTTTTCTCGTTAACTTCGTGAGTGGAATCGCGATTCTCGAGAAGTCTTGTATAAACCTTCGGTAATAACCGGCTAATCCAAGAAAACTTCTAACCTCGGTAGGAGTCCTCGGAGGCTCCCAATTTGACACCGCTTCAATCTTGGACGGATCAACCTAAATACCATCACACGTCACCACGTGGCCTAAGAATTGCACTTCCCGCAACCAAAATTCACACTTCGAGAATTTTGCATACAACTTCTCCCGTTTCAACACGTCTAGAACGAGCCTCAAATGACCTTCGTGTTCTTCTTCGGTTTTCGAATAAATCAAAATGTCGTCAATAAACACGATCAAAAACTCATCAAGGAACGGTTTACAAACCCGATTCATCAAATCCATAAAAATAGCCGGCGCGTTTGTAAGACCAAAGGGCATCACTAGAAATTCATAATGACCATAACGTGTACGAAAAGCCGTCTTCTCGGTGTCGCCTTCTTTCACCCGAACTTGGTGATAACCCGACCTCAAATCAATCTTCGAGAAATAACTAGCACCTTGCAATTGGTCGAATAAGTCATCAATTCTCGGCAACGGGTAACGGTTCTTAATAGTTACCTTGTTCAACTCTCGGTAGTCGATACACATTCTCATCGAACCGTCTTTCTTCTTAACAAATAACACCGGTGCACCCCACGGTGACGAACTCGGACGAATGAAACCTTTAACTAACAAATCTTGCAATTGGGTCATCAATTCCCGCATCTCGGTGGGAGCTAAACGATAGGGAGCACGAGTAATCGGCGTCGCCCCCGGAACTAAATCAATTTTAAATTCGACTTGTCTCTCCGGTGGCAAACCGGGCAAGTCATCGGGAAATACCTCGGGGAAATCCCGAATAATTTTGACATTATCCATTGACTTCTTTTCCTTTCGGCCATCTAATACATATGCAATAAACGATGCACAACCTTTCGATATACTTTTCCTCGCCTTAATGGCGGTAATCACATTAGGCATGTGATGTCGTTTCTCCCCATACACATACACTTTCTCATTCTCGGGTGTCCTAATCGACACTATTTTCTTTCCACACAAAATCTTGGCTTGGTGCATACCCAACCAATCCATACCGATAACCACATCAAACGCCCTAATTCCCATGGGCAACAAGTCTACCTTAAACTTTCTACCGTCTATTTCTATTTGACAATTTCTATAAATACATTCAACCATAGACGTTTTCCCGTCGGCTACCTCTATCTCATAAACCTCATCTAACATCTCGGTCGGCACATTCAATTTACAACCGAACTCATAAGACACAAACGAATAATTGGAACCCGAATCAAACAAAATATGAGTTGGCAAGGAGTTAATGAATAAAGTACCTGACACCACATCGTGTGCCTCCTTCGCCTCCTCCCGAGTGAGTTGGAAGGACCGCCCCTTCACCTTTGCCGGTTCCACTTTATTTTGAGCCGTGGACACCATCGACTCATTTCCCTTCTTCAGGCATACATTGCTATAATGCCCCTTTTCGTGGCATGAGTAGCACTCCACATCGGCCGTCAACTTGGCCTTACAATCCCGGGCTATGTGCCCCATCTTGCCACAACTATAACAAGCCTTTGACTCTCCTTGGCATATGCCGGTATGATTTTTCCAGCATTTCTTGCACGGGCCAACACTTCCTTGTTTAGAGAAGCTCGAAGTGAACTTCCCTTTTTTGAACGAACTAGAACCGCTCTCGGCTTTCCTTTTCTCGCCCATGTGGGCCCTCTCGGCAACACGTGCCTCATTCACTTCCTCCACACCTCGGGCGGCACTAATGGCCTCATCAAGTGAAACCGCGCTCTTAACTTCCAATTGGTAGTCCCACGGTAACCCACTAGCATACCGGACCACCCTCAACCTCTCATCCGAGTAGGTCTTAGCAACAAACGGGAGCAATCCCGTGAACTCTCTCGAGTACTCTTCAATCGACATATCACCCTTCTTCAGGGTCACGAATTTCTCGTGCATCTTTTCTAAATCCCTTTCGGGACAAAAAAAAATTTCAATCTCGTGGTGAATTCATCCCACGTCATTTTCTCAACCACCTCCCTCCCGAGGGTCTCATACACGATATCCCACCAAACCATCACATCTTCTTTTAACAATTGTGACGCATACGTCACCATATCGACATCCTTGCACTTGCTACTACCGATAACCCTCTCGGTCTCTCGGATCCACCTCATGGTTACATTTGGCTTACAAGCCATGAAGGATTTAAACGAACAACCTTCTTTCACCTCGGGCTTAGCCCTAGCATCACTTTGGCCACCCGTGGAGGATTTCCCCTCCCCGGTGCCACTACCCCCGGTTCTCTCATCCGACTTAGCCTCGGATTCACGGTCTCCACCCGACCTTTCACGGTCTCCAATAATACGGTGCACTTCTTCGGCCACCGTTCCCTTGATTTGATCGATAATAGTTTGGAGATCCGCCATGGTTACCGGAGTTCTATTAGCTCCGATCTCCGACTCACCCATTCGATGCATCGACGGTTGACTTTCCTATTCAACCACAACCTCAACATGAGGTATCTCCTCCTCCCGGCCCTCCGGGGCTCTACCACTTCTACGCGTGGTCACCATTTCTTTGATTCAAGACTATACGAAAGACATTAAACATTTAGTACCTTGTGTACAACCCAATAGTCGCATAAGACTCAATATCCATAATCATATCAAATTTCGTCGGTCCCCTAGGTTCAACCCAAAACTTAATATAAAGTCTCAAGGTCAACCTATGATCTTAAGGAATCTTATATTCCTAATGCTACAGTCTAAGACTAGGATGGTCATCCAACAATGCACGATCCACCCTTGATTCATCGAGTGGTGGCATATTCATGTATAAAACCCCTACGGAAGGATTCCAACTTTTGGAGGATATGGCCATGCACAATGCGGAATGGGCCACCGATAGAAGAGCCGGTAAACAAACAAGTTCGGTCATTCCGGTTGATGATAGACAAAATGATGAAGTTGCCGCCATAAAGAATAACCATGTAATGTTAGAACGTAAATTAGATAAAATAACATCTTCTTTACATGCAATACAGGTTGGATGTGACAAATGCGGTGGACCACACCTTGCAAAAGAATGTCAACAACATCAACCGATGATGACCGAAGAGGAGGTCAATTATTTGAACCAAGGTTACGGGCAAAACTATCAACGAGGAAACCAAGGATACAACAACAATAGGGGCTACAACAACAATAACAACAATTTCCCCCCTAGACCATCACATCCACCCGGTTTCCCTCAAAATAACCAATCCAATTACCCTCCTAGAAATAATTCTAACACTCCCGGCTCGAGTTCTAAACCCGAAGAACAAATGTCTCTGGAGAGTATGTTTGGACAATTTATGGCTAGCCAAGCCAAAACAAACGAAGAAACCAAACAAGACTCTAAAGAGATGAAACAAAGTATTCGAAACCAACAAGCCACCATTCAAAACTTAGAGAGAGATATTGGGAGAATTCCCCAAGCCTTAACCGAAAGACCACAAGGCAATCTATCCCCTTCCACCCAAGCGAATCCCAAAGGAGAATTCAACAACTCAAGGGATGTCAAAGCCATTACCACACGAAGTGGTAAAGAGGTAAGTTCACCAATGATTAAAATTAATACTAATAATTCTAGTGAACAGGTACTTGTAGAAGAGGGGACACCATTGAATGAAGAAGAGGTGCTTGTTGAGAAGATTGTAGAAAAAGATGAACCGAAGAAGAGTGAATCCAAGAAGGAAGCAACAACAAGTTTTTACCTACCTAAAGTTCCTTTCCCACAACGGTTGAGAAAGGAAAAACTCAAAGAAAAATACGGTAAGTTTGTTGAAATGATTAAACAGGTACGCATTAACGTGCCTTTGGTTGATATGTTGGCAGGTATGCCAAATTACGGAAAATTTATTAATGATTTGGTGTCAACCAAAGTGCAAATGGAGGAAGCATCTTCACCTGTGTTGAGTGAAGAATGCTCGGAGATCATACAATCCAAGATGCCACCAAAGCTAGAGGACCCAGGGAGTTTCATAATCCCTTGTCTCTTTAATAATTTACCGGTTTGCAATGGTCTAGCAGATTTAGGTGCTAATATAAGTTTAATGCCCTTGTCAGTAGCTACAAAAATAGGATTAACCGATTTTAAGCCGACTAGGATGATCTTAAGATTAGCAAACCTTTCATACACATATCCCATTGGCATAGCAGAAAATGTCCCTGTTAGAGTTGACAAATTCGTGTTCCCCGTAGACTTCGTTGTCCTAGAAATGGATGTGGATCCCAAAGTCCCACTAATTCTAGGAAGACCTTTCTTGAACACGGCGGACGCCATATTTCATGTGTCTAAGAAACAACTAAGTCTAGGAATAGATGATGATAGGGTCACCTTCCCTATTGAGAAAGCCATGAAGCATACCTCCAAATCCGATGATTCTTGTTATTTCATTGATGTTATCGATTCATGTATCGATGAGAAGGTTACTTCCTTTCTCGATCTCGATTGTAATGATGTCACCACAAAAGGTGATTTCACTATTGATTCCGATGAAACAATCCGAGATCTCCAAGAAATCGAGGATTTGCTTCATGTAGATGATGAGGAATCCGAGGTAGGAGATGTTGTTTTTGAGAAAATTGACCCTAAATACAACCTTCGAATCAAAACTTCTTTAGAAGAGCCACCTACTCTAGAGCTTAAAACTTTACCCAACCATTTAGAGTATGCCTTTTTAGAAGGTGATTCTGATCTTCTGGTCATCATTTTATCTAAGTTATCCTCCACCAAAAAAGCTGATCTTATTAAAATTCTCAAAACTCATAGACAAACCATTGCATGGAAAACGGCTGACATTCCGGGTATAAATCCCGCCTATTGTACACACAAAATCCTCATGGAGGAAAATGTCAAGCCAAGTGTGCAAAGGCAAAGGAGATTGAACCCGAATGTCAAAGATGTGGTTAAGAAAGAAGTTCTTAAACTTCTTGATGCTGGACTCATCTACCCTATCTCCGATAGCCCGTGGGTGAGCCTGGTACAAGTTGTACGGAAAAAAGGGGGAATGACAGTTATCAAAAATGAGAAGGGTGAACTAATCCCTACTCGAACTGTCACGGGTTAGCGCGTGTGTATTGATTACCGCAAGCTAAATGATGCCACCCGTAAGGATCATTTTCCTTTACCGTTCATAGATCAAATGTTGGAACGACTCGCGGGAAACAACTTTTATAGTTTCCTCGATGGTTTTTCTGGCTATTTTCAGATCCCAATCGACCCCCTAGATCAAGAAAAAACCACATTCACGTGCCCTTTTGGTACATTTGCTTATAGGAGAATGTTTTTTGGTTTATGCAACGCTCCGGCCACGTTCCAACGTTGCATGACGGCTATTTTCCAAGACATGATAGAGTATTGTATGGAAGTGTTCATGGATGACTTCTCGGTTTTCGGGAACTCATTTACTTCATGTCTAGCAAATCTTGAGAGGATATTGAGAAGGTGTGAGGAGTCCAATTTAGTTCTAAATTGGGAGAAATGTCACTTCATGGTGCGAGAAGGCATCGTGTTAGGACATAAAATTTCTGAGAAGGGAATTGAGGTAGATAAAGCTAAAATAGATGTCATATCTAAGCTACCTCCGCCCTCGAATGTGAAAGCCGTTAGGAGTTTCCTTGGTCATGCGGGTTTTTACGGTCGGTTTATCAAAGATTTTTATAAAATCACCCGACCCATGACCCATTTACTTGAGAAGGATATACCATTCATTTTCTCGAATGAATGTGTAGAATCCTTTGAGTTGTTAAAGGAAAAATTAACCGAGGCTCCGATCATGGTTTCTCCCGATTGGGAATTACCATTTGAGTTGATGTGCGATGCGAGTGATTATGCACTCGGTGCGGTGTTGGGGCAATGAAAGAACAATCACTTTCAACCAATCTATTATGCTAGCCGAACACTCAATGGTGCTCAAATGAACTATACAACCACCGAAAAAGAATTACTTGCGGTTGTGTTCGCTTTTGACAAATTTCGACCCTACCTTGTGTTGTCGAAAACCATTGTCTACACCGATCATTCTGCATTGAAACATCTCTTTGCTAAGCAAGACGCCAAACCTCGACTCATACGTTGGATTCTCCTCTTGCAAGAATTCGACATTGAGATCAAGGATAAGAAAGGGGCGGAAAACCTTGCAGCTGATCATTTATCCCGCCTCGAAAATCCATATTTGGAGGAATGTGATGAAAATGGGATAAATGACAAATTTCCCGATGAATTCCATGAAGTAGTTAATGCTTTACAAGTGTCTGATGACCCATGGTTCACCGACATGGCAAATTATTTGGCGGCGGGTGTCCTTGTAAAGGGTTTAACTCATCAACAAAAAGGGAAATTTTTCTCCGATCTCAAGTACTATTATTGGGAGAATCCTTACTTATTCCAGGTCGGGCCTGATTTTGTTCATAGGCGATGTGTGTACGGTGAGGAAGCTTATGTTATTCTAAACAAATGTCATAAGGGACCCACCGGGGGCCACTTCGGACCTAACCTTACCGCCCGGAAAGTATTAGATGCGGGATTCTATTGGCCAACAATTTTTAAAGACTCATTTAAATTGGTCAAGGCTTGTGATGCTTGCCAAAGAACGGGTAGCATCTCCAAACGAGACGAAATGCCTCAACATAGCATTCAAGTTTGTGAGGTGTTCGATGTTTGGGGCATTGACTTCATGGGCCCATTCCCAAGCTCCTATGGTAATAAGTACATTCTTGTAGCCGTCGACTACGTCTCAGAATGGGCCAAGGCAAAAGCATTACCAACAAATGATGCCCGGGTCGTATTCAAATTCGTTCAAGCTCTCTTTTGTAGGTTCGATTGTCCTCGTGCTCTCATTAGTGATCGGGGCACTAATTTTGCAAATCACTTAATGGAGAAAACTTTGCAAAGCTATGGTGTCCATCAACGTTTTTCAACTTCTTATCATCCACAAACAAGTGGACAAGTTGAAAACACTAATCGAGCACTTAAGAGGATCCTTGAGAAAACCATTGATAGAAATCCAAAAATTTGGTCTCAAAAGTTAGATGATGCTCTTTGGGCATTCCGAACCGCGTTTAAAACGCCTACCGCTTACACCCCGTACCGTATGGTTTACGGGAAAGCATGTCACATTCCGATCGAAATTGAAAACAAAACCTTTTGGGCTCTTCAAGAATGTAACATGGATGTAATCACGGCGGGTAACAACCGGAAATTCCAATTAAATGTTCTTACTGAAGAAAGATCTCATGCCTACAAGAATTCTCGAATTTACAAAGAAAATATGAAACGTTGGCATGACAACAAATTGAAAACCTTCAAATGTTTCAAACCGGGAGATAAAGTCCTAATTTATCAATCTCGTTATAAGTTTTCTCCCGGAAAACTGAAATCCAAATGGGCCGGTCCTTACACCGTTGTCCAACCAAAACCATCCAGGTGCATGAGCAATAAGAATACTCTTAGAGGCAAAAAGTCTAAACCTGATCAACCCTCACCGTCCTCCGATCCAGAGAAACTTTTTCGAAGGAGACAGAGGATTCAGTTAGAAGCAAGATACAACACAACCATAAAGAAAGCTCAAAATATTCGAGAACCGAGTCTTGAAAATCAAAATCCACTTTTTGAAGTTCAAGTCCAAAGTTCTGAAAATCAGGATCAAATTCCTCTTACATTAGAACCAATAGTCAATAATCAAGAGCCAATTCTTGATAATCAAATGGGTGGCCAAGATCCACCACCGGAACGTCCGATGTGGCAAACGAGGCTAAATTCCCCGGTTGTTTCCATTCCGGCAATTAGACTTCCAGAAATAAATGGCATAAATTTTGAAATAAAAAGTCAATTCCTCAGTATGGTTCGTGACTTGGGTTATGATGGTAGACTCACAAATGACCCAAATCACCATATTGAGTGCTTTAATGACATTTGCCAATTTTTTAGAATTCCTAACGTTTCGCAAGATGCGATACGACTTAGACTATTCCCTTTTAGTCTAATTGGAGAGGCTAAAATTTGGGTCAAATCCTTGAGCCAAACTCCATTTCGACTTGGGAAGAACTCCGAAGTCGATTTATACACCGTTATTTTCCACCCGCGAAAGCGGAAAAATTAAAAACCGACATTATGGCTTTTCAACAGGAAGTTGGGGAAACATTAACGGAAGCATGGGAACGTTTCAAAGGAATGCTGAGGAGATGCCCAAATCACGGGTTTGAGAAGAGCGATATCGTCCATCTCTTCTATAGGGGTTTGTCCAACAATGCACGATCCACCCTTGATTCATCGAGTGGTGGCATATTCATGTATAAAACCCCTACGGAAGGATACCAACTTTTGGAGGATATGGCCATGCACAATGCGGAATGGGCCACCGATAGAAGAGCCGGTAAACAAACAAGTTCGGTCATTGCGGTTGATGATAGACAAAATGATGAAGTTGCCGCCATAAAGAATAACCATGTAATGTTAGAACGTAAATTAGATAAAATAACATCTTCTTTACATGCAATACAGGTTGGATGTGACAAATGCGGTGGACCACACCTTGCAAAAGAATGTCAACAACATCAACCGATGATGACCGAAGAGGAGGTCAATTATTTGAACCAAGGTTACGGGCAAAACTATCAACGAGGAAACCAAGGATACAACAACAATAGGGGCTACAACAACAATAACAATAATTTCCCCCCTAGACCATCACATCCACCCGGTTTCCCTAAAAATAACCAATCCAATTACCCTCCTAGAAATAATTCTAACACTCCCGGCTCGAGTTCTAAACCCGAAGAACAAATGTCTCTGGAGAGTATGTTTGGACAATTTATGGCTAGCCAAGCCAAAACAAACGAAGAAACCAAACAAGACTCTAAAGAGATGAAACAAAGTATTCGAAACCAACAAGCCACCATTCAAAACTTAGAGAGAGATATTGGGAGAATTGCCCAAGCCTTAACCGAAAGACCACAAGGCAATCTATCCCCTTCTACCCAAGCGAATCCCAAAGGAGAATTCAACAACTCAAGGGATGTCAAAGCCATTACCACACGAAGTGGTAAAGAGGTAAGTTCACCAATGATTAAAATTAATACTAATAATTCTAGTGAACAGGTACTTGTAGAAGAGGGGACACCATTGAATGAAGAAGAGGTGCTTGTTGAGAAGATTGTAGAAAAAGATGAACCGAAGAAGAGTGAATCCAAGAAGGAAGCAACAACAAGTTCTTACCTACCTAAAGTTCCTTTCCCACAACGGTTGAGAAAGGAAAAACTCAAAGAAAAATACGGTAAGTTTGTTGAAATGATTAAACAGGTACGCATTAACGTGCCTTTGGTTGATATGTTGGCAGGTATGCCAAATTACGGAAAATTTATTAAGGATTTGGTGTCAAACAAAGTGCAAATGGAGGAAGCATCTTCACCTGTGTTGAGTGAAGAATGCTCGGAGATCATACAATCCAAGATGCCACCAAAGCTAGAGGACCCAGGGAGTTTCATAATCCCTTGTCTCTTTAATAATTTACCGGTTTGCAATGGTCTAGCAGATTTAGGTGCTAGTATAAGTTTAATGCCCTTGTCAGTAGCTACAAAAATAGGATTAACCGATTTGAAGCTGACTAGGATGATCTTAAGATTAGCAAACCTTTCATACACATATCCCATTGGCATAGCAGAAAATGTCCCTGTTAGAGTTGACAAATTCGTGTTCCCCGTAGACTTCGTTGTCCTAGAAATGGATGTGGATCCCAAAGTCCCACTAATTCTAGGAAGACCTTTCTTGAACACGGCGGACGCCATATTTCATGTGTCTAAGAAACAACTAAGTCTAGGAATAGATGATGATAGGGTCACCTTCCCTATTGAGAAAGCCATGAAGCATACCTCCAAATCCGATGATTCTTGTTATTTCATTGATGTTATCGATTCATGTATCTATGAGAAGGTTACTTCCTTTATCGACCTCGATTGTAATGATGTCACCACAAAAGGTGATTTCACTATTGATTCCGATGAGACAATCCGAGATCTCCAAGAGTTCGAGGATTTGCTTCATGTAGATGATGAGGAATCCGAGGTAGGAGATGTTGTTTTTGAGAAAATTGACCCTAAAGACAACCTTCGAATCAAAACTTCTTTAGAAGAGCCACCTACTCTAGAGCTTAAAACTTTACCCAACCATTTAGAGTATGCCTTTTTAGAAGGTGATTCTGGTCTTCTGGTCATCATTTTATCTAAGTTATCCTCCACCGAAAAAGGTGATCATATTAAAATTCTCAAAACACATAGACAAACCATTGCTTGGAAAACGGTTGACATTCCGGGTATAAATCCCGCCTATTGTACACACAAAATCCTCATGGAGGAAAATTTCAAGCCAAGTGTGCAAAGGCAAAGGAGATTGAACCCGAATGTCAAAGATGTGGTTAAGAAAGAAGTTCTTAAACTTCTTGATGCTGGACTCATCTACCCTATCTCCGATAGCCCGTGGGTGAGCCTGGTACAAGTTGTACCGAAAAAAGGGGGTATGACAGTTATCAAAAATGAGAAGGGTGAACTAATCCCTACTCGAACTGTCACGGGTTAGCGCGTGTGTATTGATTACCGCAAGCTAAATGATGCCACTCGAAAGGATCATTTTCCTTTACCGTTCATCGATCAAATGTTGGAACGACTCGCGGGAAACAACTTTTATAGTTTCCTCGATGGTTTTTCTGGCTATTTTCAGATCCCAATCGACCCCCTAGATCAAGAAAAAATCACATTCACGTGCCCTTTTGGTACATTTGCTTATAGGAGAATGTTGTTTGGTTTATGCAACGCTCCGGCCACGTTCCAACGTTGCATGACGGCTATTTTCCAAGACATGATAGAGGATTGTATGGAAGTGTTCATGGATGACTTCTCGGTTTTCGGGAACTCATTTACTTCATGTCTAGCAAATCTTGAGAGGATATTGAGAAGGTGTGAGGAGTCCAATTTAGTTCTAAATTGGGAGAAATGTCACTTCATGGTGCGAGAAGGCATCGTGTTAGGACATAAAATTTCTGAGAAGGGAATTGAGGTAGATAAAGCTAAAATAGATGTCATATCTAAGCTACCTCCGCCCTCGAATGTGAAATCCGTTAGGAGTTTCCTTGGTCATGCGGGTTTTTACGGTCGGTTTATCAAAGATTTTTCTAAAATCACCCGACCCATGACCCATTTACTTGAGAAGGATATACCATTCATTTTCTTGAATGAATGTGTAGAATCCTTTGAGTTGTTAAAGGAAAAATTAACCGAGGCTCCGATCATGGTTTCTCCCGATTGGGAATTACCATTTGAGTTGATGTGCGATGCGAGTGATTATGCACTCGGTGCGGTGTTGGGGCAACGAAAGAACAATCACTTTCAACCAATCTATTATGCTAGCCGAACACTCAATGGTGCTCACATGAACTATACAACCACCGAAAAAGAATTACTTGCGGTTGTGTTCGCTTTTGACAAATTTCGACCCTACCTTGTGTTGTCGAAAACCATTGTCTACACCGATCATTCCGCATTGAAACATCTCTTTGCTAAGCAAGACGCCAAACCTCGACTCATACGTTGGATTCTCCTCTTGCAAGAATTCGACATTGAGATCAAGGATAAGAAAGGGGCGGAAAACCTTGCAGCTGATCATTTATCCCACCTCGAAAATCCATATTTGGAGGAATGTGATGAAAACGGGATAAATGACAAATTTCCCGATGAATTCCATGAAGTAGTTAATGCTTTACAAGTGTCTGACGACCCGTGGTTCGCCGACATGGCAAATTATTTGGCGGCGGGTGTCCTTGTAAAGGGTTTAACTCATCAACAAAAAGGGAAATTTTTCTCCGATCTCAAGTACTATTATTGGGAGAATCCTTACTTATTCCGGGTCGGGCCTGATTTTGTTCATAGGCGATGTGTGTACGGTGAGGAAGCTTATGTTATTCTAAACGAATGTCATAAGGGACCCACCGGGGGCCACTTCGGACGTAACCTTACCACCCGGAAAGTATTAGGTGGGATTCTATTGGCCAACAATTTTTAAAGACTCATTTAAATTGGTCAAGGCTTGTGATGCTTGCCAAAGAACGGGTAGCATCTCCAAACGAGACGAAATGCCTCAACATAGCATTCAAGTTTGTGAGGTGTTCGATGTTTGGGGCATTGACTTCATGGGCCCATTCCCGAGCTCCTATGGTAATAAGTACATTCTTGTAGCCGTCGACTACGTCTCAGAATGGGCCAAGGCAAAAGCATTACCAACAAATGATGCCCGGGTCGTATTCAAATTCGTTCAAGCTCTCTTTTGTAGGTTCGGTTGTCCTCGTGCTCTCATTAGTGATCGGGGCACTCATTTTGCAAATCACTTAATGGAGAAAACTTTGCAAAGCTATGGTGTCCATCAACGTTTTTCAACTTCTTATCATCCACAAACAAGTGGACAAGTTGAAAACACTAATCGAGCACTTAAGAGGATCCTTGAGAAAACCATTGATAGAAATCCAAAAATTTGGTCTCAAAAGTTAGATGATGCTCTTTGGGCATTCCGAACCGCGTTTAAAACGCCTACCGCTTACACCCCATACCGTATGGTTTACGGGAAAGCATGTCACATTCCGATTGAAATTGAACACAAAGCCTTTTGGGCTCTTCAAGAATGTAACATGGATGTAATCACGGCGGGTAACAACCGCAAATTCCAATTAAATGTTCTTACTGAAGAAAGATCTCATGCCTACAAGAATTCTCGAATTTACAAAGAAAATATGAAACGTTGGCATGACAACAAATTGAAAACCTTCAAATGTTTCAAACCGGGAGATAAAGTCCTAATTTATCAATCTCGTTATAAGTTTTCTCCCGGAAAACTGAAATCCAAATGGGCTGGTCCTTACACCGTTGTCCAACCAAAACCATCCAGGTATGTGGAGCTCATTTGTGATAGTAGCCGTTTTAGCATAAATGGTCACCGTTTGAAACTTTATCATGAGGGGAATTGTAATTTTGAGAAGGAGAAGTTGGAAGAAGATGAGGTGATTCATTTCATCTCGGTTGGTGCTCGTAAGTGAGAAGAGAGTAGCATCGAGTCGAGCTTTAGACTCAATAATATTTTAAGCGCTTCTCGGGAGGCAACCCGTGTGTATTGTGGTTTATTCCCTTTCCGTTCTGCATTTTTATTTTCGGTAGTGTTATTTTTCTGCTTGATAAATCGTTTTTGTTAGTCTTTTTGATAATTTCTGCTTGTTTTTAAAAAAAATCCGTAAGTGGGACATTGGAGGAAAGTTCACGGCGTGAACTTTCTTCCTGATCGGGAAGTCCGAGCAGAGAGATTTGGACATAAAGGCGTGAATTGTTAACGATCAGTTAGCGTTTCGGGTCACGATTCGGATCCGGGTCGACCCGGTTTGACCCATTCGGGTATTTCACAGTTCCCGATCGTTAAGTGCTTCACACCGTGAACTTTGCGTAGTATTTATTCATCGTTTCTCTTCCAGCTTTTCACAATCGTTAACCCTACCCCCAAATTCGTGAACGAGCACAGCAGAGTATCTCCATTTTCCATCCGATTTTCATCTTTTCTCTTCCAAATCCTCCGATTTCTTCCTCAAATCTTCATCTCCATGGGTCCAAGGGTTAGTTCTTCGGCTTTTCTCATAGATTCTTCTAGTATTTCGGTATTAGGTCCGAAATTTTGAAATGTTCTTGAACTTTTTGAGTTAAATCTTAGTTCTTTGTGCTTAATAGTTGATTTATAGTTGAACCCTAGTTGAAATCTACAACCTTTGTTCTTAGTTAGTCAACACCTCTTAAGTTTAGTAGATTTCATAGCCTACATTGTTGAAATTGGATGAATTGTAGAAGATTTGGGTTAAATTTTGGATTTATACAAGTAATTTGGTTGGGGTTTAGTTGTTGAACTAGCATAATTTTTACTTAGTCATATTCTTTAGAATGCTAGTTTAAAAACTCGGGTTGGATGAATTTGGACACCAAATGTCAAGTCTTTTGTCAAATTTTGTCAAGAATATTCACAAAGACAAAACATTTTTTTACAATATTAATATGTTTATAACACTTAGTTTTTTTTTTAAATCAAATTGAAATAAAATATAATTAACAATGTCAAATCTTTAATTTTATTTTCAATTTTCTTATTTTGTTTAAAAAACTAAGTGTGGGAAGGGGTAACGTCATTTACATTTCAGGTTATATATAATTGGACACCCTTCTATTATTTCATATTTATATTCTTAACATTGTGATAATTGTCTTTGATGTAGAAACTACAAAAGACCACTGCATCCTCATCGACCGGTGGCCGCGGGCGCGGACGTGCCCGTGCACCTTCACCTGTACCTGCACCGGGGCCCGCACTCCTAGTCGATGGGTTCCCGGCTGTGCTTAAAGTTAATAGGGAACACGTGTTCCTAAATTTTGATAATGCACCTCGAGAAGGACTTGCACGGGATTGTGAAAACAGGAGAGATAAACTCTCACATAAACAAGTAGCGGTGGGAAGGTGTTCAGATTTGGAGTTGTTAGAAGCTGTAGGTCGAAGAGCAGAAATTGAAAGTTACTTGGTTCGTTATCACACAGATCACGATGGCGATGTGATTTTTACATGTCGGGCGTGGGAGAGAGCTCTCCTCATTAATGAACCAACTTATGATGAGCTCCTCCTCGAATTTTACTCCACTATAAAATTCGAACCCCGTGTAGCCATGAAGAATCCTGAAGATCTTTGCATCCAATACCGAGTGGCTAACCAATGGGTGCACTGTAACCTCATTCAATTTGCTATCAACTTAGGTATATATACCGAAGCACAAACCATGGCCCGAAAATTTAAGCATTATATGAAGTGGTGTGCGACCAATGAAGTTAAAAATGTTGATGAATATTGGCGTCAAATTGGGGTTGGTGATTACCGCATGGCTCATACCAAAGAGTCAAGCATTAGGAGTGGCACCCATCGTTATCTTCATAGAATGATTTCATACACTATTCGCCACTGAAACCAAGGTCCCGAAAACGTTAACAAATACGATATGTGGTTGCTCCACCAACTTATAGATAAGAATGCGAGAACGAATATTCCGTTCGTAATCGCAAAATTTTTGAGCACACAAGGGAAGGGGCTTAAGGGGAATAATCCGATGGGAACCGGTCATTACATCACTCGCTTGGCTCGAGCCGCAATTGCCATCCCTCAACGAGTTTGGGATAGCATGACGTATCGACCTATGGGCTTCATGGATGAGACATTATTATCGGGTACGCACGTCATTGTTAAATTTGCGGGTGATTATGTGTGGAATGAGCATCCCGGTGTGGAAGAACCGTAGAGTGGTAGTAGTGAGGATGATGGTGATGATGATGTGGCTATGGATGATGCACCGGGTAACGAAATACCAATAGCGGGTCAAGACTTTGGTCAACCGGGACCAACGGGTCCCCAGTTCGGCCATTCGGGCGCCTCGGGATCCGGGTCGGGTCCATCCTCGTTCGACCCTTATTTTTCATATAATCAAATGGTCGAGAGGATGGATGCAATGCAAGTCGACATGCACTATGTCCGATCCTCCAACGACCATTTGCAATCAAATGTCCAAAATCATACGCAACGGTCGTACTACAATCAAATGCGGGTTGGGCAGCAAGTGAATTGGCAAACCGATGTTGCCAATTATAATCTATATCCCGATCAATTTCCCCGACCACCACCTTTTGATCATTCCAATTTACCCACATGGGCACCGAGCTTCCCCGCACCACCAAACTACCCAGATTATGATGCTTGGTACCAAGACTCCAATACTTGGTACCATCCTTACCCACCACCGCAACGAAGGCAGCAGAAATAAAAAATAAAAAAAAAAACACGTTTTCTGTTTTGTTTTTTTTCTGTTTTTAGGTGTTCGTCGTGATTGCTGTTTGTTGCGGGATCTTGTAAATTGCTCTGGAATTCAAAACTTCACCGAGAATGAACACAACACATCCTCAGGTCGTATACTTTCTTATGACCTCGATTTCTTAAATTTTGTCAAGTCTATTGCATTGGGGACAACACAAACACTTAAGTGTGGGAAGGGGCTGTATTTAAAAAAGAAACCCACCATTTAAAATTTGTGAAACCTTCGAAAAATCATCCAAGTAAGAAAACCGATTTAATGGTTAAATTTTTTTTATGACACATCTCGATGCTTTTGAAAACAATTTCGGGAGACAAAGTTCAATTTAAATGATAAAATTTTAACTAGCTTTTATGTTTCAATCTTTGTGGCTTTTCATAGATTTAAGAATTTTATTTCTTTAGTTATGGTAATTTTAATGTAGAAAATTGGAAATGTCTTGCATAATATATAAGAATCATCTTTAAGAGAATTAAGGTTAGTATTACTAGCTCCCAATGACATTAGGTTAAGATAAGGGCCTTTAGTTTACGGTGCACATCATTGTGAATTATATGCAAAAATATATTAAAAAGTTATTAATCAAATATTGTGGAAGAACAAACAACCGGCCTTGTGTCACTCGGACAAGTAAGCCCGAGGGGTCCTTCAAACCTAGCATTCTAAGGTCAACTGATCTGGACATGTTGGTGGAAAGTCTGCTACGCGGGTGGCATTCGAGCTGAGGTTCTTCCCACCAAACAAACAAATAAATAAATAAATAAATAAATAAATAAATAAATAAATAAATAAAAAACAAAAGAGAAAGAAAGAAAATAAGCATAAATAAATAAGCTTGAAAAAAACATACATGTATAAAGCGTTTACGCTACCCAATGATATTTAAACTAATTTTTCTTAATTTAACCCTACTAATTGGGTGGTTTTCATAAAGATGATATTTGTAGATTATGCAAGAATGAAGAGATTCTAAATTAAAATTAGTATAATTAAGGTAGCCAAAAAATTAATAGGTTTATGAAAAGTTAACTAGTTTGGTACACAAAATTGGATATAAAATATAGGTGAAATTTTATTTGCTGAATTAAACTAAATTCTGAAATTGTCATTGATTGTGATTGAGATGCTTGTCATATGCAATGGATTGGTATCTTACTAACAAATTTTTCAGGATGATTTGCTTGAGGACAAGCAAAGTTTAAGTGTGGGGATTTTGATATTGACGTTTTTAGACACGTTCAAACCCGTCAATATCGTCTATTTTGAGTACGTTTTAAAAGCAAATACATGTGATATTACTCAATTATGTGTTTATTCTACAATTCAGATGATATAGCGAAAAAGGTGTCAAAAACGGGTCAAAAGATAAAGAAAAATACATGATTTCAAGCCGGAAAAAGTTCACGATCGTGAACTGATCGTGAACTATTCACGATCAGTCACCAAAATTTCTGTTTGGTTTTCACGTTTCGGTAACTCAAGATAACGATCGGTAAATCTGGATAAATTGAAGTTCGCGTCGCTAAGTATGCGTCCAGATACACGTTAAAGTGCAGATCAAATCCAAGAAGTCAGTTATCTTTTGTACGTGTGCATTTTTGGGCAGTTGAAGGACGAAATTGGGAGCAATTCTTTAAGGTTTTCTTCAACAAAACAAGCAATTATTGATTTCTTATCATTTTGGAACAATTTCATGGTTGTATTTTTATCTTTGAATTCTTGTTTGTCGATTTCTAGCATGTCTATGTGCTAGTAATCTTTATATTCGCTATGTTTGGATGATTCTAGGATTAAGTATGGTTTAATTTTAGGGTTTTGTTTATATTAAAAACAATTGTTGATGTTTAATTACTCTTTTTGGTTTAATTTAAGAATTTTCGTTTCTTTTTCGTTGGTAATTACTTAAATTAGGTATTGACAACACTTGGTTTAATTGACCTAGTTGGTAATTCACTAGAAATAGGGATTATAGACAAGATTCCAATAAGTAAGATTAAACAAGAAGTTCAACCCTAGTAATGAAAATTCTAGGTTAGGAGTCTTAGTTAATTCAAGACGGTAATTTCAACAAGTAGAAGTGTGATTAGTTATAACTTTTGAGAGAAGAAATTTCTATTAGTTGTAATTAGTTATTAAATGGGATTGAGAGAAATCTAATACCGTGACTTCTAAAACATTAAACTAACCGGTGCTTAATAACCATGCTTAGAACTAGATGAATCCACACATAGTGAATATCCCTTAAATCTCATTTCAAACGTTCAAATTTGCATTCCTTGTCATTTCGAATATTAATTACATTTCATATAAATCAAAACATGATCAAAACTCTTTTCTTGATTAATTCTTTAACTTGTTTTAACTGGATTTCATAAACCGTTCCCTGCGATTCGATAACCCGAGATACTTACCAAACCTATATTACCCACGATTAGGTATACTTGCCTATGAATGTGATAGTCTAGAGTAGTAGTATTTAGGAGCTTAATTTTTATAACTGGATTAAACACATCATCGGCTAATTTTACACTTATCCTCAATGACCCGGTTTTTCTACAAATATTGTGTGCTGTATTTCTTCTTCTCGATCGTAAATGGTTTATAGACATATAAGCTATTAATAATCATAATAAAAACATCATCATTAACTCATAGAAAGAAGAGTTGCCCAATAACTTTAAAATGTCTACATATCTGATTACTAGTCTTCATAAAAATGTCGATAAACATATAGTTAAAAAAAAGTTATATTTCAAACACACATATGATTTTGTTGTATCAAAAGTTATTATAAAATAAGAAACAAACAACAAAGTTGTTGCATCTTGACCTCTTTGTAGGAGTCCATGTATGGATTGAACATTGACTTGTCACTTGTGCCACTGGATTTCAAGTCTTTTATGTTTGTCTCTTCTCTTATGATTGGAACATTGCACCACAATTTTAAGTTTTAATATCAATTATATACTTTAAAATTTTTTAAAGACACTTTTTTTAACGGCAAATTAGTTAGTTATTGGTTCGAGTAAGTAGTGACATCCAAACGGGCAGTATGTCTTCCTCGAACTCATCTCCTTTATTTTGGTGGGAATAAACTCATCCACCTTTTTTTATCTTAAACTTTTGCCTCCAACAAGTTTTGAACCCAAGACATCTTGAAGGAAAACTTCAAGGCTATTATTGGTGGCCGATTGATCTAGACCTGAATAAACCCAACCACCTTTTTTATCTCCGACTTTTGCCTCCAACAAGTCTTGAACCCAAAACCTCTTGAAAGAAAACTCCAAAGCTATTATTGATGGCCGATTAATGTAGACCTGAATAAACCCAACCACCTTTTTGTATCTCCAACTTTTGTCTCCAATAAGTCTTGAACCTAAGACCTCTTGAAGGAAATCCACAAGGCTTCAAAACAGGTGGTCAGGCTAGTACGGAAGTCGGGATTTTGATTCACATCATTGTATCTAAAACAGTGTTCTTAATCCCTTCAGATGGGTAGTGACAGATAAGTCAACCTTCTTAGCCGAGGGAGTCAACTATCTACTCTATCTGATACTGAACTAGCTGAAAGGCGCGGCTTCGCCACTTAGGAGTTTAAAGGATATAAATCGATCACCCTTGCCGGACGGTGACTCTTGGCTCAAAACTTCCCGAATACATCTTGGGCTCATATGCCATAAATGCCTCGAACGAACATCCATTTCTCTTATCAAAACTCATATCATTTTCCTTTTCAGTCGAGAATTTCTCCAAGTGGGCCTTGCTACCCGAACACTTACTCTTTACACCCTGTTTGGAATTACCTTCCCTTCCCTTGGTCATCCGGTCATCAATAATCCGGTTCACGTCTTCTTTTATTTCTTCCCTCATTCGGTCAAACATACCACGAACCACTTCTAACGTTACCGGCGTGTAGTTAGCATAAATTTCCGGATCCTCTTCCGAGTTAAGTGGAGTTCGTCCACTTTCCACATTCACCATTTCGCTATAATACGATAACAACTATTTCATAATCAATCATTCATTCGATAGTCCATTACGACTCTCAAGCTCGAAAATGACCACATAAGGCAATTCTTCCTAGGGTTCGACCCTAAGACAACTTAGCCCTATAGCTTTCAAGGTCAACCTAGTTATCTAACGGAAATATATCATTCTACTCCTACAACTTAAGCCTAGGGTGGTTAACCCAACCTAATTCTCTCAAGCTATAGCTCTGATACCAAGTTGTAACACCTCAAATTTTTTAATACAAATTATTTCCGAAAAATCCTTTCGTTTTTCTCAAACATTTAAAGTATTGTCCCAAAATATGGATTTACAAAAATCTTTGGTATATAATAAAAGTCACTAGCGGTGTTACAAAATATATCATAACCAAAGCCAAACGTAAAACCACCTTGCTATCTCTAACCCGTGCGCCTTCACTAGGAAACGCACATAATCCTTAGCTCCCGAACCTGAGTACATAGCATCACAAACAAACATAGTACGTAAGACAAAATTGTCTCGTGAGATACATGGGTTTTAGACCCGACATTATTATATAAATAAATTCACATACTAAATATATACATAGATATATATATATATATATATATATATATATATATATATATATATATATATATATATATATATATATATATATATATATATATATATATATATATATATATATATATATATATATATATACTATAGTTACCTCCGCGGTAACCCTAACACATTCATATACATCGATCACCTCCTCGGTAATCCCATCACATTCATTCATATCCTATTCGACCCGTCAAGTTGTTCGGAATGCCTCCAATCCAACGAGACCCCATTTTTGTCCTACTAACCAGAATGCCTCCGATTCAGTAGAACCCCCTTTGTCACCTTGTCCAAGCAAGGTGACCCATCATATCTTACTAATCAGAATGCCTCCAATTCAGTAAGATCCAACATCTTGTTGGGTGATCGGAATGCCTCCAATCCATCAGTTTAAAGATACCGTAATAATCCAGAATGCCTCCGAATCTATCACGTACCTGCCCTATTTCAGTCTACCCGTCATAACTATTATATGTAACTATATGTCACATCTTATCAATAATGCCGTAAGGCCATCATACAAACTATCCAAATACTAATCTCAATTAGTATTCACACAATTAATCCAACTATTTAATAATAACAATAAACAACTAGTTTAAACATTAGTAATCGCAAGTTATGAAAAATACTTCTTTACCGCTATGTACTCAGTTTTAAAGTTCACATGTACTCACCTTAGCCAAGCTTATCCAAAGACGTGTTCCTTGAACACCAATATCACTTCCCAAAATTTGAATGCCTCAAATCCTCCAACCAATAACCTATTATCAAAAACAATACAATGGTTTGCATCAATCATCAATACTAACTACATAATCCATGGCTAGTCAACTACTAGCACCATTTCCCCCAAGTTACCAACCCTAATTCCATAAATCACCATCTTTTCATAGATTCTTAAAATAAATACATTTTCTTTGTTAAAATACCATAGATCTAAGTTATACCACTTCCATTTAACCATTTATGTACAAACCCATAACTAGGGTTCATGATTCAAGCTTCCCTACTTGAATCTAAGACTTATAACACAAGAGGGATGAAGATTTACCTTTGATCTTCAAATATGAACAAGAATCTCCAAGATCTTGTGTAGATTAAGCTCCAATCACCACTTTACACTCAAAAATCGCACACACAAGTTGAGAGAAGAAAACTAGGGTTTAGTGTGTATGAAATGAGGAAATCCCGACTTTAATGCTGGTGTCGAGAGAGTTCACGATCGTGAACTCGAGTTCGCGTCGTGAACTCTGGAAAATATGCATACTTCGCGATCGGGACTGGGTCGGGAACTTCTTCACGCCTGAATGCCCAAATCTCTGGTGGCTGTTCGCGATCGTGAACAAAATTTCACGCCGTGAACTCCTGCACTTTTCGGTCTTTGCCTCGACCCGGTTTTGCCCATAACTTTCTCATACGGTGTCCAAATGACACGAAACCAATTCCTACGTGTTTTAAACGAATTATCCTTATTTATCATATTTTTCCATAATTTATTTGATTCGAAATTTTGGGTCGTTACACTATACTTCAGGCTTGGGATGTAATTGAGTTGAGCCAACTAACCTACTTGAGATCTACTTAGAAAAATATTTAAATCAAGTAGACTTTATCATAATGTTATAAAATTTAATTTGTAGATATTCATACATATACAATTAGACAAATATACGTGCATGTGAGTCCAAGACAAACCAATAAAATAAAAATACTAGTTTATAACAAATATTAAATATAAATTAAGAACATGTTTAAATATATAAAAGTACTCAAACTTGAATTTTCTAAAGCAGTTTATTATTTTTGGTCTAAGAATGAGTGTTACAAGTCTATGGGATTGTTTAAAGTACATGATAAGTTTAAACTCGTTACTGTTGAGATTTAAATTAGTGGTAGATGACAAAATTGATGAGTCAAAGCTGACTGGATCTGTGATGTATACATCATCTTTCTTGGCTTTTCTACTTTCTAAATCTGCTGGTTGGTTTGGAGAGATTCCATGTTTAAAACTGCAAGAAAGCGGAGTTCTTCATCAGCATAATATTTGTCTCATATAGATACATACTAGCTACATAACCCGCCCTATGGGCGGGTGTGCTTCAATATTTAGTATATAGAAAAATCCCAACAAAGATTAATAACTTTTTAAAATGACATAATAATAATGTAGCTGTAATGATGAATTGGTAGTAAAATCGATACATTAAGAAATGTTACATAAAATTTACAAACGTAATAATACTTCTTTGTATACTATATTTGAGAAGTAAGAACATACATATTTGAGAAATAATAAAAGTTATATTGTTACCTGAACATAATGTCGACTAATTTGTTCCAACCAATCAATTTTCACACATACTCTTTCATCAACAAACACATGGCTGCTTCTTTTCAAGATAGATGCAATTGTGTACCCTAATGCCATTAGACCACCAAGAAGCCTAACACTAACCTCAAATGTTATTCTTGGTGAAATTACACCTTATAAATCCGTTACCCATTCCTAAAAAAAAATTAAAAAACAAAAAATTTTAAATTCTCATTTTTGGAGGTCAAAACTCAAATTTGACCTGTAATTAGTCAAAGCAAACCTCAAACATGAGACTGTATCTTCTTTCTCTATTTCGCATTCTCAAATACGATTGACACGTTTCTGGATCTTCGCCAGGTGGCAGAAGATATATGTCATATGTTTCCTCCTATGTTGCAGTATGTTCTTTGTTCATGACAGATTTCACTTGATCCACAGTCAAGACTTTTGATGACTAAAAATGGTATCAAGAATATATTCAGAGGCCGAATCTTTAGAAAAAAATTACTATTTTTTAATGAAAAAGTTGAGACCTTTAGAATATAAGTTGGACTCTGAAATCCTGTGAAAGGATTAAACTTGTTCACGATTCTTATATGAGCTGTTTTCAGGTCAGGTTCTATAAATGCTTTGTACATCGGGTAAACCTGCATAAAAGAATCATTACAAAAATAAAAAAAATAAAAAAGATCTCTAGAAAATATGTGTGTAAGTTGTAATGTTCCACTGTAGAAATGACATTTTCGACTTTCGACTCGTTTACTTACGAATGGGTCAATTTCGGTTGTGTTTTATGTCAAACGGCCCAATTCAAAAAATTTAGATATAATGAGAACGGGTCAAATAGGTTGAATTTTACCTAACTAAAATTTTGCTTTATCTAACTTATGTGGTTATCTTAATTCACCTATTAGAATTAAAGATCAACAAGTGCATTTTGCTTTATTTCCTTTCCGTAAAATATCGTTTGGTGAAGATGCTTTATTATAAGGATCCACATGTATATGTATGTAAGACAGTACGTAGAAACATCTACATCATGCAAACATTATAATCTAGAATTGGAAAAATTGGTGGGTCAAAACGGGTCAAACTGATTCAAGTCAGGTTGACCTGAAAATATTGCCCAAAAACTTCAGATTTTTATAAAAATTAGTGTTTACATTGTAACTACTAATATGAAGACTTTAAAAAGTGTTGTGCAGAATTTCGACCTGATTGACCAATAAGACCCGTCCTCTTCTATGCTTCGGTTTTATTTTGTCAATTAGACCCGTTTCTTTTTAAACATTAGTTGAGTTAGTGTTCAACCATAATGGTTTTGTGTTGAGGTCTAACTTTCACCTTCAATTAACAACCTTAATAAAAACAAAATTTTGAGATTATGAACGAAGGGGCCAATTATCTATACAATAACGATTCATTTTCTTAAATATTAGTAATCATAGCCAAACATACCTCTTGAATGATGCTAAAAACATCCTTTACTTCCAATGGAATAATTGTAATTTTGCATAGAGTCATTCTTGCAAAGAGTAACAATTTCTCATTGTATTTCACTTGGAAATAGACAGAACACCTGGTGTGCAACCAAATAACATGACTTATCAGAATCTTAAATGAACAGTTCTACCACTACAGTCACTCAAAATTTCTTTTCAAAACGTGATTCCAAAAGGAACCAAGGAAATTTACATAAATGTCAAAGAGGATGAATTGACAAAAATTACAAACTTTGAATTCAATCTTACCTGATGCAATTTTACTCGATTGTAATAGATGAACAGAGAAAGAGGCGAAGAGAACCATAATTGCTTCATCCACTTTTAATGAAAAATCCTCCTCCTCATAAACTGTTCACACATGTAACACAATAACTCCAAAACCATTGGAATAACAATTAGGTCATTTTGAATGCATCAAATCGCAACACTCGTTATCTTCAATCTTGGAAAACTGCAATCAAAGATGAAAAAAGAAACTGTAATCATTGTTATGCTCAATGCGTTACGTTTCAAGCGACGGGGAGATTCCCCGATTGCAGCAATAAACTTGCAAGATAAATACGGCGATAGAGGTCTTCAGACGAATAGCGTTCTCATATGATATGAGATTATCATCAGGGCTGAAATTAACTGAAGTGGGACAGTTGTAACCAGGTAATGGGTACTGCATTATCTTCTCAATTTGAAAGGAAACTTCTCCATCAGGAACAACAGTGTCTACTTGAGGCATCTTGCTAGTCAAATTGGAATATTTTAATTTCTTATGTTACCGGATTGCATTAGAAAGAAGTGATCAGATTTACGCGTTTAGGCAAGCAAGGACACGATAAAGTTAAATAACATGATTCTGCTCAGCAACAATAAATAAGCCTGTCTGTAAATGAAGTCACCAAAGAGATAATGGATGAACAAAAGTAGAACTTTTTAATTCTAAATGAGCTTAATGACTTGGTAAATCAAAAGTGTTGTTCAAGAAACAGCTTTAAGCCAAATTTAATACTCTAAAAATGATTACAAAAATAGTTTTTCCATAAAAGTTGTTTTTCCATCGTATTGTAACAAAATCAAAAAATTTAGAAATGACGAATAATATGGTTTGCATCAGACTGAATTAAGTTTACCCTTTTGGGAAGAAAGTTTGAGTTGCACATTCTTCAGAAATTCAAATCTAAATTTACCCTTATGGAATTTCAAACCTTGAAGGAAAAGTTCAGCATACTCTAAATTCCATTTATGGATCAATAATCATCATCAAAACTAATTTAAACAGTCAAACACACAAAAAAGATTACATGAAACAAACAACCTAAGAAAGAGAAAACACCTGGAAAATTATACCTCTGAGAATATACTTCCAATTCTCAATTTTTATGTTTCTTTATGAACTGCTGAAAGTAAAACACCACCGAAGAGACAATTAAAACAAATCGGACACATCATGAATTAAAAAAAATTAGAATCAGCTTATTAATCGATTAAACATAAAAGTAGAGATAAATAAAAAAACACACCCTAATCGGAGACATCGCCGGCAACAAAGACTTGCAGATGCTGAGTTCGTACTGGGAAGGGGGGATTGGGGATTCTATAACTAATAACCGTGTTCGTAATTTTGATTAGGGTTTCAATTTGATGGAGAAGCTGGAATCATGGCTGCATCAGAGGAATACGAAGGCTTCACTGAAATCACGGCTTCATCAAGGGCTTTACGAAGAGAGGGCTTTTCGATTTGTTGTTGAAATTAAGCCAAATGACAGGCTGCATGAGGTAAACCATCCCATATTTGGACGCCTTAAATTCCGGTTTAGCATTAACTGATTAATCCTGCCCTATTGAAATGTCTTTGAGGGATGGTTGTATGGCTGGACCAATGAGAGATTTACGGGTGGCATTTTCGGCCAATCAGAATCGAGCATGGTGATGAGGTGTCGTACAATAATGGGGTGTAGCCTCATATATAGGTTAAGATAGAAACGTTCAATGAGGTTCATATTTTTACGAAATCCCGATGAACAAATCTCAATCATTGATCTATAATATCTAATGGTAAAGATTAATCAAATAGTTTATAAATGAATGGGTATTTTGGTCATTTGGCATTTAAAAAAATTCGATTTTTTATTTTTTATTTTTTTTATAATTTTTTGTTAAAAATAATATTTATTTGATAATTACGTGAATCACATGTGATTTTAGTGTAAAATCACATGTGATTGTATATTCACATTTGATGTTTTGGTTCAATCACATGTGATTTAGTACACAATCATATGTGATTCAGTACGCAATCACATGTGATTCAGTATGTAATCACATTATGTGTTATGGAGTATTAATAAAAAAAATAATTAAAAATAAAATAACAATTCTAAAATAAAAAATAAAATAAAAATACTTTTTTTAAATAACCAAAATACCCCTCAATGTATAAAATATGCGATTAATCTTGACTACTAGATCTTATTGATCAATGGTTGAGATTTGTTTTTTGGTATTTCACAAAAATGATGGACCTCCTTAAACACAACTCAAGATACATATCATGTACGTATATATTTTTAGCATTGTTTCTAATCTTCATCTCACAACTTTATCCTCACATCTAGGGGTGTCCATTTCGGATTATCCGAAATTTCGGATTTTCGAAAAACAGATATTTCAGATATCCGAAATTTCGGATAGTGGATTTTCGCTATCTGAATCCTAATCCGAAATTTCGGATACAAATATCGGATAATTCGAGATATTCGAAAATCTGAAGTTTCGCAATTCGTTGAATGATATTACCAGTAAATTAAGTCAATTAGCGCAATTATTTCAATATTTATAAACTAAAAATAAGATCTTTAACTATATGGAAACTGAAGCTATCATAAACATATTAATATAGACAAAACATATCGGTGTATTTTTTATATTAGATAATATTAAATTTTTACAAATAAAAAATCGACAAAAATCGGGATATCAGATATCCGAAATATCCGAAAATTCGTAATATTGGTATTCGAATCCGAATCCAAAAATTCGGATATCCGAATTTCGGATATCTGAAATTTCGGATAATTCCAGATCGGATTTCGGATATTTTTTTCGGATTTTCGGATACCGGATATATTTGCACACCCCTCCCTACTCACATCACACACTTTCTAATTCTATTAATATCTATTTAATTTTAATAAATGATAAATGCTTCACGCGTCACCTTCCACCTTAGCCTCTCCACGCTTTGGAGATCATTCGACATAGGCTTAGAAGAAACATCCAAAGGCAAATCAAACTAGATGGAACTGTATTAGATTCAAAATTTGTTTCAAGAATCATGCAATATTTTTTTGGGACCTATTAAATTTTTTGAGAAACTGCCTTGAGTGATTTTGAAACCAAAATGAGTAGTGATGAATGATTGTTTTCTGTTTGAGTAGAACAATCCATCTTCATAACCTAAACTCTTATGACTATAGATTTTTAAAAAAAGCACGAGAAAAGTTTGAACTTTTGAATTACACTTTCGTTTTGAACCGATGAATATATTAAAAAATTAGCAAAGAGTTAGCACGAAAACAATTACAAAGAAAGACAAAACAACATAGATAAAAACACGACATAGGGCTAATACACCAGTCACCCCATCGATTACACAAATTACACGACTTCAACCTATTTTTTAACCAAAAGAATGAAGAGCTTTGGATTTGGCAAAAATTAAATTTGTTACTTTCCTTAATTTGCTACTCAAAAGTCTTCAAGTTTCTGAATTTCCAAATATGACACATATAACAAAAGTTTCAGAACGGGGTGTTAGTAGTGTATTTGCGCAAAACATGAGGAGATTCGGACATGGAGTCTACCCTTAGAGCATAATGTATGGAAGTATAATTAAAATCATGTTAAAAGTTTTTTGCCCCTTTAACATGATTTTAACACCAATTTTAAAACTATTCCCATGGTTTAATATCCTATAACACTCTTTTGGATCGGAACACATAAAAAATACCCCAAAACCAATCAAAATTTACAAAATAAATAAAAAAAAACCCTTTCAATCTTGGCGTAATGTCGTGACTCGTGACCGCAGCAAAATACCCTTTGGCGGGACACATGTTATGTTTTAACGTCGTTAAGAGCCAAAATTTATTTTTGGCATGGCTATAATCTATAGCACACTGTGTGCTCTTAGCATGACACATATAACAACTTAAAGGCATGTCAGTAGGGATATAATTTATCTGAGTCTTAATGTCAAGGTCGAGCTCACTCGATTATAAAACTCGAAGCTCAAAATTTGACTCGAGCTTAATCGAACATTTATTTTCAAGCTCAAGCTTGACTAGATTAAATAATTAACACTTTCGATTTCGACTTGATTTTACTCGGTTGTCAGTATAATGTATTGATTAACTCAATATTTTTAAGCTTAACATGACTTGAGTCGATACTTTCGTGCTCCACTCGATTAGAAAATATAGTGATTATGAAAATTAGCACATACATAAAGGATGAAAATGTAAAATATCAAAAACTCAATTAGGCTAGCAAGCCTTACGAGCTGGGTATTTTCATACTCGAGCTCGACTAAAAATTATTCTCGAGTAGATCGACTCCACTTAAATTATGAGTTAACGCGAGTCGTTTACACCCTTCATATGTTAATAACATGCTATTATTGTTGTGCTTTGGACCTACAGCAAAGATATATACCTAACTATACTTGGGTATATTTAAACCTGGGCCTTGTGCTTAACAAGCCCAACATAGCCGAAGTCCATCCCTATTCATTATGGAATATGGAAATGTGTGTAAGAGTATCAAAAAAGTTGCACAAATTGTATTTTATATGTATGACCAAATCATTCTATTAAATGCTTATATTTATATTGCTAAGTTTTAAAATACGTAGACAAAAAGTGTTCGAAACCTACAAAATAGAATATGATAAAACTACACATTTGATGCACCTGGTATTGGGCAATTGCAGGGATATACAAAAGCTAAATTGCTACGACCCTTCGCCTTTTGGACGGCTCACTAAAAATACATATTAAATGGGGTTACTAATCCAGTCGAATCAGCTTGGAGGCTATTTGAAAATAACTCAAAATATATATTTAAAATTAATTTAATGTAAGTTAAATTCGAGCTACTTGATTAGACTTTAAAATCAAGCTCTAATTTTAATTGTATTTGTGGTTCATAAAGTTTGTATTCTGATCCTTTATGTATATGAATATATTTAGATTTAGATAATTACCACAACTGAATTGTGTCTAACTGAGCTCGGAAGTGCATAGTTGAATTCAAAAGCACCAACTAATCAATCGAGCAACGAGTTTGACACATCATCTACTAAATAAGTAAAAATATTTTTTCAAAAAGGAAAGAACCATCAATAACAAAATATTAATTTACTTTTTTAATAATTTTTTCCAAAAAGGAAAGAACCATCAATAACATGATATTAATTTATCTTTTTAATCAAAATTAAACTTTATTTTTTTGATTAAATCACTTTTATGTAAAAACATGAGCAAATCTACACTTTTGTAAACGATATCAAGCACCAATACAGACTACCCATCGCGTCGGTCTAATAACATATGAATATTGACATTTTCTTAGAACGAATTAAATTAAACATACCAAAAAGCATAATATATAGAAAAGGAAAATACTAATTTGGAAGTTATCATCCAAGATCTTGGAGATGTTGTTGAATTTGAATTTCAAATGTAGATACGTCTTTGTAACTAAAAAATCATTTAGATTCGCTTATACGTTTATTTCGATAAAATATTACCCGGGAAAAAATAAAGAAAATAAAAGAAAAGAAAACCCTAAACTCATCTCCCGCCATCGCCAAGAAAAACCCTCAATCACCACCATGGGAGACCTTCCTCCGACCACCGCCACTGCCACCGCCACCGCCACCGCCACCGCCACTGCCACCCCCACCGCCGTCGCTAGCACCTCCGGAAATGGCGATGGCATTAAACGTCTTCGATCTCCGATAAATGTACACTCTTACTTTACTCATGAATTTCTTTTGTTAATTTTCGAGCAATTTTGATGTGTTTTAAGTAAGAATTGGTAATTTATGTTAATTGCAGAAAAAAAATGTAGAAGTGCCACCATGGGTTTTAGTTATGATCAAGATTATGCAATATAAAGACTGCCCGATTCATTCAACCACAAAGGAAAATAAATTGGATCGATTTTGCATTAATTGTGTTCAATCTTTTTGTAACGAATGTAGTTCCAATCATCAAGGACATAAGCACTTGAAGGTAATTATAATGTCTCCCGAATGTAGCCATTATATATATATATATATATATATATATATATATATATATATATATATATATATATATATATTTTTTTTTTATAATCTCATTCGACTAATTGTTTTTTTGCGAATGTTCGACACCTTGATCGATGATAAAGATTCGTAGGTACATATATTCCGATGTGGTTAATCGACCCGATTTGCAGAAACACTTTGATTGTTCGGGCATTCAGGTTAGTAGTTTACTAAACCTAATTACATAAATATTAATTAGTGTATAATGTGTAATTAAATAAATAAATAATCAAATGGTTTATGCAGGGTTATGTGACAAACAAAAACAAGGTGTTATTCTTGAGGGGAAGAGGGGGTGATAATCAGCAACCCCAAAACTCAAAGGATCATATTTGCATTATTTGCAACCAAACTTTAATTGATTCAATTTACTGCAGTATCCAATGCAAGGTAATCTCTCTTTTGCATGTGTCATTTCATGTTCTATTACAAGTCACAAAATAAACATAAGGTGACACTTTAGTGGTGAGGGTGTCTAAATTATTATTATTTCTATTTTCTTTTGAACTTTAAGGGTCTGGTCCTTCTCTAAGTAAACATTTATCAGATTGTTCGATAAAAAAAAAAAAAAAAAAAAAGTCACCTCAAGGGTTAGATCACCTATCATTATTTGTACGAGTCATAAATGTTATACATCTAAAAAAAATATTATGGGTGGCAAAATTGTGGTTAGTTTATGTTCGGTAATACTTAAAACAGGTTCATATCAAAACGGGTTATTATTTGTACGAGTCAAAGCGTACAGTATCTTTTATCCACAAGTTTTAATCTTTTCTATAAAGAATTAGTATATCAAACATGCTTTTAGACAATTATATTCTTTCAATAACAAACTAATTCTTTGAATATAATGACTTTTTATAAAGTTTTATGCCTCAGCAATACATGATTTTGGGCGACTTCCAACCTATTTGACACATGTGACTTGTTTCCATTTTTAGCTATTTATTTTTTGTTACTTGTTGATGTTAATTCATTGATCATAATTTGTATTTGTTAAATTGAACAGATTTGTGCAATAAAAACAACAAAAACTGAAAGCACAGAAGGGTCTTCAGTTGATAACAATTTAGATAAAAGCAAAAGTGATGAAGAACCAGATAATAATGGTATAAATACATTAGTAACTCCAACTAGAAAGAGACCGCGTAAAGGTTTTGCGAATAGAGCCCCATTTTTCTGATCGAAGAACATAATTCAAATTATATGATTAAAGTCTAGCTTGCTACGAATTCGAGCAATTACTATCTTAATATGATTTTCTTAGCCAAATGATTTAATCAATCTGTGTAGCTCACTTGATAATTACTGTTTATCATTATTTTGTCATATATTTGTTATTTCTTACACAACCGGATGGATAAGATACAAAGATAAATAAAAGCTCATTAGACCAGTTGGCAGGGGCTTCTTTGCTTGAAATCGTCGGTTATGCGACAAAAGTGACGAAGGGGAAGAATGACGTGAAGGAGATGATGGGGACTAGCTAGGGTGGGGATTGGGTAATTAAAAATTCAAGAGTTAATTGCAAGAACGATCCCCGTTGTTTGGCCAAATTGCAGGTTTGGTCCATTTGTTTCATTAAGTGCATGCGCGATCCCCATAGTATGCATTTTTGTGCACTCATGGTCCCTCCGCCTAACGGTGTTAGATTTCGTCCGTTAGTGAGACATGTACCCCTCACATGAAGGCATTTTGGTCATTTCACACATCTTGTACACATTGAAATATTAGACCAAAAATTTTCAGATCTAAACAAGTTTCCTTCATCTTCCCCAAATTTGTGTACCCAAATCATTTCAAAATCAAACAAACACATTCAAAATTTCAAACCCATATCGAAACAATTCAAAATCAAACACCGGAAATAATTCTTCAAGTGTTCTTCAAAATTAAAATCAAACAAACAGCTCAATATTTTAAAAATGAGATACCAAATGCGTGATGGTTCAGGCGGTGGATTTCCGTCACTTGACGGTGGCCATGGGTGTTCCCCTTTTGAATTAAAATTCCGAATAAAAAGATTGAAAAAAGTGGGAACATTTAATTACAGACTGTTGCCATGGACGGTGGCCATGGATTTCCATCACTTCATTTCTGCATTCATTTCCAAATTACCATACGAACAATTAACTAAAGTTATGTTTCCATTTCTCTGTTCAACATAAACAAACAAGAGAACTGATTCCTCAACTCAATTCCTATGTTCATTCTTTAATTACACCAAACACAAGAATATATTTGATTTCCTTTGATCCGTTTTTCTAATCTATTTCCATTTTTCTAATCTATTTCCATTCTTTGCCATTCCCATGTACCAAACATCCCCTAGGGGTGTTTGAAGTGGTGCAGGGTTAGGAATTTGGGAGAGGTATCGAAGAAGAAGAAAAGGGAAAGAGAAGAAATACAGAAAGATGGTGGGTGGGATCAAATAGGTTGAAATGGTCAAAATACCCTCATATGAGGGGCACATGTCTCCAGGACGAAATTTTAAGGGTCATTCTAATTTTACTTCTTAGTAAAAAAGTTATTATGAAACAATGATTGGAATGATTGGAAAGAGACGTGATTATTAAATCAATGATTGAGAAGTGGTTATTAACTCCATAGATTAATAATAATAAAAAAAGATAATACTTTTCTTTAGTAATAAAAATGACATTTTTTGCAAAACAAATATCCAAAAATTAATAGAATATAATAGTAATAAAAATATATGTTGTGGATTTTAAATAAAATCATGTCTTACTAATTTAAAATTAAATTAAATAAAATAACGAAATTGATTTACGTATGTTTAAAAATAGTTTATTTTATATAACGGTGAAAAAAATTTCATTTTAAAATGATATTTTTATTAATCTCTTTTCCTTTTCACTTTTTCTAGGAAAAAAATGATACTTTTTAAAAAAAAAAGTTCATTTTATATAAAAAGTAATTAAATTTTATAATATTCATAAATTAATAAAATATAATTAACATAAAAACATGTTCAGAATTATTTTAATTTTTGCAAAATTCTTCCAGACGACTAACATATGTGTCTTCCCATATCTAATATATAAATGGAAAAAAGCTAAAAGCACCCTATATATTTATTGTATTTGAGTTCTAAAACCTATATAAAAAATCTACAAGCCTATTATTTTATCTTTTTAAAAAAAAAAATTACGGTTCGACCGGTCTGTTTATCTGGATTTTATGTCCAAATGACTAGTTCTGACCAAATTATGAGCATCAGTATAATCGGCTCATTCCAACCGACTATCTTGTCGTTCCTGGTGCAACGGGGTTTTTATAACATTAGTTTTATAGGTATATATTTATATCACAAAGACACAGACATTTATAAGTCTAGTTTTTAAAAAATAATATTAAGAGCATTTGTTTTGAGAAAATTAAAAGTAGTTCAATTTGATTGACAAAGATACAAATTTAATTATATTATTTAGGTAAAGTAGACTATTTAATTATTATTTTATATCAAATGTCTAAATATAATTGTTAATTATTAAGATTAAAAATAAAATAAATTAGAATGTTTATATCTGGTCAATTCGGTAAAATTGTTGTAATTAATGTTTGGTAAAACAAATGATATATGTAGTATAAATATTTTCAAACAAGATTAATAAAGTATTTAAATGATTACAAACTATCACTTTTATAAAATGATTGATGGATTGACATTGGTGTGCATTCTTTTTAAGAAAAAAGAAAAAGAAAAATGGGAGGAGTGCTTTTAGTAGGACCCAATTTTAAATCTGTTAGGGCGGAGGGACCATGAGTTCATAAAAATGCATATCATAGGGTACCGCGTCTGCACTTAATGAGACACGGGGACCAAACGTACAATTTGACCAAACCACAGAGGTCGGTCGTTCTTGCAATTAACTCAAAAATCAATATCCATAAGTTTTAATATAATAAAAGTTTAATTTTTTTCTTTTTACTTATTTTTTTAATAATAGTTTTTTCTTATACTTTTAACGAAAAAATGAAATGAAAAGAAAAGGAAACAGAGGGACTGTGGTGGGTTGTGGCGGTGGGATTTGGCAAGTTGTGGAACAAATTTTTTTTAAAAAAAAATAGAGTTTTTGTATGTTTGGTTATCTTTACTACTTATATAAGTATTTAGGATCTTTCCCTAAATAGACTTATGAAAATTCAGTCAACTTCTTTCTATTTTGGGATTTATTTACATCTAATAAAAAAAGTAGCAACCAAGTTTAGAACCCGACACCTTCCAATTACAAACAAAGCGTGCAAACCAGCAGGCCAACTAGACATCTGGCGATGGTTTGAACAATCTTAATTATATTAGATTGACTGAGAACACCCAATTGGCCAATACGCATATTCTTGCATGTACTTTTCTCTTGGCATATGAACGGTTGTTTATTCCGAAATGGAAGCAGCGCTTGGGAAAACCGCTTTGGAAATCACATTCATAATCGTTGTTCTCCCTCATTTGCTATTCACAGTTTCACACAACCCTAAAAAAACAATTTTCTTTTACATCCTCATCTCATAGTAGCCGATCTTCTCCCTAAGTTCACACAACCGCCAGCAACCCTCCGTCGCAACCTCCATTCTCCGGCCATCTTCACTGCGCTGGTTTTTAATATTCCGATTCTCCCTCTTTTTTCCTTTAATCATCTATGGACACGTAGAACCGTACATATTGCAAGCAAACATATGAATCGTTCTTTCGTATATCTCGATCTCCGTCTTCCTCTTCATATCTCTCTCTCACTCTTCAGGAAAAAGAAAAAAAAGGTTTTCGGGCTAATTTCTCTATAAGGTTTTGGACGCCAGTCATACCTATCAACGGGATGAGATCAGAATCACTTCGCAGGGTTTGGTTCATAACTACATCAGCTACGCTTCTACTCTCCTTCAGGTATTAATATTTTCGGAATAATTCATCTGCTTATGTGATAATATGTGTAGTATTGTGCGGTTTCTTCACCGTTTTCCTATGTTTTGTTGTTTAATATATGATTATGTGAAACCATAGCTGATCGTTTGGTAGATGCAGGCTGACTGGATGGTATTAACATTTTACCATATCTATTACCTGTCTTAACTTGATATAAATTAATGGTAGCAGATGTTGTTGTATGCTCTGAATGAAGAAATAAGAATAATGAGTTTATCAAAGGCTCCAAGTGATGAAGCACCTTGTCAGGATCGATTAACTATGAAGAGTTAATAAACACCTTTAGATCTAATTGATAATAGAAGTTGCAGCGGATCAACACTATATCAATATATTAAGAACAATGAACTGTAAAACAATATGCGAAAATATTAAGAACACAGTTTCACAAAAAGCTTCAATGTATATTATCGATTAACAATACACACGTACGTTTACAATTCGTAAGGAACTATATATAATAGTCCTTGAAGCCTAACTATTTACCCTAGTTATTCTAGGACTTGATTTACATTCGAATTATAAAAGATATACATTGAATTACATTTTATAACTAACTCTACGAAGATCTCGGACTTGATATGCTTCCAAAACGTATACCAGTAGTAACTGCAATCACCACTAGTAAATTTGCATCGTCAGTAGTAACTTTGGTGACCAGTAGTAAGTCCAAAACCAACGTCAGTAGTAACTACTAAGATCAGTACTATCTTCAATATGTGCTTGATCAGTAGTAACTAAGTTATAGTATTCACCAGTATCAACTCATCAGTAGTAAGTGTTTCTGCCCCATCAGTATCAACCATAGTCTTCATCAGTATTAACTATGATCAGTACTAACTGCAGCATCAGTAATAAGTTGAACTGTGATTTTGTTCCAACAATCTCCCCCTAAACTTATTGATTCTCTTTCAATCACATAAGTTTCTTTTGTTCTTCCTCTTCTTTCTTTCTTTTCTCCAAAGTTCTTTGATTCTGTTGATGTCTTTGTTCAATGATGTATTTGCTGTTTCTCTTTGTGAAATAATTCAATTTGTTCTGGAACATTACAGCATCATATGGCTTCATCATTGTATTAGTGAATATCTGATACATAGTCTTTTCAGAATGTGGATATTCCTTTCAATATAAGTAAAGCTCACATCTTTTGCCTGATTTTTCAAAGAAGTACATATTGGCAGTTGGAATCACATTCCAAGCATATACATTATCTGGATCTGTAAATTGTTCTGGGTAGTTGTCTGGATAAAATGCAGCATCTATCATTCTTGTTAAGTATCCAGCACCAGACTCTTTCCATGATTTCTTTGACATTCTTGGTTTTCCAATGATTAGAAGTTTAATAACATCACTTCTTGAGCAAGATCCAATCAATGGTAACCATCGAGTAAATCTTTGTACAATTTTGTCTTCCCTTACAACCTCTATAACATTGTTAGGCATAACTCCCCAATTGATGATTGGATTGTTCTGCAAGGGAGCAACAGGTACTTCAAGAACAGGAATGATTTGTTCTGTTTTTGATTTCTTCTTAGTACTCTGTTCTTGAGTAACAGCTTTTCTCTTCTTTGATTGGGGAGTTGAGGATTCACCAGTAGTTGATGTACTACCAGCTTTAAATAAACTTGGACTGATTGGAATTAGGGCTTTTGATTTCTTTGCTTCTTTTGCTTCTTGTTCAGCCAAATCCTTCTTCTTGGCAGCACAATATTTTTCAATAATGGTCATCATCTTCATTCTGCCAAAGGACTTTGCATTGTGCCCTTTTGTCTTTAAAAATTCAATCATATTGGTCTTCTGTTCAAACACATCATCAGTTAATTCACTTTTAGTTTTCTTGCATTCAGAAACCAAATCTTCTAGACATTTAATGTGTTCTTCTTCAACTTTTCTAAGCCTCTTGAATTCTGCTTTTTGAGCTTCTATTTGAATGTCTTCTATTTGAACAGGTACTTGAACAGGAATTTCATTTTGAGCCTTCTTCTCTTCAAGAGCTTGATACTTAGCTACTTTCTCTAAATATCTCTTGTGCTTCACCTTCCACTTAGACTGTTTATCAGCTCTGACAAGATTTATCTTGTTCACCATGTCATGACCTTGTGCTCTGTTAGGGTAATCTTCATCATAAACTTCTTTACCCTTTCTAATATGAGCTGAAGGTGGAGGTGGAATAAATTTCATATCTGGCACACCACTGATAATTATTGAAGGAGAAAATAATGTAAGTTCATTCTGTTGAAGTATTTTTGGATGTGGAGGAAGTGAGCACTCATCAACTTCAAACCAGTTCACATTATCATCAATGTCAGGTATGATAAGTGGTTGATCAGGTGTAGGTGGTTTGGTGATGATTTCAAATCGTTCTCTTTCAATTAGCTCTGGTAAAAGTAGTTCTTCCTCTCCAGTAGTAACCAAGGTAGTTACTGCTGGTGTGACTTCAGGAGTTACTACTGATAGGGCATCAGTAGTGTTTGGTGCAGTGATTTCCTCTTGTGGATTTACTACTGCTATGATATCAGTAGTAGGAGTTACTACTGGTATTTTTGTATGTTCATCAGTAGCAGGCACATCAGTAGTATCCATATTTTCTGGGACTTCAACATTTTCTTGGCCTTCATCAACTTTAGTTTCTTTAAGATTGAGGAGAGAGGTTGCAGCTGCTGCAATTGATTCATCAATCATTGTTTGAATATTGTTTTTCTCCCCCTTAGTGAGCTCAACTGGTGGAGCCTCACTATTTTCAATCTTCTTTTTCAATCTTCTTATAATCTTTGTTTGTTGATGAAGCATGTGCTCATACATTCTCATCCTTTTATTGATTGTATTAAGGTGCTTCTTCATCACTGTTATTGTTTTTCCTTGATTTGTAAGATATTTAAGGCAATCTTGTACAGTAGATTCAAGAGAATCCAATTTATCCGTCAATTGTTTGGTTTTAATACTGCCCTCACTCCATCTAGCAAGATCATCGGGCTCACTGACTGGTACATTGGCTTTAAGGTTTTCCATCCTTTCCATCAAATCCATAGATCTACCCTCATCACTTCTTGGTGATTCATTGGGTTGTTTAGACACCCTCTTTTTCCTAGAAGAAGCAGAAGTGCCCCCCTTGTGGTTTCTTGGCACCGGGATCCTTTAAGTAATTCCTCGAATGAGTTATCACTTAAAGTTGCCGAGATCTGGGTCTTAGTTATGTTTTCACTGTCCTGTGCACCCACCTTTGGGGCATCAGTAGTGAAAGCCCTCGCCTAATGTCCTCTCTCCTCCTTGGAGGACAACTCTTTGAGCCTGGGGTTTGACTCGATTTGTCCCCTGGTGTCCTTTAAGGAAGATTTCTTCCTTTTATAGTGTTTTTGGATTGATTTGGTTAGAGGTCGGTCCTCTACAGAGTGAAGAGTAGCACTCTGCAGATTCATTTCAAGTTCCTGGGACACATTCAGGACTTCTATTTGTGTGGTTGATTGAGTGACTGTTTGGGGTGGTGTTTGGGCTGCATTTGGGGGTGATGGAGTGGGTTGAGGTTCAACTTGGGTTGTAGTTTGGATTGAACCTTCTCCAATAGATGAGTGATCTTTGATCATATTTGGAAACAAAGGGGTTTCCTTGCCCGAAAATTTAAATTGTTTTCTCATGTTTGAGAAAACTTTCTTGTTCAACTCAGGAGTTATGAAAATATTTTTAGGAGTTGACAAGTTTTGTAACTCACAGTTTAGGATATGTTGAAGAAATCTGGGATACATTAAAAATTTTGAGGAACTAAGATTTCCCAACATACCTTCAAAAATCATATATGAAAAGTTAAATACTTGGTCTGTGCATAAACAGACAACAGCAGAGGCTATTGCCTTATTAAACTCATTCCAAGTACTTCTTTTAGGAGAAATGCAATGCTGAATAGTATGTACAAGAAATTTCCATTGTGGGGAGAGAAGACCTTTTTGAAAAGTTACTATGTTAAGTCTTCCCTCATAACCCATTTTATTTAAAATTTCAGCAATGAATTCCTTAGGAAGTGTAAACATACCTGCATCATCATGTAGTTGTAGATGGTGTCGAATCGATTGTTCAGTGATTGTGATCGTCTTTCCATCCACCGATGATTTTATCATAGGCACAGTTGCACCTTCTGTTCTTTCAGCATTGGTCCAAAAATCAACCAAGTGCTGTTGATATGCTCTCGGATTTACAGTTAGAGCAAACTTTATGTATGAGTTTCTCAGAAAATGTACGATTGGTCGAAAGTCTTTTGTACCATCTGGATTGCGTAGAAACGCACACATATTGTGGAACTCTGAGTATTTAAGATCTGTTTTAACATCGAGAGATTGTGGAGTTGCCATTGTTGTTGATTTTGAGAAGTGTGGATCGTTTGATTTGAGAGAAACGAGTAAGAATTTTGTTACTGGTGCAGGGTTTATGATCGTAAGCTAGGGTTTATCGAGAGGATTTAGCAAATCGAAGTGAAGATAATGCTAAACTAATCGACTTCAGCTATTTATATCTTACGATTTATCCTGCAAAAATACTAAATTGTCCTTCGAATCATAACACAACGGTTATTTTCATGGGGGTTAGTTTGGTAAAATGATAGTTGAAAGACCAGTAGTAAATGAGATACCAGTAAGAAAACGTCAGTAGTATCTACGAACATCATTAGTAACTAAGGATTTTGACATCAGTAGTAACTATGGACATCAGTAGAAACCACTAGCACACAAGACCAGTAGTATATGTGGATACCAGTAGTACTGACTTACCAGTAGTATTTTTGTAAACCTAATACACACAAGTAGTATTGACCTACCAGTAGTATTTTGTGCACAAACCTACATACTAGTAAAGCAGACCTATCAGTAGTAAAACACTTAAACAAATAAATAACTTTTTACAACAAAACTTTACATATGATTTTGAGTGAGAAATTAATTTATTAAAATCATTCCAATACTGCTGACCAAGAAGTTAGCATTCCAATCAGGATATAAAGCAGTTGACCTCATTTGAAGAAATGAGTTCTCCCCCTATATCCATGCAATACACATTGTTTCTCCTTGGAGTTCTTAAAACTACATATTTTTCATTTAAAACAAAATCAGGAGAAAGAATGATGCACTCAATGTCTGTGAAAAGAATTTTGTTCTTTTTATCACATACTTGAGACACACTGACAAGATTGTATTTTAGCTCAGCTACATAAAATACATCATCAAAGGTAATTTTGCCATTAGTAACAGTACATTTACCTGTAATCTTACCTCCCTTTGGGTTCTCACCAAAAGCTACATAACCTCCATCAAATGACTTGAAATCCTTTAGAATTTGTAGATTTCCAGTCATGTGCCTTGAGCATCCACTATCAATGTGCCATGTTCTACCTTCTTCAGGGATCTGAATGCTCTGCACAAGTAAGTAAAATGTTAGTTAATTTTGGGAATCCAAGCTTTATATGTCTTGGGTTCATCCTTTGAGAAATCAGATTTAGAACAGTTAACTTTAAACATTTTTGGTACCCATACCTTTTTAGTACTGGTGTTTTGATTTACTACTGACCTTTTGGATTTTTCAGAGTTTACTACTGATCTTGGTCTATACCCATTGTTTTTAGCCTTTGAATACTTTACTACTGATGGACCAGTAGTATTTAGGTACTTACCATATTTGGAATGACCAGTAGTGTTTTTAAATTTTGCTTTGGTAGCAGTAGTATTTTTGGAATTAGGGTTGTTACCAGTAGTATTTTTGTACTGGTACCAGACATCATTATAATTAGGGTTAATACCAGTAGTAAAATTGTTAAAGTTTTTACTGGTGTTGGAAAATTTAAAATATTGTTTATTTTGATTTGATTTTCCATTGTTCTTGAAGTAATTGCTGTTCTTTGGGCTTCCAACTCTTCTACTTTGAACAAACCTTGATGCACTTCTTCCAAATCTTGGTGTTTCAGCAATTGGAGTTTTTGTTTTATTTACTACTGAAGGACCAGTAGTATCTTTTAACTTCTGTGTTTTTGCCTTTTCTTTAGACTTTTTAAATTCCTTGAACTCTTTACAATTTATTGGATTGAAGTGACAATCCTTTGCTAAATGATTTACTTTGTTGCAAAAAACACATTTTAATTTATTATCCTTAGCCCTTATGGTTTTTCTTTGTTCTAAGAGTTGATTCATGTTTCTTTGATTTCCCCTTTTTAAAATTTTTGGTATATTTTCTGCATCATATTTAGGAGATTCATTTGGACTTTGTGCTGTGTGAAAACTTGTATCAATTGAGTTTGTAGATTCAGTTTGAAAAATTTTGAATTCAATTGAGTCTGTAGTTTGATCATCATCAGAAGAATCATTTGATTCAGATGTTTCATTATTAGATTCAGTTTGATTTTCATTTTTTAATTCATTTATTATTCTTTCTGAACTGTTTTTGAGTGGAGGAATGAATTTATATGGAGGTGGTACAGCATGATATCCCACCCCATGAACAACTTTTTCTGTAGATTGATTATTAGTTAATTCATCAAGAATTTTAGTGCTTCTTTCAAATTTCTTAATTGTCAATTTATTTTGTTCGATTTCAAGTTGACATTTTTCTAATTTACTTGTTAGTTCTTTATTTTTTGATTCATAGTAATCTTTCTCATCTATAGCTTGGAGCAGTTCTTCCTTTATCCTTTGATCAATCATCTGGTACACCTTTATCTGATGTTCTTGATCAGCAATTACCCCATCAAATTCATAATTTCTTCTTAATGCTTTTGCTAAATCTTCATTTAATTTAGTGTTTTATTTTTCTAAATTTTTAACAATTTTAATACATTCAGAAGTACAAGGTTTAGGTTTTAACTAAGATTTGCTGTCGGTAAAGGCCATAAGAGCTTGATTTTGAGCATGTTCTTCTGCTTGAAAGCTCCAGTCATAACCTTGTCCTTGTTGTGAAACAAGAGCAGTTGATTTTGATCTTTTGTCTGGCTGAGGACATTCTTTTGCAAAGTGACCAAGATTGTTACAGTTGTAACATTTGACTTTAGTTTTGTCAAATCCAGCTTTGTCACCTTTGTTGTAATTGAGACTTGTCCTACCAGTCCTTTTTAAGAACCTTTTGGTTCTCAGGCTCAGCATAGCCATCTGCCATTTGAGATCCATCTCCTCAAGATCATCAGTTATTAATTGTTCCAAATCATCACTAATTAGTGCAGTACGCACATGACTAGTGAAAAAGGATTCTCTTGCAGCATCTTCACAATCTGCAGCCTTTTCTGTGGCAATTTCTTGACCTTGACATGTACTAGATACAAATGCAGCATTATTAGAAGAAATAGAAGGGTTCTTTTGATTTACCTCAGTTTCAAATACTCTGAGATCATTGTAGAGTTCATCTAACTCCTTTTCTTCTAGTGCATCTCTCTGTATGTATATCACTGTGTACATAGCCCATTCTTCACTAAGAGACCTTAGGAACTTCATGTTAACATCTTCTTGATCCATCTTAACTCCAACCTGGTTAAGTTCACCAATTAACTTGTTGAATCTGTCAAACACTTGAGTGAGTGTCTCATTGGGCTTTCCTTTGAAGTTTTCAAAGTCTTGCTTGAGAACAGACTTCATGTTCCTCTTGGTGCTCTTGGTGCCAACGAATCTCTTCTCCAGTGCTTGCCACAGTACCTTTGCATCATCATATTCAACAAATAGATGTTGATAGTCATTAGGGATGGCCAGTAGGAGAGTGCTTAGAGTTTTGAGTTCGATTCCTCTGTCTTTCTTCTCCTTTTCACACTTGAGTTTGTCTGCTTCAGTTGCAGAACTGCTTGCTTGAGCAGGACCATTTTTGTTTCCTTCAATGACAACTTCCCACATGGAATAGTCAGTAATAAGCATGTATTGCTTAATACGATTTTTCCACATCCCAAAGTTATTAGGAGTGAGTATAGGGATTTTGTTAGCTTGAGTGCTTTCATTATTATCAGTCATGATTAATAATGTGTGTGTTTTAAAAGATTAAAACTTTTTATTGTTCTTAAAATTCGTAGATCTAGAACCAATAAGCTCTGATACCACTTGTCAGGATCGATTAACTGTGAAGAGTTAATAAACACCTTTAGATCTAATTGATAATAGAAGTTGCAGCGGATCAACACTATATCAATATATTAAGAACAATGAACTGTAAAACAATATGCGAAAATATTAAGAACACACTTTCACAAAAAGCTTCAATGTATATTATCGATTAACAATACACACGTACGTTTATAATTCGTAAGGAACTATATATAATAGTCCTTGAAGCCTAACTATTTACCCTAATTATTCTAGGACTTGATTTACATTCGAATTATAAAAGATATACATTGAATTACATTCTATAACTAACTCTACGAAGATCTCGGACTTAATATGCTTCCAAAACGTATATCAATAGTAACTGCAATCACCAGTAGTAAATTTGCATCGTCAGTAGTAACTTTGGTGACCAGTAGTAAGTCCAAAACCAACGTCAGTAGTAACTACTAAGATCGGTAGTATCTTCAATATGTGCTTGATCAGTAGTAACTAAGTTATAGTATTCACCAGTATCAACTCATCAGTAGTAAGTGTTTCTGCCCCATCAGTATCAACCATAATCTTCATCAGTATTAACAATGATCAGTACTAACTGCAGCATCAGTAATAAGTTGAACTGTGATTTTGTTCTAACACACCTCAAGAAGAAGAGGAGATAGTAGAGCCTGACATCAAGCTTGAAGGTGAAATTGTTAATGATTATTACATTTTAAAGTTTTTGCGGTTTCTTGGGTATAGTTGTTGTGATGCTTGTGGAAGATTTTTGTTGAGGGAAATTATTGTCTTGTTCGTTTGAAGGTAACTTTTATATCTGTTTCGATCAGCTATATTGTTTTTTTATTCAACTTTTATAATCAATTTTATACATTAAGAAAATAAAAAAATGTTACTAACGACAGGTGTATAGCGGTTTGTTGTGACATCTATCAACGTTGGGTGGATTCACTGTGATGGAATAATATATTTGTTTTCGATCTTATGTTTTTTTCGCAATACAACTGTATTTATATAACTGTGTAATTTTATGTTATTTCTTTCAGGGATGAAAACTATTTACAATTTCAATTAAGTAATAACTTGCAGTACATTTGTGCACTTTTGTCCCGTTACAAATATAGAATTTATTGTTTGTTATACGAAGTATGTAGAGATTTTCTTTTGCGCAAGCTTGCATTTGAGGAAGATGTGCTAGGAGTTGGAACAAAACTTGCTTAAGTTTGAGGATGTGCTTAGCTTTTTTTTATCTACCTTATCCATGTACACGTTTTTATGTACGTTATCTTATTGCTAAATTGGGACTCAATGCTTGCAAATTATCTATAGCATAGCCACATAGCTATCCATTAACTCCTCTTGCCATTTTGTTCAACTATGTCTTCTGTTATCATAATAATTTACTTAATTGGTTGGCTTATTCATGTAGGATTTTATAGATAACACATTGTGTAAATTACTTATGTTCCCATATAAGAGGTTTCATGTAGACATTGTTGGTGCAACACTTGGACTCACAAGAACCATGCAAGTAGTTCAGTTAGACAAAAGTGTATAATTACTAGATTGCCCTGGTGTCGCCATGTTGCTGGTATACTTAGAAATTGTTAAAGAATTGAGAAAATAGTTCATGTTGTACCAGGTAGCACCACCAGCCGCTGCTAATACCGCCACCACTGTCTAAACCGTTGTTACCACCCACCAACTGGTCGCCTTCAAATATAGTCACAGGGTACCCACCGCCGCATTGCGCGGGTACCCTGCTAGTATGTATACTATATACTTTTTTATTATAAAATATAAAGATCTATTGCAAATGTTTTCTATTCATGCAATGTTTATTTTAGTAGTATAGTATTTTCAAACGAGAACGCGACATGTGCGTCGCAGCGGATTTCAAGCAAGGATACACATCATATTCATGAACTAAAATTTTATTAATTTCGTTAGGTTAATTTGGATTATTATAAGAGCATCCCCAATGGACCAATGGTTCAAAATTTATAGAGTAAATTACACGGATAGTCCCTGTGGTTTGACCTAAGTTTTGGATTTGGTCCCTAAGTTCTAGAAATTACACCGATGGTCACTAAGTATCGAATATCGTATCGGTTTGGTCCCTAACGCTAATTGCCGTTAAAAATGATTGTTAAATCTAGACATGTACAAATAGGGGTGGCAATTTCTGACCCGACACGAAATCCGACCTGAAACCGACACGAAAATAAACAGGTTTGGGTTGGGGTAAAAAATGATTGGGTCAGTCTCGGGTTAAGTCAGCTGACCCGTTTATTAAACAGGTTAGGTTCGGGTCAACGATAATTTAAATGCGTCGACCTATCAACCCGTTTAATTATTAAAATATTTTTTTAAAATATATATATCTATACTTAATTTATAGTTTACTAGCTAAAACATAACTAATAGTTAGATAAAAACTAAAAATGTTACTTAGTAATTTGGTGTTTAGTATTTTGTTAAGAATTTGTGTAATAATAACAACATTTTGACATGTTTGACCCGTTTAACTTGTTTGACCTGATAACTTGTTTAACCCGTTTTATTAAATGGGTTATATGGGTTAGGTTTGGGTTGAAATTAAACAGGTTACGGTTGATATATCTGACCCGTTTATATAAACAGGTCGGTTTCGGGTTGAATGTTTCTGACCCGCCAACCTGAACCCAACCTAAATTGCTCTAATTCTAATGACTTGAAAGATGTGCAAAGAGTTTGTATTAGAGCATTAAGTGAGGTGGCTTGGGGTCGAATGTCACCTCAGCGCCACCTATGCACCACATCATTATTTCACATTCAAAACCCCTAAATACCCACTCACCATCGCTAACCAATAATACTCCTTTAAAAAATAAAAACCATTAAAAAAATTAAAACATCTCCCCTCCAATTGGTCCCAAAATACCATCTCTCCTCCCATTGGCTCGTGGCCTACGCCACCCATCCGACTTAAGGTCTCACTCAACCAGCGCACGGTGTGATGGCTTGGGTCGAAAGCTGAGGTGGCGTCCGGCTTAGGGCCTCACTCGTTACCACACCTTATCCTCTTAGTTGCAAATTTACTTAACAATTATATAAAATAATTTCAAATAATAATAATTAAATAAATAAATAACTACTATTATTATATATAAAATATCATTTAAATACCATAAGAATAATAGTAAGAGTTTTGATAATGACAGCACTTAGGGCTGTCAAAGGACATGCAAACCGACTCCTGCATTTTAGGAATCACTCCCCCATAATATAATATACCATTTTTTATGCACTTATTGACAACCCTAAAGGTTGTCATTATCGAAACCCTAATAATAATAATTATAATGATGTAGAGTCATATGGAATTTCATAAAAGGAAAATTGACAATAGTCAAAAATAGTATAGATTATTATAAAAAAAAATTAGGTAAATGTATGTCTTCATATATTAAAAAATTAATGTAAATTATAATAAATAAAAATTAAAGCAATGAAAAAAGTGGAAATGTATTAGCAGGAATATGTAGTTTACAACTGTTGGTCAACAAGAAAGAAAGAGGGTTGTGGTTGGTTGAGATCTTCCGAGAATTAGCCCCTCACATATGCTGATTGGAAAAGTGTTCCAGTGAAAATCTATGAAATTTGGAGTACTTTTTAATTTAATTTAGCCCAATGGAAAAACAAAAGTCAAATTGAATGTCAATTGCAGCGAAAACTGTTGTACTGTTCTTTATTAATCGTCTAAAACCTAATAATTGTATGTCTATTTTTGGCTCAAAGTTGTATAAACCAAATACAGAATGAGGAGTGAGACAGTGATGAAGAACTTTATTAAATCGGAAATCGCTATATTAGTGTGGGAGAACCTGCTATGGAGCTCCCTTTACTTTAATTTTTATCATATTGAACAGAAAAAATATGAAAAAATACTTCAACACACACATAAATGAAAGATGATTGAGCAAGATTGTTAGGGCTACAAATACTATTCGCGGAAGAAATTACAAAAATTCATATAATATTTGTAAACTAACATTTTAATAAAACTGTATAAGAAAAAAATATATTAAAATCTTTACTTATTAATCTACTGACGTTATAATATTGAGCCCAACCTTCAATGTTCTTCAAAATGGGCCAAGTGGGCACTACTTGATCAAATTGATTCTCTTTTGCTTGAATTTTTAAAATGGGCCACTACTTCTGTTTGTCATTAAATGGGTCAAATGGGTCACTCCTTCAATTTGTTATCGAACGGGTCACTCCTTCAATTTGTTATCGAATGGGTCACTCCTTCAATTTGTTATCGAACGGGTGACTACCTTATATCAAGCGTATATGTGTCACACTACAATTTGTATGCATACAAATGGAACACTATTGCATCTTAACGCTTTGTATATATAGTAAAGATATATCTGAAAACATTAAATGAAACTACATATTTTAAAGTAAGTGATACTTATTAAATTACGGATAAGCCTATTTAAGAACTCACGAAAACTTTGAGAACAAGAAACTCATTCGAGCCACTAGATCAAAATCAAAAAACTTTATATACTTCGTATTAGCAGAGATGTACGACGTGGAAATATAGGCTATAAATAGAAGAAATTGTCAAATCGGTAACACACAAAGAAATGGATGTATTATTTACATTTATTTAAGCACGTTGTTTACATTTCATTTACTAAATTAAAGTAAACTAAATGTGCATCCACTTTTGATATGATCATAACTATCGTCTAATAATAGGGTAAATTACGGTTTTTGTCCTCAGCCTTTTTCCGGATCCGTGGTTTTTGTCCCTAAATCATTTTTTTTTCTGTTTTTTTGTCCTTTATGTTTTTAAAATTCTTCATATTTGTCCTTCCGTCTATTTTTGGCCGTTCACTGACGATTTTTTTGTCTATTTACCCAAATTACCCTTGCATCATCTTCCTCATTTATATATTCTTCCCCAATTAAGGTGATGTTTGATAGGTATAAAATGATTAAGTGCTGAATGATTCAACGGTCTGAATGATTAAGAGGTTTTGTATAAAACTTGTTTTGAATCTGAGAAATTTTTTTATAAAAATTTTGGCTGCTTAATGATTCAGCATATGTTCTAAGGAAGAATGATTCAGCAGCTTTTTGCTGTCCCATTCAGCATATACTTCATTCAGAGGTGCTAAACAAACGCACTGAATGCTGAATGATTAAGCATTCAACGCTGAATGGTTCCATTAAGCTGCAAACAAACACAACCTAAACCTTAATTCTAAAATCACTTGTTAAACACCATGAGCTTCACCTCCTTCAGATTTTATTTTTCAAGATTGATGCCAAATGTTTCTTGGATTTCGGGTCATGGACTTCTGATGGCTCCGATTTACAGTGAAGAGATTTCTTCAAAGAAAACCAAACTGTTGACATATCTTGAATATTCTTCTTCTTGATTTCCCCCTTTTATCAGCTTTTTAAAAGTGAAAACCTTTTGTACCCATTTCCAAAAAGCTGAAAACTTTGATTAAAAATGGAGAAAATTATAAAATTTAGGGGTTTGATGTGGAAGGAGGTGAAGCTCGGTGCCATTAATTGGGGTTTAATTATAGAAATTCAGCTTGTGGTGGTGCGACAGTGGTGATGGCGGTGCAACGGTGGCGGTGGTGCGACAGTGGTAATGGTGGTACAATTGTGGTGGTGGTGCGACAGTGGTGATGGCGGTGCCGGTGAGGGCGGATCGGAGAGATCGGAGAGATCGAAGTTGCAACTGAAACCAAAATCAAAGATCTAGACATATTGTTCTTTATCATGAACCTGCGACTGAATCGTCTACGCCGCCCCCACCAGATTCGCCGCCCCCACCGTCCGCATCTTGCCGGTCGCAGATCTGGTTTGAAGATCTGGTTTTTCAGATCTCGCAGGTCTCGTTCGTTTTGAATGTTCGAGTTTGAATGTTCGTTTTTCAGATTTGGCCTTCTCGTTCGTTTGGAGTTGAAGAAGATGAAGAATGGTGAAAATGACCAAAATGCCCTCACATGCCTTGCGTTTTTCGTCAGTTAACGGCCAAAATAGACAGAATGACAAATATGCAGAATTTTAAAAACCTCGAGGACAAAAAAACAGGAAAAAAAAAGTTTATACACAAAAACTCCAAATCCAGAAAAGGTTAGGGACAAAAACTCTAATTTACACTCTATAATATTATGTATCTAAAAGTTTACCTAATAACATATCACTACCTAATCAATATTATATCTTGATCTTAAAGTTATTGCAAAAAAATTTTGTATATAAATTAAAACATACAATGATGGATAAATAATTAAGAATAAAATATTTTATTCCGTGAACCAAACAACTACTAATTTCCAATAAAAAGTGCAAGACACATACATGAATGATAACTTTTAAAAGACATGGTCCATGTCTCAAATGGCAAGAATATGATGAATACATGGCATTAGACCGGTGCCAATGATGACGTCAACTGACGCCGTCAGTTGCTGCCAACTCAGCGCCACGTCAGCAAACAAACTAACTAACACTAAACTGACGTACCCGTGCCAACAGCACTCCGTCACTTCACCAACTTTAATTAATTTACTTTCTTTTTAATTAAAACAAAAATATAACTAAACCATAATACTTTTATTAAAATAAAAAAAAACATTATAATAATTTAAAAACATAAAAAAAAAACAAGAAAAAAAATACAATAATTTAAAAACAAAATTAACGTTGGCGGAAATTTGGTAGGAGTTGTGAAATGTGGTCGACTAGTGCATTGCGAAGTCTATGATGCGTTGCTTGATCCCGTAGTTCTTTGGCCATTCGAGCGTGTGTTGCAACTCTCTCATTCCACGAGCGTTGCGGCGTGTTTGTCGGGTTATCCATATACGCCTCCTCAAGTGGAAACATGTTGCGATCGTTGTCCTCAATTATCATGTTGTATAAAATTATACAAGAATACATGATTCGACTTATTTTATTGACGCTATATGGTCTTGCCGGGTTTTTAAGGATTTGCCAACGTCCTTGCAACACACCGAATGCTCGTTCAATATCTTTTCTTGCGGCTTCTTGATACCTTTTAAACCGAGTTTGTTGTTCAGATAGCGGATACTTAAATGTCTTCACAATCGTTGCCCATTCCGGATATATCCCGTCACCAAGATAGTATCCTTTAGTGAATTGTTGCCCGGCAATGACAAAAGGAATAGTGGGAGTTCTGTCTTGCAGCAAGTCCTTGAATAAGTCTGATGCATTAAGAACATTGATGTCGTTGCTCGAACCAGCTGGGCCGAAGTAAGCATGCCAAATCCACAAATCATAAGACGCAACCGCTTCTAGCATGATCGTTGGCTCCCCCTGGTCACCTCGTGTGTATTGGCCTTTCCATGCCACTGGACAATTCCTCCAAGGCCAGTGCATGCAATCGATGCTGCCGAGGATACCCGAAAAACCATGCACCTCAGCATGACGTTGATGTAAGCGCTCGACGTCATGCGCGTTGGGTTTTCTTAAGTACTCGGCACCAAATAGATGGAATACACATTTGACAAAATTATCCAAAAATCATACGATGTTTGTTGTCCCATGTGTAGATATTAATCAAACAAAACGGCTAAGGAATCAGAATCATATTCGGTAGAGGAATCAGAAACATTAGACATTTTGTAAGTTTGGTTGGGTGGGAGAAGAGAAATTTTTTTTTGTGAAAATTATAGAATGAGAGTGGGGTATTTATAGAGATTTAAAAGGGAAAATATATATATATATATATATATATATATATATATATATATATATATATATATATATATATATATATATATATATATATATATATATTTAATATAATAAAACAAGCCCACTTGGCTTCTTCTTAAGCCAGCAGTGACATGTGTCAACATATTAGTGGCCATCAAATAGTTTTCCCGCCCAGCTGCAACGAAGTGCGGTAGTATGATTGGAGAATTAACCGAGAACAGTCAAATCTTCAAAATCTTCTCATATTTTAAAAACCCACCTAAATTACCGATAAATCAGGAAACAATGATAAATTCCCCTTAAACATAGACATATTTATGGACGGGAAACGAGCTTCCTGATTTAACGTATATTTTGATTTTAGGTGAGGGAAACTATAATTCTTTGTCGTTATTATTAGGTCAATTCATGATTTGTTGTGTGATTGGAGAATTAACGATAAATTTGGTTGAAGTTCGACTGATTTCTGTTTTTTATTTCGATTTTTGTCTGTGGGGGTGCAGGTGAAGTGTAAATATGGTGGAGAAAACTAAAGGAAGAAACGAATAAGGTATTATACATCGCTTGTAGTATAATTAATTCCGATTTCTAACTGTTATCCTGAAGTGTTTATCGAAGTTAATTGTTCTTAGAAGTTATCAATCGTACTTACTTTTTGTAGTTGTTTGTTTCAGAATAAATAATTGTTCTTAGAAGTAACCCAATATTTTTGTTATAAACATTTTTTTTGGATCTTTACCATCGTCAGTTGTTGCTGTCCAAATAATAGTACGAGATCAACAGATGCCAGTATATGGCATTCCTTTTAAGATTCTTTGCCGTGTTGTTTCTTTCCATATAGAGGTACAGTTAGAATATAATCCTGTTTTGACTTTGATGTCTGCAATTTTATACAAATTTCGCTTTCATATATCATTTGCAATGTCTTAGGTGTTTGAGCTCTTGATTAGCTGATATAACCATTTTCTAACTGCATAAAAAGTTTTAGTTTTTGTTCAACTTTTAAGTTATGTACCTAAGTAATTGGTTAGGTAATTAACTTCAATCAATTTTTTTTTAACTTTAATTTCATTTGTAATTGTTGCACTTAGGGATGGTGGTTGTAACCCATGTACTTATAAATTGGTTGATTTGGGAAGAATGGGTAAAATTCAAAAATATGAAGCTAAAAAGGAAATGAGTTGAAAGTTGCCCATAAGTTTCATAAGTTCTTTAATTTATTTTCTTTAATTTTGTTAACATTTATCTTTTGAATGTGATGCAGATTCTTAGCATGAAGGTTTTGTTTGATAGAAATCATCACCTGGAGGTTAGAGGCTGTTATATACATATATAATAGACACCATTTTTTTGGCAGTGATAATTTGAGTTAATATACTTCGTATTAACTTTTTTTGGCAGTGACAATAAGCATGGTTTGGTTAATTCAGCGTATTACTTCACATGGGTCAAATGAATGGGTTGATTTGGCTATCTTTTGTCTCAAATGGGTCAAATGCCTCAAAAAATTATAGTTAAAAAGTAACGGGTCACTGTTTACGAATGGGTTGATTTGGCTATCTTCTGTTAGTGTGATCGACGTTTCACTGTTTACGTTTCTGTATTGATTTGTGACTACTGTTTTAGCAACTAAAAAAACTGCATTGTAGTTTTTGACTAATATTATGTTGACTGTTGTAACCTGCATTAAAACTTCAATAAGAAACACTGCAGAAACTGTTACGTTTCATATGTTAAATATCATGTTTGACTTAAAAGGTTAAAATACAGCAGCCTACTATACACTTATAATCACTGAATTCATTTGAGTTGACTATATGTCAATGAATTCAATGTCCATATATGCATCATTCTTTTCAAATATTTTTTTTTTTTTGCAATTCCTTTTAATTTTTGAAAGAATTGATTTTAAATAATTGTGAGATTATTAATTCATAAGTTGTGCTTTTTTTAATCGGACTATTGAAGTCGAAAAATAATATATAAGTTGTTGTTTTGACTTTTGAATTTTATACATAATGAATTCAATGTCCCTATTTGCATCATTTTGTTAAATTCTTTTTTTTTTCATTTTATTTTAATTTTTGAAAGTATTGAATTTGAACAGTTTTAAACATTCAAATTGGATTGAATTTGTTTAAGTTTCTGCATTGACTTTTGAATCTTATGGTCTAAATTAGTTTGGGTTTTATAGACAAATCAGTTTCTTTTGTAACTCTGTTTTGACTATTGACTTTTATATTCAAAATTAGTTTGACTTTATAGACAAACTCAGTTTATTTTGTAATTCTTTCTTGAGTAAGGTACAACAGGTATTTTGACTTTTGATAGTCAAACATATGTATATTTTTAAATAGTGTACAAGAAATAAATGAAAAACTCAAATTTGGGTTAATTTGACTTTTGATAGTCAAAACTAAATTGACCAAAATAATTCAATACGGATTTATTTTGTTAAAGATGGCGCTTTATCTTTATAGTACATTTTTTAATTTTTTTTATAATTTTTCTATACCATGTTTGTATTTTGTTACGTCATTCTAATCATCATGAAATTATCAAAAACAAATTGTATTATATATTATTAACGTTTAGCTTAGAAAATGACAACCCGTGATTTTCACGGGCTATAACCTAGTATGTATATATATATATATATATATATATATATATATATATATATATATATATATATATATATATATATATATATATATATATATATATATATATATATATATATATAACGGTCATATGACCGTTGAAAAACAAAAAAAAAAAGAAAAATCAAAACGCTCGCCACTCCGCTCGTCCGTTTGCCGACTGCACCTCAACCGGCGGTCCGTGCCAACGGCGCCGGAACCGGGGTGCCCAACCGGCGGCCAACCGGCGGCCCTATAGTCGTTTGGCGACCGCCACCTTCACCCGTTTTTCTAAAATTTATGATTGGTTTAAAGTATTTTTTTAATTTTTCTTATAGAAATTATAAGATGGGTGGTGTTTTTTAGATTGTGCTATAACTATGTTATTGCATAAAAATGCTTATAACTCGGCTATAACACTAGCCACATAGCATATATGCACTCTTATGAGCCTAAATATAACTAGGTTAAATCATATAAAAAAAGAATAATGTTATTGTTTCTGATCATCTGTTCTTATTTATCTTTCTACCTATTAGATTAAGACATGTGTTAGAATCAAAAGATAATATTATGAGAGATAATTAGTGAATTACACACGTCATTCTATCAAGTGGGTAAGAAGATGAGTATGAACAAATAATATAAATAAATATCATTTCTCTATAAAAATTAGGGGAAGAATTCTCGTAGGTTCTAGGTATTGGGGAGTATGACTCGTATCATTATTCCTTTTTTTATCAACAATACATATTACAAACTATGCTTGAAATATTCTTATATAAATGAAGTTTGGTAACGAAAGTACAAGTGGTCTTTAATGGATTATTACAGCACTGTCAACTTATATTTTAAGGGTTTGGATAATGATAGCTCTTAGGGCTGTCATAAGATATGCATTAAAAACCTATATATTAATCTACAACCGTCTCCTAAATTTCAAGAAATACTCCATTGTACAACATTTTATGCACTTATCATTATCAAAACCATGAATTTTTAGTTATATTTTAATTAGATAAAATAATAATGAGAGTTATAAGGGCAATTAATAAGAAACTAAAATTAATGTAAATACAATCCATGAATTTTTTGATCGCTACTTCATCAATAAATATATAAACTTTTTATGCATGTTATAAATAGTGTAACGACCGAAATTTTACAATTTGTAATGTCGTATATTTAATTCGGAATTTATATGAATTTTAGTATTTATGTTAATTTATGTCTTGAGTTGTGCCTTATCGAGTGTTGAAATGATCGGGACTTAGTATAACCGGGAACGGGTCAAAACTTGGATGGAAACAAGTTTAAAGACCAAAAAGCTGGCCTGAACAGCACTCGCGGCGCGAGCCTGGCGCGAGGCAGAACGCAAGTTCCGACAGTAGGGTTCAGAAGCGAACTGAGCATCTTCGCGTCGACCTTGCGTTGAGGTCGCGACGCGAGCCAGGCCGAAACCTGGTAAAATGCGGCGACCAAATGGGAAACCCGCGCGACCTCGCGGCGCGAGCGAGGCGCGAGCCAAACGCGAGGTGCGTCTGGACTATAAAAACAAGAGTGTAAGCTAGGGCTTCATAAACCTACGAACCCTACAACCCTAGCAACCGAAATTGAAGCATATTGGTCGGTTTTTGGAGCTAAAGAGCTCAAATCTTCATCACCTTGATGGATTCAAGCATCAAGGGTAAAGATTCTTGCTTGTTTTACTTAGTTATCTTGATTTTGAGCTTGGTAAGGATAAAAATGGTGGTTTGGGGAACCAACCATATCATCTTTGGGGAAGATGAACTATTATGGGTGTAAAACACTCCTTGTAGGCTTGTAATCATTGTGTACAAGTCAGATTTGTGATATATGATGGAAAATCTTGTACTAGGGTTTGAGATTTCACCAAGTTGTATGAACTTGGTGGTTGGGAATGTTCTTATGGATTAATTAATGGTTAGTATGGATTATAACTAGGTTGTTATGGTGATATTGATGTTAGGTCAAGAAGACCTCGTGATTGGAAGTACTTCCTTGATTGGGAAGTAAAGATTGTGTGGTTGAACTCGAGAATTGGATAGCTTGGCTAAGGTGAGTACATGTGAACTTTCAAAACTGGGTACATAGCTAGGAATTGTTTTATGTTAAAATGCTTTCACTGAGTTTATAAGTAATTTAGTTGATTATGTGATTTTTAACGAGTTGCTTATGTGATGATGAATTGACTAATTGATTAAGTAATGATGGAGCTACAAGCTCATAATGATAAGTGATAAATGATGATGATGATGATGATGATGATGATGATGATGATGTCCTTAGGGCCGTAGTAGATTGGGGGCATTCCAGTTATTACGGTACCTTAAGGTTCGAGGTAGATTGGAGGCATTCCGATTACCCAATACCTATGAGTCCCGGTAGATTGGAGGCATTCTGGTTACCGTGGATATGATGGTCTTGATAGATTGGAGGCATTCCGATTATCTTGACATTAGCCAATGATGAAAGTGATGAAATGACCCAAACGAACTTAGTAATAATATTTTAAGTATAAATGACATTGTTTGACTAATTGTTTATCGGGTCTAAAACCCATGTATCTCACGAGGCAATTTTGTCTCACGTACTATGTTTGTGTTTTTGTGATGTACTCAGCATCGGGATCGAAGATATAGGAGGCCCGTTTAGAGAGGAAGCCTTGTTGAGATTAATTTGGTGTTCATATTTAGAGCTCTTATCCTATGGCTTAGATATATTTTGTAACACCGTTTTTGTAAACTCTGATAATCTCAAACAAGAAACCTACCGTTGTATATTTTTGGTTATTTGGAAATGATGAAATGTTATGTATTCGGTTGGAAAATGTTTAAATATTATTTTTTTAAATTTGAGGTGTTACAACTTGGTATCAGAGCTATAGTTTAAGTGAACTAGGTTGAGTTGACCATCCTAGACTTAAACTGAGCTAGTAGGACCATAGGTTCCATAGGATATCTAAGAGTTGACCATTGAGACCTTAAGTGTAGGTTCAATAGGGTTGACCTTGAAGGAATACGTCATACTTGAAATTGGAACGGTCAATGTTCCCAATGTTTGATAAATTGACTTCTATATGGTTTATGTCTTGTTATAGCAATATGGTGCACACTAGAAGTGGAAGGGGCCCACTTGATCAAGGGCAAGATTCGAATAACATTGCTCATCCGGTGTTTGGCCCTCCACCTCGGGATGAAGTGGAGAACTCGGGTGTCGAAAGGAACACTCACACCCCGATCACCGTAGAACACCTCCAAACTATGTTCAACCAAATGAGGGACATCGTGAATGACGATGTGAACCGAATCCTCAATGGACATCGGGCTCGAGAAAGGCGGGAAGAGTCTCCACCCCGCTCAAAGAGCAAGTCAAGTACTGATGCTCAAACCGAAAGGTCTTCGACGGGAGAAGAGGAAAGTGACCCCGAACCAAGGGAAAGGAGAGGGTGCACATTCAAGAACTTTATGGCTTTTAAGCCCGATAACTACTACGGTAGCTCCGAACCGAAGGCTACGATCCGTTGGATTCGTGAAACCGAACAAGTCCTTGAAGTTAGTAAGTGTAAGGAGGGGGATATGGTGATATATGCCTCTCGATTGTTGAAAGATGAAGCCCTCGTGTGGTGGGACACCATGTATAAATCCTTGGGGAAGAGGGCGGTGTACAAGATGAATTGGGAAGGGTTTGTGAAACGGTTAAAGGCAAAATTTTACCCCGAAAGAAACTTGGAGAAACTTCAAGAAGAATTTGTCCACTTGAAGAAAGAAGGCATGAGTGTAGATGAATACACAAAGAAGTTCACGGGATTGATCCCGTTCGTGATCAAGTTGTACCCAGACGAGAGGTCCCGTATTGTTCGTTATGCTAATGGACTCCTGTGGGAGTATGAATTGGAAGTGAAAAGAGCCGCCACGCTAGATGAAGCTATTGGTGCGGCGAGGAAGTTTGAGGGAAGCTCGGGATCGGTGAAGAAGGGAAAGTTCACCCCGACTTTCTCTAAGCAATCGAGTGTGGGCACGTGTAGGAAGTGTGGCAAGGACCACAAGGGTGAGTGTTTGGCGAATTCAAAAGCATGTTTTAAGTGTGGGAGGTGGGGCATATGGCAAGGGATTGCCGGGCCAAGCCGTTGGATGAGATTGAATGCTACTCATGCCACGAAAAAGGGCACTATAGCAATGCTTGCCCGAAGAAGGGGAGTGAGACGATGGTGTCGACCGCTCAAAAGAAAGCGGAACCGATAAAGGTCAAAGGACGGTCCTTCCAACTTACCCGAGATGAAGCCAAGGAGGCCCACGATGTCGTTTCAGGTACCCTACTCGTAAATTCTATTCCCGCCCGGATTTTATTTGACTCGGGTGCTACTTATTCGTTTGTGTCTCATGATTTTGTTGTAAGCTTGAATGTGCCTTTAGAACTTCTAGATGAGATTTATGATATAGAAATCACGGATGGGAAAACCACTATAGTCCAACATATGTGTAGAAATTGTGAGTTAGAGATAGATGGGAAAAAGTTTAAGGTGAACTTATTACCGATGGAAATTGCGGGATTTGATATAGTTATTGGTATGGATTGGTTGGGTGAACATCAAGCAAAGATTCTATGTGGGAAAAAGATAGTCTCGATTAAGACACCCGACAATGAGAAAGTTTATGTGTATGGTGACAGACGACACCATATGCCATGTCTTATGACCGCGGTTAAAGCAAGGAAATGTCTAGCCAAAGGGTGTTCGTCCTTTTTAGCTTATGTGCTAGATGGAAGAAAAGAAAAGAAGGCGGTAGAAAATGTGAAAGTAATTCGGGATTTTCCCGAGGTATTTCCCGACGATCTACCGGGATTACCACCGGAGAGACAAGTAGAATTCCGTATTGATTTGATTCCGGGGGCGACGCCGATAGCTCGTGCTCCATATCATTTGGCTCCCACCAAAATGCGGGAATTGATGTCGCAATTACAAGAATTGCTCGACAAGGGATTTATTCGTCCTAGTTCGTCTCCATGGGGTGCGCCCGTATTGTTCGTCAAGAAGAAAGACGGTTCGATGAGAATGTGCATTGACTACCAAGAGTTGAATAAGATGACCATTAAGAACCGATACCCATTACCTAGAATCGACGATTTATTTGACCAACTTCAAGGTTTGAGATCGGGTTACCATCAAGTTTGAGTGAAAGAAAGTGATACCGAGAAGACGGCGTTTCGTACACGTTATGGACATTACGAGTTTCTAGTAATGCCGTTCGGGTTGACTAATGCACCGACCATTTTTATGGACCTTATGAATCGGGTTTGCAAACCATTCCTCGACAAGTTTCTTATCGTATTTATTGACGATATTCTCATTTATTCAAAAACCGAAGAAGAACACGAAGGTCACCTAAGGCAAACGTTAGAAGTACTACAACGAGAAAAATTGTATGCAAAGTTTTCAAAGTGTGAATTTTGGATTCGGGAAGTCCAATTCCTCGGTCACGTCGTGTCGCGAGAGGGAATCAAAGTTGACCCGTCGAAGATTGAAGCGTTCATGAAGTGGGAACCACCAAGAACCCCGACCGAGATAAGAAGTTTTCTCGGGCTCGCCGGTTATTACCGCCGATTTATCCAATACTTTTCTCGAGTGGCGACACCACTCACCTTGTTGACCCGAAAAAATAGTGAGTTTGTGTGGGGAGAAAAGCAAGAAAAAGCATTCTCCATATTAAAAGAAAAATTGTGTAACGCCCCGGTTCTCACGTTACCCGACGGAATGGAAGACTTTGTCGTGTATAGTGATGCTTCGCATAAGGGTTTGTGTTGTGTTTTGATGCAACGAGGGAAGGTGATTGCCTATGCCTCGAGACAACTAAAGAATGCGGAAGAACGGTACACGACTCACGATTTAGAGTTGGCGGCGATAATATTTGCTTTGAAGTTATGGAGACACTACTTATATGGCACAAGGTGCACGTTATACACGGATCACAAGAGTCTTCAATATGTCTTCACACAAAAAGACTTAAATATGAGGCAAAGAAGATGGATCGAATTGATACAAGACTATGATTGTGAGATCGTTTACCATGCGGGAAAGGCTAATGTGGTAGCCGATGCCTTAAGCCGAAAGGTGTATGAAAAACCGAATAGAGGAAAATTAACAAGGATTGAGGTCGTATCGAGTATTGTGGAACGGATCAAAAAGGCCCAACGAGAAGTAATGGAAAAAGAGGAATTAAGGCAAGAATGTTTGGGAAAGAACCAACATTTCGTAGAAAACAATCAAGGGTTGAAAACCGTTGGTGGTCGAATTTGGGTTCCCAAGTTCGGGGGTACTCGAAAGGAATTGATGTATGATGTGCATAAGTCAAAGTATTCGATCCACCCGGGAAGTACAAAGACGTATCAAGATATGAAGAAAATGTATTGGTGGCCCGGGATGAAAGCAAGAGTGGCAAAGTATATCTCTAAGTGTGCCACGTGTGCACAAGTAAAAGCCGAGCATCAAGTGCCTTATGGGGAAGCTCAATCGTTGCAAGTCCTGGCCGGAAAATGGGATGACATAACAATGGATTTTATTGTTGGATTGCCAAAGACGAGCAAGAACCACGACGCCATTTGGGTCATAGTTGACCGGTTGACCAAAAGTGCATTGTTCTTGGCAATTCGGGAAACCATGCCACTTGAGAAGTTGGCAAAGTTGTATGTGGATGAAGTAGTAAGACTTCATGGAGTCCCGTTGTCGATTGTGACCGATAGAGATGCGAGGTTTACCTCGAGATTTTGGAGATCGTTGCAAGAAGAGTTGGGAACGAAATTGCGGTTGAGCACGGCTTACCACCCGCAAACCGATGGTCAAAGTGAAAGAACCATTCAAACAGTTGAAGATATGCTAAGATCGTGTGTGCTAGATTTTGGAGGTAAATGGGATGAACATTTACCGTTAGTCGAGTTCTCCTACAATAATAGTTACCATTCGACTGTTAAAATGCCGCCTTATGAGGCGCTGTATGGAAGGAAATGTAGAACTCCATCGTGTTGGCTTGAGGCGGGAGAGGTGAAACTCACGGGTCCCGAAATTGTGAAGATGACCAATGAAAAGATTGGAATAATCCAAGCCAATATGAAAACCGCACAAGACCGACAACGAAGCTACTCGGGTTTGAAAAAGAGACCGTATGATTTAAATGTTGGGGATATGGTGATGTTGAAAGTATCGCCTTGGAAAGGCGTGATGCGGTTTGGTAAGAAGGGCAAATTGAGCCCACGGTATGTTGGCCCGTTTAAGATCTTGAAACGGGTCGGTTTGCAAGCATTTAAGTTAGAACTTCCACCCGAACTCCAAGGTGTTCACGACACGTTCCATGTAAGTTATTTGAAGAAGTTTGTGGGCGAAGTTGAAAATATAATTCCATTGCAAGAATTGCGGGTCGATGCCCCGAACCGGTTGGTTGAAGAACCCGAAGCCATACTAGAGACGAAAACCAAGAAGCTTCGAAACAAAGAGATTGAATTGGTGTTGGTCAAGTGGAAGCATTCCCTTGCACCGAACTTGACTTGGGAAGTCAAGGACGAAATTCGGAAAAGATACCCGGACTTCATAAATTATGATGAGATTCCGAGGACGGAATCTTCTTAAGGGGTAGGTAGTTGTAACGATCGAAATTCTACAATTTGTAATGTCGTATATTTAATTCGGAATTTATATGAATTTTAGTATTTATGTTAATTTATGTCTTGAGTTGTGCCTTATCGAGTGTTGAAATGATCGGGACTTAGTATAACCGGGAACGGGTCAAAACTTGGATGGAAACAAGTTTAAAGACCAAAAAGCTGGCCTGAACAGCCCTCGCGGCGCGAGCCTGGCGCGAGGCAGAACGCGAGTTCCGACAGTAGGGTTCAGAAGCGAACTGAGCATCTTCGCGTCGACCTTGCGTTGAGGTCGCGACGCGAGCCAGGCGCGAAACCTGGTAAAATGCGGCGACCAAATGGGAAACCCGCGCGACCTCGCGGCGCGAGCGAGGCGCGAGCCAAACGCGAGGTGCGTCTGGACTATAAAAACAAGAGTGTAAGCTAGGGCTTCATAAACCTACGAACCCTACAACCCTAGCAGCCGAAATTGAAGCATATTGGTCGGTTTTTGGAGCTAAAGAGCTCAAATCTTCATCACCTTGAAGGATTCAAGCATCAAGGGTAAAGATTCTTGCTTGTTTTACTTAGTTATCTTGATTTTGAGCTTGGTAAGGATAAAAATGGTGGTTTGGGGAACCAACCATATCATCTTGGGGAAGATGAACTATTATGGGTGTAAAACACTCCTTGTAGGCTTGTAATCATTGTGTACAAGTCAGATTTGTGATATATGATGGAAAATCTTGTACTAGGGTTTGAGATTTCACCAAGTTGTATGAACTTGGTGGTTGGGAATGTTCTTATGGATTAATTAATGGTTAGTATGGATTATAACTAGGTTGTTATGGTGATATTGATGTTAGGTCAAGAAGACCTCGTGATTGGAAGTACTTCCTTGATTGGGAAGTAAAGATTGTGTGGTTGAACTCGAGAATTGGATAGCTTGGCTAAGGTGAGTACATGTGAACTTTCAAAACTGGGTACATAGCTAGGAATTGTTTTATGTTAAAATGCTTTCACTGAGTTTATAAGTAATTTAGTTGATTATGTGATTTTTAACGAGTTGCTTATGTGATGATGAATTGACTAATTGATTAAGTAATGATGGAGCTACAAGCTCATAATGATAAGTGATAAATGATGATGATGATGATGATGATGATGTCCCTAGGGCCGTAGTAGATTGGGGGCATTCCAGTTATTACGGTACCTTAAGGTTCGAGGTAGATTGGAGGCATTCCGATTACCCAATACCTATGAGTCCCGGTAGATTGGAGGCATTCTGGTTACCGTGGATATGATGGTCTTGATAGATTGGAGGCATTCCGGTTACCGTGGATATGATGGTCTTGATAGATTGGAGGCATTCCGATTATCTTGACATTAGCCAATGATGAAAGTGATGAAATGACCCAAACGAACTTAGTAATAATATTTTAAGTATAAATGACATTGTTTGACTAATTGTTTATCGGGTCTAAAACCCATGTATCTCACGAGGTAATTTTGTCTCACGTACTATGTTTGTGTTTTTGCTATGTATTCAGGATCGGGATCGAAGATATAGGAGGCCCGTTTAGAGAGGAAGCCTTGTTGAGATTAATTTGGTGTTCATAGTTAGAGCTCTTATCCTATGGCTTAGATATATTTTGTAACACCGTTTTTGTAAACTCTGATAATCTCAAACAACAAACCTACCGTTGTATATTTTTGGTTATTTAGAAATGATGAAATGTTATGTATTCAGTTGGAAAATGTTTAAATATTATTTTTAAAATTTGAGGTGTTACAAATAGTCCTTAAGACTGTCATTAATAAAACCCTTTAATTAATTTAACATAAAATTTATGTAATGTATAGGATTATTATTATTTAATATACAACTATTTTTTTGGAACCGGCAAATGCATTAAAAAGGACTCTAGCAAGAAGCTAGAGAACAAGAACAAACAAGAACAGAAACACAAAGACAAGAACAAACATGCATGAAAGCTAAGTACAAAATAGAGGGTGTAAACACCAATTCACCCAACTAAAATTCAACCCATGACCCCTATATTTCCTCCAACAATACACCAAGGACTTGACAGAATCCAAAATCGAAGCCAAATTGCTAGCAATGCCTCTAAAAATACGGTTGTTTCTCGCTTTCCACAAACACCAAAAGGAGCCATAGATAATACTCAGAAGAAGCTCTTTTGTTTTATTACAATGCCCCCAATTTCTAGCAAAGTCAATGACATCTTTAACCTTCGAAAAATTGTACAAACTTGAAACGATACTGCACCAGGAAAAAATAGAATCCAGCGTGTTCTTCGCCACCGGACACTCAATAAGCAGGGTCAGCTAGGGGTGTGCAAATATATCCGGTATCCGAAAATCCGAAAAAATATCCGAAATCCGATCCGGAATTATCCGAAAATTCGGATATCCGAAAATTTCGGATATCCGAAATTCGAATATCCGAATTTTCGGATTCGGATTCGGATTCGAATACCAATATTACGAATTTTTGGATATTTCGGATATCCGATATCCGATTTTTTGTCGATTTTTTATTTGTAAAAATTTAATATTATCTAATATCAAGAATACACCGATATGTTTTGGCTATATTAATATGTTTATGATAGCTTCAGGTTCCATATAGTTAAAGATCTTATTTTTAGTTTATAAATATTGAAATAATTGTCCTAATTGACTTAATTTACTGGTAATATCATTCAACGAATTTCGAAACTTCGGATTTTCGGATATTTTGAATTATCCGATATTTGTATCCGAAATTTTGGATATCCGAATTTTGGATATCCGAAATTTCGGATTAGGATTTAAATAGCGAAAATCCACTATCCGAAATTTCGGATATCCGAAATATCTGATTTTCGAATATCCGAAATTTCGAATAATCCGAAATGCACACCCCTAGGGTCAGCACACTCCTCCACATCAGAATAGATCGAACACAGGGGGAGCCATTCAAGATGTTTCGTTTTACTAGCTCCGCCGCTGAGGGGATTCTGCCATGAGCAGCTCTCCAAACAAAGTATACCACGTTTTTAGGCACCATGTTAGTCCACCAGAAACCTAAATCACAGACCGGGTGCAAAGCCCGATCGAGCCTGTCACGAACCTTGGGGACGCAGAACAAGCCGTCAACCACAAAATCCGATTTCCAATGACCACCATTATCCTCCGAATACAAGATGTCTTTCACCTCAATGTTGAGCTTACCTAAGGCAGTTTTTATCTTGGCAATAGCTGCCCAAATGCCACCCTTGTAAGTGCTAGAAAAACAATATAATGGTTTATGGTTAAGATTATGTAAACCCCTAATAACTTGAGCCCATAAAGCTTGTGGGTTACTTTTTAAATTCCACGACCACTTGGAAAGCAAGGCCAAATTAGGGTTTCTGAGCGAGCCTAAGCCTGCACCACCCATCGCTTTAGGGGCCTTCAACTTATTCCAAGCGATCCAATGGATCAAACGTTTATCAGCCGACCCACTCCATATGAACTGTCTCTGATTTTTTTTTCTAATTCATCAATAACACCGATGGGGGCTGTAAACAGCGAGAGGAAGTATGAAGGGAGATTCCCAAGGACCGCTTTAGCAAGAGTTATCCGACCTACAAAACTAAGGACATTAGCCTTCCAGCTCGAGAGTTTAGACCTAAATTTGTCTAAAACAGAGGCAGATTTACGATTCATGTTGTCACTGACCGGCACCCCGAGATAAGAAAAGGGGAGAGAGGCCGGTGCACAACCTAACGGGGCAGCCCATCTATCCACCTCATCCTGATCCGCACCAACCCCAAACACCTTTGAGTTATTGAAGTTAACTTTTAACCCGGAGACCACATGAAAATAGTTTAGAATTCTAGCCAAGTTATCGATATTTTTCTTTGACCAATCACCAACGAACAAAGCGTCATCTGCATAAAATAAGTGAGAAACGGTAATGTTAGTATCAGGGATGACAATTCCGTCAAAAATACCGTTTTGAACCGCCGTCTTCGTCATAATGTTTAAACCTTCCATTGCAATAATTAAAAGGAAGCTCCATGATCCATCGCCTCCACTTGAGGCCAAAATTCATTTGCGCCATGGTAGAGTCAAGGAAGCTCCAATTAACCGAATCAAACGCCTTACAAAAATCAACTTTAAACAATAACATTTTCTTCCCGTTATTTTTGATCCAAGAACAAAGCTCGTTAACAATCAGGGGACCGTCTAAGATATCTCTACCCTCCACATAAGCCGATTGAGCCTCATCTATGCAAGAACCAATGCACTTTTTAACCCAAATAGCAAGTGCTTTAGCGATGATCTTGTAAATTGCCCCGATAAGACTAATAGGCCTATAGTCATTTAACGAAAGAGGTCTCTAGTCTTGGCAGCCAGGGAGATAAAAGAGGAGTTACACCCTTTAGAAAAACGGCCCCACTGTTCAAAGTGCTTCACCGAGCTCATAGCATCATTTTTTACCAAATCCCAATGGGATTTAAAGAATTTAAAGGAGAACATTGATGTATGTTGTAGCGGCTTATTAACAGTTCTCATATATCATTATCATATTTTTTATAAATAAAAGATGAACTATTAGTATTAGTCATCAACTTTATTTATTCTCACTTTTGTGGTCAAATCGGGATTACCCACAAATAACTAACTCAAGATTATTCTTAGTGGCCCCAATTTAATTCTTCATCCAATATTCGTTTTACTTACAAGCATATACAGTTTATTTTTATGTTTGTGTGTAACGTTTTTAAGATATAAATCTAAACAAATTACAGCATACAATTCAGAAAGCTAGTAAAACTTGTATACATCAATTAATTATGTCTCTATAAGTATTTATTCCTTAAAATTAGATTATTATATACGTTGTATAAGAAAAATATCGTGACATCAAAATAACTCGAGCTTATGTAAGTATGTTTTATTTCCTGACATTTCTCTAGAAATTTATTATATCCGAATATTGTACATTTATGAATCAAATAACATATTAAATACATATTTATGAATTGTTGTTGCGGTTCTTTCTTTTGCAGTGCGAACTGAATTTGTTTTTGCGGTTATATTGTACCACCGCAATAAATAAATTTATTGGTCCGCACTAACAAACCCGATATGTAGTAGTGTTAGGCTCCGACTCATTTTGAAAGTCGACTATTCCTAAGGCTGCCGGGAATGGGTCCACGCTATCCGACGTGGTGGTGAGGTGGCAAGGGCCACACCGTAGAAGAAAAGGCAAACACCCCCCCCCCCCCCCCGCAACGGCGTGGGGGTTGGCGTGGTGGAGGAAGCATGCAGACAACGGGGTCTAACGCATGTGGGGGGTGAGGTGGAGGGGTGTGATTGGTTGATGGGTATTTTCTTTTTTATTTTATTTAAAATTTAATGGAATAAAATGGTGTTGTGTGGTGTGGTGGGTATTTCCTAGAGATGATATGGTGTGATGGTGGTGTGGTTGCTGAGATGTCGATGATGTGGCAGGGAAATTGGGTATCACATGTGGTACCCATACCCCATAGCCTAAAGAACCATCCTTTTCTAGGTAGCTTGAAGTAGGTGTATGTGTACCTCTGTGAACATAATAAGGATTTTTTATTTATAGAAATTGAACATAAGAGCTCTTGGAAATTAACCGAATATATATTCACATTAATATTGTAGATAATCTATGAAAATCAAATGTTAACATTATTGTGGTTAATATGTAATACTTAGATAATCTATGAAAATCAAATGTTAACATTATTGTGGTTAATATGTAATACTTCCTCAGTTTCAAAATCTATTATTTATTAAATATAATAAAACAAGCTTTTGAGTGTCACCTCCTTATCTCCATGCAGTTTCATTTTCCCGCTCATAACAATTAGGGCTTCTTTCTCCAATGTTTTATACAGCCGTCTTCTTCTAGCTTTTACCTCTATGTCTTTCTCCAACGTTATTCAGCCTTGAATCAGATATCAACATAACCACCGTCTTCAAATCGTTTTCCTATTTACGCCATTTTGAGAGGAACCCTGAAATTTAACGCACAACAGCCGATTGCAAAAATTTTGCACCATAAGAAAATTCCTAAATTGCTCGTGTAACTCAAAAAAGCGACATACATATGGCATCAATTAAGTTAATTGGAAGTGATATCAACAACTCAGGAAATTTTCAATTTACAATTCTTTAAAAATGAACTTGAATCACAATTAGCAGATTCAAATTTATTGAGATCGATAATTATGATAGTGATTTTGAGCATAGAATCGGATTCATACCTTTTCATCGATTGTTTTATGGAATCCTATATAAGTGTTACCTATATATAATCTATATGAGATTTATGCGTTATGATATTGCAAAAAGTATACATACAGTCAATGATTTGTTCTGATTTTGATGAATTTTGTTAGTTCGGCTGCTAATTTGAAATTAGTTATTTCAAATGCTCAAAACTGTGATTATATATATGCATACAATTGTGAATTTGTGATTAACATTTTTAAGTGTATGTCCTAAATTTTATACTCAATATTTTCATGTGTATGTTTATGTCTGAGCTACATAGATTATAAAAATCCCTAAATCCATTTTTCTATAAAAGTATACCTGATTTTCATGTATTCATCTTCATTTATACAGTTTTTAATGTGTGAATACTAAGGTGTATCATGTTACATTATATAACCCTAATCATTAGATTATATCGATTCAACATTTAATTTAAAATTAACTACAGTTTCTGGTCCAGTTCAATTTCCCACTCCAAATATCAAAGTGAATAAATATTTGTATTATAGCAGGTGATTGATGAGTTTGTTTCTTTAAACCAAAATGTAAATAAGGGCGAACATTAACGACTTATTGAAGGCCAATGACAAATGATTTGGAGTTCACATGTCGGTTTCACAATTACTTTCTTGCCCATAGCATTAGTGATTTACTTATATAAGGTTCTTCTCTTATGAAAGGTTATCTTGGCCATTTGAGTAAATAAAACTATTAAGTTATACTTTTAAGATGAAAACAGATAGTTAGATAGAGAAGGCAACTAATGGTATTATTGGCTCACATGTTTTACATTATCCTTTTTATTTACTACATGTAATAAAACTTGAAGAAATTGGTGTATATTTCTTGAAGAAGTTAAAATCAGGGACCTTGAATTATTGTTACATTTGATGAAACACACATTTTGCTCATATAATGTGAAGTTTGGCCAAAAACATTTTTCTGATTATTTCTATACATTTTTGGTGCAGGTGAATAATGGTTCATGCCTCTCAAACATGCAACGTGTCAACTCAAACTCATTTTCTTCTTCAACTCATATAGCATTTGGAGTACCCATTACACTTTAAGCAATTTGGAAAACTTTAATGGTAGTTTTTGTAATTTGGTTTCAAATCCACGTGTAAGCATCAAATATTCAAATGTGAAGATAGTTCAATCTCTGAGCTCAAAATCATGGGTGATAAGCTTTCAAAGGTTAGCGATTTTCATGGTTATGCAATTTAAAACCAAACTTTATTACTAACATTCTCTCTTGATTCACTAGTAGTTACTTACAAAGCTTCATACCTTAACGTCATATTGAAATAAAATTTCAACGAATATGTCCCAAATTGGTTCAATTCATTATCGAACCTTACCGTTCTTAGCTTTAAAAACAACAGATTTAACGGTCAATTTCCATCTTCAATTACCAAAATCAAAGCCATAACAGATGTTTCGTTATCTAACAATAACCTCAACGATAAATTTCTACCTCTTTATTTTATTTTTATAGATGTTGGATTTCCCCCCAATTTCTTCACCTGACTAATGCAGTGTGTGACTATGTGTTTTTGTGGGTGATTTAGATATGCAAGCAAAATTGAAAACAAACAAGTTGATCTATTTGGAGGGCTTGCTAAAGGTTTTGAGGAAGATCAATAGTTTGCTAGCCTCATGTAAGAACATGGTGCTATAATTCTGTTAATTCAATATTACAAATATGATTTATTTTTATTATTTTTATTATTATTACTACTATTTTTATTATTTTTATTATTATTACTACTATTATTATTATTTTACTCATTGACATAGGTTGTTCATGAGAACATATCACCCGTTTAACATAAAACATTAGAAGCAAGACATGCTTTTTTCCTTAAAATGGTCTAATAATCTGTAGATAGTCTAATATGAATTACCCAGTGTTGCGTCCTGACTTCGAGAGCTACAGACTGAGCGGTCTCCTGTGTGTGATGCCTGAAATCAATAGCAGCTCTAGGTCAGAGATCCTCCGGAAGGGGCTTCCGGGAGGACACTCCGATGCCTAAGTAAGTTAATTTGATCGACGTGAAGTCTTATACGAACGGAAGTAAGGAATTATTGGTAAGAGTAATAAATGATAAGTGTATTGAATGCCTCATGTATTGAGGTTTACCTTCTATTTATGGAGTCATCCTCTTGAGCGGGAAAAGAGAGCAGATCCTTAAAAGCGGGAAAGTAAGGCATGGTCTCTGGTCCGTAGCCTTCATTATCCTCCGGTTCTCTGTCTACTCGCCGCTTATCCACCGGACCATGGCGCTAGTCAGAGTCAAGCCTTACTTTCATTTAATGCAAGCGTGGCTCTAGGATGACTTTTCCCTAAAACCCGGACACGCCTAATCAGGTCTTTGGGACTTGATCCTAATGATGACTATGTTCAAGTTCTTCCTTCAGACGATATTTGGTTCGGTCCGTCCGTCTATCGTATCCGGCGTCCGGATGCAGAGGGGTTCATACCATACCTCATTAAGTCCCCCAGATTAGAAGCCTTTTATGTATTCGAGTAAATTGGTTCTAATTTGGTCTTTCGTCGTTCACTTGTTTATCGGAGAATTTTAACCGTTCGGCGAAAGTTACCGTTATTCCCTAGGCTTCAAAATATGGCCGTTATCTGTCACTTCCAACCTTCACGCCCCTTAGTATCCCTCTCTTACTTATAGCCCGCACCAGTTGCTTTGCTTTCCTTCACCATCTTCTTTTCTATTCTCCACAGTATTCCCCCCTTGTCTTTGTTCAAAATTCCTTACAATTATGAAGAAAGACAAGCAGACTCGAGAAAAAGTCGAGAAAGCGCCCAAGGAGAAGAGAACTGCCTTTAATACTTTCTGCAATCTGTCCTCCAACGATCGTCCACAGATCGTTCGTGACTACCACGTTGATCCCCGCTTCGATCTTCGGATTCCTCATGCAGGCGAAACCATAAGGTCTGCTCCTGTTGGTTACGAACCCATATACCTTCAATATCTTCAAGGGGGTTTGCGTTTTCCCCTTGATGATTTTATTTTAGTTCCGCTTCAAGATCTGGGTATTCATATCGCCCAACTCGTTCCCAACTCTTTCCGGAAGATCATTGGCTTCGTTCTGCTTTGTCGTGGTTTAGACATCCCTCCTTTCGCTAAACTATTTCGTCATTTTTATATCGTCACTCGTCGCGGGGATTGGGCTATATTCGCCCTTCGTCCTGGTCAGAGTGAGCGAATCACCGGACTAAGGGATTCTATTCACGACTGGAAATTCCAGTTTGTTTATGTGAATCGTTCAGCATTTCGCGGTATTTCTCTATCTTGGGGAAAGATCGTTGGTCGCCCTTCTGATTCGGCCCCCGAGTTATCCGACCAGGAAGCTGAGTATATAACAAGTCTTACTGCTGCCCAAGTAGAGTGGGAGGATCCGGACGAGGTGCTCCTTGGAATGGCTGGTTTGAGCCCCTTTTACGCATCTAGGGGAATTCGTCCCTTGTGGAAGTTGAACGGAGAAGTCATCCCGCTCCTTCATCGCCTAAGGATGCCCAAAGGCTCTTACCTGGAAAGTGCCGTATCCGTAGATGACGGAGGAGTTGATCCCGCTCATGCTCCTGTTATTGAAAATGTTAGCTCCGAGGAAACCTTATCCCTCGATCCTGCCGGAAAAGATACTGCCACTGGTCAAAGTGTAGAAGAGGTTAGCTCCCCAGTTACCTCCATTGGTCCCGATTTTACTACTGAGGGGACAATGATTCCTGATTCTCAAACCGAAAACCCCCTTCCCCTAAGATTCGTTCCATCAGTACTCTCACCACCACACCGAAAGGGCCTCGTCAAAAGAGAAGGAGGGGAGATGCTGCTTCCCCTTCCCAAAAGCGACCCAAGATTACATCGGAAGGTGAAGTAACGTTCCCTTACTACTTTTTTGATATGTGTAAGTATATTATTAATGACCCATGATTTTTTGCTTTTTTTTTTTGTAGGTTCGATAAGTCAAACGTTTGTTTCTGAAGCCCCTGTATCGATGGGACAGGTACCCTTGGTTCTTCCTCCAATTGTTTCTGCTCCAATTGTTTCTGCTGCACCCGTTATTACAATTCCGCAATCGTCTTCTTCTGGAGGGCCCATCATTCTGCGACGAAAGCCTCCTGCTCGTCCAACTTCTTCCGCTGTTGCTCGTTTTAGCAATCGTTTATTTAGTTCTTCTGTTCAATCTGCTGCTCTGGAGCCAATCTCGTTATCTCCTCAATCCGCCAAAAGTCAATCAAACATTCCTAATCCAGCCTCTTCTGGTACGTGAAAGTTGGCATCTATTCTGTATATATGCGCTTGCTTTCTTCCTCGTTTTTTTTATATTTGAATTTTTATATCTTTTTCTTTTTTGTTTTCTGTAGGAGGCTTCGCTCCGTTTGCTGGCTCTTCATCTGTTGCTGTTACCAGCTTGCCCTTGGAAGGGCTGAAAGAAAAATTGGAGGGTCAAGGTCCACGAACCGTCCCCGCTTCTCTTCCTTTTGGGTTTACTCCTGCTGTGTCGAAGGTTCGGGAGTCTGGGACTCCCTTTATGAGGGAGGTTTTAACACTTACTCCCGATGATGCTATTCTCAGAGCTAAAGCAGGGTTGCTAAGTACTATTGATTTGTTGACCGATCTCCAGGCTCAAAGGGCTCGACAGGAGCAAGCCTCTCAAGGTTATCAAGCCGAGTTTACCCGATTAACCGAACTGATGAAAACTGCGAAAGATCTTTTTGAACGGGAGAAATTTGAGAAGAACCAACTTGCCGGATCCGTCAGTCGTCTTTCTGAAGAAAATGAAAACCTAGGCCGATCCCTGAAAACAAAAGATGTGCAAATACTGGAGTTGGAGGACCGAACTAAATCTTCTGCCGCTCGAATCGCTGAACTGGAGGCTTCTTTGGTTGAGAAGGACCTTCAGCTATCGGAGACCCAACGTCTGCTTGTTGAGACGGAAGCAGGTTCTATCCTGCTTAAAAGGGAGATAGCTGAAGGTCGTGAAGATATGCGTTGGGTTCTTCAGAGAGGGATCCCCGGAGCTTTTGAGTCACTCCTTTCCTCTGATGAATTTGTAAATCGGAACACTACCCTTCAGGAGGAGAGTCTGAAATATGGGCATTATCAGGGGTGTGTAGACACCCAAAGGGCTTATCCTGATCTTCTCGGAAATTTCAACCTTGTGCATGACCACCCTCAAGCCCAGGCAAAGATAATGAGTCTTTTCGAGGATTTGGTAGCTCCTGATTACGAGCTCATTCGTTCTTTTGAGGAAGGCGTTGTAAGCCTAGAAGATTTGAAGGCGTTAGTTGCCAAACTTCCTACCGGAGCAGAAGGGATAGGAGAGAGTTCCGTCCGTCCCTCCTAGTTTATGCCTTACGGAGGCTGTTTGTTCGTTTTTTGTAATTTCCCTTTTTTTTTGTAATGCTTGCCCTTGGGGCTTGACGCATTTGTAATTTCTGCAATATGGACGTGCTTATTTAAAGTTTGTTTCGTACTTTTTTTTTATATTCGTCGCTTCACAAGTTTATTTTGTTACTTACTTAAAAAGGCGTCCCTAATTAAGGAAGTTACGACCAAGTGAATTATTGATTATTCGTTATGGTTCCGATTTTCGTCCGGAAACAGACTTATGATACCTTCCGGTTTATTCATGAAGCCCTTTCATAGCTATGATCATATGTACGTTTTTGCTATATGCTTTCGTTATTTATCGTTTTATTCGTTTATCGATCGTGTCATGCGTTCGAACAACTATTGATGACAAAATATCCTGCTTCCAGCAGGTTCATTCGGCCTGTTTCTTACAAAATGTGCCCCTTAACGCCCTACTGATGTAGGGTGGCTCTTAAATACGTTTAACTACCCTAACTAGAAATGGAACTTCCGCAGGTTCTTCATGTTCCACGTTCGAGGGACTAGGTCTCCGTCCGTTGTTTCCAACACGTATGACCCGTCCCGTCTTGCTTCCTTGATACGATATGGGCCTTCCCAGTTTGGGCATAGCTTGCCTGGTTTTATTTGCAAGCTTGCTTCGTTCTTTCATAGCACTAAATCTCCAACCCTGCATGCCAACCCTCGGACTCTGTTGTTGTAGTACTTCTCCGTTAATATTTTGTACGCTGCTTGCCGAGTTGCTGCATTTGCCCGGCGTTCTTCGACCAGGTCTAGGTTGTGCCGGAGAGCTTCTTCATTACCCTCCAGACGGAAGTTATTTACCCTCGGGGAATTTAACATTGTCTCCAAGGGGATCATTGCCTCCGTCCCGTATACTAAGCTATATGGGGTTTCCCCCGTGGCGCTCCTTGCCGTTGTTCGATATGCCCATAAGACACTTTGCAGCTCATCCACCCATCCTCCTTTCGTCTGGCTCAGTCGCTTCTTGATCCCCTTAACTATCGTTTTATTCGTAACCTCCGTCTGACCATTTGACTGGGGATGTGCGACGGACGTAAAGTTTTGACGGATAGACATCTTAGCACACCATTCTTTGAAAGGATTATTGGCAAATTGCTTTCCCTTATCACTAACGATCGTGTGAGGAACACCGAACCTGCATACGATTTGTTGCCAAACGAATTTTACGATGTTAGAACCTGATATACATGCCAACGCCTTCGCCTCTACCCATTTCCTGAAATAATCCACCGCTACTACTAGGAACTGAACTCCCCCAACCGCCTTCGGGAAAGGACCCACAATGTCTATTCCCCATTGGCAGAATGGCCACGGGCTTGTGATGCTTGTTAAGTTTACCACGGGTATTCTGGGGACATCTGGGTACATTTGGCATTGTCTACACTTCTTGACATACTCCTTCACATCATCCGACATGCTTGGCCAAAAATATCCTGAGCGGAAGAGCTTCTGTGTGAGTGCTCTTGAACCAGAGTGTGAACCGCACAGGCCCTCATGAACCTCCTTCACGGCCATTTCTCCTTCCGCTTTGTTCAGACATTTAAACCACGGGGTTGAGTAGCCTTTTCTGTATAGAGTTTCTCCCTTAACCATGTACTTCCCCGCATTGATTCGAATCTTCCTGGACTCGTTCTTATCCTCCGGGAGCGTTCCCTCCTGTAGATACTTCCATATTCCATAAGTCCAGCAGTTTTCCTCCGGGCTTACCTGCATTACTTCGCTATGCCCTTCTTTAATGCTTCTTTCTGCGAGCACTTCTACTAGAACCTTTTTTGTTAAGTGGGAAAATAGCATGGACGCTAGCTTGCTTAAAGCGTCCGCCTCCTTGTTCCTTGTTCTAGGAACTTGAGTGATTTCAAACTCCTTGAACTCCAATATTACTTCCTTGGCCTTTGCCAAGTACTTCTTCATATGGGCTTCCCTAGCCTCGTACAACCCCTTGATTTGATTTACCACTAGCATTGAATCCGTAAAAGCTTTCATTCTGCAAATTTCCAGACTTTTCGCTAGATTCAAACCTGCCAACAACGCCTCGTATTCAGCCTCGTTATTCGAGCACTTGAAGTCGAATCTGAGGGCATACGTTACTCTCTCCTCATTCAGTCCGGTCAAGACCACACCTGCTCCGCAACCTTCAACACTAGACGCTCCGTCTGTGTACATATGCCAGTATGAACCGGACGGAACTGTTTCGGGTGAAGACCCTGCGTCCTCGGCTAAAGACACGCTATCTTCTTCCGGCATCTCCACTAAAAAATCCGCCAGCGCCTGACCTTTAATACTCTGTCTCGGACGGAAGGTGATATCATGTTCCCCTAGCTCAATCGCCCATTTCGTCAGTCGCCCTGAGCGTTCTGGTCGGAGCAGGATGGTCTTGATAGGTTGGTTGGTTAACACCGTTATTGTGTGTGCTTGGAAGTACCTTTTTAACCGCCTAGCGGAGTATACTAAAGCCAATATCCATTTTTCGATCATTGAGTAGTTCAATTCCGCATTCTGCAAGGCACGGCTAACGAAGAATATAGGCATTTGCTTCTTATCTCTCTCAGCTATAAGTACCGAGCTAATTGCCTCGGTATTAGCTGACAAGTAGACGATCAAGGGTTCTCCTTCAATAGGGCTGGTCATTGCAGGAATGGTTTTGAGATGTTGTTTTAGGTTGACGAAGGCCTCTTCGGCTTCGTCTGTCCATTCCACCATCCCTTTCTTCGTGCAACCGTGTAAAGCTCTAAATAATGGTATGGATTTTTCCGCCGACTTGGCCAAATATCGGCCCAGAGCTGCCAACTTCCCGTTAAGACTTTGGACCTCTTTCACCGTACGGGGAGTTTTCATCTTTAACAGGCTTTCCACTTTTTCGGGGTTAGCTTGCATTCCGGATGTAGTAACGATGTGGCCCAGAAACTTTCCTTCGTCCATGCCGAAAGAGCATTTCTTAGGGTTGAGTTTCATGTTAATCTTTTGTAACTGCAGCAGGGTTTCTTCCACATCTTTCAACAAGTCGTCATTCGTCTTACTTTTTATGACCATATCATCTACGTATACCTCCAAGTTACTACCAATCTGGTTCCGGAAAGCTTTATCCACTAATCGCTGGTAAGTGGCTCCGGCATTACGTAAGCCGAACGGCATCTTCACATAACAAAAGGTGCCTCTCTCCGTATGGAAGGAGGTTTTCTCCTCATCTTCCCGTGCCATCTGCACCTGATGATATCCTTTGTAAGCATCTAGGAACGACTTCCATCTGAATCCTCCCAAGGATTCCACCTTCTGTTCAATTTCGGGGAGAGGGTAGCTATCTTTCGGACATGCTTGTTTAGGTCTTTGAAGTCTACGCACATACGCATCGACCCGTCACCTTTCTTGACTAGAACTGGATTCGCTATCCATTCTGGGTATTGGGTACTCCTCAGGACCCCTGCAGCGACCAAGTCGACTACCTCCTTGTTAACTACTTCGTTTCTTTGCTTTGCCATGACCCGTTTCGACTGCTTGACCGGAGGGAAAGTCGGATTTAGGCCTAAGCGATGCTCCGCAACTTCCCTCGAGACTCCGGTCATATCTTTAGGTTCCCATGCAAACACATGCTTATACTTTCTTAAGAGTGCCCCTAACCCTTCTTGCAGCTGTCGGGGGAGCTTTCCCCCAATCTGGACTTTGGTGTCCGGATATTTAGAGTTGACCACCAACTGGATCTCGTTCTGCTCCGTCCAATTATCCTGGTGCGTGATAGTGTTGCATTCCAAGGGGGGCATGGGCATGCTTCGAACAGTGATAACGCCGTGTTCCGAAGGGAACTTTAGCAAGCCGTGAATGGTCGACGGAACTGCTTGAAGCTGCCACATTCCGGTTCTGCCTAAAATGGCGTTGTACCTCGAGGGTGCGTCGATAATAATAAATTCTGCCAGGATGGTTTTGCGGCTATCCTTCTCCCAATCAGTCAGCGTCAGGGGGAGGTATATTTTCCCCTTCGGCCACACCGACTGTCCCGCAAAACCTACAACCGTTCCCAAGGCAGGCTTCAAGAGGGATTTAACATCCGGAGGGAACTTCTCGAAACAGTGGTATACATAATGTTAGCTGAGCTTCCTGAATCAACGTAAATTCGGCGCACCATGGCTTTAGCTATGACCCCAAAAATAACTAGGGGCTCCGTCCCCACATATCCTTCCGGAACGGGCTCCCCTCTCCCAAACTCCACCATCCCTTTATATCTCTTCCCTAAGGAAGGGGTTGATGACTCTCCTTCCAAGGCAAAAATCTATGTGTTGTACGTTACCACTTCCTTCTTGGATGGAGGCTCTGCTCCCGCAACCTCCGTCTTTCCCCCCAGACCTTCCTTTTCCCTTTTATAACTTTCGCATGAGGCCGTCGAATGCCCCATGATCTTATGGAACTCACAATAGGCGTTGGGGTCCCTAGGGTATCGCTTCCTGATTCCCTTTGCCTCCGGCCTGCGGGCTTCGTAAGTGGAATAGGTCTCTTGTCGGGACGAGCCGTATCGCTCTGGCAGGGGTCTTCCTTCTTGTGATCTTTTTGGATACGGAGATCTTCCTCCATATCCGGCTCGGAACGTTCCTTTGTTTCTTCCGTCATTTTTGTAAGAGTTGGAACTAGTCGTTCCTTTCTTTTCTTGTGCTTCGAACCTTAACTTTTCTGCACTTTCTTCCTCTTGCTTCAGCACTTTGTTCACCGCATTAATCATATCGTCAGCCTTGACGAAATCCCTTTTGGACAAATCACGAAATAACTCGCCTTCCCTTAACCCGTACGTGAAGGCGGCGATAATGAGCGAATCTTCCCGCACCGGCATCTTCCGGCTTTGCTCATTAAATCTTTTGAAGTAGGACTTATTGGATTCCCCTTCACGCTGCCTACATGCCATTATAGATTGAGAACGTTGCTGGTATTTCTTCTGCTGGATGAAGCTGTGACAAAACTGCGTGACCAGTTCCTCGAAACTGGCTATACTCCTCTGAGGAAGGCTAGATAGCCAGTACTGTGCGGAGCCTTCTAATGTTCCGGCGAAGTACAAACACCACAGTCTGGGATCCATGGGGATCATTCGTACAGCCCACCGGAAGCTTGCCACATGATCATCGGGATCACCCGTTCCGTCGTAGGACTTGACTCGCGGCCCTTTGAGACCCTTTGGAATGGTCATCTCGTTTATATCGTTCACAAAGGGAGACCGGAAGCTCCGAGAGACGAAGGAATGCCGTGGTGGGGTTTCACTTCTTCCTCGGACTTGACTTCTTGTTTCTATTCTTCTTTGAGGTCTTTCTTCCCTAGAGGCACTTTCGGTGGAAGGGTCGGCGGACTCTTCTTCACTTGAGTAGGTTAACGTTCTTCCCACCTCGCCTACTCGCTCCCCGTCTCTCCTTCCTCTTTGATTCTTCTCCGCATCCCTTAATTTCCGGAATTTACAGAAGAGCCTGAACTCTTCCAGGTCTTCTTTCGTCGGTTCGCTTCCGTTACCCCCCAAGGGAGAGGGGCATACGGTAGCGTCGATCAACGTCGGAGCGGAAAGCGGGGTTTGTTCGACTCGGGTTAGGACTGGCGGACGGTCCCCTTCTTTTGTCGCAGATTCTAAGACCATTTTGTTCTAGGTCCCACGGATGGTGCCAAATGTTGCGTCCTGACTTCGAGAGCTACAGACTGAGCGGTCTCCTGTGTGTGATGCCTGAAATCAATAGCAGCTCTAGGTCAGAGATCCTCCGGTAGGACACTCCGATGCCTAAGTAAGTTAATTTGATCGACGTGAAGTCTTATACGAACGGAAGTAAGGAATTATTGGTAAGAGTAATAAATGATAAGTGTATTGAATGCCTCATGTATTGAGGTTTACCTTCTATTTATGGAGTCATCCTCTTGAGCGGGAAAAGAGAGCAGATCCTTAAAAGCGGGAAAGTAAGGCATGGTCTCTGGTCCGTAGCCTTCATTATCCTCCGGTTCTCTGTCTACCCGCCGCTTATCCACCGGACCATGGCGCTAGTCAGAGTCAAGCCTTACTTTCATTTAATGCAAGCGTGGCTCTAGGATGGCTTTTCCCTAAAACCCGGACACGCCTAATCAGGTCTTTGGGACTTGATCCTAATGATGACTATGTTCAAGTTCTTCCTCCGGACGATATTTGGTTCGGTCCGTCCGTCTATCGTATCCGGCGTCCGGATGCAGAGGGGTTCATACCATACCTCATTATCCAGGTATACAAGTATCTTCAATGAAGTTTTGTAGTAGATTAAAAGATTATGCTTCTGATTGTCAAGGGTAAAAAATAATCAATTTCCTGACTGCACAACAAAACTGATTATTAAGGGATTGCATTTCAGAAAAGATGTTTTTGATTGCAACTTAGATGATGTGCCAAATAAAAAGCTTTGTTGGATGTCATGCCAATAAACACAAGGGCATTACGAGTGAGTCTTGGTTTACAAAGTTTAACATGTTCCTCTTTAATAGGCCAAAGGCAGAAAATAACTCAAAATAGTAAAGTTGAACAAGAAAATAGTTATGTATTATCTCAACAAGGTAATTGTACTCAACAGAGGTGGCAATCCCGACCTATTTACTTAAGAACGGGTTGGCTCTGGCTATGGTTTAAATCTTTTATCTCTAATGGGTCAAATGGATTATATAAATAATCCGTGTCAAACATATTACATTAATAATCTAAATTTGGTACCCATTTAATAGTTTAGCTGATTTTTGTCTTGATTTGACCCAATTAGGGGATAACACATAACCCAAATTCGATACGTTGATAAGGAAACGGATCATTTATTTTGAAAGTGTATCATTTATTTTGAAATATCCAAAATAGAAAGTGTATCACTTATTTTGAAACGAGGAAGTATAAGTTTTTTCAACATATGAGAGCCAATATTGCTATACGCCTTACATGTATGTGAGAAAAAATTAGTTGTGTTGTCATTTGTCATCTTATTAAAATGTGATAACACAAAAAGTTATAAATAGAAATAAGAGTCAGAAAGAGGCGGCTATATTTATTAGTAGAGTAGTTATTTAAATGGGACACATATGGTGTGGGGGCTTTGTCAATTTTGGGGTGTCTATCTTAAAATTGTTGCAAGGTTTGTTATTAATCAAATAAAATATACAGAAATACAATTTCATATATATATTCGAGAAGTATATTAGTAAAATCAAAAACAAAATTTGATTCACTCGATTTGTTATATTGTAAGGTATGAGTTTATAGGAGAAACTTGAATTGTCGGCTAGATATATAAAACGTATTTTCATACAGTAGTTATGATTCCTATACATATTAATAACTCTAAAACTAGTGATATTAATATTATTTTAAATTCCACCATTATTATACAATAAGCTTAGGGAACACAAAAGTCTATTAGGTATTTTGATGACTTTGAATTAAATGTTTGTGTGTATGTTTGACAAGTATTGTGGCGACCCGAGCAATGGTGATGTATGTATGTGTTGGTTATGGTGGGGTGCAGCAGTGGATCATGGTCGTCTGCAGGGATTGCAAACGAGACGAGCTTTTATCGAGTACGAGCCCAAATAACATGCTCGAAAAAATTAACTAGCCGAGCTCGAGCCATCAATCTCAGCTCTAGTTCTTATCGAGCATTTCAAGCCTTATGCGTGTGTGTGCGTCTACATGAGTATTTTCAAGCCGAGTACAAGTTTTTTGAGCTCGAGTACTTATCAGAACTTGTATATGTATATGTATATGTGCAAATATATAGTCGAGCTTAATTAAGCCTACATCTTGAAAGCTCATCAAGCTATTCAGCCAAACTCAAGTGTAGTCTAAGTAAGTCAAGCCAAGTTAAAGCCCTATTGAGCTTGAGCTTGAATCAACTCGCTTACATCACAGTTGCCTAGTTGGGGAAAATATGATTGGTAGTAAGTGGTGGTGTTAGAGAACAAATGGGAAGAGAACAAAAGGTAGAATATATAAATTATATTAATATAAGTGATTAATTATTAGTTCCTTAGATGATGTTCTAGAGTGCGTATTTGAGCAGAAAAAACCGAACCAAAATGAATCAAACAGAAACTGAAAATATGTTCACTTTTGTAATTTTTGTAATTTTTGGTTTCAATCATAACAGTTTTGCTCCGACTCTCATATAGGGATGAACATTTCAGCTGAAAAAACAAAACAAACCCGAAAAACAAACAATCAGTTCGGTTTGATTTAATTTGAGCACCGTGCTCACCCCTAGATGTTCTTATTGATAATTCACTTCATGTAAATCCATAAATTTTAGAAAGCAAAAAAGATGATTAGCACATGCGTCATAAATAATAATATACCAAGTGATAAAGTTGATAGTTGTGATATTAAATTTTTTTTGAAATAAACAAATATTGACCTAAAAACTGAAAAGGAGGATTCCCGTTATCTAGAGTAGGTTGTAAATTGGAACCTTCGAAGCTTGTAAATAGACCAAACACAATAAAGTAAGTATTTGATTGATTTATATCTTCATAAAAGTGATTTACCTTTCGGGTTAAGTGAAGAATTATTTTACAAATGGATTTCAAGATTTTAAAACTATTTTACCAACGGATTTCCGATTAATTTAGCCATGAAAATTTATTTATCCTCTGTAATATTATCGGAAATTATTGTAGGCTTTTCTAGCAGATTCTCAAAGAATTTATCTACTGGAAAAGGGTTTTTTCTAATAGTTTATTTTTTGAAAATGTCAGTAAGAGTTAGAAAATCTCAAATACATAAGTCTTTACAACAACATATTAAAATTGCCACATAGATTTTCTATTAAACACTGATAAAAAAAACTTCTAAAAAAAGATTTTTGCTCCAATGAATGTACCTAACTACATATAGATAAACTCTTTTGAGTGTCTTGAAAAAGATTTATGGAAGAAAAAGCTTTAGAAGCAAAAACTTTTTACTAGGAGGTCATATAATCACATTTTTGTTTGATGCCCGATTGCTAGTGGCATTCTTCAAGAAATATGTAACTGGGATCCGCCTTTCTTCAAGCAGGGTGATTTCAACCGTGATCCTGCGATCAACCAACAACTCTAAATCAAAGGTTCCCCGGGTGAAGCCCCGTAAGAACGCTCCGACGCTCAAGTTAGTGATTTATACGAATCGAAAAGTAAACGTTTAAGGAATTAATTGAAAGTGTTAGGTGAATGAATTGAATGCGTTCTGTGGTGATACCTGGAAGGATACTCACGCTCCTCTTTTATAGCCGATCTCCTTCGAGCGGGAAAACGAGAGTTACGTCCTTTTGTCCGGTCCTCCACGGGTCTTCCGGATAAAAGAGTATCGATACTCCCAGTGGTCCGGTGAGTAATAACTCAAGCTTTCGTCTTAGCCGTCTTGAGGTCAAATCGGCAATAAATGCGCACATGCTTTATTCCGTGAAAACCGCTTGACACGCTACCTATCGTTGGAACTCGGAAACCGACTCTCCATCCTATTTTGTCGTTACCCTACCTTCCGTCCGTCCGTCATTGCGACCTTTCCGGGCGGAACATTGGTGCGTACCATACATCATTAAGTCCCTCAAGTTAAAAATAGATAATTCAAAGTTTTAATTTTAACTTTATCTCCTCTCCGACCGTCTGTCACTTCCGTCTTGTCATACTGTGTGCCAAAGTTACCGTTACCTCTTCCCGACCGTTGGGTAACTTACCTTGGGCCTTTTCAACTTCTCTTTTATATAAATACTCCTCCCGATTCTTTGTATCTTCCACTTCTTTGCACGATTCTACAAATCTCTTCTCTCCATTCCCCCTATTTTCTTTCTTTGAAATCGTCGAATCGTCATGAGAAAAGATAAAATTGCCTAAAGAAAAATCGGACAAAACCTCGCGAGAGCGCCGTACTGCACTTAACACTTATACCGGTCTTACCGATGATGATCTGCCGAAGATCATTGAAGAATACCATGTCGATCAGCGTATCCAAATCCTTTTGCCTGGAGAGCAAGACACCATACGATCTGCTCCGGAAGGGTTCGAGCCTGTTTATGTTCAATATTTGTTGGGAGGCCTCCGTTTCCCAATTGATACTTTCATTCTGTCTCTGCTTCGAGATCTGAAGCTTCATCTGATTCAACTGGCACCTAATTCCTTCAGAAAGATTATCGCGTTTATCATGCTGAGTAGGGCTTTGGGTATTCCCTTGTCGACTAAACTCTTTCGTTGTTTTTACGTTGTGACAGGTCGGGGTGATTGGGCTGTCTTTACGCTTCGCTCGGGCCAAAGCGATCGTATTGTTGGTTTAAGAGATTCTATCCATGACTGGAAGTATGGGTTCTTTTTCGTCAACCGATCAGCTTTTCGTGATGTGACTCTTCCATTAGGTACCATTACCGGACGCACATCCGAACCCGCCTCTGAATTGACTTCTGAAGAACGTGGTTACATGAGACGGATGTCTTCCGTGGGTATAGACTGGGAAGATCCTGACGAGGTCTTTCTAGCCATGGCGGATTTAAGCCCTTTTTACTTTTCGAGGGGAACTCGTCCCGTCTGGCTAATTGACGGTCAGGCTATTTCGTTGTTACAACGCCTACAAATGTCGAAAAGTGATCCTCTGGGCTCGATATCCGTAACCGACGGACCGATTACTCCGTTTCTTCCTCCATCGGAAGATGTAACGAGTTCTGAAGATACCCCGGAAGCCATGCCCGAGAGCCGCCCTGAGATTTCGAAACCTGGTCCTCCTGAATTCAGTGTTGAAGATACCATGATTCATGATTCGCAGCAAGAATCTTCTAAACCTCGCAAGATCCGGTCTGTTCATCATCTTTCCCTCTTGGAGAAAAAATTGGAGAATGGACTCCTTCCTCTCCGGCTAAGAGAGCGAAGGGTGGAGATATCGGTGAGCTTGTTTTCCGCGTGTCTTGCCATTACTGTTTCTCTCCTCCTCTTTTGCTAACGTATTGTTCTCTGTAGGTTTGTCTGATTGCACTGTTGTTTCCGATACTTCTGCTGCTGCTGTACCGCCGTTTGTACCCCGAGTAACTGTTAGTTTTAAAGAACCTTCGTTGACTGCTCCTATTCCTGCAGTCGTTAATGCCACCGTGCCGTTGTTTTCTTCCGGCATGCCTCTTCCGCCTAAGTCTGCGTCCGCTTCGCCGAGCCTTTCTGCTTTGGCCACTTTTTTGAGCACTCTGTTTGGTACATGTATGCAGCTGTCTTCTTCTGTGAGAAGCTCGCGTTCATCACACTCTGGTCATAGTCAGTCATCTCTGTCGGACTTCCCTGTGCTAGGTAATCGTCTTTTTCAATATCTTAAGTTATTGACTTTGCTTTTGTATTACCTGAGCTAACATTCTGGATACGTATAGCTCGCAGGACGCTCCCGCGTACTTCTACGGTGATTACCTCTGTTAGCGTGAGTTTACCCGAAACCAAGAAGTTAGCTGATATTCCGCAAAGTTCAACCCTGCAGGCTACCGTCACTTTGACCCCCCCGATCGTTCATGCTGCTGTTGAACCAGTCCCTTCCGTATACCGTCTGTCGGAATTTTCAGATGAAGGGGTTTTTCTCAGGGCTCGGACCAATCTGTTGGCTGCTGTCGATTCTCTTTCAGAACTACAATTGCGGGGCATTCGTGGTCATCAAGCTTTAGGTGATCATAGACGGGAATTCACCCGGATAAATGAACTGATGATGACTGCAAAGTCACTTCACCAGAAGGAGCTTGATGAGAAGAATAGGCTTGCTGAGCTGAACAAAAATCTTATGGAAGAAAACCAGGACCTTTCGTCCAGTTTGGAGGAGTTGCGGGCCATTCTGTCGACTAAAGATAGCAAGATTGTCGATCTAAATGCCGATCGTAGTTCGTTGTCTTCAAGGATTGCGGAGTTGGAGAAGGAGGTTGTTGAGAAAGACTTGAAGTTGAAAGAGGTTGCCAATCGTGAGGAAGGTTTGATTGTTGAAAAGAGGGCGCTTGAGCAGGAAGCTCACGCTCATAGAGAAGACCTGGGATGGTTGATGCATAGGGGTCTCCCCGGTATAGTGCAGGTGTTTGTCTCTTCTGATGAATTTGTGAAAGCTAATATTGACCTTCAGAAGGAAAGAATTCGGTATGGGCAATATCAAGGATGCCTGGATACTCATCAGGCGTATGCCGATTTACTTCAGGATGCTAAGCTGGTGCACGAATACCCGGAGGCTCAGACGAACATAATGAGCTTGTTTGAAGACTTGGTTTCTCCTCACTACACCTTGCTCCAGTCGCTGGAATCAGGGCACGTGTCCCTAGATGATGTTAGGAGGTTGGTTAGCAAGATTCCTCCCGGACCGGAAGATGTAGGTGAAAGCTCTACCCGGGGTCAAGATCCGCCACCCGTCTAATTGTTTGGGATTCGTATGTAATCGTGGGTTTTGTTTGAACTTAGTTGTTATTTTTTTCATGTTTTGCGTGTCTGTTTGGGACACGGATTTTCGTAGTCGTTTTATGGAACACTGTAATCGTTTGATTCCCTTAGTCACTTAATATCATTTCGATGTATTTTCCTGTTTTGTCTTCGTCGTTATTTACTTTAATTCTTGTTCGAATAAGGCGTCCCCTACTTAGAGAAATAAAGTTATGATGTGTACACGTTCGTATATGGCCATCCGGTTTCTAATCGTCCGGATCTGGAGTTGCATCTTGTCTTTAGGATGTAACCCTCATTTAGACTCAACATTCGACCGTTGGTTCGATTAGTACTTGTAAGTCACAATATACATAAGACATAACGTTTAAATCGACAAGAAATGTCATTCGAAAATAACCTTACTCGGAAGGTGTTCGTTACACTCGCGCAGCTTTGGGTTTTCGATACCCTTAGGTGAAAGTACAAGACAACTTAAACACACATTTTTTTTTAAAAGTAAAACCTACGTAGGTTCCTCATGTTCCACGTTCGGGGTATAGTCGTCCCGTCTATTGTTTCGAGGACATAAGAGCCGTTCCTTCCTGCTTCCTTGACCCTATATGGTCCTTCCCAATTGGGGGACAACTTCCCAGGCTTGTACCGGAGACTAGCTTCGTTCCTCCGGAGAACCAACTCGCCTACCTTGCATGCTGTCCCCTTTACCTTCTTGTTGTAGTAGCCTTCCGTCAGCGACTTGTACGTCGCCTGCCTTAGGGCTGCGTTCTCACGCCTTTCGTCCACTATGTCAAGATTATACCTTAACGCTTCTTCGTTCCCTTCAAGACGGAAGTTCTCCACCCTGGGAGAAGGTAACGTTACTTCCAAAGGGATTACTGCTTCCGAGCCGTACACCAAACTGTAAGGGGTTTCTTGGGTTCCTCTTCGGACCGTCGTTCGGTATGACCACAGCACACTTTGTAATTCGTCCACCCAACCCGTATCCATTCGAGTCAAACGGGTTTTAATCCCTTTAACGATGGTTCTATTAGTTACTTCCGTCTGACCGTTCGCTTGTGGGTGGGCGACGGAAGTAAAGTTTTGTTGAATGCTAAGGTCGGCACACCATTTCTTGAACGGGTTATTAGCAAACTGTTTCCCATTATCGCTGATAATAGTATGTGGGAGACCAAAGCGACAGATAATCTGCTGCCAAACAAACTTGACTACGTTCGCCCCAGATATGAATGCCAACGGCTTTGCCTCAACCCACTTAGTGAAGTAATCTATTGCGACCACCAAGAATTTGACACCGCCCGGAGCTCTGGGGAATGGCCCGACGATGTCGATTCCCCATTGGCAAAATGGCCACGGACTAAGAATACTAGTGAGCTGTACCGGAGGCATATTAGGGACATTGGAGTATGCTTGGCATTTCTGGCACTTCCGGACATAATCGTGGGCGTCCTTCGTCATATGAGGCCAAAAATAACCCGTCCGGAATATCTTTTGGGTCAAAGCCCTAGAGCCTATGTGCGACCCACATAGCCCTTCGTGCACCTCCTCGATCGCTTTCTGAGCTTCAGCTTTCCCTAAGCATCTTAGCCAAGGGGTGGAGTACCCCTTTCGGTACAGGACACCTTTATTGGAAATATACTTTCCCGCATTTACACGTAACTTTCTTGCTTCCTGCACGTTGTTCGGAAGGGCCCCCGTATCGAGATAACGCAGGATAGGAGTCGTCCACCAGCTTTCGTCGATGTCGAGCACCATCACTTCTTCGTTCGTTTTTTCTATGCTTCTTTTCTGGAGCACCTCTACTAACACTTTTTTGGTGAGGTGACAATACAACATTGATGCTAGCTTGCTGAGAGCATCCGCTTCCTTGTTCCTGGTTCGTGGTACCTGAGTTAGGGTGAATTTTCCGATTTTCTCTATGCTTGCTTTGACTAGAACCAGATATCGCTTCATGTGGCTATCTTTGGCTTCGTACGATCCGTTCACTTGGTTGACGACCAACATGGAATCCGCGAAAGCATCTACCTCTTTGATTTCCATTGCCTGAGCTAGGCTTAATCCTGCGAGCAGAGCTTCGTATTCGGCTTCGTTGTTTGAGCATGAAAAATTGAATCGTAATGCATACATTATCTTTTCTTCGCCCGGTCCTGTTAATACGATTCCGGCCCCACACCCATCGGTTCCTGCAGCACCGTCCGTGTGCATCTGCCATTGGGCCTTCTGGGTACTTGCTTTTTTCTGTTTAACCGCCATAACGCTTTCCTCATCAGGCATTTCTACCAGGAAATCTGCCAATGCTTGACCTTTGATGCTTGACCTTGGTTTGAATGTTATATCGTACTCTCCCAATTCAACGGCCCACTTAGTCACCCTTCCGGACCTTTCTGGTTTGAGAAAAATGTTCCGGATTGGTTGGTTCATCAAGACCGTTACTGAATGAGCTTGGAAATACCTTCTCAACCGTCTTACCGAATAGACAAGGGATACTATTATTTTTTTCGATCAAGGAATAATTTAACTCCGCCCCTTGTAGCGTCCTGCTCACAAAGTATATCAGAACTTGTTGGTTCCCCCTCTCGGCGATCAGGACGGAACTTACAGCTTCCCGATTTGTTGACAAATACATGATAAGTGGTTCTCCTACGATAGGACTTGCAACCGAAGGGATGGTTCGTAAATGTTGTTTTAATTTATCAAAAGCTTCGTTGGCCTCTTCCGACCATTCGACCTCTCCTTTCTTCGTGCACCCATGGAGGGCTTTGAAGAAAGGTAACGACTTCTCCGCGGATTTGGCCAGGAACCGCCCAAGGGCCGCTAGTTTGCCGTTCAAACTCTGGACATCTTTCACCGTTCGAGGGATCTTCATATTCAACAAGGTTTCTACCTTTTCAGGGTTCGCTTGTATCCCAGATGAAGAGACGATGTGACCCAGAAACTTTCCTTTACTCATGCCAAACGAACACTTTTTCGGATTTAACTTCATGTTGATCGCATGCAATTGCAGCAAGGTTTCTTCTGTGTCTTTTATGAGATCCCCGTCTTCACTACTTTTTATCACCATATCGTCGACATATACCTCTAAGTTTCGCCCAATTTGGTTTTCGAACGCTCTATCGACCAACCGTTGGTATGTTGCTCCGGCGTTTCGAAGGCCGAACGGCATTTTGATGTAACAAAACGTGCCTTTAGAAGTATGGAAAGCTGTTTTCTCTTCGTCTTCCTTTGCCATCTGTACTTGGTGATACCCTTTGTATGCGTCCAGAAATGATTTCCACTTGTACCCGCCTAAAGATTCGATCTTCTGCTCGATTTCAGGAAGAGGGTAACTATCTTTCGGACAAGCTTTGTCGAGGTCTTTGAAATCGACGCACATACGCATGAACCCGTCCCCCTTTTTTACCAGGACTGGATTGGATACCCAATTCGGATATTGCGTTTGGCGCAAGACTCCGGCTGCAACCAGGTCTCCTACTTCCTTATTAACCACCTCATTCCGTGTCGGAGCCATCCCTCTTTTTGGTTGCCTGACCGGAACGAACGCTGGGTTGACATTCAGCTTATGTTCTATCACCTTCCTGGAAACGCCCGTCATATCCTTTGGTTCCCATACGAACACATGCTTGTTCTTTTTTTAACAAAGCTTCCAGCTCCAACCTTATCTTCCCCGGAAGATGCCGACCAATCTTGATAGGGGTTTCGGGGTAGTCCGGATTGATGATCACGTGTACCTCTTCCTGCTCCGTCCAACTGTCCAGGTGTGTGATACTACCACATTCAGGCATGGGCATTGGCGTACCACGTACAGTAATTATTCCATGCACTGAAGGTAATTTAAGCAGACCATGGATTGTGGAAGCAATTGTTTGTAACTGCCACATTCCGGTCCGTCCCAAGATCGCGTTGTACCTGGACGGAGCTTCGATGACTATAAACTCGGTTGTGATTGTTTTACTGCTATTCGTACTCCAGTCAGTCAGGACCAAAGGCAAATGAATTTTCCCTCGCGGCCATACGGATCGACCGGAGAACCCTATCACGGAAGTGGTTGCAGGTTTAATGAAAGCTTGTACATCAGGTGGAAACTTTTGGAAACAGTGATCGTACATGATGTTTGAAGAACTTCCTCCGTCTACGTAGATTCTGCGGACCATGTGGCGGGCGATAGCTCCACATATAACCAATGGCTCCACCCCTACATGTCCGTCTGGAGTGGGTTCGTCCCTCCCGAATTCCAAGGTGATGGTTTTCCTGTTTCTTGGGTGAGAAAAGGTACCTTCCCCTTCTTCTACCGCCATAATTTCAGTATCGAATGTGGTCTCTTTTCCCTTGACGGGAGATTCCGCCACACAGACCATCTTTGCCTTGTCGGACGCCTCTTTCTCCCTTCGGTAACTTTCGCACGATGCAGTCGCATGGCCCATGATTTTGTGAAATTCACAATATGCATTCGGATCTCTCGGGTATCTTTTCCTGGCCGTCCGACCGTCTTTATCTCCCCTTGCTTCACTTGACGTGAACGCCTCAGGACGGTAAGGTTCGTACCTATCCCCTTGCGTCCGACCTCCCGTAGGACGTACTCGGTAGGTATTCTTGTTCTAACTATTTTGATAACCTGACCTGTATACTGGTTTTGATCGTTCGTGATGCCGTGTAGACCCTGAACCGGGTGTTCCTTTCTTTTCCTGAGCTTCAAATCACAGCTTTTCCGCACTCTCTTCTTCTTGTTTCAGGAACCTATTGACCGTACTGATCATATCATCAGCCCTCTTAAAATCTTTTTTGGATAACTCCCGGAAGAGTTCTCCTTCCCTTAGACCATACGTGAAAGCTGCGATGATGAGAGAGTCTTCTCGGACAGGCATCTTCCTGCTTTGTTCGTTGAATCTTCTAAAATAAGATTTATTAGTCTCTCCCTCTCGCTGTCGGCACGCCATGATGGATTGTGACTGTTGCTGGTACTTCTTTTGTTGTATGAAGCTGTGAGTAAATTGTACAACCAACTCCTCGAAGTTGGGTATGCTTCTTTGTGGGAGACTAGAAAACCAATATCGCGCCGAACCTTCCAAGGTTCCGGCAAAGAAGAGACACCACAGCCTTTGGTCCATGGGAATCATACGTACGGCCCACCGAAAGCTTGCAACGTGGTCGTCCGGATCTCCCGTCCCGTCATATGATTTCACACGAGGTCCCTTCAACCCTGCTGGTACGGGTACTTCATTGATCTCGTCTGTAAATGGAGACAGGAAAGTGCGCCCATCAGCATTAGATGCCTTTTCCGGACCTTTCTGCCTCATACGAGAGCCTTTCTTCTCCTCGGGGACTTCCGCAGGGGATTTTTCCATCCGGACGCTCTTTTCCGATCTCTTTTCTGCGTACACTTCTTCCACGGACTCGTCGTCACTGTAATACTCAAGAGTTTTGCTAACTCCTGCTTTCACCTCTGTCGTCCTCGGACGGGTCTTCTCTAACTGCCTCATCTTTCTGAACTGGCAGAAGAGGTTGAATTCCTCCATCTCCTCCGGAGTTGGTCCACCTTCCACGTTCTCTAACGGTGGAGGGCATGAAGGACGAGTTCAACAAAGACGGTGTTGGTGTGGGTGTGAGCAAACCTTCGGTCGGAGATCTCGTCGGAGTTACTTGCGAGGGATCTACGCCTCCCCTTGACGTTTCTTGGACCATTGTGTTCTAGGTCCCACGGATGGCGCCAAATGTTGAAACCGGGATCCGCCTTTCTTCAAGCAGGGTGATTTCAACCGTGATCCTGCGATCAACCAACAACTCTAAATCAAAGGTTCCCCGGGTGAAGCCCCGTAAGAACGCTCCGACGCTCAAGTTAGTGATTTATACGAATCGAAAAGTAAACGTTTAAGGAATTAATTGAAAGTGTTAGGTGAATGAATTGAATGCGTTCTGTGGTGATACCTGGAAGGATACTCACGCTCCTCTTTTATAGCCGATCTCCTTCGAGCGGGAAAACGAGAGTTACGTCCTTTTGTCCGGTCCTCCACGGGTCTTCCGGATAAAAGAGTATCGATATTCCCAGTGGTCCGGTGAGTAATAACTCAAGCTTTCGTCTTAGCCGTCTTGAGGTCAAATCGGCAATAAATGCGCACATGCTTTATTCCGTGAAAACCGCTTGACACGCTACCTATCGTTGGAACTCGGAAACCGACTCTCCATCCTATTTTGTCGTTACCCTACCTTCCGTCCGTCCGTCATTGCGACCTTTCCGGGCGGAACATTGGTGCGTACCATACATCATTAATTGTGGCATTTCTTTTGTTTTCTTGGGGTAACAAGTCGGAGCTTAAAGGAAACTCTCTTAAAGCTTTTATGAGAGTTATTTACACTTTTCTTTGGATCGTTTAGAAATGACAATGTTTTTGTGGACGATTCCGGAGAGAAAACCAGGTTGGCGCTCTCAAATATTCAAGCTTAGGACTTGTTTTGGTTTAGGCATAGGTCTAATTGTAAGGCTTTGGCTAATAGTTGGGTGTTGTGGCTCACTGATCCTAGATCGTGCTTTTAGTTTGGTGGTTTTGTTCTCTTGTTCGGGTGTTGTTTTATTTTGGATTTTTGTTCTATTTGTTCTTCTTAAACGTTTGTATTCCCTGGTTGGCTAGATTTGGGTCTCGGTGATGTCATTATCAAAATTCTTTTTGGAATTCCCTTTTGCCATTCAAGAAAAAGTATACATGTTATCACGACACTCTCGTATTGCTAATATGCTAAATTCAGTTGTTATTAAGAAGTGTGAGAAAGACTCAAATCTAATCTTTATACGTAATATTCTTACAAAATAATTATGTCCGTTCTTGAAAGAAGACTTTGATGTAGTTTATATGAAATTTGCACATTAACTTCACGATATCAGAGTTCAGAAAACCTATCGGCACAGCCATTTAAAAATAAAAAATAAAAATAAATAAATTTATTTGTGAGTGCGGTCTGAGCGAGTATTCTTCCCGCTAAGTAAACTCTGCCAAAATTCCTTTACCACATCATTCCAATTATTGCCATCTACTCTCATTTATTGTGAAGGGGGAAAAAGCACTATACCATATGATTATTTTACACGATAAAATGATATAACAACACCAACGTCTAATTACACGACGGCTTTCATTTAGAAATCAACATCCTTCCCGTTCCAACTGTGATTTTTGAAAGAAAAAATTTATTAGTTACTACTAGCTAGATCATCTTTCTTAACCCTCTACTCATAAAATGATTGATGTATAAAATACATTAATTTGCTTTTCTTATGTCATCTATTAATTTATATACTTATATTAATCAAATACGTAATAACACAAGTAGAAAGCAATATCATCCTCTTTAGAAATCAATAAATCTATATTTGTTTTACAAAAGGGAATTAGTTTTCATAACACAATTTTTGATTTCTTTACCACAATGTACAAATATTCCTGCAAACTATACAAGTATATAAAACACATATTGTGGTATAATGCTTAAAAGATGTGGTATGAAAATCACCCCTTTTATAAAAACAAGAAATATGCGTGTTTCTAACTTTCAAGCAATTGCACACATATATATCCTTCACATGTCACACCTTTATTTTCTCTCGATCACTAAGAAGTTTAGGAAATATTAGATGCTCTAAAAATGCTTCAACTATCACTCTTTCTTTCATTCTCATTTTCTCTAATCTTCTTCAACCGATCGGTATTTGCCACAAATTCCTTCATCTATGGCGGGTGCTCACAAGCTCGATTCGCCCCTGGTACACCGTACGACTTGAATGTCAACTTACTATTCACTTCCTTAGTCAACGCAGCATCTGTCTCCAACTTCAACAATTTCAAGATATCTCCTTCGGGATCCGCATCAAGCAGTGTCGTTTATGGCCTCTTTCAATGCCAAGGTGACCTTAGTAACTCCATATGCAAAGATTGTGTGACCAGCTCCGTCAGCCAACTGAAGACAATCTGTCCTCTGGCGACTGGCGGGGTCATACAGTTAGAAGGATGTTTTGTAAAATACGATAATACGTCATTTTTTGGAGTTGAGGACAAGACAGTTGTGTCGAAGAGGTGTGGCCCTTCGATTGGTTATAATCCAGATGCTTTGAACCGCCGCGATGCTGAGTTGGCATATCTAACGGCTACAAATGGTCAATACTTCCGTGGGGGTGGGTCCGGGAGTGTGAAAGGTGTTGCACAGTGTGTGCAAGATCTAAGCGTAAGCGAGTGTCAGGATTGTCTTACAGAGGCGAGTGGAAGGTTGAGATCAGAGTGTGAGACATCGACGTGGGGTGATATGTTTCTAGGAAAATGTTATATTCGATACGTTGATCGTGAACACCATTCTAGAGTCGGTAAGCAATGTTTTAATTTATTATTATTATTATTGAAACTTAATAATACTAAAATTGCATTCATGCAGAAGATGAGGATGTGGATAAAACACTGGCACTAACCATTGGAGTCATAACTGGGGTTATTTTGCTCATTGTTTTCTTATCATCCTTAGGCAAGCTTTTTAACAAGAAAGGTACATGCTTTTTTCAATTTTCTTTATATTAATTTTGAACAATTTTATAGAATATTTATGTGCTAGAATTATGTAGTTATCTATAAAATACGAAATAAATTCTTTGTATCGATCGGTTTAATAATTTATTCCAAAAGGTTTAACTACTTTGTTTAACTGGAAAAGTATATTTGATTATGACACTTATCTGATTATCTAATAATTAGTTAGTTTTACTTTTGTTTATATATCCACATGGTAACTACATATATATACATATTCTTCTTCTGATATTATATGAAAAGGTTGCTATAAATTGCAGATAAATAATTACCATAAAGATTGCACGTTATATAGATAATCAACATTTAACTACTTTGAATTGTTTACGCAACCAAACCTATAAAATAGTGATATTAATTAATGATAATTAATAACACATTATTAGTCAAAATTTAACTACTTCCAATTAATTTCTTAATCATTATGCCTATCTAATAGCCCTTACATATTTGATTATTAAATTGTTTACATATTTATTTTTTACACAATAGTAACCATTAACATTACTTATAATATTCATCTTTTCATGTAAATCGGGTAAAGTAAATTATTGGTTTTGAATAAAAGGACAGAGTTACTTAGAATGCATACGTTGTGTAAGTTATGTAATTATGAAATAAAGTTGTTAGACTATTACTATTCCTTTTTTTAAATATATAGTTAAAATAAATAGATTATAATGATGGTTTTGTCAATTGCCTATTCACTATATAACATTTAATATAGATATGAACAGTAACTTTAATATGCCGTTGTTTTTAACTTTTAAGTTGAAGCATTTTCTTTCATATAGAAATACATGTGGGTTAGTCTTCACACTTTCAAAAGTGATTGTTTTCATATATAAGAGGCTATAATTAAGTACAAGTAGAAATTAGATTTTCACACCTTCAAAACTTATCTTCTAATAGTCACGTCAATTGATATTTTAGTTTTTGCCAAATTAATATCACACTAGCTCATACTCTAACCAACATTAAACTGACATATTCATATCAATAATACCTCAATTTTCAATCTTTTGAGCCCCACCATTATAAAATACACACACACAAAACATATTGAATTGCATTTGGCCCCACCATGGCATCAATTGAAGCCTTCCTTGAACCGATGACATCAACCGAAATCTTCAAAATGACAGACCGTGCCAATGAAAGTAGTCATCGGTTGCCCCAATTGAACTCATCGGTTACTTCTGTTGGGAATGATCGTAGTGTGCCCTAGATTATATGAGTATTAATTTTTCCTTTTAACACTCACATTATCACATAACACACCCATCAAACCACTAAACCACTCTTACATGATTTCTAGTCTTGTCTCTTACACAAGTACATATACAACTATCTTCTATTTAGTCATATGAAATTAATAATTTGTTTAGAATAATTAAAATATTAATGTGTTTTATTGTACTTTGGGTATGACATGAACACCACTAAATATTTTTTAGAATCATATAAAAATCTCCCGCGGCAACGCGCGGAGGAAAACCCACTGGTTGATGTATGAAATTATTTTAATTTTACTATTACTATAGCTTTTAATACTAAAGAGGTACTCGACTTATAACATGCCTCATATATTGGTTTATGTTTGTCTGGATCTAAAAATTTATCAAAGCCCATGCAAATTAAAGGGTGACAATTTAGGGTGGGTTCAAGTTTATGGGTTCACGGGGCCGGGTTCACGGTTTACGGGTTAAACGTGTTCAACCTGAAATCGACCTATTTCAATAAGCGAGTCATATATCTCAACTTTAATCTGTTTACTTTCAACTCAAATACGATCCATATAACCCGTTTAAATAAACGAGTTAGACATGTTATCAATTTAAATGAGTCAACATGTCAAACATGTCGACTTTTTTTAAATGTGTATGTAGAGCCTACTAAAATATTGTTAAATATATCTATTTTCCAAATACATCTATGAACTATCATCAATTCAAGCCTAACCCTTTATAAAACAGGTAAGTTAAGTAGCCGAAAGTTGTTTCTCTCAACCTAAGTTGTTTATTTTCGTGTTAATGTCAGATTATAATTTCATGTCGGGTCAGAAATTACCACCCTAACAAATTACATGTCATCAAAACATTATTTTCATCTTGGTTGATCAAAACTTTATATATCACATGTTTTAAAAACATTATTTGCATGATTGTTTAATTCATTTTTTTCCCAAATATTTTGGCTCTTATTCTTATTGATTAAACATATAAAATCCAAAACCATAAAATTAATGTTTTCATACATTGTACAAAATATAACTTGTAAATATATTTATACTTGCAGGCGGTAAATAACTAGAAGGTTGTATGTGTACATATGCAATGCAAGCCCAAATCCCATGAGAACATATTCAATTCCCCATCCTTTTGTGTAAGTGTTCCAAAATGAAGCAAGTGGAAAACCGTAGCTAAGGATAGAAAGATTCCCCAAACTCTCCCCACTTCTTACCTTTCACCCATCATTTTCTAACTATTTTGTGTGGATCAAAATGTCATTTCACTTCATTGTGAATATTTATGTTTTGTGGAATAGTTGTTACATGCATGTGTGTTGTACCATTCTAAACCATATCTTCCTTTGATTCGCTTGTATTTTCATTTTCACTTTTGGTACGTATCGTGTTTAGATTTGAGCAAAATATGCGCTAAACGATATAAAAATAACTTTAAATCCGACGGAGATTGATTATGATAGGTATAGACTAGAAAAACGTAATAGTTTTCTAACTCTAAATTTGAGATTTGATTAAGACACTCGAGCCATCTTCTTAAACTTTTTTTTGAAAAGATTTGTATCAAATAAATACATAACTAACTAAACTCTAGCAAAAAGAAAACATTTAAAATTGAAAATAACATGTTAGGACATAGGTCTATTCATAATTAAAATAAACTTTTTCGAAGTTAACTCCCAACCATTAGGATTTAACTTGTTTTTTCATTACTAATTTAAGTTTTTATTGTTTGCTTCAATATAATTTAATTAAGGAAAATGATAATGACAGCCTTAAGAGCTGTCATTAAGAAGACAAAATAACAAAAGACAACCCTCCTGAATTTTAAGAATAATACTATTTTAATCAATGTACAAGTTTTTTATGTATGTTAGTGACAGCTCTAAAGACTGTCATTAACAAAACTCTTTAATTAAATAGGTAACGAACTAAGTACATATTTGGAAGAGAGAAATGATATTAGGGATATGGAAATTATTTCAGTCCCATCATTGGTAGGCAGAGAAATGAAAAATACAGAGAAATGAATTTCTCAGAGAATCCTTTCCTTTCGAAATTTCATTTACTTCATCTCCAGACATAAATTCTATAAAATTCACTCTATCTCTATAATTAGTGGGTTCATTCACTCTAAACATAACCTCAATTTCAACCATAAACTCTATCAATCCCTCTAAAACTAGTGGGACCCATAAAAATCATATATTTAATTAATTTATTTTACATTACAAAAGAAATTTAGTGAAGGAGTGTGGGGTCCATGGATAGAGAGGATACCCTCTCACTTCAAATATAGAGAGAGCTTATCTCTCACTCTGTATTTAGAGTGAGGTATAGAGGTGAGTTAGAGAAGATAAAATTTTAAATATAGAAATAGAGGGATGGATAGAGTATGATTGGTGATGCTCTTAGTGAAGAATTGAGTAGAAATGAGTTTTTCAAGAGGTTATTTCACCGTGTCCTTTTATCTGAGAAATTGGGAGATGCTTCAAAAATAAAAGGTATATAATTCATATCACGTGAAAGTCACATTCTTCTAAATTGAAACAAACTCTAGCTGCTATGGCAATTTTGAAGATACATCTCCTTAATTAGCCCTTTTATCTCACGATTGCTTCTCCGATTATGAAGACTCATCTCCTCAACCTTCAGGTGTTGCTGCTCCTCCACCACTCCTCAACCCTAATTTCAGTTATTGACCGTCTATTTGCTCTGTTTTAATGAAATTTATAATTTTGAACGGATGAAGAATGTGTCTGAATATTGTTGATTTATTTGGAAGATTATACACCATTCTATCTATTGTATCTAAACTCAAGGCATGTATTCTGCAAGTTTCGGGAGCAAGCATAATTCTGCTGATTTAAGTTGTTGTAAGGTTGTATAGTAACGAGGATTCATATGTATTGATTAGGGGTGTTCAAAACCGGGTACCCGGATTTTCGGATACCCGAAATTCGGGTACCGGATTTTCGGATACCCGAAATTCGGGTACCCGGATTTTCGGATAGTGAATTTTACTACCCGCAATTGGTACCCGGATTTCGGATACCCGGATTTCGGGTACCCGGAATTTCGGGTATCCGAAATCCGGGTATCCGGTATCCGGAAAAAACAAAATATTAAAATATTTTTCGAATATTTCGAGTTTTTTTCGGATATTTCGGGTATTTTTCAGATATTTCGGGTACTTTTTAAATATTTTGGGTATTTTTGGGTATTTTCTCAAATATTTTGTGTATTTTTTGTATATTTTTTGAATATTTTTTGAATATTTTTCGTATATTTTTTATTTTCGGGTAATTTTTCGGGTATCGGGTATCCGAATATCTTGAAAACACTACCCGTATTTGGTACCCGGAATTCGGATACCCGGATTTCGGATACCCGGATTTTCGGATACCCGGATTTTCGGATATCGAGTAATTTTTCGGATACCCGGTTTTTCGGATATTTTTGAACACCCCTAGTATTGATTAATTCATAGGTTTTGATAATGACAATAAGCGTATAAGAGTTGTATATTTATCTATGGAGAGAAGTAGTTCTTAAAATATAAGAGGCGATTATTGATTGGTGTACAAATTTTTGTTGCATGTCATTATCAAAACCCTTAATTCATAATTATCTGGTCTTCTTTGGAAGATTATACACCGGTAACGAGTATAATTTAACATGAATTCCAACTTAACCAAATTTTAATTTTTTGTCACATTTATGTAAATGGATTATCATAGTTGAAATACATTTCATTTCTTTGTTTTCAATTACCAAACGGAGGAAATGATTTGGTTGCTAAATCTCCAAGTCAATTCTTTGGTATATATTCTAAATGATTTATTAATATAGATACTAGTTAATTATCTAACTATTACGAAGTATATAATTAGTTGTAGTTTGACTAGTCTTCATATCTAAGTATAAATGTATTGGAAATGCGGGAGTGATGTGATTTGCAATTGGGAAAACGCCAATCTTGATTCGATTGTGAGCCATGCTCAGGCTCAGGTGTTCTTTTGGATAATATATAAAGTTCATGTAGAATGGAGTAGTGCCGATTGGCCTATTTGGTATAATAATCATTTTCTGTTCTGTAATTTTGTATTCTATGTTTCGATGTTGCTTTCTCTAGCTAATGGCTAGAATTTGTTGTTCTGGTTTTGTATTTATATACTAGATGGTTCTTTGGCCGTGCAGCACGGCCCACGTATATACAAAAATTCAAGCATAGTAACGAAATGATAATTAAAAGAAGTTCAAAATTAAATGGTTGGGAGATTTATCGTGATGCATTACCATAGTGAACTAAACTACAGACTTCAATAATTTTTCTTTATGTGCCTAATTTTCCTTTCATCTAGTAATTGATTAAGTTAAATATCTGACCAAGTACACGCCTTGTATATTTAATTCGTTGCTTCCATGCGATTATCATCACCAATGTTGTTAAACAAGTTGTTATAAGCACTATTATAGTCACTGCTTGTCCTACATAATTAAAGTAGAAAAAATTATTCGTTTTGATTGAAAGTAAAATGCTTTTGACTTTTGAGGTCAAATGGACTAACTTTTGACTTTCAATTGATACAAAATTAGAAATTTATGTGTTTAATTCATAAGATGGTTGGAATTGAAGCTTGAATTTTGACAATTCTTGCAAATTGCAACTTGTGTTTAATTAGTGTGTCGAATATGATTCAAAATATTAAAAAAATAAACATTACCTTAACAGAAAATGTTGAAAGATGTCCTAAATCAGCAAACCTTATTTTCAACACCTGTAATCATTAAAAAAACTCCACCTAGGTTAAATTTAAACTGTTGGAATAAAACATGTTTTAGGACATCGATCAACCCGTCTACGAGCAAATGGCTTGAGCAATGTGAAGGGTTTCATTACGCACCATGCGACTGATCAACCACTTGGGTCGACCTCCTAGTGTACTTGGTTCGAATCATGACTGACCAAGAACATGAACTTGTTCTTGACCGGTTAAAACCAACTAGTTGATTTAATCCCTAAATGCGGAACTGGGATTAAACCTAATCATTAAACCCTAAAGGATTGGGATGTTGGAGTTCTAGATTAGGTTAACAAGAAAGAAACCTTATACGAAGAACTCGAACACACACATTGCTTATGTGGTTCGTTCGACCATCAACCGAAGAACCCTAGGGTTCTTTGGTCGAATTCGTCCAAGAGGTGAGAAGGGAGAAAAGTGTTTCCCAAAACATACCTTGTTGATTGCTTAAGATAGATCCACTGATGATGAACAAATCGATCAGCGATCTTCTAGTTGATCTAAGCAATGAACTTGGATCTTCAAGACTTGAAGAACACGAAGAACACAAAGAACACAACGCTTGTGTTTGTGTGTGTATTCGGCCGAAGCCAAGGGGAGAGGAGGGGAAGAAATTCGTGAGGTGTGTCAAGGGAATAAGGGTTACCCTATGCCTCTTATTTAAATACAAATAAGTTACGCTTAGAACCCTTCTAGTTTAATTAATATTAGATCTTTAATTAAACTTCCTTTAAACATTTCCATCCCTTATAGTTTAACTAGTTTATTATTGTTGCACTTAACTATTAAATGTCTAGTATCAATACACTAATAATTCGGTACCCATATACACGAATTATATACTTGTATTTATACTTTCAATAATTAATTTATAATAACCTTTATATAATTTATACAACAATATTATCCAATTACTATATGATTTAATAGCTTTAAATCATATCATCGATAACCTTTAATTAACACATCGTATATTTACTCAACTAGTAAATGTACAACTACTTGTATCAATTAGTTAGTTAAACTAATCTAGTAATAAGTTAAACTTAACTTAATACTTAACTGATTCATAATGACTATTATGAATCATTCCTCTTCGTAGTATCATTGCTTATCTTGCTCGTATTACATGCACTCACCGGTGTGACCCTTAAGTGTTTCGTAGGCATGGATGTATCATCATAGGTTGACTAACTGTGCACATAAATCCTTCAGACTCCCACTTGTGCAAGTTCGTAACCTTTGTCTTAATGATACGAGCTACATTGGCCTTCTAGATGGGCATGTAGGTAACCAACCCCATAAAAACAGCTTATGTAACCCAGGTATAGTTTATGAAAAACTCTTTAATAGCGTCTCCTAGTAAAGAAAACTCTGTCTCTACTTCTTGGGCAAATATGTTAGGCTTATCCCTTGCAGCACGGTATTTGTGATAACGAATACGAGCATAGTAGAAATTATCAACTCCTGTATTCGAAATCATTTTATGACATCTTGATTCAAACTGCTGTGATAAACGACAAAGAACAAATCAGTTCGTTTGGGCACGACCGTGCACTTGTCAGTTTCTCATCATGTCAAAGGACCTATAAATATCTCTCCTAAAGAGGAGGTGCAATTACCATCTTGTTATATTTCGATTTAAAATACAACTTCCATTGTACCCAGTATCGCCTCGTATGACAAACGTATTTCAGAATTGTCTGAGTTGAACCAAAGTACATTAGTCATTGTATCCTAAACCAAATACCTCAGGCTTAAGGACAATCCTAGTGAACAATACTTTTGAACTTTTCAACCACGAAGTATTGTCACGGTGGTCAATCCAATATTCGTTGAGCCTCCAACAGAATATCACCGATATTTGGCTTACACAAAACTTATGTAGCTATCTTCGAAGAACTTTCGAATCTACCACCAAATACCGCGATGACGTTAACGTCCCATCGAGGTTCCCACCAAGATGAGTAGTCACGGATTTTTGTATCTTTTTGAATAAATAGACTTTTATTCATGGATGATGTAAAATATACAGAGTCTGAATAAAAATGATACTAACTCATGTACTATTACTCACTGGACATAGATACTGAATTATTACTGGATCATTACTTATTCCTTTCGTTCGTGTTGATTACTTAATGATTCTTAGAAACTTAATTGTAACTTTATCACTAAGACATAAGATGAGTATTTAGGAATACTATTACTTTTGCCTTTGCTAGATATTGTTCTTGCAACAATCTAGAACATATTCTAGTCTTGCTTATTATGCAATTCGGTAAACATAGGAGGATTGGAAGTTAACTCCTTAGTTTCTTGAATTCATAAAATTCTCCTTGTAACTAAAGCCTCTTTTAGTTACTTGATTTGTAGATATTCTTACTAGTTAAAGAAATTTCCTTAAATGACTATGTTATCCACTGAAGGGTTAACAAACTATTAGATATGCAATAATCACAAGACTTGTGATCACGCTATTAGGTTTGCAATAATCTAATTAGCGATCATTTATTATTTCTCTTAACTCTTTGTCTAACGACTTGGTAAAACCTTGTTGTTAATGTCTTACTAACTTACTGAATTCATCAACATCTTTAATTAATTACGTTAGTCATAGCTCCCACTTACTTTTATGGAATTTAAGCATCTCTTAAACTACTTTGACCTAGTCAATAACTTGTAGTTTAATCTTTTAAGAATTCTATCAATAATTAAGATCATCCTTTGGATTTGCGAATATCCAACATTCCTGTTTAGGGAATCATGGCCTTTATTGATTACTGTATCTAACAAGTATAAGACACTTGAAATGATACTATAAATTCTTAAACATATTAGTATTCTTTAAGAACTTTATTTAATGCCAAAGTCATTTCTTGGATTTCTCAAATATCCATTATTCCTATTAGAGAATTATGAGTTGATTAAATATTGTATTTATTACAAGTATAAAAGACTTGCAATAATACCTTTTAATTCTTAAATACTTTAATATAGTTTGTCTCTTTTAAGAGTTCATTTAATGTCTAAGTCATTTTACTTGGATTTTACGAATATCCAATTATTCCTATTAGGGAATTATGACTTCATCAAATCCTTTATTACAAGTATGAAAAACTTGTAATAATACTCTTAAAGTTTATCTTGATTATATCCAATATAATCATACTATATTAATACTAATAATTTAAAACTTACTATCATAAGTAATGACTATTACTTAAGATGTTTTAACTAAGTTCAATAACTTTTGAACCTTATGCTTCCATAAAACTCTTAAATACTTTCATTAGAAAAACTTTCTAATTACTTATATCTAAGTACCTTGAGCTATCAAGACATTATTCATTCATACAACAATCAAACAAGTATAAAAACATGAAATATAAGTAAATCAAAAACCTGACTTACAATCTAGTCATAAACCTTGACTAGTGTAATTATCACACATGCACACAATATAATTCAACCATGGATTCGAATTGATTAAAACCAAAAACTTTGTTTTAACATAAAATAAAAAATTATCCATAAAAAATACTAAATTATAAAATCTTGGTGCTCGTGGGATCATCACCATCTCATGCCTGTCATCTCACTTATCATCTTATGCAATAAACCATTGCTAAATTTGAGTTACTTGTAATAAACTTTTACAAGTAGGAAGCGAGTATCTAGAATTGGTCAAGTCAAATAAGGAGCAAGCATTGCCTCCTACCCTTTGACCCTTTGACCCTTGCCACAACCAAGACACCGTTTCTCGGTCCTTGTTTGGCTTTACCTTCTTGACCTTTTTGTTTGACTTCATTACCCTTTAGGCACGCCGTGGCTGAGATCGGTCTTATCCTTTCCCTTTCCACTGTGCCTCTTTCTCTGATCACTACCATCATCGGTTACTACGAGATCATTCTTAAACTTGGTCCCCAAATCAACTCAGTAGTCATGAGCATGAAATGTAGCTCATCAATGGATTGTTCCATGTTGACTATATAATGCTTATAGTCATCTGACAACGAGTTTAATATCATTATTGTTGCTAACTGCAACGGTACTGGGTATCCTATTCATTAAAGATGATCCGTGTGCTCTTTCATTTCCATGACGTGAGCACTCACCGATGATCCTTTAACCATCTTGCGAGATTTGAACACCCTACAAGCGTAATATGCTTGTCCTGGTTCATTTCTAGCATTCGCGGTAGGAGCATTTAGTATTGCTTTTTCTAGGACATTTCCTTTTCTCTCATGCCAAAGCATAATCCGAAGATCACACTTCCAATTGAGAAACATTGACCCAGTCAATTCGTCCTTTTTCTAGAAACAAGCGTAGCGAGAGATTGTTGGTACGTGTCGTTATGGTTGTTGCTGCCATCTACAAATCAAACCCAGTTTAATTATTAATCATCAATAAACATTCTCTAAAATATATTATAAACCCATAATTAATAGGATCCATATATCACATTCTCGGCGCAAGTTTGGGCACTTCCCGACGAGACATGTTGTTTCTGGTAGGTAACTTCCTTACCGATCGTACCAAGACTTGACACGATTCCTAGGGGTCGTAGAATCTTTAGACTTATAACTTATCATAACTTTGTACAATCTAATTGTACATTTCTAAGTTAGTAATAAAGTCTAGTATGTTTATTTTACTCAAGTACTTTTTGGGCCGGGACTCCCGATTATCACCAAAGTAGATCAGACCATCTAAGACAGTGCGATGCTCTGCGCCGGGACTCCCGATTATCACAGAACCTTATGCACCCTAACACTCGCAATGATTTGAATCCATATCTAAGGTTCTTTATCCTTACAATATGAATATCGTTTAATAAGTGAGGTGTTCCATTAGGTGGATAGTACTTAGATCTAAGATTTTCTTGGGTTTGTTTAAGTCTTAAACTAAACTTAAACCTTTATTCCAATCTTAATCCTTGTTTAAAATGTGTGACTTGTGAATTGAAGGATTCTACAAGACACCTTTTTAAAAACTTAAGAACTATTCTTTAAAACTTATAGTTTCAAGAATTTGCACGATTTTACATGTATACCAAAAAAAACGAGGTGTACAAAACGTTTTACTAGATTTTGTGAAAACCCTTATCTAGAAAAAAACTTACTTGTTTTATCTTACTTGAAAAACTTATAAACATATGTTAAACTTTTAAATTCTTTTATGATTCATGAACTTGAAACATAAACCTAGTTTAACACACCTAGTTCTTCATATGTCTAATAATGAAATTAAACATTTATTTTGACTTATTAGATTCGACCAAAACTTATGTCTTAATGACACACTTATAAACTTTGTGATTTTCTTGTGTAGCTCCCACTAGCTCCAACAATCACGATGGAACTTAAGCTAACACAATCACCGGTTTATACTTGGTGAAACTAATAAACTTATTATATAAAGACTATATATAATAATTCTTAGTTTGTTTAAACCTTTCTTATATTTAACTTGAACTAGTTAAATATAGGTTCTTGTTATTTTTACTTGATCATTAATCTAGTATATTACATGACTTGTAAAATACTTATATTATACTTGTATAATTATCTAGTTATAATAACTTATAACTTTATACATCTTAATATATGATAATATATATAACTTTGTATATTTCTAGTTAATCATATAATTTCAACTTGTATAATTTCTAGTTATAATGAAATCATAACTTTGTACTTTCTAGTTTTAGTTATATTATAACTTATACAATAACTAGTTATAATATTATCTTTTAAAGATCAAAATAACATTACCCTTTTTAATTGTTCCATTTTATCTTGCATTTAATGTATTCGTATATATGTATATTTTATAATAAACTTGTAACATTCTAATAAGAATATTATATCTAATTTATACATATGTATTTTAACTTAAACTAATTAAAATACGTATAAACTTATTATATCTTATAAAATTCAATTTTACTTAATAATTAAAAATTCCGAAAATTTTAATACATATATATATAAATAATTAAATACACCTTGTTAATTTTAGAACTTAAAAATTAACATCCTCTTTATCAATTCCCTAAATTAATTAGATGAACCCTAATCTTGTTTTTGATCAATCAAAACTAGGGTTTTGACTTTCTTGATCAAAGACATTATTTTAGTTAAAAGATTAATTTTTAATCAATCCTATTAAACAATAAACTTTGTTTAAATTCTAAGATAGATTATAACTTGTAATAAATTTATTTAAACTTTTTAATTAAAACCTTATAGACAATAAAACTTTGTCTAAATTACTAGGTTTAAAGAACTAGTTAAATAAATCTATCAAAATAATAATTAAACCTATTAAACATAAACTTGTTTAATTAACTAGGTTTTAGATTATTATCCTAATTAATACTTTTAAACTATTAAACTTTAGTTTAAACTTCTATGGTTCTTTTAGGGTTTCGAAATTCTTAAGCCTAGGAAACTTTTCCACCAATTAAACTAGGCTAGTTTAATAAACTTGGTGTCCAAGTAACCTCTAGATTTTCGAAAATCCTAAGGGATTAGGAAAGAATCCTTTTGATCAATTAAACAAATCTTGTTTAACATACTTGATCTTTGGGTTTTTTCTATGTCACGAAAATTCAAGGGAGAAAAGGAAAGAATCCTTTTGATCAATTAAACATATCTTGTTTAACATACTTGATCCTAGGGTTCTTCCTAGTATTTTCGAAAATTTGCTAGGGTTCTTTAGAAACCATCTTGACCAATTAAACTTAGACTAGTTTAATATTCTTGGTCCTAGGGTTCTTCCCTTTTTCGAAGATTATGAAAAAGAAGAAAAAAAATACTTGAAACAAAAAAACTTAAAATTAAAGTAAACAAACAATCTTTGTTAATCTAGTCTAGATCTCTAAACCAACGCTCTGATACCACTAAAGGGTTTCACTACGCACCATGCGACTGATCAACCACTTGCGTCGACCTCTTAGTGTACTTGGTTTGAATCATGACTGACCAAGAACATGAACTTGTTCTTGACCGGTTAAAACCAACTAGCTGATTTAATCCAAAATGCGGAACTGGGATTAAACCTAATCCTTAAACCCTAAAGGATTGGGATGTTGGAGTTCTAGATTACGTTAACAAGAAAGAAACCTTGTACGAAAAACTCGAACACACACATTGCTTGTATGGTTCGTTCGACCATCAACCGAAGAACCCTAGGGTTCTTTGGTCGAATTCGTCCAAGAGGGGAGAAGGGAGAAAAGTGTTTCCCAAAACATACCTTGTTGATTGCTTAAGATAGATCCACTGATGATGAACAAATCGAGCGATCTTCTAGTTGATCTAAGCTATGAACTTGGATCTTCAAGACTTGAAGAACACGAAGAGCACAAAGAACACAAGGCTTGTGTTTGTGTGTGTATTCGGCCGAAGCCAAGGGGAGAGGAGGGGAAGAAATTCGTGAGGTGTGTCATGGGAATAAGGGTTACCCTAAGCCTCTTATTTATATACAAATAAGTTGCGCTTATAACCCTTCTAGTTTAATTAATATTAGATCTTTAATTAAACTTCCTTTTAACATTTTCATCCCTTATATCTTAACTAGTTTATTATTGTTGCACTTAACTATTAAATGTCTAGTATCAATACACTAATAATTCGGTACCCATATACACGAATTATATACTTGTATTTATACTTTCAATAATTAATTTATAATAACCTTTATATAATTTATACAACAATATTATCCAATTACTATATGATTTAATAGCTTTAAATCATGTCATGGATAACCTTTAATTAACACATCGTATATTTACTCAACTAGTAAATGTACAACTACTTGTATCAATTAGTTAAACTAATCTAGTAATAAGTTAAACTTAACTTAATACTTAACTGATTCATAATGACTATTATGAATCATTCCTCTTCGTAGTATCATTGTTTATCTTGCTCGTATTACATGCACTCACCGGTGTGACCCTTAAGTGTTTCGTAGGCATGGATGTATCATCATAGGTTGACTAACTGTGAACATAAATCCTTCACAATGGGTCAAAAGAACATGTTTAGATTGAAAGGGACACTTTTATGTCATGTGAAAATATGTCAGACCACTTTATTTATAAAAAATAAAATAGATAATGAATGTGCTAGTTATGATTATAGTAACAACATTATTACAAAAAATGAACCCATTTTAACTAACTTTCAGCTCGTTTAATTAATACTACCCGTTCCCATGTAACTTTTTTTAATACAAAATCAGTCCATTTGAGACAAAATACAACCCAGATTAACCCATTAAAATTACTAAATGGATCGAAATTACCAGCTTTAAATTTATAAGAAAATTATTGTATATATAAAGACTAAAAACACCATCACCAACTGTCATACAAGTTCTAAGGAGAACATAACTCAACAAGCCTTCCGACTGCAAGTTCCAAGAAGAAAAAAAAAAGTGATGAATCTCAGCAACCTGATAAGTGAATTAGAAATACTTATGTTAAAAAGGTTATATGAAAAAGTTACAGGTTACAGACCTTATTTCCACGTGGAAATGATGAATCAGCTAATGGAAATATGAGAAACTTAATTATAAGAGCATTGAGCACGTTCTAAAACCTCCCGATACACGATATTTTTAGTAGTTGTAGTATTAGAAGAATTTCTTGTAACAACTTTAGCATTTGCAATTTTTTTTGCCCGAGAAAGTGCAACATACAATTGCCCGTGAGAAAATACAGGTTCTTTCAAGTAAACACCAACAAATTAAAGTGTTTGGCCTTGTGCTTTGTTAATAGTCATTGCAAAACATAATCGAATTGGAAACTGAAATCTCTTAAACGGAACCGTAAATTGTTCTCCACTTGGCGGTTGTAATGGAATTCTATGTATAAAACCTCTTTTCCAGCAAATTCTCCATAACTTATCTCTGCACGTATAACATTCTTCTGCAAATCTTTACAAAATAACCTAGTACCATTACATAAGCCTTCAAATGAATTCATTTTTCGTAGCAAAATTATTGGTGCATTATACTTTAAAATAAGTCTATGGGATGGCATACCATTTGGTGTCAAAGAATGCAAGAGATCTTCATATTGAGTTTGGTCATTTGGATCAAGAGTCTCATCAAAACTAATGTATTCAATTTCTTCTCCTTGAATTTTCTGTATTAAAATTTGGTTAATTTTATCAACAAATATATTTTTTGTGGTTAAAATAGCACGATTAGAAGTAAAGGAGAAATTAGCGGAATTAATATGGATATTTGGATAAACATTATCTATAAGAATATCTAAACTATCCATTTCGTTATACGTTTGAACAAGCATTGATGATGGAAGAGTAACAACATCCTCGTCTGTATGATTTTCTGCCCCATTACCTAGTCTTAAAAGGAAGTCGGTAAAGGTTGGATCAAGTCAAGCGCGCATGTTTTCTTTTAATTGATAAAGGGATGACCATAGGAAAGAATTAGTCAAACACGCAAAAATAGTTTGAGCTTTGCTTCCTTTTCGAACTACTGGTAGAGTCTGCCTAAAATGTCCACCCGAGAACAACTACCTTGCCTCCAAAAACATCAGATGAGTCCATGAGATCTCTTAGCAGACTATCTAAAGCTTCTACCGCTGACTTTTTCGCCATTGGAGCCTCATCCCATATAATCAATTTTAAGGTCCTAATTAAAGTTGCTAAGGAACTTTGTTTGCTAATTCTACAAGTCAAACCTTCTGCTGCATCAAGAGGAATTTTAAATCTAGAATGAGTTGTTCTACCTCCTGGAAGTAATGATGCAGCGATACCCGATGTTGCCGTGGCTAAGGCAATATGTCCTTGTGATCTAATTTTAGCTAATAAAGCTCTAAACAAAAAAAGTTTTCCCGGTACCTCCTGGTCCATCAATAAAGAAAGCACCTGATTTATTTGCATCCACTCTATCATTTATTGTATCGAAAGCAACCTGTTGTTTTTTCGTTAAGGGCATCTATAGATAGTAAATCTTCATTAGAAACGACAATACTTCTTTCTGCTTTAAGTTCTTTTGTCTCATTTTCAAATAGTGGATCAAAGAAGTCGGTAGGCAAGACGTTAAATTCACTAAGACGTATCCCCATTGATTGTAAGAAACAATCAATCTGTTCAAATGCACGATGTCTAGATTTGTTACATGACTCTTTATGGTGCATTAAAATATCTTATAACATTGCATTCTCAAAAGATAACCACATCTGACGTGGGCTATTTGGACATGTGTAAACTAAAAGTGTTCCAAAAATTCTACGCAATTCATAGGGCATATGAAAGGTTGACGCTTCTTCTCAACATAACTGTTGAGCATTATCATCAAGCCGATATCCACGTAATAAAGCAGATTCTCGAAAAGTAGCAACCTCCACTCCATTGAACATTTTCAAATCTGCAAATGATTTAGGACAACGAATGTTTGATAAAAGAATTCTAAGGAAATACCGTTCACCTTCGCTTGGATGAGCAATAACAATACGACCTATCGAATCTCCTGTTTGTCTACGCGGCCACATTTTTTGGTCTCTTTTCTAAACAAAATGATCTGGGAACTGAACATATGTTAAATTCAGGTCTTGAGCTAACTGATTTGTACTATTCAACAAAAAACTCAGTTAAGATAGTTTTCTTTTGAAATGGATTTTTTAAAGCATTCATTAGACGATCTTTCTTTTTAAAGGTTAGTGGCTGATAATTTTCTAGATGAAGTGACAAATGAATGTCAGCCGGTTTAATTTCACCTAAGGAAAACCTAAAAATTCTCTAGGCCCCTTCGGGAGGAGAAACCCATCTACCCGATTGATATTGGTCAATTTCATTTATAAAAACGGGGTCTTTATTAGAAGAAATATTGAAGCTTATTTTATCACAGCGTTTACATATGTACTTGTATATATATATTTAACTGCCTTTATCGTAGAACATATTTCGATGTGAATATGACAATCAAACTTAGAAAGCAAATAAGCATTCTATGGTACTACCCATCTATTGTCGAGCATAACACCTCTTATTTTCACTACAAAACGATTATTTTGTCTACGATATATAGGATATGCATCGTCAGTTTGGATTGTTTCAGAGGAAAAAACTTTTGGATATAGGTTTTTGCAAACACCTCCATGTTTCATACAAACATTTGAAGGATTTAGAGTACCACAAGGACCGTGGAACATATGTTTTTCTACCATTCGAAATAAATGACGATTTGCAATTTCGTTAGGTTTTTCTGTAGAAATAATTTTATCATATTCTTCAGTTGTATGCATCTTAAATTGAGGTTTCAATATTAACAAAAAGTGTGCATGCGGAAGACCTCTCTTTTGGAATTCTATAACATACGTATATGCGGCGACATCTCCAAAGATATTTTTTTTTAAACCTCATGTTTAAGCTTTTCAAGTTTGGCATGGAAGACTCTAACAATCAAATCTGGCCTATTTTGTGCCTCTTCATGAGGCTTTAGATTTTCCTTTATTTCAAGCCAATTAGGATTGCATGTTATCGTTAAGAAAATATCAGGTTTACCAATTTTTTGTACCAATGCCATAGCGTCTACATATTTTTTGCCTCATATTTCTAGGTCCACCGATAAAACTGGAAGGTAATACAATTCGTTTACCAATACTTGATCCTTCAGTTTCACCACTTGCTATAGCATCCACAACTCCTTGAAGAAACTCTTGTCGTATATCATCTTGCTGGGTTCTATAAAAATCTAATTGATGTGTCTCTAACTTGACATAATTATCAACTATGTATTGTTGTAATAATCTCCCAAAATATAATAAACATGATTTGTCATGTGGCCTCATTTGAAGTTTGTAAGCATAATATTCTCTAACGGAAACAAACCTAGAATTTTCTACATTTTTACCCATCACTGTAATAAAATAAATTAGAAACACGAAGATCAAAAATATAAAGAATAAATTTTTTTACGTACCATTTTCTTCCATAAATAGCAAACTGTAAACATTTGCTATACTGCCAGGAGAAATTAGGTTTGCTGCTGCAGAAACTGAAGAGTGTCTTCTATGAACTCCAATTTTGTTTTGTTTTAAAATACCTTGATGCCAACCTAACTCCCCAACAGGAAACATCAACGGATACTGAAGAGGATCATAACACCCATAAAAATAGCGAATACTCTTCGACTCACAACTATGTGTTTTAACTTCAATATCTCTTGGACCATATTCTCCATTATCTTCACCATCAAGCCAAATAGCTGCCACTTGTGACACATCAGGTTTGTTATATACTCTTTGATCCTGAGTGCAGACAGTTTTAAGGACAATCTTATAATTTTCTAAGTCTGCAATATCTCGCAAATTTATAAAAAAAGAACGCATATGGATTATGTTGAAGATACTTTATACACTTTTCAATCAATGATTTGGATATTCGTGGACAAACCACCAAACGATTTTCTATTTTATTTTCAGTATCATAAAAATATAATTGCAAATTTTTAACACGATTTGTTTGAGGGCGTAAGTCATTTATGAAATGGTATACCTGACCTTGGACTCTAAAATTATAAATCCCACTATCTCTTTTGTTAAAGTTCAAATCTGATGTAACGCCTAAAGAAGTAAAAGCAAAATGATTATTATATGTCCTAATATATGTCCTAAAATTGCTTGCTTCTTCGGACATTGAAGTTAAAAGTTGTGTCATGACAATTGGAAGTTCGTTATTCGATAGAATACACAGCCATCTAAGCAACAAAAACCACTTGTTTCTGAGTAAAATTTTAAAGCATCACAATGGGGACAATTAGGAACGTAAGGGAGAATGTCAGCCAAGAAAGGAACATGTTGTAATAAATCTCGACCTGTTGCATTACAAGTAACTTTGTGGTTGCCTATACTGTTTCTATATCTTGAAATGTCTTGTCTTTTATATTGACCATTCTTTTTAATTTTTTTGTATTTCCATCTTAAGATAGCGCGTCTTCTATATTCCTTTTTATTTTCAGATGTTGAAATTCCTGTTGACATCTCGCAAGAACTTTTTTTCCCTTTCCATGTAGCCATTATTTGAATATCTATAAGGAACAACCTATGATAATGAATGTGGCAACATATAAATATTGAATTGCACAACTTTTATTGCAAATATGTATAAACAAATAATAAAGCATACATATAATAGGAAACACAAAACAAAAAAGTACATCATCAAAATTTGCTAATATGCATAATAGTAAAAAGAAAATTAAAATGAAATTAGGAGAAATTACCTAATTCCAGGCACAGGTCGATTATATTGTATTTTAGTCATATATCAACATAAAAATGGATATTTTAAACCTTAAACTGCACGTCAACCATTTAGAGGCTGTCTTAAAAAATTTGAATACAATTTTAGCCTTCTTTTCAATGTTGGTTAAATTACATTAAATTGATTAGGTTTAAACATCATAATACTCTAATTAAGTTTAAATCGATTATAGACTTGAATCGGTACCTCCTAATAAATGGCTGATCAAGAAGACTTGTTGCTAAATGGCTGCTTGTGAAGAATCGCTGCTAAATGGCTGCTCGTATGTAATTAAGCAATCCCTTAAAAAAAAGGTTTCAACTTTGAATCGATAAATTCTTGTTTCTCTTCAAGATCATTCAATTAGGTTTGAACTTTGAACCGCGATGTCTCCAATAATGGTTAAAGTTCTTTCCGTGCTAGTTTAAACATTTCATAATCAAAATTCCTTTCTCTGCAAATTTTATCTGTAAACCTGGGCTCACGATTTGCACGTTTATTTGAAATTTTTTTCTCACAAAATAGATGTAAAAGAAGGATAACCAAGTATCATTTATGTACATGTTTTGCCAGAATGGAAGTTTTCTGTAGTTCCTTAGATAAATGGTAAAAACTTAATTCGATTAGTGACTATCAATTTCGCAAATGTGTTTGTATCAGTGAGCTAATTAAATGAATACTAACCTTTATGTCATTGACATCATTCAGTTGATAAGTGAATCTCTTCTCATTAAGAGGACATAGCTGAAAGAGGACGAACCAAGGCACAACTAGCGATCCCTGCACCATGCATTGCAAAATATCCTATAATTTTAATACACTTAAATTCAAATTTAACAAATTCCTAACAAATTTCGGTAAATGTTATATGCAACACCCCTACACAATACTTTGCAAAATATCCTATGATTTTAATACACTTAAATTTAAAGTTAACAAATTTCTCACAGATTTCAGTAAATATTATATGCAAGACACATGCAAAACATCTCAATTGATAAGCATGTGTATGTTTAACAATTATAAAGCACATGTATATATGTTATAGTTTCTAGTTGAAGATTAAATATTAATTTGTATAGCTTCTCTGATTCTCAAATCAATGAAATCTTTAAACAAAGTATTTTTATAGTACTTGTATACATGACAACCATAATTATATTTCAAGTGACAATCAGAATGCTAGTTATGAACATCACATAAGAAACTTAAGCATATATTTACAATGGATCTTCTAGATCTATTCAGCAGAAAATGGACCATCAAAAGACAAGCTAGTGAGCACATACTTCATGTCCACATAACTAATAGATCTCTATCATCTATTAACAAAATATTGTTAAACAAACTATTGGAACTTTTCATAAACAACTTCTACTTTGCTTTTTTTGAAGGCCTCGGATCACCATCGGGAACATCGGCTTTCTTCACCTTTTTAGCAACCGGGATTACTTGTGGAACTTCTGGTATTGCTTGTGGAACTTCTGGTATTGCTTGTGGAACTTCTGGGATTGCTTGTGGAACTTTTGATTGGGAGCTTTCACTATCAACATCAGTTGGTTTGTATGACTTTATGATGTTGATTTTCACATCTTTAGTCCCCTGAAACAACACTTCATACGAACGGATAAAAACGACAATCAGAAACGACTTGATTTCCTCCGCAATAGCATCACATAGATCTTGACCCTGATATGTTAGCAAAGTGAAAATATATTGTTATAATGTTGAAAACAAATATGCCTAAAAATATGGTAATATGTATGTTACGTGTATATGTACATTTTCCTCACAAATATTCACATCGTTTGGCGAGAAACGTATAAACTTTTCAACATTGGGAGTGGTTAAATTAGCTTTCAAGGTTCCAGTCTCATCAGTAATCATAACTGTCAACCTTGACCTGAAGAAGATTCGACAGTCTTGTAACATTAATTATTCATGTTAACATAACATTCAATAAATCAATATTATCGATATTCAATGAGTGTATTAATTAAATGGTCATTCATGTTAAATAATGTTAAAATATTAAAATATTTTTATACCAATTAAATATTTAAGTACTTTCAATAGCTAAATATTTAACATGAATGTTAACAATCTTTTAAAGTGCTTTTCATATTAACATGAACGTCATGAATTGTTTGTAACTACATGTTGCTTTAAAAGAAGATGAATATTTTTTAACTGAAAAAACTACAATCTCATTTAAAGTACCTCAATAAATAAGTAAAGAAGTAGTTTACTCACATAAGTTGCACTTCCGAATTAACGTGACATGAAGGACATGTAATGACCCAACTGGTATCAGCTTCTAAAGCTTTCGAACAATTTGCACAAACGGTGTACGATATCTGTCGTTCTTGTGTAGGAAGAGTAAGTGTTCCTGCTATCGAAGCAGTTTTGATCTGTTTTTAAAAACAAGTAACACATGTGAAAAATTGTACATATTAAATATTAAAGTAAAGAAATGTATACGTTAAATGTTGTATTCACTTACAGTGTGGAAATGTTCACAAACTGAAATGATGGGAGTTATTTTTTCATTAATTGGATACTGGAGAAGGAGATCATTTCTTCGGTAGTTTGTTGTCGAAAGTAACTCCTGTATTTCACTTCGATTATTATTATACCTGTTTTTTAAATACATAGGTTAATATATGTATAACTAAAAGAGGGTAATTTTATCAAGTAAAAAACGTAAATTGTAATCTTATAGTAAACATACCAGGTACGTAGTTGCAGCTCTTCGGGAACCGGTGGGTTGACTAACAAAGTAGTTATTGACGTTGTAGTCAAGGATATAGCTGCATGACAATTTTTATTTATTTTTGTTAATTCAATATGCAGCCATTTCGTTATGATAATAAAAATATGTAATCTTTTAGAGGAACAAGAAAGTTTACTTACAATTGAAGGTTTTGACTTTAAGTCTTAATCCAAAAATCAATGCCGGAGGGCCTTTCATAGATTGCAAAATATTTCCTTCATGGTCATTAAAATGGTTCCATAGAGTCACCACCAGAGGTACTTTCCCGCAATAAACAATATATAAATGTAACATATATACTTAATAAAGCACAAATAATGAGATTTTTTTTGTAAGTACTCTTCATTGATAATAACAATATTTCTACGTGTCACAATATCGGGTCCTTGTTCATGATTCGGTAGACAACAGATTACAATGCCACTTACATCTGTAGTCAGAAATAGTTAAAGTAAGTGTTTAAAATATTTCATATGACTAATCTATTAAATACAAATAGGTAATTTACTCCGAAGGCGCTCCGATTCTGCGTGTTCATGTAGTTTCGTGAATTGTGTGAAGTTAAAGGTAGACAAATAGGTAATTTACTCTGAAGGCGCTTTGATTCTGCGTGTTCATGTAGTTTCGTGAATTGTGTGAAGTTAAAGGTACATGGTAAATTGACCAGGTTGTGTTCAGAACACTCTTCAACAAAGGTGCGCTTGTTGAGAACCCACGAAAACCGTTAGGAGCTGATCGCGTATTTTTTATCATTAGGGATGACAAAAGCGTTCGAAATATGATATCTCATGTACTGTTTAAATTTTCTCATGTAGTGGGCCAAATTATCACCGAAAACAAGGGCCGTAAACTCTAAGCCTTCAGAGTCTGCCAACAAAATCCTCTTGTAAGAAGATAGGTTTCAGCCTTTAAAACGTGATCGCAGTCTAGAACTTGGACAGCAGCCGTCCATCGTCCTCGAATTGTTGGGGTGATTTCAGATACTGGTGTGAGCTGTCTAGACATGCTTGACATGCTTGCTGTAAAATGAGAATAGTAATGGTCATTAGTTGGTAGGGTGTATTTGGATATTGAAACATTATTGTGGCAGAAGCTCTAACAGAATATGTAACATATAAAGAGAGAATTCCAAACAACTGAAAATAATGACACACAAGATTTACATGAACCAGATAATAGCCCTCATAGTTCTAGTTGTGATAAATATGATCAAGAAACCGAATTCAGAAACATGTAAATGAAAATTTTGAAAATTTATGTTCTTATAATGGAAATGCTAGCAACAATGTTGATCATAAGCTTAAAGAAACGGATCAAATTAGAACTGAGAATGTCGTTTTGGTCAAAAGTGAAGATAGTATCAGAAAGATTGGTAATTCTAGAAATCAGCAAACATTTTCTTCCTATGTGAGTCTATTAGAAAGCTTGCTTATGTGTTTCTAAACTTCTTTTGATTTCTTACTTATAATTATTTGTATCTATATACTAAATCACTTTCTTTCTCTGTATTTAGGTAAGATCTGCATCAGAATGAAACTATTAAAACAAACACTTAAGGGTCAAACGTTAACTGAAGCATCTAATGGTTCTAATAAAGGCTTAATCATGAAGGAAAAAACATCTAATGGTTCTAATTTTGCAATGAATCTACATTGCAAGTACATGAGGTCAGACCTTAGGTTATTTTTTGAGGTCAATTTGAGGTCAATTGGAAATTGTAACTGCATGTTGTCAAACACTTAATCTGTTAATCAGACCTTCAGGCCCTCCAAAACCACCAAACAAAGATAACATTTCTCTATTTTTCTCAAAATTCTTATAGTTTCATCTGCATGCCCACTAACCAAAACATCTGATACAAAACTCAAACACAATATAGATTTAAAATGCCCTATAAGAACACCCAAACTTAATCGAGCATCAACAAGACTTGAGGAGACTTCAAATTAACTACAAACTTAACAAATAAAATACATAGCCTAGAAAATAATCCTAAAATTAAAATAAATTAAAATAAGATTTAAATAGACTTGTAAGGCTAAATTTAGTAAGGTACAACAATTAATACAGAAAGTACAAATTTAGCACACATTATTACTGCATCGACAATGCGTCTTTATTGGGGGACAAATGCAGTTAAAATTAAACTCAAAACCTAGCTTCAATTCTTAAGAATATATTTAAACCTTATGAAACAAGAAGACAAACCTTTCAATAGAATATATAATAATAAGTAATTTAAACAATGGCTACTTATGAACAAGAAGACAGAATATAATGAGAATACTTTCACAAGAATGTAAACATTGTGAAGAAGAAGATAAACCTTATAATAGAATATATGACAATAGCTAATTTAAACAATAGTTACTTATGAAGAAGAAGACAAACCTTAGTATCAAGAGAAGTTGCAGACTTGCAGTTGTTAATGAAACCTAATAACAAAACCCCTAAATAAGAAGGGTAAAAGAAACACACCAGGTATTTCATTGAGATAATCGATCAATCGATCAACAGGTGGATTCAATTTGTACACGTGTGAGCATAGTACTTATACGTGTCAACACAATGAGAAGAAGGGGGAATGAGTCAGGTGTAAAAACCCTAAATGTCAAAATGTCAAAATAAATCTGATTTCAAAAAATAGAATTAAAGTTTAATAAATCTTATATTTTTAAGCCTTCTAATTGGATGATACATTTAAGTCATCCACGTGGCCACAATTTCAGTTAGCTTTCTTATATAGATAAGATATTTTACTTTATTAAAGGGTTTAAGACTACTAAGTATAGAAGTCCATAAACTTAATCTTATTTCTATTTTGAGTAACATCTTAAACACTACAAAAATAAAAAAATATTGTTTACAGGATTCAAACCCAAGACGTTTTGCGAGTACGGACTGTATGTTAACCAATTAATCTACTTGATATTTTGCTTTAACCCAACAACTAATATATATAACATTTAACTTCAACATAACTAAAAGGCCCATATTTTAAAAAACACCAATTTCGGATTTAAGGAAACTTATGAGATATTCAACATAGCTAAAACGATCCATATTTAAAAAAATATAAATTTCAAATCTAAGGAAACTTATGAGATATCTTTATTAATCTTTACAAAATTAAAATTAACATCACTCACCATCCGCACGACCACAATCAGTAGCCACTATCACTACCGTCGTCACCACCTACTACCTGATCGCCGTCAAATTTAATCATAGGATACGTGCCGCCGCATTGCACGAGTAACCTGCTAGTCTCCTCTAATGGCAGTTAAAAAAAGGTCAAACAACTATATGTTCGAGATCCTTTTTTAAATGCAAATTAATATCTTAAAGTAATATAATTGGACATACTGAAATGAAAATAAAATCAATCACTTTTATGAATAAGAAAACTATATTATTAAAGAAAATGTCTTGCAATAAAGTAGCCCAATGGGCTGAATGCCAAGGGTTTAAGGTCCACGTACGCTTACCCAGACCCAGTTACCCTAGATCTGCGCAAAGGTCACACATGTGATTTATTGGCATCTATATTTCTAAACAATTATTTAAAAAAATATATTCATTTTAAGATTTACTTATTGTGAAAGTTTAAATACTATTTTTTTTTTTTTTGAAAAAACTAGGATAGACTAAAGATGAGCTTCGGCATTACCATCACCCACCTTAGCCAACCCAAAGAAATATATTATATATAAAAAACAAAGGCTATAAGCCTGATACAAAACACAAACGAAATCAAGCCATAAGACAGGCCTTATGGGCATACAACAACAAACACTCCCAAACTAAATAGACTTCCAAACAAACAATTAATACATTCTAAATTGCACATCCCACTTCCTTGAAACTTCTAGCACCTGATTAGAAGCTTTCACACGCAACACCATCAACTGCAGTTTAATACAATCTTTTATATTATTTACTAGGCTTATGAGAATTATTGAACAACCTTTCATTTCGTTCCTTCCATATAAAATAGACAACAACAGCAACCGTCATTCTTCTCAAGATGCTCACTATATTGTTATTACACTGATTAGCGGCCAGCAGATTAACAATAGTTAAACAGTCATCAGAGCAGCCACTAATGTTTCAGATTATCCCACACATCCTTAGTATATTTGCAGCCAAAAAACAAATGTTTATGAGAGTCATTACACTCTCTACAAAACGGGCAAAGCATCATATTCTTACTAGCTGCCCCATTTCAAGAGTCTATCTTGAGTTAAAAGTTTTTGATGGATTGCCATCCACATAATCTAGCATGTCTGGCTGTGGGAACCACACTACTTTCCACCAAACAACCGTAGGGCTAATTTTTGTCCAAACATTCCTAATTGAAAAATTTACCCTTTTTCCATTTCCCATTTTATTACATCATCCTTATCATTGCATAACCTTTCCAGCCAATCCCCATTAACAACCATGCTCTCTACATTGGCATTATCTGGGATTCATATATACTTCTTTTGTTTATGAGAGTACTTAAAGGGCCATTCAAGTCCCATTTATCATACCATAAAGAAGCACTCTTGCCATTACCAATAATATGGACACTGATTTTACTTCTAAGATCCAACAAATTCCTCCACATCCAACTATGGCTCGATATCCCATATATTCCTTCCTTTAAGCTTAACCAAATTTACCCATTCCACCCAAAGACTCTTCTTTTTGGCTGCTATATTCCAGATATGCTTGCGCCTCATTCCAAACATCCAATTGTTTAATTCCCAAACCCCCTTGATCTTTTGGCAAACAAACAATCTTCCAGGCCACTTTAGCATTACATTTAGGGGGTGTTTGGCTCAACGTAATCTTCCGTAATGTAATTGAAATCGGTTGTATTTGAATTCGGTTGTAATTGAATTGGGTTGTAATTGAATACGCTTACGCTTTTGGTTACCAAAATTTTGAGTTGTAATTCAAATCAATAGTTATGACTTTTTTTAAAAACTTTTTTAAAATTTTTTTCAAAATTTTATTATTTATTATTTTTTAAATTTTTTTTATTTTTTAAATTTTTTCATTATTTGTTTACATTTAAAAAAAAATTAAATAGTTTTTATTTTTTCTATTTTTTTCTATTTTTTAAAAAAAATTTAAAATTTTTTAATTTATTAAAAAAAATTTAAATTTTTTTTTTAATTTTTTTAAAATTTTTTTAAAATTTTTTAAAATTTTTTATAATTTTTAAAAAAAAAATTTAAAATTTTTAAAAAATTTTAAAATTTTTTTAAAATTTTTTAAAATTTTTTTTTTTAAATTTTAATTTTTTTTTAAAATTTTTTTAAATTTTTTTAAAAATTTTTTACAATTTTTTAAAATTTAAATTTTTTTTAATTTTTTAAAATTTTTTTAATTTTTTTTAAATTTTTTCAATATTTTTAAATTTTTTAATTTTTTTTAATATTTTTAAACGATTTAAAAATCTGAAGGATATAAAATATTCAAAATTTGTTAGTTTACAAAAGGACCGTAATTGAATTCTTAGGGTTTTGGGACGGAATTCAATTACAACGAATATCGTAATTCGAAATTACGTCGTAATCGAATTACGAAAAAAAGTGTTCATCCAAACGTCCTCCGTAATGTAATTGAATTACAATTACGGAAGATTACGGAGGATTACGTCAAAACAAACGGGGCCTTAGAGTCTTTGGTATTAGGAGAATAGATAAATTTGGGATTTCTGATCCCAAGGACTATAGCTAAGCATAAGTGAAATACTATATACAAATGATGATGATTCACTAATAATAATAAACACAGACAGTAAAGGTAAATTACAAGACTAGTTATTTATTTGTACTTCAAATTTCATGTATGCTTATTTATTTAGTTTAAAATTTTACACTGATAATAATTATTTTATTTTGGGGGAGAATATCAAAATCTTAAGGAGAACAGGTTAGGTAAATTACCATGACCAAATAAAGAGGCTTAGGCAACATACCATTCGATTATAGGTTATGGAGTTTTATATTAAAATGTTTTGGAAGGTCATAAAGCAATTAAGAATTCTTGAACAAATCGATGTTTTACTTTCAAAAGGTCAATGGCATATGGTCAAACATAGGACACTAAAAAATGAATTTGTCAACTTTCATATATTAAAAATGCAAAATATTTCTTAAAAGAAAATTATCAATGTAAATTATCACGTTGAATTTTAGGTAAAGGTGATGAATTATCTTTGCAATTTACTCTTTTACTATTAATAAAACTCTTATATTGTCTTTAATAATCAAAAAATATACAAATTATGTGGTCACAATAACTATTTTCATGTATCATAATCATTGAAAACGCAATGTAACGATAAATTGACGTTTTGACGATTTTAAGTTGAATTTATATGTTAGGCAAAAACATGGTTGCCCAACATGAAAAAAAAAAAGATTGGAAGAAAAGAAGTTGAAAGAGACTGATTCTTTTTCATTTCTATAATCTTTGAAAATAAAACTCAATATTTAATTTCATATCTTTTATTTTTTATTCAGTACCTTTTTCTAATACTTCTAAAATTTTATTTATATTAATTTGTTTCTGCCCTCTCTTTCCGCCTCTTGCAGAATCTTGGTCACTTGCATTCAGGTTGGTTGCCTATTGACATTTTTAATAGGGTAATGGTATTTCTTTCTATCATTTGATGAGTTGTATTCTAGGAAGTTTAAAGGATTTGTCTAGTCCTAAGGGACAAATCCTAGTTATTGGATCAAGATGGTCAAGATCAAATCCCCCACCAACAGCCACCGCCGGCCGCCGCCTCGGCCACCTCCGGCCGCCGTCCGCCGCCGCCGCCCACCGTCGATCGCCGCCGACCACCGCGGGTAGCCGGAGGCGGCGGCCGGCGGTGGTGGTGGTGGCTGACAGTGAAGGTGGTGGTGGTATTGATGTATCGAAGCACATGTGCTTCACTAAAACACAGCATATTACTTCGAAACACATGTGCTTCAGGTCACGAAGCACATGTGTTTCAAGTCACAAAAAACATGAGTTTCTAAACACACAAAGGAGCATACGAAGCACATGTGCTTGATGTAACGAAACACATGTGGTTCACTACACAGCAAAAAAAATCAAAACAAGTGACGAACATATCATTATGAAGCACATGTGCTTCATAAAGCCAAGCACATGTGCTTCATAAAGCCAAGCACATGTGTATTTGTTCCTGAACACATGTAACTTACAAGCAAGTCATTTGTGTTTGAATCACGAAGCACATGTGCTTGACGTTATGAAACACATGTGCTTCACTACACAGAAAAAAAATCAAAACAAGTGACGAACATATCATTATGAAGCACATGTGCTTTATAAAGCCAAGCACATGTGTTTTTGTTCCTGAATACATGTAACTTACAAGCAAGTCATTTGTGTTTGAATCACGAAGCACATGTGCTTGACGTTATGAATCACATGTGCTTCACTACACAAGAAAAAAGTCAAAACAAGTGACAAACATATCATTATTAAGCACATGTGCTTCAAACACATGTGCTTCCAGTCACGACCACCACCACCGGTCACCACCGTCGGCGGCCACCTCCGGCCGCCGCCCATCGCCGCCGACCGCCGTCTCCGGCCGCCGGAGAAGCACATGTGTTTGTAGTGGTGGTGGTTTGAATCTTGATCTTGACCATTGATTTTTCTTGATCCAAGGGCTAATAATTGTCCCTTGGCACTAGATAAAATTAATGGACTACCTTGAACATTTACCTTAATTCTTATCCTACCCATCTCTAAACTTAACGTGTAACATCTACTAATTTTCTTTTCTCATATAATTTGTTGATTTTGATACTTATGATGAGCAAATGGCTAAGACTATAAGTACTTGAGTAGGACTAAAAGATATGAAGATATATTATTTCTGTTTTTAATATTCATTTACAGTTTTTTAGCCGTCGAATACGAAAGGACCATACCGAAAAGAAAAAAAAACAATTTGGGCTAGTAAAGTAAAAATGTCGACTTAATAAATCCAATCATTCAAATGAGAAGCTCAACTAATCTTCGCCTCTGTTTTTGAACAGAAGCAAGGAGGATCGAGGATTTAATATCCATCATGAGCTCATCCGCCTTTTTATCGCGTAACATGATGAACGACCCGAAGCTCCAACAAAGGGACCAAAAGCAAAGTCGAACTCATTGGCCCACGTATGGTGAACAAAAGAAGTAGCTAACATGCTCGAGTTTAGATTCTTGAATACCAAACACATCAAGAATATTCTACTTTTTAAACATATTAGATTGCTCTCAACCATGACACCAACTTACGCTAAAGTTTACCCAAATCAATGACAGGTCACTGACACTTTAAACTGACACATACATGTTAACAATAAACGTTCACTAAATATTTTATGCATAAAATATAAAAACAAAAAATACCAATATATACAAAATAACCAACTTTCCGTGTATTTACACTTCGGCTAGCCGAAAGGAAATAACTGAAGACCCGACCGAGGGGGCTCCCCAACTAGGCCAACCAAAGGGAAGAGACCCTGGCGTTGGCAGCATTCTTATGCAACCAATCGATTTTGGAATCAGCCCCTAGACCACAATAATGTATGTTTGTGGGGTTCCATCTTAAAACCAATTGGTTATAAGAGGAGTAGCCCAAGCCCTATATAAGCACATTAAAGGTTTGTTATTTGTCCAATGTGGGACATTACTCAACACGCCCCCTCACGTGTGGCGTCCTTTTTTTTACGCCTAACACGTGGATATTTATGGGTTACGTGGAGCCCGTGTGGCCGTTTGACCAACCACGGGTGAGCCGTGTCTCTGATACCATGTATGTTTGTGGGGTTCCATCTTAAAACCAATTGGTTATAAGAGGAGTAGCCCAAGCCCTATATAAGCACATTAAAGGTTTGTTATTTGTCCAATGTGGGACATTACTCAACAAATAAATGATAGATAAATTCATTAAAAGACATAAAAAAACAAAAAGAAAACATATAACACTTAACGTATGTCAATGAAATCCATATAATTTGAAATCGTAAAAACTAAATAAAAATCTAAGTAGATAAAGTGTTGTTTACTAAAAAGGTTGTATGGCCTACAATGATATGATAACATGAGAATATTTGAACCCATATTCCATGCTCTTATAAGAACACAAAATTATGTGAATTGTAAAGTAGGTTCCTTTACCCATATCTGGCAAGATTCGTTCCAACAAGTCAAAAACATATTGTTAGTTAATAAATATTTTATTTGTGTCCAAATAATGTGTTCAACATTAGCATGCTAAGTGTTGTTTTGGACAAATATTTACAACAAAAAGATAGTCTGGTGTTACTGATAGTAATAGTGAGAGCATGAATATTACATCTCACTTTTTTGACTTCTCCCAACAGAGGACTTCGGTTCCTCCTCCATCAACCGACGGAAATTTAAACCACTGGCACGCCCCCATTTATTAGATAGTGTCTGTTGAACTCTTCACCTGGTTAAATAGTTGAGAAGTTGATTTCTATGGGGGTCAATGCAATTGAATGAGATATTTAGTATTATGTATGTGTATATTTAATAAATAAATAAGTTCATAAGCTTTATATTCTCTTCTTTTATGCACAATTGAATCATTGCTTAGTAGACCACATTTAACTTTCTGCTAAATCAATGTCACTTGATATTTCAGTTATCACTTAACTAAGAGACATGCCAATAATATCCTTCATCTAATATCTTTTTTATATAATACACACACACACTAAATAACAATATTCAAAAAATACTTTAAACCTTTTGTTAGTCCCGTAATAAGTGAAATACTTTCACTGACCAATTTAAAATTAATGGAGACACTCAACATTTTTTAAACTTTTCTTTATTAATCAATAATGATACAATAAAGATGCAAGCAGTTTGCGGAATAGCTAATAACAAATCCTAACTAAACTGCTTGCATGTGATAGACAACAACAGATATTATCTAAGTCAAGTTTATGATCAACAAATGATCAAGCACAAGACCAGACACTTTCGTTATACAGATTCAATTCTCGAATTAGATAACTAGAGTTAACTGGTGGTTTACACTCTGCTCGAAGGAATAAAGTTCTGGAGTAATTTCAGCAGCGTGTAACCTTGTTGGGTGCACACGAAAATCGATCGCTCAAGTCCTCATTTTATAGCATTGGGAAACGTAGAGCCAAAGGAATGATCGATCGATTCCACGTGTGAGAATTCCGTTGGTGCAGAGGATATTTCATGGGACGAGCACGACTAACGGAATTCTGACAGTACTTTCTGTCGTCTTGTGATCGCCAATATCTTCTCGAAGATTTGCAAGATCTTCTCATAATCAGCGATGCACAAACTTGTGCTTTACTTGTGTCTTTCTGTAACGCTGAAACTTTGGGCCTATGTACACTTTTGGTGGCCATGAGTTTTCGGATACTCATGCTTCTTCAGATGGCCTTCAGCTTCAGTGACCTTCACTAAGAGTTTTGCTTAAAGAAGTATATGTTCAATGGTTCAGCATTTTGTCCAATGCGCTGAACCTGTTACACTATCTAATCTGTTAACCAGTATCTGATTCCCCACGGGGAACTGATCGTTGTTTCAGATAGTGATCAGATAGTGTGACTGGGTAACTGAAATCCGAACTGATCAGATTCAATTACCCACAATCTGAGGAACTAATCCTCAGATTGTCTTCTAGCTATTTGTCTTTTTGTCTTCATTAAATTCCTACAGTGGGGATGCTTTTCAGCGACCCAACACCCTCTTCACTTTACACTTCACCAAACCGAAGCCAATGAATTAACACAACAACCGACACACTATGCAAATGGTATCAGTTAACCGAAATATACTTGCATCTAACTGAAATTACCGAAATATACTTATTATATTTTGTCAAACGTACATGAGCTCGAGCTTTAAGAAGTCTCTAGTCCAATAATTTGTATCACAAAGGAAAACTCAAGGAAAGAGTTTGACCTTCTTCTCATTTCATTGCTTATAAACTCCACTTGTGTTTGTTTATCTATCAATGTGAGACACTTTTCCCACCCATTTAATTTGTTTAACTTTTTGTTCTAAATACTTCAGTTTGAGAGACGATATCTCATTAATCACAACTCTATTTTGGACATTTTATTGCTCATTGTGTAGCCTTCACAAAGGTGAACCTAAAGCTACCAATCATTACTTATACATAACAAATATACATATAATTCTATGAGTCCAAAGTTGGTGAAAGTTCATTTTTAACATAATTTTTCCAACAAAAACAGCATACAATTCAACATAAAGTCATTTTTAATAGATGGGCTCATGTTATCACAAGTCTAATTATATTGTAGTCAAAATAGTTAACTTTGTCAATTATTCTATTTATATTTTTGATAAGAGAAAATACGTGTTTTGAATGTTAATTATAACGAGTAAGGCCAATTTTTATTTTTATTTGGACTAGTATTTTACATTTAGATAAATCATAAATATATTTCATTTAATCATGTATAATATATTATATATTATATATATTTTAATAAAAACATACCGTGTAACCGCTGGTTCCAGGGTATCCACCGGTTCGAGGTTCCTTAATTTTGAGAACCGGAACCTCTTAGGGCGGTTCCATGATTTTAGGAACCGGAACCGGAACCTCTTAGCAGGTTCCGGATCCGGAACCTCAGGTTCCGAGACGGTTCCGGTTCCGATTCCGATTACCCTTTTTTTCTGCTCACCCCTACATATCACTAGAAAGACAAACCTTAAACAACAAATTATTTTTAACATCTATTAAGTCATATTTACTACCAACCTCGACACCTTCCTACCATTTGCCACCAACATTTTCTTTATCTCGTTAGAGACGCATAACGTACAACATAGGTACCCTACTCTACTACTACTTGGAAAAAATATGCAATCAAATAACTTTTGCTCAATACAAAATATAGTTACAAAAGTACCACCATCACATTGTAGGGTATGCTAGTGCCTAGTAGTTATAAAGAAATGAGTAATTACAAAATATAATTGAATAGTTCGTAAAAGAAATTACGTGTGCACAAATACCCAATGGAGGCTGTAGAAAGTCTCGTTTTTCTCAAACAAGAAACAATCAACGTTGTAGTCCACGGTCAACGCATAAACCAATTCCATTCTCCATGCAATGTCCCATTTAACTTCAATGAATTCCCATCAAAATTTATTAAATACATTCAATAAACTTGTTCAGTTCCGCTCTCTAATGGAGTTCATTAATCTTCTTGCATCAATTGTTCTCTGTTTCCTCTGTTTTCAATCGGAATTTGCATTTGCAGACATTGCCGCCGACAGAGCCGCCTTAATCCGCTTCAGCTCCGCCGTACGCGGCAACACATTCCGATGGGATAATTCCAGCCTGTCCCCGTGTAACTGGACCGGAGTCAGGTGTGATAACGCCACCAACCGTGTCACTGAACTCCGTCTTCCGGGGGATGGACTCGCCGGAGAAATCCCACTAAATTCCATCGGAAACTTGACGCAGCTACGGACACTCAGTCTCCGGGGAAACCGACTTCTCGGCGTAATCCCGACGGACCTGGATCGATGCTCGGAGCTACGGTTTCTCTTCTTGCAAAACAACCAATTCTCCGGCGAAATTCCGGCGATTCTCTTTAGGCTCAATAATTTAATCCGATTGGACATCTCCAGCAACAATTTTACCGGTGAAATCTCCCCCAGTTTCATTAATTTAACAAGATTGACACATCTTTATCTACAAAACAACCGATTCACCGGACAAATTCCCGATCTGAACACTACTTTCTCACAATTCAATGTCTCTATGAACAGATTAAACGGTACAATCCCAAGCCGGTTCGCTAGTTTTCCCGCCAATTCATTCACCGGCAACGAATTATGCGGACCCCCTCTAAATTCTTGCCAAAACGAATCCGAAAGCAATAAGCTTTCTGCCGGAGCTATCGCCGGAATTGTAATCGGGTCAGCCGTCGGGTCAATTTTGATCATCACAATGATTTATTGTACATGTAGAAGGTGCAACAAATCAAGAAACTCAAGACAAGCAGTGCAAGATGCAGCCTCATCAATACCACCGTCGCCGGAGAAGGCACCGGAATACAACTTCCGGAGTCCTGACCATATTATGGCAAGTGAAAATACCGGGTCAGAAGATTCGGGTCGGGTGGATAATAATGATGAATTGACTTTCTTTGGGGAAGGTGGTTTCTTGCTGGATGATTTGTTAAGAGCTTCAGCTGAGGTGTTGGGGAAAGGGACCGTGGGTACAACTTATAAAGCATATTTGGACCATGGTTTGGTGATAGTGAAGAGGCTTAAGAATGTGTGTGTTTCTAAAAGGGAATTCACAAAGAGAATTATGTGCATTGGAGACTTGTACCATGAGAATTTGTTGCCTATGAAAGGGTACTATTATGGGAAAGAAGAAAAACTTCTTGTTTTTAATTTCATGCCATTGGGGAGCTTGTCTTCAATTTTGCATGGTAAGCATCTGCCACTATTGTGTTTTATAGTTATATATATATTTTTTATTGTCGATATCTCTTTAAAAGCAGTCTTTTTATCTTTGAACAAGTATATAAGTGTCTACATTATATCTCTTATTTGAAAAGATTATATATATTGTTGTTATCTTTTTTTCTTGAATTATATGGGTATTTTCAAGGCAATTAATTTGCTAATCATTTTAGGGAATATGGAGGAAATATCTCAATTAACATGGGACATTAGAATTAGAATTGCTTTTGAAGTTGCTAGTGGGCTTGAACACCTACATTCTCACAATCTTTATCATGGCAACATCAAATCACACAACATTCTTCTATCACATGGATTTCAAGCATTTGTATCAGAGTCCGGATTAGTCCAACTCGTGTCATCTTCGACCCCAAACTTATCTGGATACCGTGCACCCGAGTTGATTGACACACGTGTAGCATCTAAAGAGGCTGATGTGTATAGTTTTGGGATACTCGTTCTTGAATTACTAACGGGTAAGGATCCTAACGTTTTGTTGAATGAGGAAGGGATCGATCTTCCCACATGGGTTCAATCTGTGGATGAATCTAGGTGGAAAAACGATGTGTTTGATATGAATTTGGGGGAGAACACGAACATTGAGGATATAATTGTCAAATTATTGCATCTTGGTATCCGTTGTGCTTCTCAAGTTCCTCGTAGACGAAGTCATATGACGGAAGTGGTGAAACATATCAAGAAAATATGCAACTTTTGAAAGGTTTGTTTTGATTTTTGTTTTAGGTTTGAATTCTTGATGTAATTAATTTGTTGAGAGTGGAAAATGGAACACAAAATTTGGATATTTTGTTGATTGAATGTATATTTATTTTTTATTGATCCAAAGTATTCATTTCCTTGTATTTTCATTATTAGGGTGCAAAATAAATATTAGATTTTTCGTATAAGAAGATAATATTATCATTGTTATATCAAATCATGTTATTAAAGTATATTAAGAATTAATAACTAGAAAATTGTATAACACTATGGAGTACAAATTTCATAAAGTGTACCTGTTGTACCAAATTACAAATATCATTCTAAAGTTTCATAGAGAGAATTGATATTTATACCATAAAAATTACTTCTCACACTACACTGTATAGATTTTAAATACAACTATAGTAAAACACAAATGTGATATAGGAATTAATTTGTGTGGTTGAAATATCACTCCCTTTTCATAAAGTGTACACTATGGAGTAAAAGTTTTTTTTATAGTTTTTTTATAAATGTTGAGTGGTGATGAGGTTAGTAGGATTACCCTGTATATATAGGTAATTCCCCAAAACCTAAATGAGGATGGGCTTTTATGCTCACAAGCCCACGTCACAATTCGATCGTCAATGTCCCATGCTTTTATGCTCACAAGCCCACGTCACAATTCGACCGTCAATGTCCCATGCTTTTATGTTCACGAGCGGTCACAATTTGGATCCGCTACCAATGATGGCCCACGTCACAATTTGGATCCGCTACCAACGATGGCCCACGTCACATTTGGATCCCCAGCCTGTCAACTTATCAACGACCGCCTGTCAGGATTACAGCGCCTGTCATTGGAATGGGCTTCATGACTGCTTTATTGCAGTCATAATAATAAGGCGTTACACGATCATTGACGCTGTCATAATGGCGCTTCATGACTGCTTTATTGCAGTCATAATGAGCCAACGTTCCATATACCTGAGACTGGCCATATAAATACATGGCCTAACTCATTGTCGAAAACACACTGAGACAGATTCAAAAAGCCTAAAAACACAGAGTTCACACACTCTTACTTTCACCTTCGCACTCAACCTTGATCACCCTAGGTTCGCCAAGAACTTGTTGGGTCTGCACTGTGATCATCACGGGAGATCCAAGGTTGACGTCGCATAATCTTTGTGTTTGACAATCGTTGCTCGAACATTGGCGCCATCCGTGGGACACGTTTTTAAACAGCGTTTCACTTTTCCATTTTTTCTGCTCAGTAATCAACCGTTTCTATGGAGGCAACAAATCCATCGCAAATCACTTCTTTATCACCAGCGACGACCTCTACCGTGGTATCCACATCACCGGAGGCGGTGATAACCTCGCATATTCGTACTATGGAACCATACGTTGATTCTGAATGGACGATGTCGGATGTGAGGTCGACGCGAGGGTATCCCTTTTTGTAACACCCGTATTTTTAAAACTATTTTAAATCATTTAAAATATAATTTCCCAATATTTGTCACATTGTCCAAAACACAGTTTAACAAAAACTTTAAAACTTATATCAGAGTTTACAAAAATACGGTGTCACCAAGTATATCAAAACCATAGGCAACGGGATCTACCTAATAGCTCCCGAGCTAAACATCTCTAGGCCACTTCTAATGCAACCTTCTAACACTTCAAACCTGTACCTGAGTACACGGCCACAAATAAACGTAGTACGTGAGACAAAATAGTCTCGTGAGATACATGGGTTTTAGACCCAAATAATAATAATCATAATTTCATAAATATATAAACATATATATAAATATAAACAATCTCACTACCGGCTAGTCACCCTACCGTGACTATAACAATCTCGGCTCTCCTAGCAATCATATCTAACTATAGGGTTGCCCCCGCACTAGCTAGAAGCACAACATATCTAGTTATCGGGTTGCCCCCAAACTAACTAGAAGCACATTAACTTATTAACCGGGGATCCCCCGCATTAATAAGCTTCAACCAAATCTAGTATATAAACATATACATACTAGAAACATACCGGGGATCCCCCGAATTGCTCAAGATAACGGCAAGAGGGAATCACCCAATCTACCGATACCTGCCTTACTCGCCGGACCTTCCTCCAGTTAGCAAGACTACTATCGTGGATGAGTCGATGGGAATCCACCCAACTGCCCCTCACTCCACACCTCATGACCGGGGATCCCCCGCGTCATCACATCATCTCATTCTTACCATAACTCATCAGTTATTCCAATCAAAGCCTTCGGCAATCACATCAGTCATCAACAAGTTAGTTATCTAATAATAACTATATATAACTAGTTCAACATAGAGTGAACGTACCTGTATGGTCCCATAGACCCGATCATAAGCAACTCACATCTACTTCTACATCTATGAACCCTATGAGGTCCATACTTTCTTATTTCATAAGATACATTTCTTATTTTATCGATATCATAATACTTTTATCTCTTCTCTGACTATAATACATAATTATTACCAGTCACATCATATTCATTTTTTATATATATTCGTTCTTTACTTTTATTAGTAAATCTTACCATTAGATACTCATTTCTCCAGAGTCATTTCCAATTGCTTTGCTAATACATATTTATTAATAGAGACTCATTTTGCATTCTCTTACTCATTATCTTATCATTATAGTACACTAATAAAGACTCCATTATTACTTAGTTTATCATACTACTTCCAATCTCATCAATCATACTAGACATATTCTAGTATCATAATATACCTATTTTCTTATCTTTCCAGTCAATATCTTTATCAAAACATTTATTAATAAAGACTAATGAAATATCATATGTATTTTCAAAACTATTTACTATGTACTCAGTTTTAAAAGTCTCATGTACTCACCTTAGCAATAAAGTGCTCCAACCGTATTCTTTACGCCAATTTCCTTGCTTCACAGCTCAATCAACTTCCAAGACTTCATCAAAAGCCTAACACAATTATCACAAGATTATCAACATCACATACTACCACTATTGTGTCCATCTATCTCTAGATAACACTTATTAACACATTTCCCCCATTTGTGGTGATTTACCAAACCCTAGGTTTAACCAATCCTTAAGATTCTTATAAATCATAATCATACACTTGTTTCCTTTGATAATATACCATCTATTAAGTGTATACATCACTTATATCACCATAACCCATAACCCCAAGAACTAGGGTTTCAAACCCATACATCAAAACACATAGATCTTAAGCTACGAAGATCAAAGAGTGAAGATATACCTTTAATCTTCAACTAGGAGTGAAATCTACCAAAGATTTGAGAAGAAATCAACCAAAATCAGCACTTGAGCTCCAAAATCGCCAAAGGGAAAAACTAGGGTTTACTATTTCATTAAATGAGCCAAAACCCGAATTTATTGCAGACGACAGGACTTCACGACGCGAACTAGTTCGCGTCGCTAACTCTGCATGTCGTACGCATACTTAGCGATCGCTATCTCATCGCGAACTACTTCACGTCCTTAGTAAAAATCTCTGGCCCAACTTCACGATCGCGAACTACTTCGCGTCGTGAACTTCTCATGCAGCCAGGCTGCACTTTTTCAACTTTGTCTCGACCCGGTTTCGCCCATAACTTCTTCATACGGTCTCCAAACGACACGAAACCAATTCCTACGTTCTTTAAACGATTTATCCTTATTTATCATATTTTTATACAATTTATTTATTTACAAATTTCGGGTCGTTACACTCTTTAACAAGTCCGCTTTTCTCCACAAAGCTGGTTGGATCAAGTTCGTTTACCTCACCACAGCCAGTGACGCCCATCCCTTCATTTCAGCCTCTTTTGTCCCACGGGACAAGCTCTCAGGAGGATGGCACGGATCCGGTCAGACAGCCTGTTTCCAACTTTCCACAGGACGCTATGCCAGGGGTTCGGGAGGATCCAATTATGGAGTTACTCAGAAGGTTGGCTCAGAGTGCTCAGCCACCACCACCGCCTCCTCCACCACCTACTTCATCGGACCTGTTGTCTCAGTTGGTAGCGGCGTTGCGCCCAGCACCGCAGCCAACGGTTGTTCAACCAGTCGATCCGTTGTCACAATTACTGGAGCAGTTAAGACAACCACCCATTCACACCCCACCACCACATCCACCACAAGACACATCTAATGACATGTTGCGCGTGTTGCAAGCACTCGTGGCCGCAGCCGCACCACCCCGAGCAGCCACTATGCCTTTGTCGGTGGTTAGTTCGAAGTTCTGTGACTGGGTGGCCAGATTCCCACTCCCTGATAAACAAAAAGTTCCGTCCATCGTTGGTACTTACGATGGTACACGAGATCCTGATGACCACCTTGCTCTTTTTGAACAGGCCATTATGACAGAGAAATGGCTAGACCCAGTCGCTTGTCACATGTTCCCTGGCACGTTGCAGGGTTTCGCTCGTGATTGGTTTGCTGACTTACCGGAGAGGAGTATTCAAGACTCTGAAGATCTAAAGGCTAAATTTGTGACTCACTTTGTCCAGCAAAAGAAGCAGCAGAGAACTCATATAGAAGCACATTTGCTGCGACAAAGGGAAGGCGAGGGGTTACGCGACTTCATCCAGCGTTACACGCAGGAATGCCAGAAAATTGTCGCCTTACCCGAAAGTCAACAAATTTCGGGTTTTACCCTCTCCTTGCTCCCAGGACAACTGCAAGAGAAGCTGATCAAGCGAACTCCAGTCACTTTCAAGGAAGCCACTGACCGGGCATATGATTTCCTTAGATCCAAGGAAACTGTTACTCTCGCACGGGGAGTTCTCAACAGGAGAGACAAATGGGGGAGCTCGTCAAGCGCTAGACCTGACAATCGCCTAGACACCAGGCAGGATAGCAGATGAGACAGAGACAGGCGCAGAGATTTCAGGCGAGATGACAGAAGTAGCAGGAGGCCTACTCCCTATGATCGTGGTACAGGTCCCAATCTAAGTAAAAGTCCAAGCGAGATATTGAAGACAGAGCAGGTGGGGTCATCTTTCAAAGCACCTCCTCAGATGTTACACAAGTCTGGGAAGAAAAATATGAACAAACGCTGTGATTTCCATGAAGATTATGGTCATGATACTAATTCATGTAGAGAGCTAAAGGCTGAAATCAAGCGTGCCTTAGAGGAGGGGAAATTAGAACATCTCGTACCAGGGGCAAGACAACAGGCAACAAAAAATCCAGCCAAAAAGGCTTAAAGTTGGCAGAAGAAGGGAGACAATGGCGATCACCCTGGACCGCCTGATGGCCAGGTGCTCATGGTTCAAGGCGAGTCATCGTCTAAGAAAAAAGCATCGGTCCTCCAAAGCTGGATGATGGTTCCTATTTCCTTTCCCCAAGTAGCAGCTACTTCCAACAATCCTGTTGTCATTAAAATTCGATTGTCCAATTATGAGATTAACAAATCCTATGTTGATACAGGTTGTTCTACTGACATAGTGTTTGAGCATTGTTTCAGGAAACTACCCCAAGCAGTCAACGACACAAAAAGACCAGCGCAGGCACCGTTGGTCGGTTTTTCTGGAGAAACCCACTGGCCTGTGGGAGAAATAACTTTACCGATGATGATGGGGGAATATCCACGGTATAGGGTTGAAATGGTAGACTTTGCCATTGTCAACGCCCCTTCAGAATACAACGTTCTTCTTGGCAGACCATCGCTAGAGAAGTTCAAGACCATACCTTCCACTATTCAAGGCATGGTGAAGTTTCCTACTCCATCTGGAGTTGCTACTGTCAGGGGGCAGATGTCATGGCCACAGGAATGCAAGCAAGTTGAAAAGCCAAAGCCAAGCACCGATCTGGCTACACCAGCGGAGGTAACGGAAGGTCCAGAAACCAAGGTAGTACTCAATGCCAATTTTCCTGATCAACCTGTCATTATTGGCTCACAATTACCTTCGCAGATAAAAAACAAACTCATTAGTTTGTTAAAATCCAACCTAGATGTTTTCGCATGGCAGACATCTGATATGACAGGTGTCCCTAGGAGTTTTGTCGAGCATGCTCTAAATACCAATCCAAACATTGTCCCAATCAAGCAGAAAAAGCGCGGGCTTGCCATGGATCGCAGCAAAGCAGCCTGTGAACAAGTCAACCAAATGTTAGCAAGTGGAATCGTCAGGGAGGTAAAATACCAGACCTGGATTGCAAACCCGGTCATGGTCAAGAAAAGTGATGGTTCATGGCGGTTATGTGTCGACTTCAAAGATATTATCCACTGCCAGAGATTGACTGGAAGGTAGAATCCTTGGATGGCTTCCGGCAAAAATGTTTCTTAGATGCTTACAAAGGTTATCACCAGATCCACATGAAGCGCAGTGACGAGGATAAGACAACTTTCCATACAGACCAGGGCATCTACTGTTTCCAAAAAGTGCCATTTGGTCTAAAAAATGCAGGTGCAACCTACCAGTGCTTGATTGACCAGGTATCTACTTTTTCAAAAAAAAAAAGAAAAACAAATGCCATTTGGTTTGGTCTAAAAAATGCAGGTGCCACTTACCAGTGCTTGATTGACCAGGCGTTCAAGGATCAGATTGGACGAAATGTGGAAGCTTATGTGGATGACATTGTCATCAAAAGCAAAGCGGAGGATATCATGTTGGCAGATATCAAAGAAGCTTTTGAGGCACTGCGGAGGATCAACATGAAGCTTAACCCCTCCAAATGCAGCTTTGGCATGGAAGAGGGCAAGTTCCTAGGGCACATCATCACGCCGAGAGGCATTAAAGCCAATCCCAAGAAAATATAGGCTGTTTTAGACATGGTCTCCCCATCCACCAAAAAGCAGGTGCAAAGTTTGAATGGTAAGCTGGCAGCACTCAGCCGCATCCTCTCAAAAGCAGCTGATAGATCTCTACCATTTTTCCACACTTTGAAAGGCTGCTTAAAGAAGCAAGATTTTTCATGGACACCTGAAGCCGAATCAGCCTTTCAAGAGCTAAAGCAGTTTATGGCCACCCTTCCTACGCTCACAGCTCCTGTACCAGGAGAAACATTGGTGGTATACCTAGCTGCTTCTATGGAATGTGTTAGCGCAGTTATGATGGCACAGCGTGGGTCTACCCAAATGCCAGTTTACTTTGTTAGCCGGGTGTTGAAAGGTCCAGAAATAAATTACCCGTGCTTGGAAAAATTAGCCCTTGCTTTGGTACATGCAACTAGGCGCTTGAGGCGTTACTTCCAGGCCCACCCTATTCATGTCTTAATAGACAAACCAATTAAGCACGTACTAGGAAAGCCTGAGGTGTCAGGACGGCTGGCTAAGTGGGCAGTGGAGTTGGGGGAGCATGAAATTTCCTTTCATCCAAGAACTTCTATGAAAGGTCAGATCTTGGCTGATTTCCTTGCCGAGATAGACGAAGAAGATAAGGAAAGGCACGTGCAGGGGTTGGAAAATATCCCCTGGACACTTTTCACTGACGGTGCCTCTAACTTGGAGGGTTCCGGGGCGGGTTTAATTCTTACAGACCCCAATAAAAATGAGTATACGTATGCCCTTAAGTTCGAGTTTCCCACAACTAACAATGAAGCGGAGTATGAAGCTTTGTTAGCAGGCTTGAAAATTGCCAGGAAAATGGGGGTGACAAGCATATCTGTATTTGTAGATTCACAGCTTGTCGCCAACCAAGTTAGTGGAGCATTCGTCGCGAACCAAACCTCCATGCAGCTGTACTTAGAAGAAACTAAAAAGGTGATCTCAGAATTCACGAAATTTACCATCGAGCAAGTGCCCAGAAATCGCAACAAGTTAGCTGACGCCCTAAGCAAGTTGGCTTCGTCCGCCTTTGCCCATCTTAAAAAAGAATTACTCGTGGAGATCTTGACAGAAAAGTCCATTGCGCGACCAAAGGAGGTTGCCACTGTTGCAGAGGAAGAATGTTGGATGACTCCAATCTTAAATTTCCTCAAACATGATGTACTACCGGCTGATCCACATCTAGCAAGGAAAATTCGTATGAAGTCACCAATGTACACGTTGGTGGACAACTGCTTGTTTCGCAAATCTTATCTGGAGCCACACCTGCGTTGTGTTGGCCCAACACAGGCTAAAAGTATCATTGAAGCTGTACATAGCGGCACATGTTCCGTCCACGCGGGACCACGCTCGGTCACTGGTAAAATCATGAGATTGGGGTACTTTTGGCCAACGATGCATCAAGATGCAAGGGAGGAAATCGAAAAGTGCACAGCCTGTCAACAAAATGCTTCTGTCGACAAATTGCCAAAGCAGGATCTTATACCTGTCACTACTGCATGGCCATTTTACAAATGGGGGATCGACATTGTTGGGCCATTTCCGCCTGACGTTGGCAATGTCAAGTTTCTCATTGTTGCTGTTGACTACTTTACCAAGTGGATAGAGGCAAAGCCCTTGGCAACTATCACCGGGAAGCGAGTTATAAATTTTGTCTGGGAACACATCGTTTGCAAGTTTGGGGTACCACATGTCATTGTAAGCGATAATGGCAAACAGTTTGTAGAAGGTCCATTCAAGGCTTGGTGCTCTGACATGAACATACAACAGAGGTTCACGTCAGTGGCACATCCTCAAGCCAATGGCCAGGTCGAGGTCATGAACAAAGCCATCGTGAAAGCAATCAAAGCCAAATTAGGCCAGCGCAAAACTGCATGGGTGGATCTATTACCAGGTATCCTTTGTGCTCATCGAACCACCCCAAGTACAACTACATCTTAAACACCTTTCAGCTTGGTTTATGGTACGGAGGCCGTCATTCCTCCAGAAATTACCCATCCAACTCAACGGGTTATGGACTTCAACCCTGAAGAGAATGAGGACGCACTACGAGAAAACTTAAACATCGTAGAAGAACGTAGGGAGATCGCTCTCATCAAACAGGCCACCAGTCACATGCAGATGGCAAAATATTACAATCAGCGAGTCCGTCCTCTCTCTTTTCAGCCAGGCGATCTGGTATGGAGGAAGAATGAGGTCAGCAGGGTAGAAAGTCAAGGCAAGCTCGGCCCTACATGGGAAGGCCCTTATCAAGTACTTCATGCTAATGGCAATGGGTCTTACACCTTGTCAGACATGGACGGACAGACTATCCCCAGGACATGGAATGTCATGAACCTGAAGAAGTGTTACGTTTAATAATTTGGTTTGATCATGTATCCCAATTTTATTCAATAAACTCAATAAGATAACACTTTTTATTATGTACGATGTTACAACATATGCATGCACAAGTGACATAGTCAAGAACATAGTTCAATATCAATTATAATAGGTCCATCAAACATACGTTGTTTGGTCCCTACACATGCATCCAATTTCATCTTTTAATCAACTTGATAAAAGATAAGCACTTCCTATTTGGAAGCGACATCCTCGCAAGTAAAAAATTCTCTAACCGGTACACCAACAAACACATACATAATTTCTATAGCAAAGTACACGCATAGAAAGAAACCAAGTAATTTCAAACATAGAAATTCCACAAAATTATTCAAAGGCTACAAAGCAATAATCCAACCACAAAATAAAACCAAGTCACAAAGTCATAACATGCATAAACAAGCTAAGGCTGTGGCTGTGCCGACAATAAGGCAATAATAGCTGGAAGTGACAACTCCAAATCTTGCACCAAGGTAGTCATAATGGGAAAAGCTCTGCTTGCAAATTTCTCGCTCGCACGCGTCATATTGCCATGCGTCGCAGGGTCCAAAAATGGCAAGCTCTCGGGAGAAATATTGGGGAGTGCATCTTTCACTTTTTTGTTGGCAAGATGTCTCCCAAACATATGAGAGGCACGGTTAAAATCGTTAAGAACATTCGCAACATCAGGATGTTTGAGCATCAAATCAAATAGCTGAGGCAATGCAGCAACTAAATCTTTCCTCATCTGCATGGCAGCATCGCGTTCTTCACGCATATTGACCATCGCTTGCCTCATAGTCACCAGCTCAACATCTTTTTCAATCACCTGTTGCTCTTTTTGCGCTAACTGCTCATCACGGGCACTCAGGGTTGCTGACATCTCTTGTTTTTCTGTTTTAGCCTTAGTCAAAATGACCCCCTGCTGGGATATTTTCTCTTTAAGCGTGCGCACTTCCTCTTGACAGCGACTAGATGTAGTTTGCTCAAGTGCTAGATCTTTCTTCAGAGAGGTAATATCATCTTTGCTATTATCAACTTGCACCTGCAACTCGGCGCACGACTTCTTTAATTCCCCATGTTCATTGCTTACCAGCTGTCGGACGTAATCCCTAAAACAATTGAACATATTTATATCTGCTTCACCAATCACACCTGTATTCTCGTTCATAGATCCTGACGGTACACCCTCGCTGGTTGAAATTGGCAGGGTAGAACATTGCAAAACTGGAGACTGTGTCATGACAAAACTGCGGCTCGATGCTAACCCGGTAGATCCAAAGGGAGCGCTGATCGTCCCAAACATACTACAGGCTGCACCAATTGTGGTGCTTGCTCCAAATGATCCAGTATTACCCCCGCGATTTACCAAAGTAGCATTTGAGGGAAGATTAGAGGGGAAAGTCACTTTTGGAACTTTTGGCAAACGGATATCATAATCGCTTACATCTAGACTCACCGCCCTTTTACCACGTCCTAACATGTCTCGGTCATCCAATCTGGGATCTGGAAGTGACGTTGCCCCCAAGTAATTGAAGTCCTCTGCATATTCACAATAAGATCGTTAAACGATAGGTAATAAGTTAGCAACGACTATAATTATGGTGTTACCTGTTTCATCTTCGCTGTCACTCTCAACGACAGTCCGGGACAGTGACTTGTCATTATCAGCGGCACCTATGAAACATAAAAAGCATACGCTTACCTTCTACCATAGTCAACACATACGTATAAAGGTTGTGCACTTACCTGGGGTCGAGTTTGACGTCACCTCGTTGGTTGCGGTCGTGTTTATCCCAGAATTCACATGCGAAGTGGCACCAGTTTCTTGTTCACCAAGGGTAACATCAGCAGGGTGACTTTCGATCTCATACTCCATAAAAGCAGGATCTCCCTCCATGAAATCCATCAAGCTCATGGCTGCAAGAAACATACAATGAGTCGGTACCTGTACAAAGATAATATAAAAACATAACAATATAGCAACAAGAACCCACGTTTCCCAGTATCCGAGCCCACAATCACAGGCTTCATCCCTTCAGCCCAATAATCCGATATACCAGCTAACACCAAAACACCTTCCTCATAAACTCGAAAAACAATGGACTTTCGTAAAATCTGCTTGCACAGCCTTCCGCTTTGAGGCGTCAGGGCTGGAACATCGTTTAACGATTTGTCAAACCCAGTTCTCCATCTAAACAAGTTACTGGCCCAAATATTTCTGAAAGCGGCATCGATAAACACATATTTAAATCTCCAATTTCTATGACTAGTAAAACATTCCCGAATAATTTTTTTCTTTCTATCCTTCAACTCTACAGAAAACCAATCGTGGGATTTCATCAGCTTATAACACGTCCTAAACAAGAGTACTGAAGGTTTTATCCTCATTTCCACCAATAACATCTCAAAAGTCGTGATTTTTGATACGGCTACTGGGTGTAACTGTGCAAATCCCAACTTGAATTAGTTCAACACACTCAAATAAAAAGCGGTGGCTGGCAATCTAAAATTGGAGTGGGAAAGGTAATGGATATAGAGGGCTACTTTCCTTGCGGAGGGGAATGGGCTCGTTGGCTTGACGTAGGTACAATAGCGTTATAGTTCCTAAGGCATGGATACTCATCCATAAGTTTCGTTAGCATTTTGTCATTGACTGTGCTAGGGCTCCCAGCAACTGATGGAGTTTCCACCACAATCGCCTCTGACACTGGCTCTCCCATGTTCAAACAATGACAACTACAATATGCCTAATAAATAACAGCTGTGTAAACAAAACAACGCAATGGAGAGGCAAATACGTACCTGTAAGGTAGCGAGCAACCCAATTAAACCTGCAAGGCATACAACTACCGTTAGTAAGGAGTTAAGTGTTTAAAGCGTGGAAACCCAAACTGCCGGCCCATAACCCTAGCCGGTCGAGCAACCCTAAACCGCTTGCCCATAACCCTAGTCGGTCGAGCAACCCTAAACCGCCGGCCCACAACTCTTGCCGGTCGAGCAACCCTAAACCGCCGGCCCATAACCCTAGCCGGTCGAACAAACCCAAACCGCCGTAAACCCTAAACCCCGGTCGAACAAACCCAATTCCAGCCAGCACGTCAAACCCTAAACCGCGGTTTACTCAAACCCTAAGACCGCCGGAATGTGAGAACCGCCGGTCCACCTAAAACCGTCGGAGGAACATTAGCAATTTGCCCGAAGACCCACGACCGTGAAAACCGCCGGTCCAACTAAAACTGCCGGTCAAGACGTAAACCGCTGGTTGTACCGAAAGGACGGGACTATCGACTTGCCGCCGGTCTATGCCCTAAGACCGCCGGTCTTGCTTGGTCCGCCTGTCTACATGCGACCACCGGTCTTGCTCGGTCACGAACGATCGACTCGCCTGTCTACCTGCGACCGTCGGTCTTTGCTCGGTCACGAACGATCGACAGTCTGCGACCGCCGGTCTTTGCTCGGTCACGAACGATCGACTAGCATCGCTTGCGACCGCCGGTCTTGCTCGATCCCGAATTATCGACTTACGCGATCCGTCTCAACACCTCTGCCGGTTGTGAACACCCTCGGTCTAGGGTTGGCCGCCGGTTAAGGGCAACCGGTACGCTCGAAAAAGCAAAAAAAAAAACGAAAAAAAAAGAGAGAAAAAGCCGGAAGAAAACTTACGTGATAGTTACGACTCGCAAACAGTTGTTTTGGCAAATCCTAACTCGGGGGGCATGATGAGGTTAGTAGGATTACCCTGTATATATAGGTAATTCCCCAAAACCTAAATGAGGATGGGCTTTTATGCTCACAAGCCCACGTCACAATTCGATCGTCAATGTCCCATGCTTTTATGCTCACAAGCCCACGTCACAATTCGATCGTCAATGTCCCATGCTTTTATGTTCACGAGTGGTCACAATTTGGATCCGCTACCAATGATGGCCCACGTCACAATTTGGATCCGCTACCAATGATGGCCCACGTCACATTTGGTTCCCCAGCCTATCAAGTTATCAACGACCGCCTGTCAGGATTACAGCGCCTGTCATTGGAATGAGCTTCATGACTGCTTTATTGCAGTCATAATAATAAGGCGTTACACGATCATTGACGCTGTCATAATGGCGCTTCATGACTGCTTTATTTCAGTCATAATGAGCCAACGTTCCATATACCTGAGACTGGCCATATAAATACATGGCCTAACTCATTGTCGAAAACACACTGAGACAGATTCAAAAAGCCTGAAAACACAGAGTTCACACACTCTTACTTTCACCTTCGCACTCAACCTTGATCACCCTAGGTTCGCCAAGAACTTGTTGGGTCTGCACTGTGATCATCACAGGAGATCTAAGGTTGACGTCGCATAATCTTTGTGTTTGACAATCGTTGCTCGAACAAGTGGAAAGTCTACATGTGTAAGGACCGGATCAAAATACCCGCCAATCAAAACTCACAACATTCTAATAACCAAATGTGGTATAGGAATTAATTTGTGTGGTTGAAGTATCACTCCCTTTTCATAAAGTGTACACTATGGAGTAAAAGTTTTTTTTTTATAGCTTTTTATAAATGTTGAGTGGAAAGTGTTGGATCCCAACAACACAAACATGTTGCGTTATGACCGAGTAATGAAGATAAGATAAATAACACATAAGATTTCATTGATTAAGAGTTTATTAAAACAACTTAATACAATACAAAGTTTGCGGAAATAGATAGTACACACTAACTAAAACTTTCTACTTGAAATGACACTTTTGTTTGCCCAAACTAGAAGACTATGCAAGGAGAGTTTTATATCAGCTGATACGGACAGCTGATATTCAATGCCTGAGTAATAACTATGGAGAAGTTAATACCAAACAATAACAACTCTCAGAGAATGTTCTTGTGCTATGAATTCTAAAAGGTGTATGTAAATGCAAGCATTTACGTCTCTATATATAGCCCAAGATCCGTGTTCCTTTGTCCACAAGATACTCGACGTGTAAACATATCATTCGTCGATGTGGACTTGTCCACGGAAACATTTAATGCTCTTGCATATGTTGTAGTCCCAAGTGTACTTTGTGTCAACTCCTTTTGCTACCTTTTCTGACGCACAGTGAAAAAGTGTACTATGATAGTACAAAAGTAGTCGACTTTCCGTTTACATGCTTGGAGGGACAAACGATGATGTACTGACACAATATCTTCTATTCCAAAATAGAAGATCCTCATCGTTTTCTTCTTCTTTGAGCGGGAAAGGGAAATGTTCAAAGTGTCAAGAACATTTCCACTAAGTCTTCATCTGCAGCAGGTATCATCAGCTGATTCCACAATCAGTTGGATGATCTTCTTCTTGTCTTTGTCCTTTGGCCATAGACTTCGAATGAACACTCTTCTATAGCTGTTGATTTGACTTGTTTTCCTAGAGCTAAGTACGTACTCAGCTGAAGGTTTATTGCATATACTTGCTTCAGCTGAGATACATACTTCAGCTGATATTTATTCTTCTTAGCTATTGATCATCAAATCTTATTCACTTAGTCTAGGGAGTAACAGAAAGTCTACATGTGTAAGGACCGAGTCAAAATACCCGCCAATTAAAACTCACAACATTCTAATAACCATCTAATTACAATAAATCATTTGAATCCGATAATGATTATACAAAAGATAGCAACCGAACCAAGATCTCGCTACATACCAACAATTAGTATGGATACAAACCAACTAACTACAATCAAAATACATTACTACTCAAATTCCGCATACCTAAATGTATACCAGAATTAGAACTTCTAAGCCCCTGATCAACTTCAAGATCCTATCTGCTTTCTCTTATCTTTTCCTGTAAAATGTTTGTTCACTAAACGGGTAAGCTACAACGAGCTTAGTGAGTTCATAAAGTACAAAATAATACTAGCATTATATACAAAATAAAAGAATAAAGCATATAAATGATATAAAATAATTCAGGAATTCACATTATAGCATGAACAAGTCAATATATAACTAACCGAGAAACTTTGCAACTTAACATGAGATTTACCGAGAATCTAACATGCCGAGTATCAACACCTATCCGGGATCAACGAGACTTACTGGATGACTGACACTGAGAATACAACTTCATCGCAAGAAAATAAACACAATCGAGAACCAATCACCAAATAAATAATCAACTGGAATCATCACGTAACCACCGTAACCGATAGACAATACAACATCATTAATCGACGAGATCTCAATACACTCCAAACGAATTAAAGTGTGTCATTCCCCCTTAGGCCATTAGGAAATGAGGCCGATGAAGGTGATCATGGCACCCCTAAATGAGTCCATGATCCAGCTTCACCACCACGGTGCATACCACTCCTTCGCCAGGTACTCCCGCGACCACCGCTCAACATATTACACAAAGTAATACTCAAGCCGTCGTGGGTCCTCACGAAACAAAATCATCTCTCAAGGAATTCGTACGGGTAACTTATATTCGATATCAAACGAAACATGACAAAGATAACTACATGATATTGGCGGTTTTATACATGTTTAGATCCACCAATATCGTATAATTTAGGCTTGTTTTGTAGATAAAATACTTTAGTTCACGCCTAATCTTTATGTTTTTGTAATCAACATGTCATAATTACAAAGTACATAAAAAACGAGCTAAATACGCGAAAAAAATAACAACTTCTGAAGACTTATCGGGAGCAAGCAATTTGGCCAGATAATTAATTGAGATTAGCTACCACAAGCCACGATATAAAAAGAGCTTGCGCCATTTTGGGAATTAAGGAAGGCAAACCTCATACAAAGAATTAACGAGGCCACAATTAAATCCAACTACATATCACAAATAAATTGGGTCAAGAATAAATAAAGCCTAAAATTTCATTTGGTCAAGGCCACCTCTAGCAAATCCCAATACGGCCCACGTGCATGAGATTAATAGGCCGGATCACAATTGTTTTTGAAAGAAGGAGGTGGGGCAGCAACACAACCGCAAGGCTGAAGCCTGAAACTTCTTGAAGAACCCTACGGACGAAACAGAGAAAAAGAACCCCACGACGAACGAAACAACAATTCGAAGGAGAAGATCTTAGGCATCCTATATCAATAATTGTTTGGTTTAATTCTTGTTTTTATACAATGTTTTTAAGCTTTTATCTTTATTTGATGTTTGATTCGTCTAGCATATCTATGTGCTAGACCCTTTTATTCACTATGATTGTATGAACTTGAAATTTAGGTTTGGTTTATTTTAGGATTGCTTTGAATATTTGAACATTTATTATTTATAACGAAGAACCTTTTAGTTAAACTTACAATCTTCGCATATTTGATCTGTTTGTTATTGAATTGTTAGGTATTGACAACACCATAACTCTTCAGTAATTCCCTCTACTTTTCACCTCGGCGACGTAGTAGGCGACTCACTAGAAATAGGGGTCCGAGACCAGATACCGATAACCTAGGCGAGACTGAAAGATTAACCCTTAGAGAAGAAAATCCTAGGATTAGAAGGTGGCGGAAATCCGAGCCTTAGTTGTAGTAAACCGAAGTGTGACCATAATATATTTCTTAAGAGAAGAAATTCCTAGGAACCATATTACGGACATTGTAGGAAGTTGAGAGAAATCTAGCTTCCTAACTTCTAGAATATTATATCATTCGAGACTTAACCAACCAAACTTAAATCTAGAGGGATTCGATCATAGTGAATGTCTTTTCCTATCAGTTAGAGTTTTACCTAATTTCGTATGTTTAATTTAAGTTAATTTCTTTTAGTTTAATTTAATTTCTTTTATTTGTAGTTTAATAAATAAAACAAAAACCCTTTTCAATATTTATTTGTTTTAAATTAATTCACTTAGTTTTACTCTACGAGTCAGTTTAACTGTTCCCTGTGGAGACGAATACCCGAAAATACTTACCTTGACTATATTGCCCTCGATTAGGTCATACTTGCCTACGAGTGTGGTAATCTAGAATAGGCGTATTTAGGACATTTAATTTATAACTAGATTTAGCACATCACTACACGAGACCGGAACAAGAGGATTATTTCAACCGAATCAATAGTACATGAATCGGAATTAGAAATGGATAATGCTGTTTGGACTCCTACCGAAGCTGGGACTCAAGCCCAACACAAGGAATCCATACGACTTGAATCGTATCAAGCGAGACGTTACTAGGATATTCCAACAATCAAGACATCTATCAAAAAATTATAAACAGGGAATACCACAAATAATCACTATATTCTTTCAATTTAATGCACCTAACATGAGTTTATCATTAAACAAATCTTCATTTAATCATAATATATTCAAATCACTAGAAATATCAATTCAATGTTCTAAGTATCGCATATATGGTAACAATAAACCAAATAACAAATAAACACATAGCATTCAGATATATATAACTACTAGTATACAGTTGTACATAGATGAACTCACAATGTTGTTTAATCGGGCGCGAACTCAAACCAAAAGCCTCAATAAGATATAGTGTTTTCAAAGTGTAGACTCTTGTCACAAGCTCCCAATATGTTCTATATAACCAATGGAATATACATACCAAATTTTATAAGAAAATTTTAATGTTTACCATGTCTATACTCTTTTCGGTTGACAATTTTACATGTTAATCCATTATACAACCCTTTGTTTATGCCCAGTTCTGACCTACTTAAACTCTGAATTTCATAATGAAATTTTGAGGGTCCGTGGTACTATTGAATAGGTTTTCAATGCCCCTTACCTCATATTTGTCTGATTTTTCTATGATTTTATATGAATTTTACAAAACTGCAACATCTTGCTGTCAGAATTCAGCTCGACAGAACTGTACAAAATGCCATTTTCACCTATCTTAGACCCAAAATTTATTCTTAAGACCAAAACAAGAAACAAAGAAGACATCAATACGGTTCATATGCCGCTGGGTTCACCAATGAAATGTGTTGGTCAACGATTCACGAACCACCTTGTAATTGAGGAAAATATGGGCTTCGTCTTCGAGGTCCTCATCGCAACTGGAACAACTAACGGACCCAAGATCAATACCTTTTTTTATCCAGATTAATCCTTGTAGGTACCCTCTTCTTAGCAATTCGCCATGCTAAAATATTAACTTTGCCGGGAACTAGGTTATTCCAATCAAACTCGTTCTCCAATCAGTTATTATTATTTCCATGCATCGATTTTTTTCCTCAAACCATTAACCAAAAACTCAGAAGTAGGGCAAATCATTCAAATTCAATTATCGTGTCAGCTGATAGGGACGACATCGAGCAAAACATGTTTTTTAAAATATCGAAATTTTATAGTTCAGAAATCGACCTGCATCCATTAAGGAAATTCGACGGACAAGCCAGGAAATGGGCAAGAAATTAGGATAACAAGTTAAGTGGGCTTGGGAATTTGCCAGCAAATGGGCTGAAGAAAGAGAGCTTATCGGAAAAAGTACACGAGGGATTAGGATAAAGAACATATAGACATCCAAAATCTATCTTTAATGGTCTCTTTTTTCACCTATTCTTTTTTGAAAATATTAGGAAGAATAATATCATACTACAAAATCATCTTTAAAAAGGCTACTATAGCCAAAGCATGAATCAATCTAGTTTTTCCTGATCCTCGTAAATCAAGAATATGGATCAAGAAAGAAGCATCCTTATTTGAAGAAGCTATAAAAGGGTTGCATTTTCGTAAAATATACATATAAACACACATATACATACATATATGTACATATACATAAATATTTAGACCATAGATATATATATTTTCACATGTATACCCTTGATATGTATATATATATACACATATATATATACGGTATGTATATGCATTTTCGTAAACGAAAATGCAAGTTCCGATATGAAAATGCAAATGCAAGTTATGTAAAATGCATGTGTATATATACATATATATAGGGCATGAATATGCATATATATAATATATATGGTCTAATTATATATGTATATATACATACATGTATGTATATGTATACATATATGTATATTTTACGAAAATGCATTACTTCTTCAACTTCTTCAAATAAGGACCATTTTCTATGGATCCATACCCCGTAAATCAAAACCCCGTCATATATTTCCGCTTTGTTTTTTATTTGTTCTTTAAATAATTTATATTGAACATAGTTAATTAATTATCCACAAATATAGTTAATCTTTTACTTCAAATTACTTAAGATGTGTAATCCAATATAACAAGTAGATAACTATATAATATTTAAATTTTTTATAACTGAAATTTAGATGATATGATCTACAATAGTTGCGAACATAATCTCTTAAATGGTTTTTTTTTTCTTTTTAAATTGATGTTTTCGTTTATGTAATTTTCTATTTTCACATACTATTTAAAGAAATAAATTTACACATAAACTTTTCTATTTCTTTTATTTGGAAAATACAACCCAGACACAAGCGAACAAACTGAAACGCGGCATCGAGAACAACTCCACCAGCTACCCATTAAACTGTAACTTCATCTGCTTTTTTAGATCCCCTTTTTACATTAATCAAATTCAACGATTTCTCATTGAAATAATAAGGGGTGTTTGGGAAGCTTATTAAGGAGGTTTATTAGCTTATTAACTTAATAAGCCCAAAAAAGCTTGAAATTTTTTAAGCTAATAATAAGCCCTCTTACTAAGCTTTCCCAAACATGCCCTAAGATATCCATTCAATTTGTTACGTTTTGATTCTAATCAGGCCTTTGTGCCCATCAATTTCTTCTAATTACCTGTTTTTCCATCCCGATTTTCGATCAAATGGATGATATGAAAGACAAGATGAAAGGATTCATGAAAAAATTCAACACATCTTCATCTTCCTCTTCCGGTAAATTTAAGGGTCAAGGTAGGGTTTTGGGTTCATCATCACCATCAATTCCTCCAAATCAGGTAAATTCAAACCCTAATCGACCCACAACCCATATTCACGACCCGAAACCTATTCCTTCCCCCAAACCATCTCCATCAACCTCCAATGTTTCACCTCAAAAACCTAAAAGTTCCGAACAACCTACAAAGTCAACAAACGGTTTTGACCCGTTTGATTCGTTGATCACAACGGGTAAAAGAAACAAAAACGGGTATGATTTGAAAGTGTTTGAGTGTCCGGTTTGTACCCGAGCATTTGGATCCGAAGAAGAGGTATCCGATCATGTTGAGAGCTGTTTATCCAATAACGAATCAAAAACACAATCAAAACCCGATGAAAAAAACGAGACACAAAGTGAATTAGAAGCTTGCGTTGGTACAGGGAATCCATCAAACGGATCAATTGTGATTGTGCTTAAATTGTTTAGCAACATAATTAAGGATCCTGAAAATGTTAAATTTCGGAAAATTCGATTGGGGAATCCGAAGATTAAAGAGGCAATTGCTGATGTGGCTGGAGGTTTGGATTTATTGGAATTTGTAGGGTTTGAGTTGAAAGAAGAAAATGGGGAAATGTGGGCAGTAATGGAGGCTGCAAATGATCAGAAACTTATGATGGTCAAACAAACAGTTGACTTATTGCAACCAAAAAACATGCCGCATATAACCGCCAAGGCTAATGTGGTGGAGCCGGTTGAGGTGAAGAAAGTTGAGAGACAGGTATAAATTATAATGTAACTTATTTTCATTAATCGTGTTAATTTATAATATAATTATGTTTTGGACACCAGATTAGGGTTTTCTTTTCGGTATCTGAAAGTGTAGCTGCAAAGATAGAGCTGCCAGATTCTTTCTATAATCTCTCGATTAATGAAGTCAAACGAGAACGAGGAGAAAAAAGCTCGAGGAATCTCAACTTTTAGTACCAAAATCATACAAAGAAAAACAAATTAAAGCTTCAAGAAAAAGACATGAAAAAACTGTGGTTAGAATACAGTTTCCTGATGGAGTGGTGCTCCAAGCCTTCTTTAATCCTAGAGAACCAACTACCGCTCTTTACGAGGTATAAAAATCTCAACTTTATTTACTTTTATGATTAACTCCAATGGAAAAATGAAGTTTAGTATAATTGAACGATTTTTTCCTAAATTTAAAATCGTGCATTTTGGGTTTAGTTTTGTCATCGGATGTAAAAAGCTAGTTTTTAGAATGAACTCAAATTTATTTACTTTTGTGATTGATTCCAATGTGGATCTCGTTTATTTATGTAAACGAATCGAGATAACACAGAGAGTCCTTGTTCGTGTTTGTTTGTTAAGAAACATAAGTGTTTTAAAAGGAACGGTTTTTGTGTTTGTGTTCGTTTGTTAACAATTCAATAAAAAGGTAAACGAACGAACATACATGAACTGATACACAATAATTTGTATAATTGATTTTGTATATTATTGTTTGTGCTTATTTGTATAAATGTAATAACACTATTTATATAAAATACTCAACATATGTAGTTATGGAACAAGAACAAACATTAATATACAAAATCAAAAGGTTTGGTGTTATTCATTGCACTGAAAAGGAAATTACAGGGAAAATAACAAGCTAGAGAGAGTATCTACTTATTACACTAACAGAAAACTTTTGCATACCTCTCTCTAGGAAATGACTAACATATAAAGCAAGTAAATCGTATCAGAATGAATGGTTCTTTTTTAAATTTAAATCCATGCATATTGGTTCTGAATTTAGTTTATGCATTTTGGATCGCTTTTGAATTTACCAAGGTTACTTTTTTTTAAAAAAAATAATTTAGTTACTTTTACATTAGTTCCGATCACAAATGGAAAATGGTATAACGAAAAAAAAAATTCCTGTATTCAAGTTTGCGCATTTGGTTTTGAGTTTTGGAGTTAATTTACTTTTAAAATCTTGACTTCATCAATATTTATGTTTCTTTTCAATTCGGGTCGTGTTTATGCTAGTAGAACTGAAAGATCAAACTCATAATATGAAAATTAGTAAAAATTGAATGATATTTGACAAAATTTGTGTTTCTGAATATAGTTTGTGAGCTCATCATTGAAAGATCCGAGCTTGGAATTCGAGTTATTACATCCCGTTTTAATAAAACGTCGTGTAATTCCAAATTTTGGAGAAAAACTCGTCACACTTGAAGATGAAGATTTAGTTCCATCAGGTCTCATCAAGTTTAGACCTAAAGAAACCGATTCGGTTGTTTTTACGGGTCTTTGTAACAAGCTTTTAGAAATCATGGAACCCCCCCTTGTTCCTGAATCAGCAGTTGCACCACAATAACAGTTTGATTTATGTTGCAAATCGTTTTGTTTGCATCTAATTATTTGTTAAGTTATTGAAATATAGATATTATTTGTTAGAAAGTAAAAAAAAAAACAAATGTTTTTTTTTGTTTTTTGAGTTGTTAATACAATCATTGGGGATTTGTGTTTTGATTTCTAAAATAAATTGTTTATAGTTTGGTGTTTAGGATTAGTTTTAGTTAACGATTTGCTTTGTTTTTATTAATAAATTATTGTTGAATTAAAGCTATTATAAATTGATTAGATGTGTTTTAGTTCGGTTTGACTAGATTGGATACTTTAATGTCTCAGGATTAGGGAAATTGTTAGAAATAGATTTTTTAGCTACAATAATCTGTATATCATATTTCTCGTTAATTGTAAGTTGAGGAAAATAATTAGCATTAGTGCATTACAAAGCATCAATGTGCATAGGGGTGTTAAAAGGGGCAAACGGGCCAGCCCGAACCCAATTGTGCTAGTATGGTTGGTTTATTCGGGTCTATTGTCTTTATTGATTATACATAGTAATTTGCAAATCTGAATCTGACCAACCTAATTCTTTGTAGGGTCGGGTTGTGGTTTAGTATAATAATAACCTTAAGGAAGAATAATACTGTTGACTGAAGCATTCAATCTTAACAATTTTGATGTCAGAAATCTTATTGTTTCTAATTGGAAGTCGGTGATGATCAAGATTATGATGACTTGTAACTCCATATTTCTTCATCACAAGAATTTTTGCACTTACTTTGACATATAGTTGGATAAAAGTATACATACTTTTTATATAGACACCTTTACTAGCAGGGTATGACAAAATACAGTGGCGTGTATCCTACAACAATATTTTACGATGACGATAGTGATGGTGGTGGGTGACAGTAGTGACGGCGGTGGGTGGTGGTAGTGATGTTGGGTGATGGCGGTGGGTGGCAATGGTAAGTAGTGGTGAATGGCCAATAGAATAAGATAGTTTAGGATTAATAAAGATAATATAATATAAAAGTAATTGCAATTAGGTAATTAACATATGTGTTAGTAGCTCAGTTGGTTATAGCCTCTTGCTAATAACATGAAGGTCACATGTTCGAGTTATAGAGTTGTCTATTTTTCAAAACGTATATTTCTGAAATAATAAGTATCTTGTCTGAAAATTAAGACTAGTTAATTTGGACAAGTAGCAAATTGAGTTATATAAAGTAAAAATAAAAGATATTTATCCTACAATTTTAATAGAAAAACTTGGGTCTCTTTTCGTTCGAAACTCGTGTTATATTTGGTTTTCAAAATTGAAAATTGAAGATATTATTACGAATTTCATCTCATTTTATTTTATTTCATTTCTAACCAAAAAAATAAACAATATCCCCATTTTTCATGTGAATGGTGGAATTCTTACTTTTTTGTGAGGGGCCTTTCCACCTATGAATCGACTACTTAAATTGTTTCTTAGACGTGCCGTTTTGTCTCTAAAAAGTTGATTGAATTACTCATCATTTAATATTAATATTATAAATTATATTTCGACTTTTTAACTATGTGTTCTCTTGATTCAAAAGAAAATTGCTAAATTACAAATTTATAAAGAAAACAAGAACATAACATGGCAAACACTAACATTGTAAATTAGCACCTAATGCCATTTAAAATAGGCATGCACTTGTTATTTATTATGAATATAACCCACATTAGAAATTTATTTCTCTTTTATGGGAGATGAAAGGACCTCTCCTTGTGTGTATTTTTTTTTAAAGGATATTCTTGTTTATAACACACTCATTCTAGGTGGTCAAGCTTTGCTCGTGATATACGCGAACTAAGTGTTGTTGTGCCTTTTCATACATTCTCTTAACCATCTGGTAATGTTTATCTAGCAAAATATAAATATCGTGAACTGTAGAAAATCATTTTAAACGTCATTAACTCTCTGTTCCATCAATGGATGGTTGACTACCCCTTTGTGTATTTATTCAATTATAGACAAAGGTTGATGCTCTCAAGAATTTGAAAGAAAAAATATATTATGAATAGTTGCAAGTTTTGAAAGCAATGTGTAACATGGGGTTATTTAATTTGATGGACCACCTACATGCATTTATCCTAGCATTAGTTGAAACACCTTTGTATCTCTAAATTGACCACCATAACTTATTTCATAAAGTTAACATTAATGTCTAGTTAAGGAAAAAAATAATATGAGATAAAACCAATTAATGAGATGGACAGTAAAAAAAATTTTGAACGATAAGTTAGTAAGTTAGTGGTTCGAACATAGACAGTGACATCCACAAGGGGCAGTATGCCTTCCCTCAAACCTTCCACCTATGGGGAATAAATCCCACCACCAAAGTTCACGACGGGACTTGAACCCATGACCTATGGGTCATGGGCAACACCTTATACCACTAGGCTAGAAGCCTTGGGTAGATGGACAGTAAATGTACACGTATTTTGAATCGTGTACGACGATAATTATTTCGTTTTAGGGGCGAAAGTTGCACACATGGACGATATCAGGGAATTTTACTCTGTTCTTAAATATGTTTGAAAGGTTATGTAGCAGCTTTTGATGGGGCCTTGCAAAATTTGTTGGGTATGATGATTGGTAGATATTTCTTTCAAAATAGTGTGGTGTGGTATGGTTGTTAAAGTTATAGATGATGTGATAATAAAATTGGTATGATCAGTCATACTTATACCAGATGGAAGTTGATTCGTACGGAGCAACTTTTATCCATGTATAGTAAATTCATCCCAAATGACAATTATGTCCTTCCTTTACTTTTAACACATTTTATATTTCACCCTCCCATTAAGGGCATGATTGTCATTTGTGATGAATTTACTATGTATAAATAAAAGTTGATCTGTATGAATCAACTCTGATACTAGATAGCCTTAATCATATATGTAGATGTTGTTTGCTCGTGTAACAGATTTGTATTATTCTTGCAAATTTTCTTCATAGTAATGATATTTTCTTGCCGATTCATTATTTATATATATTGAGAGGTCATGTGATATTTGATGGTATCAGTTATAATCATGTAAAAAATGAATCAAAATGAATATAAACGTTACTAATGATTTTTAAAATCATTATCATTAGAGTAATGGTATTTAGGTCTACCATTTATACATACTCATAGATCTACTCATTAGATAAAGATACGTGTTAAAATCAAGGGATAATATTAGGAGATAGAATTAGTGAAATACACATATCATCCTATCAAGTGGGTAAACCTATAGGTAGGTCTAAATGGTATGTCTAAATGGTAGGACTAAATATCATTTCTCTTATCATTATTATCACTTGTGCCAACTCTAGATTACCATCAAAAAAAGTGATCATCTTGTAATTAGTCGGCTCAAAAAACAAATCGGAAAACTAGTTAAAAGAAATCTTTATTATTGTAGAAATACCGCATAATAAGATAACCTAAAAAAAGCCTCCAAAATGAGATAAAGCTTAAAAACACTATAGAACTAAACCAATTTCACTTATAATAATTAAACTATAAAGCTAGATTAATTGTCTTTACTAGAGTATATATAATACATTTGAACTTCCCAAAATAGAAAATCTTAATTTTCAGCACATCGATTTTCTCAAATAGCAAGCTGAATTTTCAGTATACGCGCCAACTGGTAAGGAACTAGGTGATAAAAACAGACTCGTACGAGCCCAGAAATCAAGCGTACATGAGTTCGAGATTTGACAAGACTTTGGTCTGACAATTTGCACCCTAAAGAAAAACTCAAACAAGGAGTTTGACCTCCTTCTCATTTCCTTGGTTCTAAACTTAACTTGAGTTTGTTCATCTATCAATTTTGGACAATTTCTCAACCATTTAATTTGTTTTTATTGTTTTCAACACCCACACTAAAAGTCGATATCTCATTTGATAAAACTTTATTTTGAACATTCTGTAACTCGTTGTGAAGCTCTTACAAAGTTGAATGCAAACTTATCAACCATTAATTATATATAACAAATATAAATATAATTACATGAGTTCAAAATTTGTGCAAATTCATTTCCAGCACTAATTTTCCAACAACAACGATATACAATTAAACCATAAAGTCATGTTGAATAAACGAGTTTCTATTGTCACAAGTCAAATTATATTGTAGTAAAAAAAGTTAGCTTTATCAATTATTATATTTAGGTGTAACCGAATAATTTTTTCTCACCACAACATATACTTGCATAGGTACCCATCGCACGGATACCCTACTATGTAATTAAAGTCATAATGATATGTCGAATATATTACTTGATATAAAAATGCTATATTCTTATAACATTTTAAAACAGAACATATCTAAGAGATTTTCTAATATGTGTATTAGAGGCACATCATAATAATGTTAAATATTTTTTATGTCTTTATATTTAATTTTTCAAAAATCATAATTTTCAAATAGATAAAGGTAAAATTAATATAATATAAAAATATTAATGATTTTAGATATCATATTATTCTAATTAAATAAATTTTAGTTTATTAAATGATCGTTATCATATGTGCGTTTGCAAAACCTTACTATAATCAGTGTTGTAAATATCGGCCTAGGCGGCCGCCTAGGCGGCGCCTAGGCGCTTATCGGAGCTCCACCGAGTGAGAAAAGTGTAAGTCGGGCAACTTTATCGGTGAAGGTCAATATCGGTCAAAATCGGTCCTAGGCGGCGCTAGGCGGTCATTGGCGGCACTAGGCGGTCAAAAAAGTGGCCAGAGATGAAGCAAAATCGCACAGATCGATTAAATCAACAAGACATTACGATGGATTAAAAAACAATTACCTTTGTCGAAAGGATCAGACGAGCAAAAACGTAACTTCATTGACTCGTAACAATGGAATTCATCAAGATTAGGGTTTTTAGAAGGAGAAGAAAAGGCGTAACAATGGAATAAACAACGTTAGGGTTTTTAGACGGAGAAGAAAAGAGATATAAGCAACTTCTCTTTAATTTTGACGTAAAATAAGCCCAAAACCTCGATTTTAAGCCCAACACTTATAAGCCCATTAATTAATTTTACTTTTAAATGACATAAGTCAGTGATATATTTAAATTGTGGGTTTTATTTTAAACATTGTCTTACTTATGGACTTATATTTATGGTTTTTATTTTAAATATTGTTAAAAAATTAATGATTATTGATTAATTTAGTTATTTTTTTAGGATATTATAAATATTTATTTATTAAAAATAAATTTACATGTATTTTATGGTACCCGCCTAGAAACCGATTAATCGCCGCCGAGACCGATTAATCGCTTGAAGGTGGTCGACCGCCTAGGTACCGCCGAGCGATTTTTACAACCTTGACTATAATAGTGAGGCAGTCAACTTACTAATTTATTTCTTATAATCACAACAAACAAGCACATAAAAAGCATCTATTGTGGGCACCTGGTATGTTCAAAAGAATCAAAACCATGGTATATTTTTCTGGGGCCCAATAAATAAATATATATAAATCACATGTGTTTTTTAATTCTATTTTTTACTAATATGTAACAGGTTTACACATGTTTATGCTTCCACCCCACGATTAAGTATACACCTAATTATAATAATTCAAAAAAAAAAAAAATAAGCTTATTAAACCCCTCTAATTTAATTACACATGATTACATGGTAATAATATATTTTGGTTCATGCACTTCTTTGTATAACTTTCTTTATACTCAATACTTTTCATTAGACATTAAAAAAGCTAATATATATTAATGCCTGCATATATTCCACAATTGAATTTTAATTGATTTCTTTCAAGAGGTTACAAATTCGAAGTTAATATATGTTTCTGCAAAACTTATGAGTACATTTGAGAGGCTTTAAGAAATTAAGAGCTCCAGGTTTGAATCTCGACTCGTGTTTAGTTCAGTTGGTGCTCAATAGAGCTATGAGAGTTATCGAAGCCATTCCTTGTGAGATAGATAATAGCTAGTGTTAGAGGCACCGGAGATTAGACGCTAATTGATTTTTTAAGGAATAAGGTTATAAAGTATACAAATCACGAAAATTTGATCTTAGTTTATTTACTAAAAATCGAAGAGTCTATTTAGTAGCATTTTAAGAACATAGTTGAGATTGTTTTCAAAAAGAGATAGATATCACTTTCTATTCAGTTTTCTTACTTATATTTTTACTAATTTAATCAATATAAATGTCTAAAATAGAAAATAAAATTATGAAAGATAATTAGTGGATTCAACATGCCAATCAATTTATAAGTAGAATAATTTATTAGAAAAAAATAATATGAAACAATACAATTTATTTTTCAAAGATCTAGAATCTTTGCAAATAATCCTTTTTTTTTCATGCAATAGTATTAATGTTGGTTGTCCATAAAACATTTGAAGACAAGTAATATGTGGTTCAGGGTATATTTGGGAAAACTCATTTAAGGGGCTTATTAGCTTATAAGCTTAATTAAACCTTTTAAATGTGACTTATATAAGCTTATAAGCTAATAAGTCTCTTAAATAAGGTTTTCTAAATATGCCCTTAATACTTCACCAAACCTTATCTAAAGAATTAGCTAGGGTGTTGAAAATTGGATATCTAGATTTTTAGATATCCAATCTTCAGATATCTAATTTTCAGATATTTTGTATTTTCAGATAGTGATTTTTGTTATCCGAATATAGTATATGAATTTCAGATAACTGAAATATTAATATTTTAAATCTCGGATATCCGAAATTTGGATTTCGGCCGGATATCCGATATCCGGGGAAAAAACATATTTTTCGGATATTTTTCGAATATTTAGGATATTTTTTTGGATATTTTTATATTTCAGATAATCTTTCGAATATCGGATATTCGAAAATTTTGAAAACAATATCTGGATAACGTATCCGAAATCCGGATACCCGAATTTTCGGATGCTCGTATTTTAGCAGATCTAAATACCGGATATTTTTCGGATGCCGGTTTTCGGATGAACACCCTTAGAATTAGCCCCCCAAATTAGCATAATAAAAATCACGAATTGTTATTATTTCAAATATAATATTGATTAAAACTTAAAACATAATTATTTATATAATTTAAATTGTCAATAATAAATTACTAAACTAAAATTTAAATTCAAAATAATAAAATTCTAATTAGTCTTAACACCTATCAAATACCCGACGCCTTAAAACGAGTATTATCCTCAACCTTAAGGCTTACAGTTTTGTACCTCGGTTCGTGCGGCATCCGAGGATGGGCCATGTTTAAATTGGAGAAAATCAGAAAAACAAAACAAACTTAGGTGATTTGTATTGGTGATTGGTATGAAATATTTTCAGACACTGAAAACAAAGTCCCTCAATACGCGTAATTTGATCTCGGCGAGTGAAAGACTTTGATGAGTGTTGTTGGATGGATGACGATCTCCTCTAAATAGTAAAAAGAAAGAGTAATTGTATTTCTTCCTATCATATTAGTATCCATTTTGATCATGACAAGTGTAAAACCAAGGGATAATATGAGTAAAGATAATTAGTTGATAACACGTGTCAAGTTTATAAGTGAGCAGACATATAAGTAAGAAGAAATGGTACTTTTTTCAAAAAGAAAATATCAATTATATCATCAAATAACAGTTGATAGGAATTGATGAAATGATGACTTTCTATTGGTGGAATTGATTGAAATGAAGAAACAATGATGTTGGTCCTCAATTAGATAGTAAGATGCCATATATACATTTTAACTAATATGGTTATTATTAAACAAAGTTGCATGCAAGATAATTAAAATTTATGCTAAAAGTCACAAACTCGTCAAATTACATGATAAAGTGAAATACTTGAGTTCAAATATCTTTTAATATGATATTTTTCTGACGTATGTTTTAAGCACATACATTATGACGCATTTAATGAAATAGCTATTTCTTAAATATGAATTGAATAACATAAATAAGTTATAGTTCTCATAATTTTAGAAAATATATTAAAATTTGGTTTTTTTAAATGTGACAACCTAGCGTGTATGTCTTTATTATATTTTGGTATGGATCATTTCATGTAAGTATGATAATTTTTGTTTACCTTGTATACATAACTATATTCAAAGAGGGTATTGGTATGACTCAAATATTCGTTACAACATATGATAATATTGAATTCAATAATACTAATATAAATTTTTGAAGATGGAATCTACCTTCGCTAGAAGCATGTGAAAAAGATGAGATGGTCAAAGTCCGACATTATTATTGGAGTGCCCTCCCCTCTTATTTGTTTTATAGGCAATTCTAACTTAAAATATCAATAACTATTTATATTGGGGATAGTGAGTGTGTGGTTGTCATGTACCTAAGCTTAGGTGTGGAACCACTTCTAACTACATAATTTTTTTTTTAAAACTCAAAATGATTATTTTATACGAAAGTATTGTCACTTTCCCACCATATTAACACTTGCGCAATAAATAAAAAAACTATATACACACACATGGACAAACGTTCAATATAAACACCATTTCAAGAAACATGAAGCTTGAAACACCATTTTAACAAAAACATAATTAAGATTCAAGATAAGTGATGAGTTTTAGATGGGCTTCCATACATTTGATATACTAATGAGTTTATGTGTTGAGTTATAAATTTTTTTTAACCAAAAAAACCTAGTTTTAGATAGTTCTATACCTAAGCTTAGGTATGTGACAGTCACACACTCATTTTTCCATTTATATTTTATTTATTTATTTTTACTTTTATAAAAGATAGTAACTGAATCTAGTAAAGCAAATCTAGTGAATGAGTTAAGTGAGGTTTAAAACTTTAGCCTTTACATGAGCGGTATTGGACTATTGGTTGTAAGTTGATTATCGAAACTTGCATGACCCTCGAGGTATTATGTCTTCAGTCTCGAATCTAGATGCCGATTAAAAATGGATATGTACTATTTTATTTATAAAAGAAATTCCAAATTACCTAATAAATTTAGTTTATACATATACTGAAAAATAACAAATGGTTTGGTTGATAAAAATACACACCGTTTCTTAATATGATTGTAACAATTCATAAAAATTTACATTCAAAATATATTTTTTTTTTATTGTTCGGTTATACATTGTAGGTAAAATAATATTCTCCTTAATGATCAAAACTCACAAATTTTTTTATTAAATTCTATAGGTAAACACATGTATTGTTTCTAATTTACATATTCCTAACTCAAATATTGTAGTTATTTATGAACAAAATAGTAGGGTGAGCTGAAAACAAAATTGAAAATCGGACCGATATTGACAACAATAGTTTGAGTTTTAATATTTGAGAAATTGAAATTTTTTGTTCGGTTCGGATTTTATATAGGAACCCGATATTTTGGAACCGAACCGGACCTTTTGCCTTGTATTTTATTAATATATTATAATAATACTAGCAGGTTACCCGCGCCGCGGCGGCAGGTACACCTTGACTAAATTTGACGGCGATCAAGTAGTGAGTGGTGACGACGGTAGTGATAGTGGCTGCTGGTTCGTGCGGATAGTGGGTGATGTTAATTTTAATTTTGTAAGGATTAATAAAGATATCTCATAAGTTTCTTTAAATCCGAAATTAGGATTTTTTAAAATATGAGCTTTTTAGTTTTGTTGAAGTTAAGGGTTATATATATTAGTTGTTGGGATAAAGCAAAATATCAGGTAGATCAATTGGTTAACACACAGTTCGTTCTCTCAAAAGGTCTTGGGTTCGAATCATGTAAGCAATATTTTTTTTTTGTGGTGTTTAAGATGTTACCTAAAATAGAAATAAGATTAAATTTAAGTTTAAAGACTTCTATACTTAGTAGTCCTAAACCCTTTAATAAGTAGTAAGATAAAATAATTGTTGTAGTTTATTTAAAATTTACCCCTTAATAAAAATCTAGAAGAAACCAAAGTATTATAAGTTATTCACGATTCACTTTATAATATGTTAAGTTTAATTTTTTTTTTAATATATATCTTTTTAATTTCTTTTAAAATGTAATTGGACGAAAATCAGAGTAGGCTCATCTACTATATAATAAATACTCTCTCGTCCCTAAATAAAGTTTCCATTTCTCTTGGGCACAACTTTTTAGGAGATAGTTAGTAATGAGGTATTTGGTATTATTTTTTATTAAAATATAAGGTTTGATTGGGGAGAGAAAGTGTTTTAAGAGATAGTTAGTGGTGAAAGTGTTGGTAATAATATTATTATATTAAGTGGGGTCTTTAAGTTTGAGAAATGAGAACCTTATTTAGGGACAAAACTTGAAGGAGAAATAAAAACTTTATTTAGGGACGGAAGGAGTATTCTGCTGTCCAAAATCCGAAACAAATTCCAATCGAAACCTAAAAAAATAATTTTCAAAAACTAATTTTTCGTTTGAGTTGGAATTTAGGTAACACCGATTCAACTCGGCTACCCTTGTAAAATGAATTTGTATAATACTCCCTCCGTCCCACAAAAAAGTTCTCATTTCCCCCTCTAAATTTTGTCCCACAAAAAAGTTCCCATTTCTCAAATGGTGAGGGACCACTTAATAAAATAATATTAAAACTATGGACCCCACCACTAATTATCTTCTAAAAGTACTTTCTCTCTCCAGAAAACCTTATATTTTAATCAAAATATAAACATGGACTCCACCACTAACTCTCTCCTAAATACTTGTGCCCATTAGAAATGAGAACTTTTTTGTGGGACGGAGGGAGTATTTATTATCATAAATGGAATATTGGAAAGGTAGCTTTTTTTTAATTGATTTCTTATTGTACACTAGCGTTGGCACATTTAATTATTAAGGAGATGCTTCAACTATTGTTTAATACGGAGTATAAAAGTCAAACTTTCTATTTACTTATAAAAACTTGCTAAATCAGAAAAGGCTAGCCTAGTTATTTAATCAACATTTGAAGGGTCATTTCGTCAAATCACATTTTGGGATATTAAATAACACGCCACCGCCTCGTGATAAAAACAAAGGCGGGTGATTCGATAAATATTCGACGAGTAACTGCATCGAGGCCCACGTGACCCACACATCGCAATTAGGCCACGAGTAAAACTCCTCCACCACTCGTATTACATGGCAACATCTTATTCGATAAAGCCGCTATTTTTGCGGTACCTTATACAGCTAAGTGTGAGAGTTTGAGGCTTACGCACGTGCTGAGCTACCGGCTTAGCCGGTCATATAACCGGCTACACGATCAACGGCTATGATCTTGTTACATAAAGAACACACCGAGGACTAGTTTCACATAAACCCCTTATAAAAGATTAAAAACACACAGTTAAACCTCCAAGTTTCATAGTTATGTATTTACCCCTCCGAAAGCTAAAACTCTACGTTATTTTACACCTATATAAAAATTGGATAGGTTCGATCTATGGTCATTGAGGCCTCCTAAAAAGATCTACTAAATTCATTCGCTTCCACTGGTGGCGGGCGGGCGAAGGGTCCAAAGGACACGTAGCCGGGGGCGAAAAACCTCATCAGACAGGTAGCGGAAGCTGATAGAAAGGGGCGATGAGCTCAGTAGAGGAGAGATTTTGATTCGTTTGTTGATGAGGCGGCACCCGGATTTGAACTGGGGAAAAGCCATTTATTTATTATGTTATAGGAATTTCCAAGGATCTCACGAAAAGAATCCATACCCAAAATAATTGTTCATACTATTTTTTTAGAGAAATGATATTTCTTTCTACATTTTCTTCCTATCCATAAGCCTATACACTTTTAAAGTTGACAATTGTCATCCATTAATTCTCTTTCCTCATATTATCACTTGATTTTGACACTTCTCATGATCAAAATGTATAGAAATATATAGTAGGAAGAAATATCATAACTCTTTTGTTTATTATAAAGTAATTATCCGTATCCAAAATTATTTACGAAACTTCCCAATTTACTAACTAGTATGCTGCAAGGGAAAGATTAAATTATACTAACTATTATATCTAGAAAAAATTAAACTAAAATCTAGTTGATAAAAAAAAGTATCAATTTTCATTTGTTTAAGAAGTGCTGCACTCAATATTCATTTTGTTTTTTGTTAGTGTATAAATCAGTAATAAACATCAATGTATGAAATTTAAGAATGTATTTGCCTGAAAATGGAGTTAATAATAAACGAAAATGTTAGGACAGTTTTGATTAAATTTGATGTTATGTGTTTTAAAGTAAAATTGAAAGTTTTGGGAGTAATTATGCAGCTACGAAACATGAAGGGAAAACTTCGTAAATTTAATTTTAAAAATATGATATATATCCGAACACAAAATTCACATCCCCTACTCTCTCTCTCTCACTTTTGTTGGACTCACAAGTCTCAAGCATTTTTCTCGCTCTCATTGAATTTTAATTTTTCAAAGGTAAATCAAAGTTATTCCTAGGTTTTAATCCTTTATTTTTCCAGATTTTTATGTATCTTTGATCAATAAGTTTTGCGGCAAATTAATTTTTTATAGTTGAAGGATGGAAAGGGATTTCATGGGTTTGAATTCAAAAGATTCTGTAATCGTGGTCAAAGAAGAAGCTGTTGAAGGATGCAAAGAATCAGGTACCATTTTCTCACATTTATCTTTAATATTTTGACCTAATTATACGTAAGGTTCTAAAAGGCGCGCCAAGGCGTGAGGCGCAACGTCGACGTTACGAAACAGACCATGGCGGCTAGGCTAGGCGTGGCGTGAGATAAGGCGTGATAAGGCGCGATAAGGCGCGCCTTATGGCGAGTTTTCTTGAGGGCAGCTGTGAAAAATGAATTTTTTAAAAAAAAAATGATAAAATATATAATTATAAATTTAGGTGTAATATTTTTTATGTGCTTTATATATGAATCGTTATATAAATCAATAGATCTATATAAGTTTTTATATTTAATATACGTATATATAATAATTATATAAAAATTTTGCCGCCTTAAATCACGCCTTGAAAAACACCCTGGCTCGCCTTGACTGAGGCTTGATGGTGCCGCCACGCCACGCCTTACGCTTTCTAGAACCTTGATTATACGTTTCTGAAATCTGTAATCTGTACTCCTATAATAAAGTGAAGTAAATTTTTTTTTCCAATTCGAAGTTAAAATTCGGTAAGTTGCTGTGAATTTTACTTTATCGGAGTGTTGATTGGATTATTATATCAATTAATGTTTATTGCATGTGTTGTTGTAAGTTAGTTTGAAGTTGCTTCATGTGAAAGCGTTTGTTATGAAAAAGTAGAATCCAACATTTCACCTAATTAGAATTAAATTTAATTAAAAAAAATCCATATGGAAGCCATGATCTTAAAAACTGGACTATAGTAGTAACTATGGCTAAAATTTTTATTTAATTTGTTAATTAAACTCTATTATTTAATTTTAGTAATTTATGTTCGATTTATAATTATTAAATCTAATTTGGGGTTCTAATCATATTTAGTGTTTTCAAAGAGTTCTGCAGTCCACTGGCCTTTATCAGGTAAAGATTACTGTCTTTCCATTATTGAATTTTTTTAGGTAATTAATTAAAACTGTAAAGTGTAAATGATTATAATTTATAACTAATTATGTTAATTATTTACGTATTTGCTGCAGAAGGTTTCGAAGCCTCTAAAAACCGTCAAGCCAGTGAAATTCAGGTTGGTTAATTAGTTAATTAGCTGATTTTGTAATCTAGATATTAGTTTGTTCGATTAGGGTTATGATTTGATGAACTACAATATAATCAGATTTATTGTATAGTTGTTTCCTATTTGACTAAAAGTATTTACAAAAATGGCAAGAAAACACTCAACTTAGTAAAAATTACGTTACCGAACTTTGCTATTGTCGATAAATTGTTGTTTTTGCTATTTTTGTTGAAACAATTTGTTATGTTTACTTTCTTCCAACATTTAAGGGTTTTTTTTTTTTTTTTTTTTTTGTAGAAAACCATCGGTGTTAGTAGACAAGGTGGAACTCATTACTCGATGGCTAATTACCCCATTCAACAAAGCCCGTTTTCAGTTCAACTTGTTAATGATGTTAAACAAGCGGTCCCAATTTCTATGAGCCACCCGTTTTTTAGGGCTCAATTTGGTGGTGCACCAATTAAGCAACACGGTGTTTCGGTTCCATCTATTGGTTCTTTCCTTGCTGGAACCACTGAACCATGGTACGGGTTGTTTTTTTATTATAATTAAATTGATTATTCCCTTTTAATTATATATTTGTTATTTTTGTCAATTAAAGGTATAGTTCCAAGACAACGTCTTGTGCTCCTGCTCAACTAACAATCTTTTATAATGGAATGGTGAATGTGTACGACGATATCTCACCCGAAAAGGTTTTAAAATCTTTCTTCTTACAATTTCCAAAAAAAAAAAAAAAAACTCGAATATTTTATATATTTTTTAATATATTTTATACAGGCTCAGGCTATCATGTTCTTAGCTGGAAATGGTGCATCTGCAACTACACCTCAACCACGGGTTCAAACCCAAATACCCGTGAGTCAACCGATTAACTCAGCAATCTCGAGCCCGATGTCTGTATCATCACACCCGATTGGTCAACTGATTGTGGGACCCACTAATAAAGATGAAGTTGTTAAAATGGTAAATGGGTCAGTTACAGTTACTACTCCTGTTTGTAAAGTGGATAGTCCAAGAGGAGTTAATTCACTCGAACAAGTGATGCAATCGGGTAAGCTTTTTTTTAAGAAATTATAAAACTTTTCGTTGTTTTATGTTTCTATAATTCAATTTTATGCGTCTTTGACTTTTTACGGTTCGAGATTTGGAAGTTGACTTTTGACTTGTGGTGTGCAGCTGTTCCCCAAGCGCGCAAAGCATCCTTGGCTCGGTTTCTTGAGAAGCGCAAGGAAAGGTATGATTATCAAGGGTATTTTAGACATTTTCCCAATACTCAAGCATCTTTTTTACTTATTTGAAAATTGTCATTAAAATTTAATTTTAATTTTTTTTTTATATACAGGGTGATGGCTTCGGCTCCCTACAATGTGACAAAGGACTCAATTGCGAATGCGGGCCCTAACGCTGTAGCAGCAGGCGAGCATTAGTGAAACTAAATTTATATAAGAATGTTAAAAATATTAGGTTTTAAATTAAATCAAGACTCAAATGGGTTTTTATTTTAAACCACATTGATTATGTATACATAGTGCTTAAGTTCTCTGCAAGGATATAAAACGATAAGACAGAGATATGAGTATTATTTTGAAGTCAACGTCGGATATTTTTGTGTTAATTACTTGATTTTTGTTAATGTGATCGTTTACACATCAAGTGCAATTAGGGAATCCATTAAACATGAATAATGGTTAAGTCAAACAATGATGAGAATGTTATGTATAAGTTTTTAAGTTAGATTTATGTCACTTTATACTAGTATATACAATCATAAATTAATATAATTCAATATCCAACACTTTTGCCCATGTTAGTATGTTATCCAATCCAAGATGTGTTATTCCTGATTTTGACTATTTATGTTGGAGATTCATGCTAAAGGGTCACGCGTCTCAGCGTAAACAATTTTGAAACACTTGCGTAACACCAAAATTTTCAATTTATATGGTGTCTTTTTTAGTTTACGAAATTTTGACAATTTAGTGTAATGATTCTACGAAATGTGTGACTATCTCTATAAACTATAAAGGTATGGTAGAAACCAATAATACCATTCTATGTTGGTTATTAGCATTTATCCTCATGTTATTCCTGGTCAAATGATATTGACATGTTTTTATTCGTCAATAATCTACTATTTATGCATAGTTTATATCGAAAATGATGGTTTTCATACCTAATCTTTATGTATTTGTAAACTGGAGGTTATAAGTCTAAAGTAGATAAAAAAACGGGTCAAATACACGTTAAAAGGAAAGAATACGGAAGTTTACCAACTCATTATTAAAACAACCCGATACAAGAAAATACACGACCACAATTGAAAAAAAAGAAAAAGAAACAGCCGTGGAGGTCGGTTCACACAATACGAAAAGGAGAATTAAACACAAGTCACAATATTGAGATTTAACTAGACCGCTTGCTATAAATTTATTTGTTAATTGGGGAGCCCAAACGAGACCACTTAAGCCATGAATTAAAATAAAACATGCAAGGCCCATATAGTGAAATTAACTGAAGGCCACATACACGAGACATATTTGGGTGGTGGCTAGGAATTAAAAAATGGAGTTTTTATCACATTTTGGGCAGTTCACGTTTTGGAGAAGGTTTTTGGGGGGAGCTTTTGTGGGCGCAGGCGCACGAACGGAGGACAGCCGCAAGGCTGCCACTTTGGCACGTACAGGCGAACGAATTCACATATAAGACTGTGCATAATGGGTGACTGCCACCTCTGCTTCACACCAGCTTTCTCTCTCCTGATCAAACACACGATCAGACAGCGACCAAATGCCCGTAATGGGTGACCGTTCGGAAATTTTTTTTCATTTTAATTTCATTAATAATTAAAACATTACATTAAAAATAGTTTAAAACATTACATTAAACATAATTAAAAAAACATTAAAAAAAACTACTGGTGGTTTTGTCGATTCCAAATGTGTTCCACCAAATCAGATCTAAGATTAAGATGAGTTTGTTGATTATGGATCTCCCTGATGACTTATAATACTTCTTCATGTGATCGTACGGGGTCAGCTTCACTATGTCGCTCTTCCGGATGAAAGTCGGGACATATGGCCCTGCCTTTGTCTTTGATAATCATATTATGTAATATGATACAAGTGTACATTATATCCCTTATTTTGTTAACATTTGGGGACCTTGCAGCCGTTTTTATTATACCTTATTTTTTCTTTAGAACGCCAAATGCTCATTCTACGTCTTTCCTTGCAGCTTCGTGTGCTTTCTTGTAGTTCACCCGCTTAACATCATTCACATTTGGGTGTGAAATAGACTTAACAAGAACAGACCATTTCGGATATATCTCGTCAATAAGATAATATCTCCATTTGTAAGACACCCCGTTTTCCAAAAATGGTACCTCAGGTGCTTTCCCGTCTTTGAGATCATTGAAAATATGGGATGCTCGTAACACGTTGATGTCGTTGTTCGACCCGGCGACACCAAAGAACGCGTGCCAAATCCACAAATCTTGTGAGGCAACCGCTTCAAGTAAGATGAATGGTTCGTTCCCGTGATCCCCTCTAACATATTGCCCACGGTAAGCATTTGGACATTGAGCCCAAGGCCAATCAGTACAATCAATGCTTCCTAGCATACCGGGAAACCCATGTTTCTCCTCATGAAAAGCGTATAGCTTCGCCACATCAGTATGAGTAGGCTTTCGTAGAAACTCATCTCCATACAAGTGCATAACCCCTTTACAGAACTCTGCGAGACTATCACGGCTAGTTTTCTCACCAATTTGTAAGTATTCGTCTAGAGCATCCGGTACGGTACCGTATGCTAACTGACGAATTGCAGACGTGCACCTCATTAGCGGAGAAGTACCTGGGTTCCCAAGGGCATCATAACGTTGCGCAAATAATGGGACGGTATTAGTGAGATCGCGAACAATGCGTGTGAAAAGATCACGACTCATCCTGAAACGTTTGCGAAAATCATGCTCGTTATACAGCGGATTTTCAGCGAAGTAAGCTGCCACGAGACGGTCATTCGCACCGCCACGGTCCCTATGCACGTATCTTCTAGGATTTCTAGGGATAGTAGAACTAGAACCTTCAAGAAACGCGACCGCCGTTTGTAAAAAACCCAGATGTATAACTCTGTCCTCTTCCTCGTCGCCAAAAATGAAATTAGCGACATTCATTTCATCGTCGGAACTTATTTTTAATATAGTGTGTGTGTGATGTGAGTAAGTATGAAGAAAAGAAATGAGAAGTATGAAATTTTTTAGAAAAAGATTGGGTATTTATAAGGTAAAAAAAGGGGTAAAAATTAAGTTGGAAATGAGTGTTTTGGAGCCGTTGGAGCGGGCTGCCAATGGTCGAATAGTCGACCGTTGGGCCTCGGCGACGCGTCGGGGAGCGGAGGTTGTAACGGGTGGGACGCGTCGGGAACGGAGGAGGTGGCGGTCGTGACCATTCGTTCGGTCGTCCATAACGGGTGGTCTAATGGAGTGGATATTCAAGGGCATCCTACATCAACAACTATTTGGTTCAATTCTTGTTCTCATTAACAATGTTTTTAACTTTTTATTGTTGTTTGATGTTTGGTTCGTCTAGCATGTCTATGTGCTAGTCGTTTTTGTATTCACTATGTTTGACGGATTTTAGGTCTAGGTTTGGTTAATTTTAGGATTAACTTTCTTTAATGTTTGAACAATTGTTGGTCAATGCATTAATCTTTTGGTTCATACTTTTGATCTTTGTCGTCTAATTTGTTTATTGGTGATTAGTTTAACTATTGACAACATTTGATCTAGTTATTAATATCCTCATCTTTTCACTCAAGTGACCTAGATGGCGATTCACTAGGAATTGAGATTGAAATTAGATTCCAATAAGCTAGGATAAATCGGAAGTCTAACCTTAGTAACGAAAGTTCTAGGTTTAGAGGGTTTAGGTGATCCAAACCTATTAAGATCAACGATCCGATGTGTGATTAGAGTACAACTTTTGAGAGAAGGAATTCCTATTAGTTATGTTTAGTTTATTAAATGGGATTGAGAGGAATCTAATACCGTGACCTCTAGAACATTAGAAGTAATCGGAGCCTAATAACCAGACATAGACCTAGATAAGTCATGCATAGTGAATATGCCTTTTAAATCTTGAAAACAGTTCACTTAAATTCGTTGTTTATTTATCTTTCCTAGTCAAATAATTTTAGTTCACTTTAATTCCATTAATATTTTAGCTTTAATATAAAATCTCTTATTAAATATTTTGCTCTAATTAATTTTCTTAGTTTTAATCTTACAGTCAGCTAAACTGTTCCCTGAGGAGACGATAACCCCTTTTTACTTACCTTTGCTATACTATCCGCGATTAGGTCATACTTGCCTAAAAGTGTGGTAGTCTAGGTTAGGAGTGAAAAAGGATATATTTTTATAACTAGATTTTACACATCAAGTTTTTGGCGCCGCTGCCGGGGAACTGTTGCTTGATTTAGTAGATTAGAACTTAGTTTATTAATCGATCATCGTCAAAGAACTTGTTCTTGGACGAGTTAATTGCTTTATTTTTATTTTTATTTCTATTTCTATTTTTGCTTTGCTTTTATTTTATTATTTGTTAATAGGTGCATTTCACAGTTTGTTTTGCTCCCTTGCAGTTTTTTTATAGCTTATTACTCAATGGGGGACGTAGAACAACCGATGATGACTGAGGAGGAATGGAACTTGTTTAATCAAGAACCCAATAATAATTATCAAGGTGTTAACCAATGGTGGAACAACAATATGAATTACAATTATGCCCAGAGGCAGGACCCACCTGAGCTTTACACGCACAATTATACAAATCCTCTTAGAGATGATTTCCCCGATTAAAGAGCAAGACTAGAGCCTACACAACCAGAACAACAAAAGTCAAGGTTGGAAAATATTCTAGAAGTTTTCATGGCACAAGCCGAAGAACATTCAAAGATAGATGAAGAAAATCAAGAATCCGTGAGAATTTCACAAGCCTTAGCGAAAAATCGGGAGAAAATATAGAGAGGATAACACATATGTTATCCGAACGATCACCGGGCGGTCTACCTCAAGTGGATGTTGTGACCACCCAAAGTGGTAATCAGGTAACCCAACCTAAAATACCTTTTTTGGAACCTACTAAAATACCCCCTACCCAATAAAAACAACTCAAACACACACTCTCTCTTCCTGTTGGTGCGCTGCTTCCGCTGAGAGTTCGACGCATGCGCTCACTCACACCACTTACGGTGTGGTGGCGAGCTGTTTTAGTCTGATGTGGCATCTGGCGGAGGAAATGCTCGTTAATGCACATGACGCTCTAACCATAAAAAAAACCACCCCCTGAAAATCACTAATTGTTAGTCCCAAGACTAAGTAAATAAGATTTGATGATCGATAGCCAAGAAGAATAAATATCAGCTGAAGTATGTATCTCAGCTGAAGCAAGTATATACAATAAACCTTCAGCTGAGTACGTACTTAGCTTTAGGACAACAAGTCAAATCAGCAGCTATTAACGAGAGTTCATTCGAAGTCTATGACCAAAGGACAAAGACAAGAAGAAGACTATTCAGCTGATTGTGGAATCAGCTGATAGTATCTGCTGCAGATGAAGACTTAAAGGAAATGTTCATTGACACCTTGAACATTTCCCTTTGCCGCTCAAAGAAGAAGAAAACGATGAAGATCTTCTATTTTGAAATAGAAGATAATGTCAGTACATTATCATCGTTTGTCCCTCAAGCATGTAAAGAGAAAGTCAACTATTTCTGTACTTATGTAGTACACCTTTCACTGTGCGTCAGAAAGGGTACCGGAAGTAGTTGACACAAAGTACACTTGGGACAATAACTTGTGCAAGAGCATTTAATGATCTATAGACAAGTCCACATCGACGAATAATATGTTTACACGTCGTCAAACTTGTGGACTAAGGAACATGGATCTTGGGCTATAAATACAGACGTAAATGCTTGCATTTACACACACCTTTAGAAATCATAGCACAAGAACATTCTCTGAGAGTTAGTTATTTGTCTAAGTATTAACTCCTCCATAGTTATTACTAAGGCATTAATATCAGCTGTTAGTATTAGCTGATATAACTCTCAGTGTATACTCTTCTAGTTTTGAGCGGTCTATAGTGTCATTTCAAGTATAGAGTTTTAGTTAGTTTTGTACTATCTATTTCCGCAAACTTTGTACTGTATTAAGTTGTTTTTAATAAACTCTTAATCATTGAAATCTTGTTGTTCACTTATCTTATCTTCGTTACTCGGTGATAACGCAACACGTTTGTGTTGTTGGGATCCAACAACTGGTATCAGAGCAAGTGTCAAAATTGTTTTCCATCAATTTTGAGCATCTGTTATGGCTGAACCTACATCATCAGATCTTCCATCATCTGGAAAACCTCCCAAACTCACTCAAACCAACTACCCCATGTGGAAAACCCGCATGTTGTCCCACATGGTTACCTATCACCCAAAACTCTAAGATAACATCACGATAGGAAAATATGTTCCCAAAACCCTCATTCCTGGTACTTCTGAAATACCAGAACACTATGTGGTGAAGTCTGAGGCTCAGTGGACAGACACTGAAAAACGTCTTGTTCATCTTGAGAACAAGGGTCGAGATATGCTTTTTCAAGCAGTTGGTGATGAACTGTATCACAATATTCAGTTTTGTGACTCAGTTAAAGAGATGTGGGAACGGCTGGCTGAAGTTTATGAAGGCACATCTGTTGTGCGTGAACATAACAAAAACATGCTCATACATGATTATGAACTGTTTAAAGCCAAGCCAAGTGTGACTATAGCTCAAACTTTCAATCGTTATAACATTCTGTTAAACGAGCTGAAGTCTCATGGGGTTGATAAGGACGATATGTCCAAAATGTGTAAGTTTATGGCAGCCTTACCTTCTAAATGGGCTACCATCATAACTTGCATGAGTACATCTCCTACTCTGAAAGATTATACTCTTTCGTCTCTCTATGGTATGTTTTTAAGCCATGAGAGAACTGTACTCAACAAATTTCAACCTCCAAAGGACTCTAAAGTGAGTTCCGCTGGATCTTCGACTGCTCTTGTCTCCTTAAACAAGCCTAGCAGAATCGAATATCCACCATCAGATGATGAAGCTGACAACTCTTCGGCTGTTGGTTTGTTCAACATGCCTGAAGTCAGCATTGAAGAAGTCGATGAAGACGAAGACAACGATGCCCTTATATCTGAGCTTGCCTTACTTGTTAAAAATAGAAAATTCTTCAAAAACAAGTCTGGCTCCTCAGCTAGAGGCTCGAGTAGCAGATCTATCTCATCAGCTGTTTCTTCAAGACATTGTGGAAGTACACCTGACATCTCTGAGATAACTTGCTACAACTGCAACAAGAAGGGACACTATGCTAACGACTGCAAGCAGACGAAAGCTAGTTCATCATCTTCAACTGGTGAGTCCATTGAAGATAAATAAAAAAAGCTACAAGCCTTCACTAAAAAGATTCTAGAAGAAAAGAAGGCACTTGAAGGCAAAGCCGCTGACAAGGGTCTCGTAGCTAAAACTCATGATTGGGCTGACTCTGGTGACAGCTCATCTGATGACGATGAACAAATGGCCACAATGTGTTTGATGGCTCGTGCTGATGATGATGAAAGTATTACAGCCGATGATGCTAGTTCTTATAAATGGGTCAACATTGTTCATAAAAAGGTAACCTCTCTAATGTCCGCTGAGGCTACTAAAGCCAAAGATATGGTTGATTCCATTATTTGTGACTTGCACTTCATTGATCAGCTGAAAGGTGAATGTTTGGACAAACATAGTGCTATTCTACATGAAAATGCATTTTTAAAAGAACGTTTAATTGACCACAAAACTTTAAAAGAAGAACTTTCTGAAACAAAATTTATTAACTCAGTTCTTCAACATGATCTAAGTGAAAAAGTTAAAGAACTTGAAGCAATTAAAAAGATTTGTGAATCATGGTCTCATTCACCCAAATGTGTGAGTGAATGTGCTAACTCACAAATCCCTAGTCAAGTACAAGCTGTACTAGGAGGAGATTTTCTTGCTGCAACCGCTGTACCTGACAGCAGTACAAATGATCTGTACTACTCATCAGCTGATGCTTCTGTGCCAGCTGAAGAGTTGGTTTTTGGTTCCTTTGTAAGGTCTACCAAAACCTATGCTACTGAGATGTCCTCAGAAGATCCTTCTGAAGCTACTGGTGAAGAGTCATCAACTGACTCCTCTGCCATGATAGTCAGGACACCTACTGTAGTAATTGTTGAACCAAGGAAATCTATCTTGGGTTCAGCACCTACTGCCTCTTCTGCTAAATCTCAGCAGAAGACTAGAAGGACAGCAGGAAAGAAAACTGTTCTTACACCCTCCAAGGGTGAGCCAGTTGGAGTCCGTACTCGAGCTGCAAAGAACAAAGGTAAGAGTATTCCTAAGAATACTCCAAGTCCTTCTTCAGCTGTGTCTGTCAGACGGCTGAAAGGAAAGGTCAGCAAGCTGACATCACTCATTCAAACTCTGACTATCTCCGATAATCAGAAAATGAAAGGTATTTTGGGTCCAGTTCCCAATCCTATTGCCTCGCCCTCTACTCCACTGCAAAGAAACAGAAAATGCTATAAGTGTGGAGATCGTGGGCACATGACAAGTGAGTGTGACAGCACATGCCTGAGACCTTCCCCAACTTCAGTATGTGAGCCTACTGAAAAGCCAACTTCTGTGAGTCCCAGCGGGAAGTCACAAGGACCCACCGAAGTGTGGGTTCCCAAAAAGAACTAACTCTTTATTTTATGTGCAGGGTGATGAAAGCAAACATGTCTGGTACTTAGACAGTGGTTGCTCGAGACACATGACTGGTTACAAATCCCTGCTGGAAGAGTTTGAAGTTTGTGATGGTCCCTCAGTAGTTTTTGGTGATAATGGTAGAGGCTCAACTGAAGGTTATGGAACCATTTCTAATGGATCCGTAAAAATCACAAGAGTTGGTTATGTAAATGGACTGAAACATAATCTAATCAGTATTAGCCAACTTTGTGATGCAAAGTTCTCAGTGAACTTTAACGAATACAGAGGAACGGTGACGGATAAGAATGGAAAGGTAGTATTAGTTGCTCCAAGAACCAAGAATGTCTACACACTTGACATGAATCCTCAAAATCAAGAAGTCTGTCTATTCTCTCATTCTACTGAAGAGCTAAATTGGTTGTGGCATAAGAGGCTATCTCACCTGAACTTCAAAAATATATCGAAGCTGGCTCGAGGTCAGCTGGTGAATGGTCTGCCACAAATCAAATATGAAAAGGATAAGCTTTGTTCAGCTTGTGAACAAGGCAAGCAACATAAAAGCTCCTTCAAATCAAAGCAATGTTTTTCCATCGACAGCTGCCTTCACATGCTCCATATGGACCTTTTTGGCCCTATGAGTACTGAAAGTCTAGGTGGAAAGAAATATACACTTGTTATCGTTGATGAATATTCACGATATACTTGGGTTATATTTCTTCGTCACAAAAGTGATGCAGCTGAAGAGATTATCAAGTTCATCAAAAGGATGGAACTTCTAAATGGGTCTAGAGTCAAGATGCTGAGATCAGACAATGGTACTGAATTCAGGAACAAGACTTTAGAAGATTTCTGTTCAGATGTTGGGATCTCCCAAAACTTCTCAGCTGCAAGAACACCTCAACAAAATGGTGTCACTGAAAGAAGGAACAAAACCCTAATAGAAGCTGCAAGAACAATGTTTGCTGAGTCAAACATGCCTAAGCAATTCTGGGCAGAAGCTGTTAACACAGCTTGTTTTACTCAAAATAGGTCTCTCTATGTGAAGAGACACAAGAAGACTTCTTATGAGATTTTTCGTCAGAGGAAACCATTCATAGGTTTCTTTCATGTGTTTGGCTGTGTGTGTTTTGTGTTAAACACACGAGATCAGCTGAGTAAATTTGACTCTAAAGCTGATGAAGCCAGTTTCTTGGGATACTCCACTCTATCCAAAGCATATAGAGTTTTCAACAAAAGAAGACAAACATTGGAAGAGTCCATAAATGTTACTTTTGAAGAACACTCAAAGGCTATGAACCACACCTCTGCAGACTCGTCTGGTGCATTTCAGAGATCAGCTGAACCATCTCCTGATGATACAGCTGAAGCATTTTCCGATGCTTTAAATCTCTTTGATGTTCCCATAAATGAATCAGATGAGACGTTCCATGATGCTCCTACATATCTTGTAGATATTGCAGCTGTTCAACAAGAGATTCCAACAGCTAGAGCATCATCCAAGGCTATCTCTAAGCCACCTCTTCATACTTCAAGAAGATCCGTTCGAAATGAAGTAATTCATCCTGCTGAGCAGTCAGCCGCTCAACAAGGATCCAATTCTGCTGAATCTTCCTCTTCTACAGCTGCTCCTCAATCTAAGTGGACCTCAGAACATCCAATTGAGTTAATAATTGGATATCCACAACAAAGAGTTGTTACAAGAAGTAAAGCATCATGCAATCTTTGCTTATGGTCTTGTTTTCTAGCAACTGAAGAACCGAAAAATATTAAAGCTGCTTTAGAAGACTCAAGCTGGATTCAAGCGATGCAGGAAGAACTTAACCAATTCAAGGTCAACAAAGTATGGCAGCTGGTGCCCCCACCAGCTGGAAAGACTATAATTGGTACTAAATGGGCATTTAGGAATAAAATGGACGAAGAAGGTGTGGTTATTCGCAACAAAGCTAGACTTGTTGCACAAGGATATAGACAGGAGGAAGGAATCGATTTTGATGAAACATTTGCTCCAGTGGCTAGGCTTGAGGCAATTAGAATTTTTCTAGCCTACGCTGCTTACAAAAACTTCACAGTTTTTCAAATGGATGTGAAGAGTGCATTCCTGAACGGAAAGCTGCAAGAGGAGGTATACGTTAAGCAACCACCAGGGTTCGAAACTGCTAAGTATTTAGACTATGTGTTTAAATTGGATAAGGCGCTGTATGGGTTGAAACAAGCTCCTCGTGCATGGTATGATACACTCTCCACGTTCCTCATAGCAAATGATTTCACCAGGGGAAAGATTGATAAAACCTTATTCATTCGCAAAATCAAAGGTGATATCATTCTTGTTCAAATTTATGTGGACGACATAATTTTTGGTGCTACTGATGAAAAACTGTGTAGACGTTTTTTCTAAACTTATGTCTACAAAGTATGAGATGAGTATGATGGGTGAATTAACTTATTTTCTTGGCTTACAAGTAAAGCAATCTAAAAATGGAATTTTTATAAATCAAGAAAAATATATCAAAGATCTTTTAAAGAAATTTGATATGAATTCATCATCATCCATGAAAACTCTAATGGATCCTCCAAACAATCTAGATGCTGACATAACTGGTAAGTCAGTTGATGTCACATTCTATAGAGGAATCATTGGATCATTAATCTATATCACCGCCAGCAGACCAGATATTATGTTTGCTACTTGCATGTGTGCTAGGTATCAAGCTGATCCTAGAGAATCTCACCTAATAGCTGCAAAAAGAATTTTGAGGTACCTTAAGGGTACTCCAAGCCTAGGTCTTTGGTATGCCAAAGACTCCGGGTTTGATCTAATTGGCTATTCAGATTCAGACTTTGCAGGTTGCAAAATGGATAGAAAGAGCACCACTGGAGGATGTCAGCTGCTTGGTGGAAAGCTAGTCAGCTGGACAAGCAAGAAACAAAGTACTGTTTCTACCTCCACAGCTGAAGCAGAATACGTTGCTGCTGGAAGCTGTTGTGCTCAACTCCTTTGGATGAAGAATCAGCTTGTTGATTTCGATATGAACTTCTGCAAAGTTCCTATCTATTGTGATAACACAAGTGCTATTGCAATCAGCAACAACCCAGTTCTTCATTCTAGAACCAAACATATCGACATAAGGTATCATTTTATTAGAGATCACATTGAACAAGGTGATGTGGAACTCCACTTCATTTCAACAGACCTTCAGCTGGCTGATCTATTCACTAAGCCTTTAGATGAAAAACGATTCAATTTTTTGATCAGCGAGCTAGGTATGTTGAATGCTTGAATCAACTGCTGAAGTACTATCAGCAGCTGATAAGATTCACCTTGTTACTTAGTACATTCAGCTGACTAAAACCGTTTGAATTTATCAGTCAGCCGAATAAAATCTCTTAAATGATAACTTATCATGTTTATAAGTTAAAACGTTTGGTTCTCCTAAAAAGGCATCTTTTAACCCTATCCACACGTTCTCTGTGGCAAATATTTCCACTCGAGTGGAAATATTTGGCATTTATGAGGGACAAGACACCCTGACACATAAACGGCTCCACTACCCTGACACAGAAACGGCTCCATTTTCTGACACTGTCACATCCAACCACCTTTGCACGATAACCAATGTGTCTATAGTTGGTTTGTAACTATCCAATTATGACCCGGTTTGAATTCAAAACTTTACCCAAACCGACCCATAAATCTCCTATAAATACCCACCTCTCTTCTTCACTTCACCCTCATCTCTCCCACAATTCTCTCTTCAAAAACCCTCTATTTCTAACCTTTATCTTTCTTCTCTCTCTCTCTCTCTCCCAAAATGACGAAGAAAGCTCAGAAGGTTTCTCTTACTAGGGCTGCCATTGAGTTCTCTCAGAACTCAAATCTTGTAGCCAAGTCTTCCCCACCGGATGAGCTTGTCAATATTTATCGACCGGTTGTGACGTTTGTGCGTCACTGCCCTATCCGTGGTGCTTTTATCAGAGTCACCAAGAGTATCATCGAATTTTTGCGTGATTTCTGGATGACCGCCTCCGCCTCTAGAGATGACATCACTGCGCAAGTAGGAAATCATCAAATCACCATTACTCTTGATGATTTCCGAGTTGCTTGCGGATTCGATTATCTGCAACCTGGAGAGAAATATCAGTAGACTAAATATGCTGATGAAGCTAAAGCGAATCTAATCCGTATCACTGGATACATATTAGAAAATGAAGAAGACAAGGTGCTGATCTTCAAGAAGTCTCAGCTGACGAGACCCTGGGCCTATTTCTTTACCCACATCATTCAGGATATAGGCGGCAATTCCGGGTCTCTCAACCAGTGCAACTCCAGCATGCAAGTCTTTGCTGAAGCCCTAGTCACCGGTCAGCGGATCGATTTTGGGAAACTGGTTTACGAGGAGGTCAAGACCAAGCTGAAAGGCAAGGGAAATCATATTCCCTATCTTCGCTTTTTCACATTGTGCATCGCACATGTGATGCTTGAAAAGCTGCAGATAGATTATGAAGACATCCCTGGGGAATCGGTGATGGTCTGTTCCATCTCTAGCATCATCTTTCAAAAGAAGGATGATGAGAAGGCATTTCCCCTCACCTCGTACATGCTGAAGATCATAAATGATCGAGTCAGATCCAAAAGGGATCGAAAGAAGGGCGCAACATCGAAGAAATCTGCCCTACAAGAAGGTTCGTCCTTTTCTCATCTGAAGTGTTTTCCATCAACTGATCGTACACAAACTGTTGATGGAAATACCACCACTTCCACTGGGATCTCAATGCCCATGGACGTGGAAAATGTGGAAACGGGTGATATTCCACGTGGTGGGAAGAAGCGTGTGAAGCGATCTGCTCACCGCCATCATTTTTCCTCTTCATTCTTTTTATCATCTTCTTCCACTTCCAGCGCCCCTGTTTCTCCTCAGCTGAGGGTAAGAGGGTCTGCTACCTGTGGAGATGATGATGTTGTTGATGATGTTGAGCTGGCGATCGCAGCATCATCAAGATTCAGCCGGAATCCGTTGGGTTCTCACTCGAGATCCCAATTGGAAGGATCATAATCAGATGCTGTGCCAGCATCTGAGAGCAGTCATTCTCATTTTCACTCTTACAGTGTTTTTCCAGGAACTCTACCAACAATTGGAATTCCTGTCCAGACACTTCCGGCTGATTCTCTTTTTCCCTTTCATTCTCTCTCTTCTGCTGATTTCTCAACAAGTCAGCAGACTTCAAAACGGCAATTTCGTTCTCCAGGAGTTAGTGCCGGCTCCACACCTTTGCGTAGCTCCTCGACTGATTCATTATCTGTCGTTGTAACACGGGAACAAACTCCACAAGCAACCTCAGTCTCTCAACAGACTGTTGGTGAAGTCTTTGGCTCAACCCAAGCCACCCGAGAGTCAGCTGCACACACACCACCCCCAACTTCTTCATCACCTCCTGAGTCTTTAGCTGATGATAGATTGACTGGAAACCAAGTCAATCTTGAAGCTGACCCTTCTGTTTCCCACGACGTCACCGACTTAAACCAGCAGGTGATCAAGGAAACCACCACCGCCAATAAAGAGACAACTTTAAACCAAGTTGTTACCGAGGCACTAACCCCAGCTGCCAGTGATCGCGAACATACTCGCCAACTGAGCTGTGAGGCAGCTAACCCACCACCCAGAGGAACTCTTTCTCCAGTCTCCATACCAGTATCACCGGCTGGTGAGACCGAAGCTCCAGAGATTCAAACAACATTTCATCTAATGTTTGAGTCGACTGATGATCTTATTCAGTCTTACTATTCCTCATCCGATGGAGAACATTCCGAGCTTCAAACTGTTTTGACAACTGAAGTCGGCACTTCTGTTATAACCCCAGAAGTTTCAGTTGGACCCAACCCACCCCCCATAGTCCCTGAGCAACCCATAGGAGCCATTCCTCCTAACTCAGGAACACTCACTCCCACAGCTGAGGTTACCCCTCAAGTTGGAGACATGCCAGACCCCTTCCCCCAAAGCGTCCAAGTGTCCCATGCTGAATCCAGCAAAGCTGGAGGATGCATTCCCATCAGAGTCGCTGCTGCTCTGATGTCTAGAGTTGTTACATCCCAGATTCGACTTGGGATGGCCACGCTGAGTAAGCAGATGGACTCCCTTCGCAAGGATGTTCCAAAGAAGTTTGCCCAAACTGCCGAGAATCTCTCTTCCAGCATAACTTCTCTGCACGCTGAGGTTCATTCTCAGGCTCCTCAGCTGGCCCTTCTTTCTGATCAGATTCGCCTCAACACCAGTGGGTTCATCTCTCTTAACGACTATGTGCATCAAGCGTTGAACTCCTTTCGGGTTTCTGACAGAGTCGATCAAGACCAACTTCTCTCCGAAGTTCGGGACAGCCTGGCTCTTGCCCAATCAAAGCAAGAGTCTCTACTGACACTTACTCATAGCCACCTTTCTAAGGCTATTGAGGAGTCAGCTTCTGCTGTGTCCACCAGGTTGGACAAAATGGAGACTGAAGTCAGCTCGCTGACTTCCCAAGTCGCTGGTCTCCAAGGCACCCTTGACCTCATTCTTGCAAAGCTCAATGAGGGTGCCGCTGTTGTCCGTCCTGCTTCAGCACCAGAGAGTACCCCTCTTCTTCGGGCACTCTCTGAGGGGGGAGAAAGAGGCCACTTCAGCAGGTGAACAACACGAATCTTTAGTCACCTCTGCTGTTGGAGCCAATACTGAAGACGTTCCAGTAGGCGATAACCCAAGAATTCCACCTATCACCTCTGTTGGAACATAAGAAGAAGAAGCTGTACCCTCAACTGGTTTAGTTAAAATCGTCGATTCCTTTGAATCAGTTGAGGGCCCACAAGTCCAAGCCCCGCAAATCCAAAACCCTCAGCCTATTATACAGGAGATCCCTTATCCTGCTGAGGGGGAGCCTACATCTGTTGCGGTTAAAAACTTCATCCTAAATGAAGGTTGAACCGCTGCTAATCTTGATACAGCCATTGCCCTTCAAAGAAAAACTCATGAAGAGTTGTATCAAAAAGCTGAGACCCAAAGAGCTGAGAACATTAGGTTGTTCAACAAAGTTCTTTATCAGCGTAGGCAAGAAGCAAAGATCACCAGCGTAAGGGCCCCCAGATTCGATCCCAGCTCTCCTGATGAAATTGTAATAACAAGAGCTGGAGGAACTGTGGTCAATGAAAAGTTCCCTCTGAACAAGATCAGCTTCGTTCTCAACTACGATGAATGGAAAGAAGCTGAAGCAGCTGTCAGATCTGCAAAACCATCGCGGATTATAACAGATATGGAAAACGAGATAAAATTCGCAATCCACTCTTTCAAGATTCTATGCAAGGCAATCAGGAGACAAGCTCCTGAGTTGGTATATCGCATACCTCCTGAATTGTGTGAATCTCAAACAGCTGCTGTCGGAGGATCTGCTGGTGAAAGCTCCTCAACAAGAGGGGAGAAACGTAAGTCCGTTCTCCTCGAGCCCCTTGCTGACTCCATACCACTGGATATTGGGTCATCGATCATATTTGAAAAAAGACCAAGACCCAATATCACAAAAGCCATCCCCACGGGAGTTAACTTCGTCCCTGGGCTGATCGTAAAAGAACCAATTTATGGCTTTTGCTATCTGGAGAAGAAGAAGGAGCAGTGCTTTCAGCGAGCAGATGAGTTGGATCTATGTGATGTGGATCAACTTATGATCTATCACAAGCTGCTGAGTTCCTCCACTGAAGAGGGAAGAGAAATGAAGAAATTAATAACCTCAGCCTTCAACTCACTGTATCGCAATGTCGTTGGATCAGCTATATCCAAGGCATTATAGTTTTTTTTATTTTCCTTGTAATTTTAATTGCCTTATCAATAGAAAATCAAAAGTTGTGTAATATACTTGTAAAAATTGTAAAAAGATAAACATATACAAAAGAACCCTAAGGGTCAAAGCACATAAGTATTCAGCTGACTTCATCAGCTGAATCATTACAGGGTTACACTTATACGGCTATTCGATTGCATCAAATAGGGGGAGATTGTTAGTCCCAAGACTAAGTAAATAAGATTTGATGATCGATAGCCAAGAAGAATAAATATCAGCTGAAGTATGTATCTCAGCTGAAGCAAGTATATACAATAAACCTTCAGATGAGTACGTACTTAGCTTTAGGACAACAAGTCAAATCAGAAGTATTAACGAGAGTTCATTCGAAGTCTATGACCAAAGGACAAGATAAGAAGAGACTATTCAGCTGATTGTGGAATCAGCTGATAGTATCTGCTGCAGATGAAGACTTAAAGGAAATGTTCATTGACACCTTGAACATTTCCCTTTCCCGCTCAAAGAAGAAGAAAACGATGAAGATCTTCTATTTTGGAATAGAAGATAATGTCAGTACATTATCATCGTTTGTCCCTCAAGCATGTAAAGAGAAAGTCAACTATTTCTGTACTTATGTAGTACACCTTTCACTGTGCGTCAGAAAGGGTACCAGAAGTAGTTGACACAAAGTACATTTGGGACAATAACTTGTGCAAGAGCATTTAATGATCCATAGACAAGTCCACATCGACGAATAATATGTTTACACGTCGTCAAACTTGTGGACTAAGAAAATGGAACTTGGGCTATAAATACAGACGTAAATGCTTGCATATACACACACCTTTAGAAATCATAGCACAAGAACATTCTCTGAGAGTTAGTTATTTGTCTAAGTATTAACTCCTCCATAGTTATTACTAAGGCATTAATATCAGCTGATGTAACTCTCAGTGTATACTCTTCTAGTTTTGAGCGGTCTAAAGTGTCATTTCAAGTATAGAATTTTAGTTAGTTTTGTACTATCTATTTCCGCAAACTTTGTACTGTATTAAGTTGTTTTTAATAAACTCTTAATCACTGAAATTCTGTTGTTCACTTATCTTATCTTCGTTACTCGGTCATAACGCAACACGTTTGTGTTGTTGGATCCAACACTAACTACTAGGGGTGTACGTTCGGACGGTTTACGGTTTAGTAGGGTTATTCGGTTTTTAAAAAAAAATTTGACCAACCAATATCCAAACCAAATTAAATAAAACCAAACCAAACCAACCAAATAAGTAATCAGGTTATTTGGTTCGGTTCTCCATAAAACCAAATAAAAGAATGATTTAGGGGAAAAAGACGATTTCACAATAAAATGGAGAAACGGAGTATGTTCACAATACAGTATCTCCATTTCTAGTTAAAACTGTCCAGTTTCCTTTCCATATGCAATATATCATAACATGAACACCCTATTTCAGAATAAAGTTGGTTGTTTCGTAGTAATAATTTGTGAGGAAGTAGATGTCATTTTATAGGGAAGAAATTGGTTGAAATTACCGTGATTTTTGTAAGCCATAATAACATTTAGAAATTAAAGATGATACTTTAAGAAACTTACTTATTTTATAATTGATTCTACCGTGATTTTAGTTGAACTTTGAAAATGATAGAATGTTTCTATGTTATGTAATATCTTTTATATAAATAAAAAATTAAGTTCTTTACTATTTCGGGTTATATGGATCTACACCGAATACTAAGTTTTAAATCCAAATCCAAACCATAAACCGTATGTCAGTTCGGGTAGACACACAAATCCAAACCAAACCCAAATAAGCCAGACCCATTTCATCCAATGTCATTTGGATCGGTTAGTTTTTTGGGTCAACCCGTTTAATGAACACCCCTACTAACTACCCATTGGTAGTTACGCTTCATAACTTGTACATTAACCAATTAATTACTTTTAACCATTACCTTAAGTCAACTGTTAGCAAATCCCATAAGTATAATGAGTTTTGTTAATCCGTGCCCCGTGGGCATACGATAACGACGTTTAATAAACAAAAAATTCCTTAATTAGAGGTAAAATGATATTTATGACTCATTAATATTTTTGTGTTATACCGAATATACCGTTACCATAACTGAAAATGAAGATTTTTGATAAATTAGTTGCAAAGGCATAAAAAAACATTTAATATTACTATGATGTGCCATTGAGACACATATTCGAAAATCCCAATTATATTATATGGTAAAAAATAAACTTAAGTAATAGTACTATCTAGGGGTGAGCATGAGGCAGTTTGGAGCGGTTTTTAACTAAAATCAAACCTCGCCCTAAAAGTTCGGGTTTTAAGAATTACACCCCGTTCGTTTTCGGGTTTTTTGGGGTTTTCGTGTTTTTCGGTTCGGTTTCGGGGTTTTTTTCGGTTTTTTTGTTTCCCTATAAATTTTTAAATTTGTTAACTTAAAAATTAATATTATGATTCAAACACCCAAACCTTAACACATTTCATTATAGATAGAAAACAACTAGTAAGTTTAATATAAATTAATGATAAATTCAACTGACATAACTTGAAACTTAAAAAATATAGAAATAAATCACCAAAATATTCAATCATATCTTTTATTTAAAAGATAATTAAATGTCAAATCTTTTAGTATAAATATAAGTATATTATTAAAAATCTGAAAGATATATAGTGGCGGGGCGGAGCGGGGTCTTCCGTCGGGTTTTTCATATGCCTCTGAAAACCGCCCCAAACATTCGGGTTTCCCAAAAATCAAAAACGTTGACATCGGTTTTTCAAATGGTTCGGTTTTTTCAGGGCGGTTTTTTCGGGTTTTTGGGTTTCGGTTCGGTTTTCGGTTTTTATGCCCACCCCTAGCACTATCCCTTTAAACCAGACATGTTTAAACTTGACTACAAATTAAGTGTAACTATCGAAACCGAACTGAACATGATTGAATTGAAATGATCTATACCGTTTCAGTTCGCAGTTCTAGTTTTCATGCAATGTCGGTTATGGTTCGGTTCAAAACTTAAAAAATCCCAAAAAAATTTCAAAGAAGCTTTCTCAGTTCAAGGTTCATTTCCAACAGATTCTCGTTCCGGTTCAGTTCATTCCAAGACATCATTGGTTCGACGAGAACCATTTCTCAGTTCTTGGTTCAATTCAATTCAGAGCGTTTCAATTCAGTTCTTGTACCGTATATATGCATATTTTAAACATTTTTAGACTACTGATAAAAGAAAAATATTTGTTCTTAGTTGTTTTAATCGTAAAACAAGAAAATATGGTGCCATGGTGGCAAAATCACATATGATATACACAAAATCAACTTATTATTAAATCAATAAAAATAAAATAAATAAATAGAAAAATGAAAACCTTATATTGCATCTTTACTAGCAATATTACTTTCATAAGCAAATATTTAAAATTTTCTGTTTATTACAACCCCAAACTCCAAAAACAAACAAGCATACGACAAAATGCAAATATAAAAATATAGAACACACCATTTAATTACCATAACTACTAGCAGAGCAATAAAATCACAAACCATTAAAGGTTAGCATTCAATTATAGGTTTAAATTAATAAAAGAGTTAATTACAAAAATGGTCCTTTAGGTTTGTAGCATATTACACCATTGGTCCTTTAATTTCAAAAATTACACCAATAGTCCTTATTTTTAAAACCTTTTTCACCGATAGTCCTTTAGGCTAAACGAGGTTAAGTTTTTCTGTTAAGTTAGCTCATGTGCAATGCACAAGGGTATTTTTCTCATTTCTCATTTATTTTGTAAGAAAATAAAAACCAAAGTATATGTATAATTTCTAATGCATTGTGTACACCCACATATACACACCTACCTCATCTCTCTTCTTCCCCTTTCCTACTCATCTTCCTCTCTTCATCAGAAAGCAGCCACCACCACCAAACCCGCCACCTGTGCTGGTGGAGCCACCATTGCACAAACGAAGATGAAGGTGTGAAGAATCAACAGCAAAATCGAAATTTAATTAGAGTTCATAGGGATAAAGAATCTGACATTGTTAAATGGTGTGAAGTATAGAAATGGTGAAGATGAGATTATTATAGCCTTATAGGCGTAGAGATTATTATCCTTTTTTTTCTATGATTAAAAGATTCTAAGCTTTATGATTCTAAAATATAAAGTATGTGTATGCATCAAAACAATTGAAGCTTAAAAATAGATTTTCTCATATTAACATAAACGTGTGTTCGTGCGGTGGTGGGTTTGGTGGTGGTGGCTGCTTTCCTGTGAAGGGAAGGAAGAAGAGTAGGAGAGGGGAAGAGAGATAGGGTGAGTGGGTGTGTATGTATGGTGTACACAATGCATGGAAAAAATGTACATATGCTTTGTTTTTTATTTTCTTACAAAATAAATGGGAAATGACAAAAATTCCCTCATGTAACTTAACAGAAAAACTTAACCTCGTTTAGCCTAAAGGACTATCGGGGAAAAATGTTTCAAAAATAAGGACAACCAGTGTAATTTTTGAAACTAAAGGACCAATGACCAATGATGTAATATGCTACAAACCTAAAGGACCATTTGTGTAATTAACTCTTAATAAAATCCAGTTATATGGATTTTGGAATAAAAAAGTAAAACCCAAAATTGGGGAATCGGGTTAGTGCATTGGCATCCGATTTCCAATAGAAATACAAATTGAAAAACCAATTGAAATTCATTTAGTACAATTAGGGTCAAAACCTAGTAATTTATCTTTCAAAAACCTTCAATTAGGGCCAATTATGGACCTATAGAAAAGGAAAATAGTGGCTAGTGACACGAATTGGAGGAGCACGTAGTTCAATAGAAGAATAAGAGATACATTGGTTGGAAGATAAGAGTTTGTAGAGGGATTTTCGATTGAGAAAATGTGGGGTAAATTGGAGAGAGCAAAACGACGGTTTAAATGGAATCGAGAGATGGGGATGAAAAAACCCTCTGTAAACAACCAACCGTTACCGTTTCAGTGAGGAAGAGACGAAACAATGGAATGTGATCACGTGATCGAAACGATGCGTGAAGGTGGATGGGTTAACGGGAAGAGAAGGATTGGGCTGGGCCAAGATATGCCCTCTTTTATTTTTAAGGAAAATGCTAATGACAGCCCTAAGGGCTGTCATTAAGATGACAAAATACACAAAAGACAAGTCCCCTGAATTTTTGGAATATTACTTTTTTAATCAGTATACAAGCTTTTTGTGCATGTTAGTGACAACCCTAAGGACTGTCATTAGCAAAACCTTATTTTTAATACATCTTTTTATGAATGTGGTATATTAAACATTGGACTGAAAAAATATGTCCTATAGATCTTTGGTGCTCTGAGTCTGTGCACGGGCTGCACACGACATGGGCCGGCCTTTAATGGTGGCAAAATTTGTAAAAAAAGTTCTCCTTCAACGCCTGAAAATTGTTTACATGTACAAATTTAGCGTATATTAACGGAGACGTTAAAATTGTGCACGTCGTTGCCACGCGTAGCTTGTGCAGGTGGCCATTGATATCAAATTTAGCGTAAGCGTATAAACCTTTCTTCAATTTAATTATGTTTGATTGATTTTATACACAACAATGGTGATATACATATAATTAGGGTTCCAAATCTACACAGAAAACCCCCATCTTCTCTCCCAATTAGACCATATTTTCTTCAATTATTAGTTCACATTTCTTTGTATCTCAAATCGATTTCTCAAGCTTATTACGAGCTGAATTTATTAAATTCCTTTCTGATTGATGTGATTTGAAGTTCCGTTTAAACCGGTAAGTTCCTGTTGCCTTCGATTATGATAAGTTGTTCATTTTTTAAAATTTTCCAACTAATTTGATCTTGTATAACTTATTTCATCATCTTCGTGTTTTCTAGTTAATTATCATCGCTATATGTGTGTATGAGCTGTGAGTTTGGATTCTAATTTTGTTATTTAGGTAGAACAGTTAGGAACAATAGCCAGAAGTGAATTAAAATTAGGTATACATATGCTGATTCATAGCAACAATTACTCTTTAGAACATTTGTCGGCGAATTTTACAAACGGATCACCTATTAGGGAATTGATCATCCTGAGATGTAATACTATGCTTTTTGAATGTTATTTGAGATGCTGCAATATCTGTTTACAAACTTTGGTATTGAAATGTAGACCTAATTTGGTTTAGGTGCTATATAGGAAACTTAAGCACTAATTACAACTTCTGGCTGTTATATTTATAAGGGGAAATTATATCAATAATGCACTGTAATTATGCACATGTTTGCTTTGCTCTAGTCATTATATGGTAATTAGTATTTGTGTTGATCATTATTATGCAGCTCATGGTTAGGTAATGAAGAATACACCCAACTCAATTGACACAAGTTCAACTAATTCTCCAGATAGAATCTGTGGTCCCAACTGTTCTGAAACAGGAACAAGCAACCATAAATCCCCAAAATCATCATTGTGGTCAGGATTCTTTGTATCTTCATTTTCGGTGTTCGATACCCACAGTGATTCTAGAAGCTTCCAGAAGAAAAACCAAGAAACCAGCACAAAAAACCATGGTTGGACTGCAGCTGTAAAAAGAGTTATTTCCAGTGGTTCAATGAGGAGAATTCAAGAACGTGTTTTGGGCTACAAAACAAACGTCTCAAATTCAATAAGCGATATTTGGCTTTTAGGAGTTTGTTATAAAATTTGTTTGGAAGAACCATCACAAGAACCAGTTAATACAAATGGATATACTGCATTTTCTGAAGATTTTTCTTCAAGAATCTTGATGACTTACCGTAAAGGTGTGTCCTTTTTAATCAAAATAAAAATATAATTATAATATTAAAATAATAACATTCGTTTAATTCAGGTTTTGTGTCTATTGGTGATTCAAAATATACCAGTGATGTAAATTGGGGTTGCATGCTTCGAAGCAGTCAGATGCTAATTGCTCAGGTATTGAAACTTTGGTATTTAAAAATTGGGCAAATTTAAGAATAATAGGTAATATAAGATCCAATAAAGCTCAAAATGGGGAACTAATAATATATATTGCATTTATATATTTACTAATTTATATTTTTAGATGATTATATTAAGAGTCATTGTTAATGTAAACAGGCATTACTAATTCATCGATTAGGGCGATCATGGAGAAAACCTTTGCAACCGGTATGAATTATGATATTTCAGATTAAAACCGATACATCCATTTTAATTCTTATAATAAATTGGAAATTGTTTTTTTTTTTTTTTTTTTTTGGTATTAATGCAGCCATTTGATAAAGATTACATTGAAATACTGCACATGTTTGGCGATTCTGAGGATTCACCTTTCTCAGTTCACAATCTTATAAAAAGTGGAGAAAGTTATGCACTTGCTCCAGGATCATGGGTGGGCCCATACGCCATGTGTCGATCACTGGAGACACTTGCACGCTGTCAAATAAAAGAAAATAATAATAATTATTATAATAATAATTCATTTCCAATGGCAATTTATGTTGTTTCTGGTGATGAAGATGGTGAACGTGGTGGAGCTCCAGTTCTTTGTGTTCCAGATGCTTCTAGAACTTGTTCTGAATTTTCAAGAAATCAAGCTGAATGGTCGCCTATTCTCTTGCTCGTTCCTCTTGTTCTAGGTCTTGATAAAGTCAACCCTAGGTGCTTAATTTAAATTATTATTTTTTTAATTATATAATAAGTTTTCGCTAATTAAAATGAATATTTTATATAATTAGGTATCTACCATTGCTGGCTGCAACATTCACCTTTCCACAAAGCCTTGGTATATTAGGTGGCAGGCCTGGTGCTTCTACTTATCTAATTGGTGTGCAAGATGATAAAGTTTTTTATCTTGATCCCCATGAAGTTCAACAGGTGACATTTTATTTTTAATTAATTAATTAATTTATTATTATTTGTATAAATCTTGGAATGACAAATGCTTGTTTTTTCATATTATGTCTTCAGGCAGTTAATATCAGCAAGGATAATCTGGAGGCTGATACTTCATCATATCACTGCAAGTAAGTATTTGTGCGAATTTACCATTTTACCCTTATTGTCGTGTTGGTTCTGACCTAACAACTTAATTTATGATGCTAGTGTTATACGGCAAATTTCTCTTGAATCAATCGACCCATCGTTAGCCATTGGATTTTATTGCCGAGACAAAGGTGAATTTGAGTAATCATTTAGTTTTTTTTTTTTTTTTTTTTTTTTGAAAAAGTAATAAAAACATGTATGTGTTGCAGATGATTTTGATGATTTTTGTTGTCGGGCGTCTGAGCTGGCAGCAGCATCAAACGGTGCACCGTTATTCACAATAACCGAAACACGCAGTTCACCAAAATCAAGCAGCACTAGTAGGGCTCAAGATGCTACTGATTCCTTTGATGCAGCTGATGATGTTGATGACTGGCAACTTCTGATTTGATTTGCTTAATGTTAAAATACATTTTAGTACCCTAAACTTAGTCGACCATGTCCTTTACTACCCTAAACTATTAAAAATACAACATGATACCATGAACTTGAGAAAATAGTCAATTTAGTATTTGAGTCACTAAGTTTGTCTTAATTCTCACGTCATTTGCATCTAATTTCAATATATTGAGATTAACTTATATTTTTTAGTTTATCAAAAGTTATAAATGAAGTGAATCATATAGGAAAACTTACTAAATTGACAATTTTTGCAAGTTCATGGTAATAGGTTTTACCTTTAATTGTTCAGCGTAGGAGAGGATGGGTTAACCAAGTTCAGTGTATTAAGCTGTATTTTAGCTTTTACTTAAATGTGTATGATAATATTTGGTGATTTGATTTTTTTCTTACGGTGTATGATAAAAAAAAAAAAGATTAAATCAAATCGTTGGGTCCTGTTTATCGTCATGAAAATAGGAAAATGACATGTGAATGGAATCCAGCTAAGCAACTCAAAGGTTATCTACTGCTTATATCCATAATTTCGTCTTCTTATTTGTAGTACTTAAAATGTGTGGAAATACATATTTGACAACATTTTCTTAAAAAGTTGGTGAAAACCAAAGTTTATACTTTTTGCCCACACCTTTAACGAAATATGGGTACAATTTTAAGTGTTCATTATTTTGTATATAATCCAGATATATATTCTGGTGTTAATAACCGTCTAAATAAATGTCACTTTTCTTATGGCACCTTCACCAACACTACGACGCTGGTTCCCTTTACGAATTCGACTACATCAAGCAGTACATGATTTGGTTTACTATGGAGTGTGGCTTTCTTTTAAAAAATCATTAATCGTTGTTTTTGTGCTAATGTAACACTCTTTTGATCATGAATTATAGTCCAACAAGTCACCAACGCTACCCCTGCGGGATTAATATTCATTAATTAAACAACCCATTTAAAAGTAAGATGAGAGTTAGTTAAAGATTTTTTTCTAAACGGAATATACTAATCTATTCCTAAATACTACTACATATGTTCACAATGACCATAAGGATGGAGGGCACACATACCATATTGCTAGGGCAAGGCCTTTCCATGAGAGTTAATAAAAGATACATAACATTACAACGAGACTATGACATTGAGATATACGCTAGTATAAATAGTCGGTGTTAGTTGTGCATAGGCTCGACCGTGGTCTTGAAGAGAAGCACATGAACTTTATCGACTGAAAAATACAAGAAACCTCCTGAAGAATGTGTCACAAACGAACCAAAGCTAGTCCCGACAATACAGTGCCAAGCCGGACCATACGAACTATCAAATTCCTGTCAACCAGAGATATAACACGTTAGACAAATTCCGTATTTAGAGTCTATTTATTTGTATATATATTATCATCAATATAATGTTTGGTTTTATTATTACTTTATTAGTATCAACAGTTTTTTAGATTAATAAGTACATGGGTAACCTACATTACTCCAAGTTGACACCATAAAAACAAAATTGACCGTTTTCTCTGGAGTTTTCTGTTTATCTTCAGATTCTTGGATGTGAAGGTTCATTAGATTTAGTTTAACTTTACTCCAACAATACCAGTGCCATAGATTATTTGCAGCATTGAGAATCTTAAACAATTTAAACTTTACAATAATTAAAGGGTGATTTACTAGTTTGGACCAAATGAAACAAAATTTCTCCAAGTATAAACTTGTATTTCAATTCTTCTCAAAATAAACCGTGCGGCTGTATGTACGACCGTGCAACTCCACTAGAACGCCGCCACGTGTCCGAGTTAGTGATGCTCACCTTGTTACTACTGCTCGTTAGTACTGCTCAACCTTGTTACTATTGCTCTAAACCTTGACAATATTGCTCGTTAATACTGCTCGTTAGTATTCAACACTTAGTGCTGCTCCGTTAGTGCTGCTCACAGTTAGTGCTGCTCAAGTCTCCCAGTCGCACGAGGTATTTTGGGAAGATTGAAGTTTATCAGTCTTAAATGAAAGTCTCTCAATTAAATTGGTCTAAATTGGTAATTAATTCAAAATTAAATCTACGAAATTTTATTTACTGAAAACTGCTTAATAAATTATAACTGTAGCATATGTCCTAAATAATATGAGGTGTGACGTTACAGAATGATCAAAGATTGAGCATTAGAAGTTGTGATGTTTTTTAAGGCGTAAAATAAGACGTTAAATTTGTATGCAAATTATAATTATATACTTATAATTATATAAACAAAGATGAGAAAACACACAATTATAAATTATAACTTTGTTCATCAATATTTTTCTTAATTTTCGATATAATCCAACAATTCTCATAATTAAATAAATATATATCTGCCCTTTATATAGAGTTCGGTACCTTTAATATACCTAAAATATAATTTATGACGGGTAAATGTGAACAAAATTAGATCTAAGCATACGTTAAGCTTAACGCCCGAGCCTTGGACCGTAAAATGGCAACATGGTCAAGTCTTAAGTGTTACGAGCCATGACGAAGTAAAAACAAAACTTTTTAGAACTATAACCATAGCTCACCCATGTATGTTATTTTTTACAAATTTCAGCAACTAAGAAAAACATGACAAAACTCTTTTTTTGAACGGCACTTAATCTACTCCACTTTGTTTTTATCGGGTTTGAAGTCACGACCTTTAGGTTATAGGCAATATCATATACACAATACCACTAGGTTACAAGGCCTTGGGTATTACAATATAATTTAAGTAATGCCACTCTTTTTAAGAAACTTTATAAATACAAATTATAATTTAAGGGTATTTACCTATTAAACCCTTCAAGAGTGATATTACTTCATTATTATAAATTTAGAGAGCGGCAAAACAGTTATTGTAGATGTAAATTATGATTTGTGTTGTTTTAATTTCTATAAAGAGATGAACATTCTTATCAATATATCAGCATACCTTCGATTAGAATTGACTTAAATAGAACCAATAATGTTTTCAACATTGTCTTTTGTTTTAGTTAATAATGAAATTTAATAAAAGTGTTTTCGCAATAGTTAAATCTTTAACGTGAAACTTGAAAAAATAACAAGATAAATAAATGTTTTATAGATCAATACTTTACCTTTTCAATTACTTTGCTTGTAATATATACGATCTAACCGTTTTCATAGTCGGTTTCCACAATTTTTTCGCATATTTTCTTTATTTTAAAATAACTTAAAACATGTGGGTTCCTGTTACCCCACTTACATAAAAAAAAAAGCAATGAAAAAGGCTTCATTCTGTGTCGAGTAAAATAAAATAAATAAAAATTTGGAGATCGAAAAGAAAGACATACCTTTTTTAGGGCAAGAGCAAAGCGTTTGCTGTCAATTTTCTTCACATTTCCATTTCCATTACCAGAAGGAATTGAATTAATATAATCTGTTGAACATTTAAACGCTTTATTCTGCATAACAATCGCCATATCCGAAGCTCTTACTCTAATATTGTTATTATTATTAGTGACTAATTGCTTCTGTTGCTGATCAGCTTCTTTCTTTCTCTGAATTAAATTGCTCAAAAATTTGCTTCTTCTCTCCAATTCTTCTTCTGCTCCCTCCATAATTTCATGCCTCAATCTTGAAGAATCTTCACTGTGTTTGGGGTTTGCTTTTTGAAAAGGAGTGGGAATTGCGTGAATGATGGGGGACCCATTTTAATATTAGCCGAAAAGGAGCTATTAAAACATCTCTTTTCACGTTTAATTCAAAGACTCCTTAAATAGGCATAAATTTAGTCACACAAATTAATGAAGAATTATTATGTGTCCAATAAATGAGTTTTCCATTATTGACTTTCCTTTATGATATAGATTAATAAATTGTAAATATTACTCCGTATAAAAATAATAAACATGTATGTATCATAATATTTTATTATAACAAATAACTCCGTTACTTCAATCAATAGTTGTAAATATTACTCCGTATAAAAATATTTTACAGTATTCTTTGACTAAACTAATACTATATAATGAAAATGATCTAAAGCAACTTCTTTACAGTTTCTACTTTATTGATTAAGTGATAATGTATTCTCTAGTAATATTTTTTTTAAAGTTAAGTTAACCCATTGTATTTTCTTTCGTTTATTAATGTCATTATACTCATGAAATCGACCGTATAAGTCATTAGCAACCATATATGAATATTAACCAGTGACCAAATGATGGTGTGGTCATTATTTATCAATGCGGAAAAAGCCTTGATGTCGTTGTACTTTCCGGAAAAGATCAATTTGTTCATTGTACTTTGTGAAAAAGTTCTTAAATAATTGTGATAAACTGCTATTAACAGCTTGAAGGTCACCCGAGTAACCTAAATTTATATTTATACCAAATTTGGTATCGAATAATTAATGATCGTGTAGTACGTTAACCGCTGACTGCACCCATTGATTAATGATTAGTTTGATACAAAAATCTAAGCAAATATTTTATACTAGAAGCGCAGGTAAGAGCTAATGAGGACGAGCCCATAAAATGAAGTACAAAAAAACAGTATAAACACATTAACCATGTGAAATGTTGTAGTTTAATTACAAACTTTCTGATGTGTTACAACAGCCAAAGATTTACAAGAACGTAACATAACAGCCCTATACATTCTTCAACTGTGAAAAACATAAACCGCACGATAATTAACAATATTTATCGTACCAAACATAATCACGCACGTTAGTGTACGTGATTTAATTATAATACAACTGTTTATTAAGTTCAAAAAACAAGCACGATTAATTCCTCAACATCCCAAAGTGATCACTACGTTAATTCTCTGCATTTGATCGATTCATTCCTCCAGGAACCTTTGGCGCAACCATGAGTCCCCCAGTTTGTTGTATCTCCGGGGACTGATTACGCCACCCAACTCCTAATTAAACAAATAATTAATTAACATCATAATTATACAAATTAATCAAAAGATTAAAAACAAATTACAAAATTTACCAAGTGCCATGTTAAAGCCGCGTGCCTGAAGCTCACGATATTCTTGACACAAGGCGCAAGGTTCACATACCAAGTGAACAAGAATATTTATGAGAGGATCGTCGGGCAATTGATATAGTTGGCTCATCTTAATCCTGTAGTATGCGGATAAAAGACACCCGCAACCAGTGAAGTACAATATTCCAGCATGAAGCGCAGCATATAGGCCGCAACCTATTAATTATACATTTTAATATTATCAAAAAATACAACAACAATAACGGTACTCAATCTCTTCAAATGAGGGATATGAGGAAGGTAATATGTAGACAGTATACTGAACACTTACTTTGTTGTCCTCTGTCGACCATTTCTGCGATTTGCCCGAAAGTAACACAAGGGGCAAAGGCAGTTATGAGAACTGTTTGGAAAGAAAAGAAAAACACGTTAATTAATAGTCGATTTGATGAGGAATTTAGATCCCCTCGTGTCGGGTCGGCTTTGAGCTCTTATCGGGTCCGTCGGGTTTGAGGCAACAAAGTCTAACCCGAAACCTGGCCCGATAAGGATTCGGGTTTGTCGGGTTGACCCGATCGGGTTGGTCGGGTCACACTTGAGTTAGAAATTTTAGGTAAAAATGAAAAAATATCTAATAAACTGAACTTTATTGGTTTTGATTTACCACTTATAATTGATAACTGATTTTTATTGAATGATTTAAAGGTATTAATGTGTCATTCATTGATTTAATAGTAAAAATATTTTAAATTTAAAAAGAAAAAATCACTTAAACTTCAATCTCGGGTCAACCCCAATCCCGACAAAGGTAAGGAATCCTAACCTGAAACCCGACCAGATAAGGAATCGGGTTGGTCAGGTTGGGTTTAAAAAACCCGATATTAACATAAGAAACAAATAGACGCGACCCGACTAACATAATCGGGTTCAGATTTAGATTTGAGTCGAGTCGGGTTGACCCTTTGAGCACCCCTAGTTGCAATATTTAATGTAATTGTACGATTGGACTTACGAGTTGGGAGGTCATCAAAACATTCAAAAAGGCCAGTGGACCATTGAGGACCCATGCCTTGTTGTGGTGGAGCCCCAACCACATATTGGTTCTGTTGACCAGGCTGGTTGGGGTTTGAGCCAGCAACGAGGGGTTGGGGTTGTGAGGGTGCAGCGTTTGTAGCTTGCTTGTCGTCATTTGGGGCTGAGGAATTCATTATTAAACTCAATTATCCAGATAGAAAGGTTTCTATACTTTGGATAATCGAGTTTAATTAGCCTGAGAATTGAATCATATTAGTGAAAAAGGCATCTATTTATATGGTTGAGATTCTTGTAATGAGATGATATTATCCATCGTTTTGTAACGATGTTTAGGGTGGACTTGCATTGATGCGAAAATTGTTGCATATTAATAGGCAGGGTTCATTACCATACAGGGAATAAAAGAATTTGAAGGTTGTGACTTAAGTGTGACCACCTTCAAATGTCTATTTTTATTCCATTTATTCATAAGAGGTCAATAATCATTACACGTTTACATAGTAGTTTTTTTCTGGAAAATCTATTAACTCCATTCATTTCCCGTACATAAACAATCGAAAATTTAGCTTCTTAGCATTTTTAATCCAATATATTGTTATTTAAAATATATATTGTTATTTAAACTATATATTGTCTATGTCTCTCATTTTAAACTGACTTTTATTATTTATTTTCCCTTGAACTTGTGTGCCATGCATAGTACACGCGTCAAACAATTTGAAACGATCATTGTCCTACGGCCGGCACTAATTTGACTCGAGAAAGAGTCAAGGTCGATTTGATAATTTGAACAATAAAAAATATACAAAACCAAATAATAAATTATTATATGTAAATGAGAGTCAAGTTAGACCTTAGCATACGCAACCCTTACGTCCCGAGCCTTGGAACATGACGTGGCGGGATGGTTAAGCCTCGCGTCTTAGCGTGCCATAGCGGTAGTTAAGGCGAGCTTTTTAGAACCATGAGAATAAGTCTCAATCCTTTTGAATAATTTGATAATAATGATGTTTAAATGTAAAAATTAGAATAAAAATGTAATTTCACTTTTTAAAATTAAATGTTTAGTGAAGAATGAGTTTAACTTCTTTATACCAAATAAAGTAATATTCAAGAGTGTATCACTTATTTTGATCCACCCTTAAATGAAAAGTTTATCAAAGGTACACGCTAATTTAAACAAAATCAAACAAATAATTTTCGAATAAAAGTGATGTGCATTTTAGTACCCTGAACTTATCTAACTAGGTTTCTGATGAGGTTAGTAGGGATTACCTATGTATATATAGGTAATTCCCCAAAACCTAAACATGAAGATGGGCTTCAAAGTTCACGAGCCCATGCGTCGATCCGCCAATGTTCACGAGCCCATGCGTCGATCCGCCACTACAACTGTCAAGATGACAACTTTTGTTACTTGAAGAGTTGTCAACCATGTCCAAGTTATCACCGCCTGTCAGGATTGTCAGCGCCTGTCATTGGAAGCATGTCGTGGCTGACGTCCCGTCATAATGGCGCTTCATGACTGCGTTATTGCCATCATACTAGTAACGCGTTGCATTAAACGATTGATGATCAACGTAGCTCAAGCGTTCACGATCATCATTAATGGGCCAACGTTCCATATACTTGAGACTAGCCATATAAATACACGGTCTAAAGCATTGTCGAAGGACATCAGACTGAGACAGATTAAAAAAGCCTAAAACACAGAGTTCATATATTCTCACTTTCACTTTCATACTCAACCTTGATCACCCTAGGTTCACCAAGAGCTTGTTGGGTCTGCACTGTGGTTATCGCAGGAGATCCAAGGTTGACGTCACCTAGTCTTCGTGTTTGACAATCGTTGCTCGAACATTGGCGCCATCCGTGGGACTCGTTTTTACACGGCGTTTCACTTTTCTAAAATTTTTCTTCTCAGTAATCAACCGTTTCTATGGAGGCAACACATCCATCGCAGATCACTTCTTTAGCGCCAGCAATAACCACTACCGTGAATACCACTGCACCGGAGGCGGTGATGACCTCGCCTATTCGTACCATGGAGCCATACGTTGATTCTGAGTGGACAATGTCGGATGTAAGGACGACACGAGGGTATCTTTCTTTAACAAGTCCCCTTTTTTCCACAAGGCTGGCTGGAACAAGTTCGTTTTCCTTACCACAGCCCGCAACAACCATCCCTCCACTTCACCTTCTTTTGTCCCACGGGACAAGCTCTCATGAGGATGGCACGGATCCGGTCAGACAGCCTGTTTCAAACTTTCCACAGACCGCTACTCAAGAGGTTCGGGAGGATCCAATTGTGGAGTTACTTAGAAGGTTGGCTCAGAGTTCTCAGCCACCACCACCGCCTCCTCCACCACCTACTTCATCGGACCTGTTGTCTCAGTTGGTGGCGGCGTTGCGCCCAGCCCCGCAGCCACCGCTTGTCCAACCAGTAGATCCGTTGTCGCAATTATTGGCGCAGTTAAGGTAACCACCCATTCACACCCTACCACCACATCCACCACATGGCACATCTAATGACATGTTGCGCGTGTTGCAAACACTAGTGGCAGCAGCCGCACCATTCGAACTCTGGTCGAAAGAATATCAATCGACACGCTCACAAATTACAATAAATTTTATATAATTGTGAAGAGTATGTAAATCATATTTATGAGGAACGATAAATGACATATCCAAATGAAAAGTTTAAAAATGAGATTTGTATTATGAAAGTAACCAAGTGGAAATATTTCTATGAATCTGAGTTATCCGAGTATCACGTACGAGACTAAATGTACGCATGATTTTCTGAGTAATGTTTATGAGATTTTGATTACACACAGCTGAGTGCATATCTGTATTTATTAGATATTGAAAATAAACTTCGTTTCTCTTGAGTGTGATTTGTCGGTGGATTTATATGTGGGAAGTTGTAAACTTTGGGATTGACTCGTGACAAAACAAAAGTAGGTGTCGAAAGTAATAGAGGGCCCCTATTACCGTACGCACATGACTTTTGGTTGGTTATGGGGAGATTTTGAGGGGAACGATGGATCAATGCTTGCTATTGTGAATTTATTATATGCATATTTTTTTGTTTGTTTTATTTGGGTAGAGAATGTCAATTTCAAACTCGAGGACGAGTTTTCTCCAAGTGGAGTTGAGTAGGAAAAAAAAGGGAAGTTGCTAAAATAATAATAATAATTACCGTTATGTGTTAGTTATATATATTATGAGCAAGATGCATATACATGGTTAGAGAATCTAAAATTGTAATTATCGAACTTAGTAACCGAGAATCATTAAATTCATTTTTTTGGGTATAATTATCAAGTTTGTAGGAATTTATAAATCGGGATTAATATGGAAATTAACAATCGAGTAAATTGGGTTGAGAGCAATTTGCAAATGAGAAGTACTAAATACTATAATTATATAATTAATGTGATCAGTGTACTTATTCATGTGTAATTATAATGAGATAATAAGATAATGAGAAATTATTAAAAATTTAATTAATAAGAATTTACTAATGAGTTAAAGGAGAAAAATTTAAATTAACGGGAAGTTAATAGATCGGAGCAATGAGAAGAGTTTATTTATGAGTAATTATTAAATTAGGTTAAGGATAATAATCAAATGAAATTACTTAATTGGGTAATATATGTTATTATTTAAAGTTTTCAAATAATATACTTTATTATTATTAAAATTACTAAATTAAGAATAGTTATTGAATCAAGTAAATGAGGAATGCAATAAGTGAATTAAACAATTAGATTTTATTGAATTAATGACATTTTCTAAAAGAATAGTAGTAAATTAATGAACAATGAGAGAACCTTAAAATTTAGGAATAAAGGGTAATTGAGTGTCGAGTAAATGAGAATTAACGAATCGATTCGTAAATTAAGTAATGAGAGATCATTAAAATAAGAGTATGAAATGTAATTGGATTTTTAAAGTGTGTAACATGAGTTTAATGAGTAGATATATGGTCAGCATAATCAAGAGACGTTTTAAATTATGTAAAATCAGGGAATCAGACTACTAAGGATCGTTAAACTAGATGAATAAGAGAACATCTATTAAAATTTATCGAGAAACCACTAAATGTTGTAGAATGAGAACATATTAAAGAGAATTAAATGACAAGATTGTTAATTTGAGCTAATTAGAGGGTTACCAAAATGAGTAATATACAAACCTAATAGAGTAAGGTAACAATAAATTGTTAAAGAAAAATTATTTTGAGAACCAATACTGCGGATTAAGAGAAAAATTATTAGTTCAAGTATTATAAGCTAGTAAATTGGAACACACGAGGAGTCATAAGAATGAGTAAAAATGATTTATACCTAATGCTATTATTAAAAAATATTATTATTTTATGGGTTTGCTTATGAGTTAAGATATCTGAGTTTGCTCCTTATTGTGAGTTTATTTCTGGGTCATATTTCTGAGTTATATAGCTGAGTATTCGAGATTTCTGTGTGACATGTATATTCCTTGTGAATAATTTACATGTTTTTGTATTAATTGATAGCGGTGCAAACCACTAAATTGTTTTTATATCTTAAGCAAACTATTATCATCTAACTGAACCGTGCGGAGAGAAATTCCCCATAAACTTAATCCCTATCGCCATGAGAGAGACGTGTGTGATTACGAGAATGGATTGTATGACCGAGTACCACGCCGAGGTCACATGTCGCTACATTCGAATCTGTAGCAAATCTCCAAGTGGAGTTGAATCTGAGATTCAACGCGACGTTTACAGCTGGGTGCAGGAACCGTGTCCGACTGCAAGAGCAAGAAGACATCTTCAACATGATGTCGTGAGTTACTTCGTGTATGTATCGACACCAGTTTCGACGAGAAACCGAGATCCTTAAATAATGTTCCGACTTTTAACCCTTATCGTTTTGCGCCACCAGAGATGGACGATTTGCATGAGGTGCGAGAACGCTACCCTGAGCTTCTTCTGAACGATTACTTCGGGGACGAAGTCTATTTCAAGTGGAGTTGAGTTGTAACGCCCCGAAATTTTTAATAATCAAATATTACTTTTTAATTAATTTAAGTTATATGATAATCATTTTATTGTTGTTGAGCCCGAATAAGTGAGGAGTTAGGCGTGGGCTTGTTTATGTAAAATTCTGGATCAGGCCCATACAATTGTGATGGCAGGCTTAAGCATGGGAGATTATCATGTCATTTGTTTGGGTATTAGCTGGAACTCGTCTATTGTTTCACCCTAACAGTGACACCATCATCCCTCTTCTAATTCCATCGCTGCCAATCCCCTAGCCACCGAAGAACACCTCATTCAGTCGTACGTACTAAGCAAATCGTGAGTTAGAGCATCTTCTTTGTTCCCTCTTTCATTCCAGCCTTAAATTCGAGCATCCTTTTGTTCGTTCCTTCAGATCTTCGGGCAAGCAGAGACTTTTAATTCGAGTGGTGATCGTGACGGTTTATGGTGTATTCGAGCAGCCGCGAGGGAGATAGATCGAGCAGCTATCGTTATTGGTGATTCATTCGGTATAATTCTTTTTCCCTTTTCTTCGTATGTCATTCAATGGTAACTATCCTGTATTTTCTTTATTCTTTCGCTTCCTTATTGCCGAATTGTATTAACCGGTGGTGTATGCAATCTGCGGGACCAAACAGAAAACAGGCGGGACTGTGTGTTCGATTCGGGGTGAAGCAAGTGACAGAATTGAGCTGTCCGAAGCGGGAATTGCGCAGGGACTCGTTATTTAGGTAGTTTTTCCTTACTCCGTGTTATGCTTTTATTTCGGTTTTCTTTGATTAAATTATTCGTGTTCTTTTGAGTTCTTGTAATCGAGATTGAGATTGGGCTGGCGTCGGGTGTAAAATTCTGAGTGCTCGGGTACTTTCGTTACCAAGTCGAGTTTATTTAATCGAGTTTTAAAATAAAGCAAATTTTTGGACAGCTTCTGTTAGACCTGTTCGGGTCAGGTTTTGACCTGCTTCAAATCAGATTCAGGGCTCGGGGTCTTCTAGACTTCCGTAGCCCGTCTTTGTACCTCTCCCCTCATAGTTTTAAATAATTTATTGGACTTATGGTTTGTGAGTTACGGGCAGCTTTGCGAGAGGCTGCAGTGCTGAAATTCAGTATTGAACAACTCTGTTGCAGGCCTGTTTCGGGACCCTTCGGGGCAGAACCGAGCCGAACTTTGTTAAGGCAAATTCTAGCGTTAGATGTCGTTTAATTTCTGTAAAAATTTGGGGTTTTTCCAAATGACGGTTTGAGAGTTATAGCTGTTACGATAAGTGGTCGCGGGTTGGGCAGATTCTGATTTTGTTGGTATTTTGAGGTCGGCTTTTGACTGGGTTTTATTATATATGTGATATAGGCCCGGGAGTGTCCCGGTACTGATTTTTGTCTGTTGTGTGGAGGTTTGGAAGCTAGCAAATCTAAGGTGAGTATTCTCACCGTGTATTCAGTTTTGACGTTATACATGCATGACTTATGTGTTTCATTACTTGCACCATATTTGCTATCTGAGTTATCTGTGATCTGAGTTATCTGTGATCTAGGTTATCTGGGCTATCTGATTTAATTATGTTAAAGAGATAAAAACATAATAATACACATATGAGTTTTTGGCTATATGCCTACATGGGATCACCTCCCGTCTGAGTTTTTGGGATCACTCCCGTCTGGGTTTTTGGCTTACGCCTATCTGGGGTGTGAGGAGGGGCGATCGACCCGAATCACACAAGCGCGCTATATAAATTAAAATCCGAGTAATAAAATCTGAGTAATTAACTGAGTACATTCTAATTAGGAGTACACCGATGTGCCCTCATGTGTTGTATGTTTTAATTGTTTACATTTTGAGTTTATTCACTCAGCTTCCCAGCTGACCCAAACTTTCCCCCACTGTTTCAGGTACCAGCAAAGGAAAGGAGAAGGTGGACGGTTGACCGATGTATCTTCCCAGTGCTGATGTGGACAACATTTACTATTTTAAACACTTTTACTTTATTAAACTATTTCCGCATTAAATATATTTTCAAATGACAACTTTATTATTTGGGATTTAAATTATTGGGACCTTTTTATTTAAAATCTTGTACTCAAATATTTCAAATTTTTGTAAATTATTGGGTGTTACAGAAGCGCATTTGCTGCGACAAAGAGAATGTGAGGGGTTACGCGACTTCATTCAGCGTTACACGCAGAAGTGCCAGAAAATTGTCGCATTACCTGAAAGGCAACAAATTTAGGGTTTTACCCTCTCCTTGCTCCCAGGACAACTGCAAGAGAAGCTGATCAAGCGAACTCCGGTCACTTTCAAGGAAGCCACTGACCAGGCATATGATTTCCTCAGATCCAAGGAAACTGTTACTCTCACAAGGGGAGTTCTCAACAGGAGAGACAAATGGGGGAGCTCGTCAAGTGCTAGACCTGGCAATCGCCAGGACATCAGGCAGGATAGCAGACGCGACAACCGCAGAGATTTCAGGCGAGATGGCAGAAGTTGCAGGAGGCCTACTCACTATGATCGTGGTACAGGTCCCAATCTAAGTAAAAGTCCAAGCGAGATATTGAAGACAGAGCAGGTGTGGTCATCTTTCAAAGCACCTCCTCAGATGTTACACAAGTCTGGAAAGAAAAATATGAGTAAACGCTGTGATTTCCATGAAGATTATGGTCATGATACCAATGCATGTAGAGAGCTAAAGTCTGAAATCAAGCGTGCCTTAGAGGAGGGGAAATTAGAACATCTCGTACCAGGGGCAAGACAACATGCAACAAAAAATCGGGCCAAAAAGGCTTATAGTTGGCAGAAGAAGGGAGACAATGGTGATCATCCTGGACCGCCTGATGGCCAAGTGCTCATGGTTCGAGGCGAGGCATCGTCTAAGAGAAAAGCATTGGTCCTCCAAAGCTGGATGATGGTTCCTATTTCATTCCCCCCAGTAGCAGCTACTTCCAATAATCCTGTTGTCATTAAGATCCGATTGTCTAATTATGAGATTAACAAATCTTATGTTGATTCAGGCTGCTCTACTGACATAGTGTTTGAGCATTGTTTCAGGTAGTTACCGCAAACAGTCAAGGACACAAAAAGACCAGCGCAGGCACCGTTGGTCGGTTTTTCTGGAGAAACACACTGGCCTGTGGGAGAAATAACTTTACCGATGATGATGATGGGGGAATACCCACAGTATCGGTTGAAATGGTAGACTTTGCCATTGTCAACGCCCCTTCAGAATACAACGTTCTTCTTGGCAGACCATCGCTAGAGAAGTTCAAGGCCATACCTTCTACTATTCACGACATGGTGAAGTTTCCTACTCCATCTGGAGTTGCTACTGTCAGGGGGAAGATGTCATGCCCACAAGAATGCAAGCAAGTCGAAAAGCCAAAGCAAAGCACCGATCGGGCTACACAGGCGGAGGTCACGGAAGGTCCAGAAACCAAGGTAGTACTCAATGCCAATTTTCCTGATCAACCTGTCATTATTGGCTCATAATTACCTTCGCAGATAAAAAACAAACTCATTAGATTGTTAAAATCACACCTAGATGTTTTCGCATGACAGACATCTGATATGATAGGTGTCCCTAGGAGTTTTGTCGAGCATGATCTAAACGCCAATCCAAACATTGTTCCAATCAAGCAGAAAAAGCGCGGGTTTGCCATTGATCGCAGCAAAGCAGCATGTGAACAAGTCAACCAAATGGTGGAAAGTGGAATGGTCAGTGAGGTAAAATACCAGACCTGGATTGCTAACCCGGTCATGGTCAAGAAAGGTGATGTTTCATGGCGGCTATGTGTCGACTTCAAAGATATCAATAAAGCATGTCCGAAGGATAACTATCCACTGCCAGAGATTGACTGGAAGGTAGAATCCTTGGATGGCTTCCAGCTAAAATGTTTCTTGGATGCTTACAAAGGTTATCACTAGATCCACATGAAGCGCAGTGACGAGGATAAGACAGCTTTCCATACAGACCAGGATATCTACTGTTTCCAAAAAATGCCATTTGGTCTAAAAAATGCAGGTGCAACCTACCATCGCTTGATTGACCAAGCGTTCAAGGATCAGATTGGACGAAATGTGGAAGCTTATGTCGACGACATTGTCATCAAAAGCAAAGCGGAGGATATCATGTTGGCAGATATAAAAGAAACTTTTGAGGCACTACGGAGGATCAACATGAAGCTTAACCCCTCCAAATGTAACTTTGGCATGGAAGAAGGCAAGTTCCTAGGGCACATCATCACGCCAAGAGGTATTAAAGTTAATCCCAAGAAAATACAGGTTGTTTTAGACATGGTCTCCCCATCCACCAAAAAGCAGGTGCAAAGTTTGAATGGTAAGCTAGCAGCACTCAGCCGCTTCCTCTCAAAAGCAGCTGATCGATCTCTACCATTTTTCCAAACTTTGAAAGGCTGCATAAGGAAACAAGATTTTTCATGGACACCTGAAGCTGAATAAGCCTTTCAAGAGCTAAAGCAGTTTTTGGTCACCCTTCCTACGCTCACAGCTCCTGTACCAGGAGAAACATTGGTGGTATACCTGGCTGCTTCTATGGAATGTGTTAGCGCAGTTATGATGGCGCATCGTGGGTCTACCCAAATGCCAGTTTATTTTATTAGCCGGGTGTTGAAGGGCCCAAAAATAAATTACCCGTGCTTGGAAAAAATAGCCCTTGCTTTGGTACATGCAACTAGGCGTTTGAGGCGTTACTTCCAGGCTCACCATATTCATGTCTTAACAGACAAACCAATTAAGCACGTCCTAGGAAAGCCTGAGGTGTCAGGACGGTTGGCTAAGTGGGCAGTGGAATTGGGGGAGCATGAAATCTCCTTTCATCCAAGAACTTTTATGAAAGGTCAGATCTTGGCTAATTTTATTGCCGAGATAGATGAAGAAGAAAAAGAAAGGCAAGTGCAGGAGGGGGAAGATACCCCATGGACACTTTTCACTGACGGTGCCTCTAACTTGGAGGGTTCTGGAGCGGGTTTAATTCTTACATACCCCAATAAAAATGAGTACACTTATGCCCTTAAGTTCGAGTTTCCCACAACTAATAATGAAGCGGAGTATGAAGCTTTGTTAGCAGGCTTGAAAATTTCCAGGAAAATGGGAGTGAAAAGCATATCTGTATTTGTAGATTCACAACTTGTTGCCAACCAAGTCAGTGGAGCATTCGTTGCGATCTAAACCTCCATGCAGCTATACTTAGAAGAAGCTAAAAAGGTGATCTCAGAATTCACGAAATTTACCATTGAGCAAGTGCCCAGAAATCGTAACAAGTTAGCTGACGCACAAAGCAAGTTGGCTTCGTCCGCCTTTGCCCATCTTAAAAAAGAATTACTGGTGGAGATCTTGACTGAAAAGTTCATTGCGCGACCAAAGGAGGTTGCCACTGTTGCAGAGGAAGAATGTTGGATGACGCCGATCTTAAATTTCCTCAAACATGATGTACTACCGGCTGATCCACAGCTAGCAAGGAAAATTCGTATGAAGTCACCAATGTACACGTTGGTGGACAACTGCCTGTTTCGCAAATATTATTTGGGGCCACACTTGCGTTGTGTTGGCCCAACACAGGCTAAAAGTATCATTGAAGCTGTACATAGCGGCACATGCTCGCTCCACGAAGGACCACGCTCTGTCACTGGTAAAATCATGAGATTGGGGTACTTTTGGCCAACGATGCATGAAGATGCAAGGGAGGAAATCGAAAAGTGCACAACCTGTCAACAAAATGCTTCTATCGCCAAATTGCCAAAGCAAGATCTTATACCTGTTACCACTGCATGGCCATTTTACAAATGGGGAATCGACATTGTTGGGCCATTTCCACCCGGCGTTGGCAATGTCAAGTTTCTAATTGTTGCTGTTGACTACTTTACAAAGTGGATAGAGGCAAAGCCCTTGACAACTATCACTAGGAAGCGAGTTATCAATTTTGTTTGAGAACACATAGTTTGCAGGTTTGAGGTACCGCATGTCATGGTCAGCGATAATGGCAAGCAGTTTGCAGAAGGTCCGTTCAAGGCTTGGTGCTCTGACATGAACATACAACAGAAATTCATGTCAGTGGCACATCCTCAAGCCAATGGCCAAGTCGAGGTCATGAACAAAGCTACCGTGAAAACAATCAAAGCAAAATTGGGCCGGCGCAAAACTGCATGGGTGGATCTTTTACCAGGTATCCTTTGGGCTCATCGAACCACCCCAAGTACAACTACATCTGAAACACCTTTCAGCTTGATTTATGGCACAGAAGAAGTCATTCCTCCAGAAATTACTCATCCAACTCAAAGGGTTATGGACTTCCACCCGGAAGAGAATGAGGAAGCACTATGAGAAAACTTAAACATCATAGAAGAACGTAGGGAGATCGCTCTCATCAAACAGGCCGCCAGTCACATGCAGATGGCAAAATATTACAATCAGCGAGTCCGTCCTCTCTCTTTTCAGCCAAGCGATCTGATATGGAGGAAGAATGAGTCCAGCAGGGTAGAAAGCCAAGGCAAGCTAGGCCCTACATGGGAAGACCCTTATCAAGTACTTCATGCTAATGGCAACGGGTCTTACACCTTGTCAGACATGGACAGACAAACTATTCCCAGGACATGGAATGTCATGAACCTGAAGAAGTGTTATGTTTAATAAATTGGTTTGATCATGTATCCCAACTTTTATTCAATAAAATCAACGCGATAACACTTTTTATTATGTACAATGTTACAACACATGCATGCACAAATGACATAGTCAAGAACATAGTTCAATATAAATTATACCAAGTCAATCAAACAACTTTGCTTGGTCTATACACATGCATTCAATTTCATCTTTTGATCAACTTGATAAAAGATAAGCACTTCCTATTCGGAAGCGACATCCTCGCGAGTAAAAAAAATTTTCACCGTTTCACCAACAAATACATAGATAATTTCTATAGCAAAGTACACGCATAGAAAGAAACTAAGTAATTTCAAACATAGAAATTCCATAAAATTATTCAAAGGTTGCAAAGCAATAATCCAATCACAAAATAAACCAAGTCACAAAGTCATAACGTATCACATGCATGGACAAATAAGCTAAAGATGTGGTTGTGCCGACAATAAGGCAATAATAGCTGGAAGTGACAACTCCAAATCTTGCACCAGGGTAGTCATAATGGGAAAAGCCATGCCTGCAAATTTCTCACTCGCACGCGTCATGTTACCATGCGTTGCAGGGTCCAAAAAAGGCAAACTCTCGGGATAAATATTGGGAGTGCATCTTTCAATTTTTTGCTGGCAAGATGTCTCCCAAACATATGAGAGGCATGGTTAAAGTCGTTAAGAACATTAGCAACATTAGGTTGTTTAAGCATCAAATCAAATAGCTGAGGCAATGCAACAACCAAATCTTTCCTCATCTGCATGGCAGCATCGCGTTCTTCACGCATCTTGACCATCGCTTGCCTCATAGTCTCCAGCTCAACATCTTTTTCAATTACCTGTTTCTCTTTTTGCGCCAACTGCTCATCACGGGCACTCAGGGTTGCTGACATCTCCTGTTTTTCCGTTTCAGCCTTAGTCAAAATGACCCCCCGCTAGAATATTTTCTCCTTAAGCATGCGCACTTCCTCTTGACAACGACTAGCTGTAGTCTGCTCAAGCACTAGATCTTTCTTTAGAGAGGTAATATCATCTTTGCTATTATCAACTTGCACCTGCAACTCGGCGCACGACTTCTTTAATTCCCCATGTTCATTGCTTACCAGCTGCCAGACGTAATCCATAAAACAATTGAACATATTTATATATGCTGCACCAATTACACCCCCTGTACTCCCGTTTATAGATCCTGATGGCACACCCTCTCTAGTTGAAATAGGCAGGGTAGTACATTGCAAAACGGGAGACTGTGTCATGACAAAATTGCGGCTCGATGTTAACCCGGTAGATCCAAAAGGAGCGCTGATCGTCCCAAACATACTACAAGTTGAACCAATTGTGGCGCTTGCTTCAAATGATCCAGTATTACCCACGCGATTTACCAAAGTAGCATTTGAGGGAAGATTAGAGGGGAAGGTCAATTTTGGCGCCTTCGGCAAAGGGATGTCATAATCGCTTACATCTAGACTCACCGCCCTTTTACCAAGTCCTAACATATCTCGGTCATCCAATTTGGGATCTGGAATTGACGTTGCCCCCAGGTAATCGAAGTCCTCTGCATATTCACAATAAGATCGTTAAGTAACAGGTAATAAGTTGGCAACGACTATAATTATAGTGTTACCAGTTTCATCATCGTTGTCACTCTCAGCGATAGTCCTGGACAGTGACTTTTCATTATCAGCAGCACATGTGAAACATAAAGCATACGCTTACCTTTTACCATAGTAAATACATATGTGTAGAGGTTGTGCAATTACCTGGTGTCGAGTTTGATGTCACCTCGTTGCTTGAGGTCGTGTTTATCCCAGAATTAACATGCGAAGTGGCACCAGTTTCTTGTTCACCAAGGGTAACATCAGCGGGATGACTTTCAATCTCATACTCCATAAAAGCAGGATCTCCCTCCATGAAATCCATCAAGCTCATGGCTGCAGGAAACATACAATGAGTCAGTGCCTGTAAAAAGATAATATAAAAGGATGACAATATAACAACAAGAACCCACGTTTCCCGGTCTCCGAGTCCACTATCACAGGCTTCATCCCTTCAGCCCAATAATCCGAAACACCAGCTAACACCAAAGCACCTTCCTCATAAACTCGAAATACAATTGACTTTCGTAAAATCTGCTTGCACAACCTTCCGCTTTGAGGCGTCAGGACCGGAGCATCGTTTAACGATTTGTCAAACCCCGTTCTCCATTTAAACAAGTTACTAGCCCAAATATTTCTGAAAGCGGCATCGACAAATACATATTTATATCTCCAATTCCTATGACTAGTAAAACATTCCCGAATAAATTTTTTCTTTCTATCTTTTAACTCTACAGAATACCAATCATGAGGTTTCATCAGCTTATAACACGCCCTAAACAAGGGTACTGAGAGTTTTATTCCCATTGCCACCAATAACATCTCAAAAGTCGTGATTTTTGGTACAGCTACTGGGTGTAACTGTGCAAACCCCAACTTGAAGTAGTTCAACACACTCAAATAAAAAGCGGTGGTCGGAAATCTAAAATTGGAGTGGGAAAGGTAATGGATATAGAGGGCTACTTTTCCTTGCGGAGGGGAATGGGCTCGGTGGTTTGACGTAGGTACAATAGCATTATATTTCCTAAGGCATGGATACTCATCCATCAGTTTTATTAGCATTTTGTCATTGAATGTGCTAGGGCTACGAGCAACTGATGGAGTTTCCACCACAATCGCATCTGACACTGGCTCTCCCATGTTAAGACAACGACAACTACAATACGCCTAATAAATAACAAGGGATATAAGCTATTACTAACTACAGGGGATGTAAACAAAGCAAAGTAATGGAAACGCAAATACGTACCTGTAAGGTAGCGAGCAACCCAGTTAAACCTGCAGCAAGTCATACAATTACAGTTAGGCAGGAGTTAATTATTTAAAGCGTACAAAATAGTCTGCCGGTCAGGGGTTAGCCACCGGTCAAAGGCTGCCCCTAAACCGCCGGTCCACCTCGACTAAACCCTAAACCGCCGCTAAACCCTAAACCGCCGCTAAACCCTAAACCGCCGGTCGACCTCGGCTAAACCCTAAACCGCCGCCGGTCTGCACGAATGCCGCGGGTCGACTTGCGCCGCCTGCCCGGCGACCGCCGGTCTCACCTAATCGCCGGTCTGCACGAATGCCGCCGGTCTACTGCGCCGCCTGCCCTGCGACCGCCGGTCTCACCTAATCGTCGGTCTGCACGAATGCCGCCGGTCTACTGCGAACTGCCCTGCGACCGCCGCTCTCACCTAACCGCCGGCCTGCACGAATGCCGCCGATCTACTGCGAACTGCGCTGCTTGTACCGCCGGTCTGTCCACTTGCGCAACCTGCGCTACCGGTCGTCTCGCTGCCTCCGCCGGTCGCGAACAACCCCGGTCAAAGGCTGGCTGCCGGTCAAGGGCTGCCAGCCGGTACACTCGGAAAAAAAAAACAAAAAGCCGGAAGAAGACTTACGAGTTCTGATAGTTACGACTTGCAAACCGTTGTTTTGAGAAATCCTAACTCGGGGGGCATGATGAGGTTAGTAGGGATTACCTATGTATATATTGGTAATTCCCCAAAACCTAAACATGAAGATGGGCTTCAATGTTCACGAGCACATGCGTCGATCCGCCAATGTTCACGAGCCCATGCGTCGATCCACCACTACAACTGTCAAGATGACAACTTTTGTTACTTGAAGAGTTGTCAACCATGTCCAAGTTATCACCGCCTGTCAAGTTATCACCGCCTGTCAGGATTGTCAGCGCCTGTCATTGGAAGCATGGCGTGGCTGACGTCCCGTCATAATGGCGCTTCATGACTGCTTTATTGCCATCATAATAGTAACGCGTTGCATTAGACGATTGATGATCAAATTAGCTCAAGCGTTCACGATCATCATTAATGGGCCAACGTTCCATATACTTGAGACTGGGCATATAAATACACGGTCTAAATCATTGTCGAAGGACATCATACTGAGACGGATTAAAAAAGCTTAAAACACAGAGTTCATATATTCTCACTTTCACTTTCATACTCAACCTTGATCACCCTAGGTTCACCAAGAGCTTGTTGGGTCTGCACTATGGTTATCGCAGGAGATCCAAGGTTGACGTCACCTAGTCTTCGTGTTTGACAATCGTTGCTCGAACAGTTTCTACTGCTCTTAATTAGTATTAAAGGTTCATTATGGCACCATGAACTTGACAAAATGGTCAATTTGATGCCCAACTCATTAATTTGAACGCCTTTTCTTACTTGACCTACTTTAATTAGAGAGTTTGCCTAATAAAAAAATATACGTTCATATTAATATATTAATATTATTATAAAGTAATGCACATAAGAAAATAATACAAAATTAGTAAGCTATGATACTAAATCAATTATTTTAACAAGTTTAACTCACTATGTTTTACCTTTAAAAGCTTTAAGAATTAAGATAGTAGAAGATGCTTGTAGAGTGGTAGTTATACAAGTTTAATGTGTGAACAAAGGCCAGCTAGAGGGTCCAACCCAACTTTTAGAGTATGAAACCCACTGATTGGTACCGATTATCTTTTAAAATTATATTACGCAAACCCTTTTTGGCCAATTTAACTTTTATTAGAGAATGTCAAAACATGAATGAATGAAATGTTAAAAGGATTGTTCGAATTAACAACTTTCACTATATTTAACAAAAACAAGTTTAATGAAATTAGCTTGGCATGCAAACACTTTTGATCAGTTTGTTTTATATTTGTTCTCGTGGAATTTATATAACTAACATCGAATATAAATTAATGAGAGAGAGAGCAAAAAAAAAAAAAAAAAAAAAAAAAAAAAAAAACTCAAGCTCGAAGCTATCTTTTCTTGCAGTGCTATGGATTTGGTAAAGTTCATAACATTAATATATTTTTTCCGTAATAATAACTATATTTAACATATCAATAAAGGATACGAAATTTACTTATTTTACGAGAAATGATATTAATGTCTATTATTTGTGTCTAATTAATGTGTGTACTTATCAGAGCACCGGGTGTGGTTCGTTATTGCGCCCGTTAAACACCGATAACGGCGCCAAACCTACACCGTGGGTGGCGCCATTCGCTCGTTATCGGGCCACCGTCGAGGCTTTAACGAGCCGTTATAAGCGTGCAACGGCCGGATTTTTCAAAAACAAGTGGGTAACGGTCGGATTTTGGGGGGGGGGGGGGTTAACGGTCATAAAAAGAAATTTAATTTTTACCAAATCTCTTATAAATACCAATCTTTTTCATCCAAAATTTATACCATCTTTTTAAACACTTCATCTTCTCAAATCTTTCACAATGTCTAACCACAACGATTTCATTAATCAATTGATTGCTTTCCAAAGCATCTTCCCGTCAACGGCCTCATCTAGTTCGGCTCCACAATCATCAAACGCACCATTTAGCCAACCGTTTGTAAATCCATTTACCCAACCCTTAACCCCGGAACAACTTGCGTTCTTGCAAACGCAACAACAAATGTTTCAACAAACCGCCCCAAATGAACCAATGTTTCAACAACCCGAAACCCCTACCGAACAATTCACGTCGTCTAACGAAGTTATTCCGGACACACAACCGGAAGAACCTTCTTCCATAAGGAGGAGGGCAAAAGGAAAGGGTAAGGCCAAAGAAAAAGCGGGTCCAATAAAACGCACACGGTGGACTCAAGATGAAGAATTGGCGTTGGCACAAAGTTGGATCCCCATTTCAGAAGATCCTGTCCGCGGGCGGAACCTAGATCTTGATTTGTTATGGGATAAAGTTGTTGCCGAATACAACTCTGTGGTATCCTTTCCCCGTAACAAGGACATGATTACGGGAAAGTGGACAACATTGACTCTGGAGTGTGGAAAATTTCTTGCAATTGTCGAACGAACACAACGACTTAGCGGTGAAAACGACGAGGGTGTTTTTACTCGTTGTCTACAACAATACCAACAAAATGAAGTTACCGCGTTCAAGCATATCAAGGCGTGGGAATTTCTGAAACATCACTCGAAATGGCACACACCCGAGCCCGTTCAACCCGGTAGAAGGCGACATGTGGAAGCACTTGAAGGTGACTCTGAAGATTTTGAAGACCCGAACCCACTTTTCCGAGGCGACACCATCGAACGACCCGCAGGGCCACCACGAAAATCTAAAAGTGCCCGTTCGGACACGTCGGGAAGTGTTTCTAAAAAAGACGAATTCAAGGAAATGGTTGAAACAAATTTAGAGAAATATCGAGCTTTGAAATCGGAGCACCAAAAGGAAAGATCGAGATATAAGGCGTTGTCATTCCTTGGAATCGACACGACACATATGTCGGAGGAAGATAAAGTGTTGGTCGAGTTGGAGAAGGAAAGGATTCGAAACAAATATCGATCTTGATTTCTACGTTTTTTAATTTTTCGTATTTTTAATTTTTCGTATTTTTAATTTTTCGTATTTTTAATTTTCGTCTTTTTAATGTATCGTTCGTATTTTAATTAATCGTATTTTTAATTTATGTTTTCGTCATTTAAATCTACAAAAAAGAAAAAAAACTAAGTGGGACCCCTATAACATGGCTATAACTAAGCTTCCAAGGAGCCACATTTCTATCTCTTAGTTATAGCCAAGTTATAGGACAAAAAATGCTATAACATGTCAATAACTAAGCTCCCACACCTTGTGCTCTCAAAGATAAAATATGTAATTAACTTATTCTCTTTATTCGTATTATTCTTGATATTGACATTTATCTTGATTAAATAAGTAAGGATATAAATAAACACAAATAATATACATTAATAAAATTTCTCTTATTTTACTATAGTTCGGATGGATATATTTTAACTTTGTCTTTTAACATAGTCTAAACTACGTTATAGATAAGATATATCACAAATAAAATTATATGCAAGTAAAGTTGCTCCAAAATGGCGCCTCTAACTTTCATGAAAGGATGTGTAATATAGATTTCTAATAATTTTTTTAATTTTATTTTAATAACATTACTTATATTAATACTATAATTTTCTTATCAACATATATATATATATATATATATATATATATATATATATATATATATATATATATATATATATATATATATATATATATATATATATATATATATATATATATATATATATGATAATTACAAAAATTATCATTACAATATATCTTTAGATAAGAATTGTTTGGAGGTGCATGAAGAAATGGAAACTAACAAAATGCTCACATGCATGTACGCCAAATCCGTCACAAACACAACCAAACAATATAGTGCTTCTATCCTTCATAAATTATTAATACTTCATCACTCTTCTCTTGCTTCTTCACCTTTGCTACTTAAATAATTACGTTTCGTAATTTAACAACTAAAATATCATATAAAATAGTTTTAAAAGCATACAAAATCCCAACTAATCACTAGTCAGTAGCCAATGATGGCCAGCCTAGCTGGTCTGAGGCATTGAATTTATACTCATGTGGGCTGCAGGTCGTGAGTTCGAATCCATTTGGGAGCGTTGTATTAGCGTAATTTTACTCACACCTCACACGTGCACATATGTAGAATTTTCCATGGAAATCCCTTTGGAGGCTGGGTTTGCCCGCTTATGCGGAGCTCGAACTCGGGGTGCTTGCTGAAAAACTGCGAGTAGGCTTCCGTTATTTCATTTGTCGTTTCCAAAAATCACTAGTCAGTAATTTTAGTTTTTGTAATATTACCAAAAGGTTTTACGATGTCAGCCAACCCAGATTGTTATTCGATCCGGTACAGTGGCCGGGTCACAGTTCAACCGGTTGACAGTCCGGATCAATTTGCATTTCACCCCTCACACTAACTAATTAAGGGTATAATCATCATTTGATATGAAATTAATATATATGTATAAAAATTATTTTGTAAAAATCGGCTCCCTAATTTTAAATGGTTTAATACCAAAAAAGTTAAGTTGGCCATTGAAGGGCAAAATTATAAATTTAACCAAAGCAGTTTTCTACTTAAACTCTTGATGTGAACCAAAATTCCCTTAATAAAACAGAAGAAATATGGAAGTCCTGTCCACCTGCCTTTTTCTCTTTCTCTCCACAACGGTCTTGCAAACTTCAACCACCGCCGCCGGTGATGCTTTCCCGCCAACTTCAACCACCGCCGGCGAAGCATTCCCACCAATTTCCGGCGACACCGATTACATCCGTACCAACTGTGAGACAACACGATACCCAGAAACCTGCGTCAACACGCTCTCAAATTATTCCGCCGCCATCCAACACGACCCCTGCCGCCTTGCCATGGTAGCAATCCACGTGGCACTCTCCGAAGCCGCCCACATGTCCAACTACGTCACCAGCATCTCCCGCCAAGCAAGCGCCGGCAACTCCACAGAATCCGGCGCAGTCAATGACTGTTCATCGGTGTTTGAAGACGCCGTATACGAAATCAAGAACTCGCATAAAGAAATGCGGCATTTAGGTTGGACCGGTGAGTCTGTGAGGTTCCAGCTCAGCAACGTGCAGACGTGGATGAGTACGGCGTTGACTAACGAGGACACGTGTATTGACGGATTTGAAGGATTGCCGGACGGCGATGTGAAGACGGAGGTTTGCGACCGTGTGGTGGCGGTTAAGGAAGTTACGAGTAATGCTTTGGCATTGGTTAACAGTTATGCAGATAAAATATCGGCGTAATATTAATACATAGCGGTTATTGATCGTTAAAAATTTCTTGCTCATCATTGTGTGTGTGATTATTGAAACAAATTTATTTGACATAATTTGTATATGATAATACATTAAAAATTACAGATTAATAATTTAAATCGTTTGTTAGGACTTATATTTTATTTTTTATTTAGGATAATTAACGTGTAAACGATAAATTTAATCAAAAGAATATTAAGATTCAAGTATGTGAGATTTGTAAGATTTTTGGTTTGTTTCTATAAATATTTAATGTCTTCAAAACATTATGTATTTTTTATGGCTTTATGGTTCCTTTTAACTTTCTTTCTAAGTATAATAATTTTATCAACCTCGTGCATATGTGTTAGATGCATTAATCTTTGTCATTCTTTTTTATTAGTTATATAGGGTTTTATTTAAGATAGTCTTTAATTTCTATATACTTTTAAATGATAAATTTTAAATATTGATTAATTTTAAGTACTTTGTTAAGATTAATCATATATATTCTATACATGGTGGAGTATTTTAGATATTTTCATAAAAAAATAACTTATTTATTTTTTATTTTAGAATTAATTTTTTTTATTATTATTATTTTTAAAAAATTCGTTAATAACATATAATGTGATAATAACATGTGATTGTATATTGAATCACATGTGATTCAGTACTAAACATGATTATCAAATAATATTGGGTTTTAACGAAATAATAATAATTAAAAATAATAAAAAATAAAAATTTTAAAATAAATTTTTTTAAAAAAAATGTTTTTTATTGTGAAATGACCAAAATATCTCTTCATATATAAAAGATATGATTAATCTTGACCATTAAATCTTATTATTCAATGTTTGAGATTTGACCTTAGGACTATACGAAATTGAACGACTATGTTGAACATTCTGCTCTACTTATATTTTATGTTGCAACTTGCAATATATTGAGGTACGATTGGAGTACTTGTATTACTTGTATGTTACGTCCTGTATTACTACTTATATTTCAAACAATTTGATGCCTTGTCACCGTTGGTAATCTTCATTTATGAGAAAGTAGGTGTTTAATTCATTGGTAATCAAATCGGAAGTGACTAAAAATCCTCGACAAACATTCTGTTGGTTGGTAAATATGAAATAATCTAATAAATATGCTTACTATTTTTGTTTTCTATTAGAAAAGAGAAACAAGAAAATAAAAACTTTCACGAGTTATCCATTTATCATCACTCTACACGCGGTCAATTTCTTTTTCCCCCAAATAGAAATACACCAAACCATGGTATATCGGCAAACCGCAATAATCAAGTGAAAAAAACATGGAGTTCTTTTTTACCGGCGGCATAAGAGCAAATGCAATTCTAAAGTAATAAATACAAATCTTGCCATGAGGACATTTGTTAACTATTTTTTTTGTTATATATTCATTAAAAATGATAATCAAGTGGAAATAATACACTAACGTTCAACCACAATACCACAAATAGTAGCTAACCAAATAAAGGGGGATCACAATTATTCAGAAAAAAGATGTATACACTTTTTATGTAAGAAGAAAAGAGAGGTCATCTTGGTCATTTTACTTTGAAAGATTTTGCTAATTTAGTATGCGACAAATCAAGAAGATGGAATTTAGGCAAGTGTTTGCATAGCATTTCGTATAAGTGTACAATAGTCAATAGATGCATGAAATGTTCCCATTTAGATAATAAATGATATTACATCATTTTTTTTGTTAAGGCATATACTTCCTCCGTATCAAAATAAGTGACACACTTTTCATTTTGGGGTGTATCAATATAAGTGACACATTTTGAAAACTTTTCTTATTTGGTAAAAATAGTGGGACCCATACCCACTAACTATCCACTTTAATAAAGTGAAATTACCCTTATACCCTTACTTTTACCTTTAAAGCTCATTAATATCACTTTATTCAAGAAAAGTGGGACCCAATCTCCACTAACTATGTACTTTAATCTATTTTAACCTCTATTTTAATCTTTTATCTCAAAAAACGTGTAAGCCAATTTGTGTCACTTATTTTGATACGGAGGAAGTATATGGGTAGGTTAAAAAAGTCTGAAAATATTCACATGAATATTGGTTATGTCTCATAAATCAGAGTAAAAAACTCGATTTTCCTGAATAGACTGAATATGAATCTCTTTGTTTATCCATTACCCGCATATATACATCGTAATATACATAACTTTTCCTGATTATATGGTTATTATTATTACATTCCTCACTAATTTTAGTATTAGCTAAAGATTTTGATTCTATTATTTGTGAATTCCGATTACAAGAGAATGAGCAAATATATATACATCTATAAGGCTAACAAACTTCCTAACTTATAGATGTGATAAAAATAAGTAAACGATATTGATAGAATCGGCTGAGATTGTGGGCAAGGGATGAGTATGGTAATTTGAATTTCAATACTCCCCCTCAAGTTGGAGCGTGTAAGTCTTGCATGCCCAACTTTCCAGTTAACAATTCGAATTGCTGAAGACCCAAAGCTTTAGTAAACAAGTCTGCAATTTAAACCTTTGTGTATATTTTAATAGGTAGAATCTCTTGATTTTCAACACGTTCTCTAACGAAGTAACAATCCATTTCAACATGCTTGGTTCGCTCGTGAAAAACTGGGTTGTTTGCGATGTCACGAGCTGCTTGATTGTCACAAAATAGTGGAGTTGGATCACGTTGTTTAATTTTTAGTTTTTCTAATAGCCAACGCATCCAGAGAATTTCACTAGTAGCTGCTGCCATTGCGCCATACTCTGCTTCAGCTGAGGAACGAGAGACAACAACATGCTTCTTTGATTTCCAGGAAATGGGAGCACCACCAAGCATCAAAACATATCCAGTTCTGGATCGGCGAGTAAACGGGCACCCGAGCCAATCTGCATCACAATAAGTGAGTAGATCTGTTCCCCCTTCTTTAGGAAGCAACAAGCCTTTACCGGTGGTGGTTTTTAAATATCTAAAAACCCAGTTGACGGCATTTAAATGATCTTGTCGAGGGTCTGAGACAAACTGACTTATGACATTAACTGCATATGTGAGGTCAGGTCTAGTGGCTTGCAGGTATAAGAGTTTACCCGCTAGTCTTCTGTAATGGCCCGCATCTACTCGAGGCTCCTCGCTGTTTTTATCAAGCTTTAGATTTTGTTCCATGGGTAAGGAACAAGGTCGACACCCCGTCATGCCCGTTTCTTCTAGAATGTAAAGAATATATTTTCTTTGATTTAGTACCAAGCCATCCTTCGTACGAGCCACTTCTATTCCTAGAAAATACTTTAGAGTTCCAAGGTATTTTATGCTAAATCTTTCGTCTAAGTAAGACTTGACTTCCTGGATTTTATTTGCATCGTTTCGAATAATTATTACATCGTTAACATTGACAAGAGTTGCAACAAAGATCTTTGCATGCTTATATATAAAGAGCGAGTGATGTGCGTTAGATTGTTCAAATCTGAGCTCTTTGAGAACCAAAGTGAGCTTTTGGTACCAATTTCTAGAGGCTTGTTTTAAACCGTAGAGAGATTTATTTAGCTCTTTGCATGCTAAATCTTTCTTATAGCCTTCTGGAATCTTCATGTATACTTCCTCATGTAGGTCACCATGAAGGAAAGCATTGTTGACATCTAACTGGTGGATGATCCAATCTCTTTTGACTGCTATGGCAAGAAGCGTTCTGACCGTTGTTAATTTTGCAACGGGGGAAAATGTATCATGATAATCAACCCCTTTCATTTGTGTGAAACCTTTTGCGACCAGTCTAGCTTTATATCTCTCCATCTCACCTTTTTGTTTGTATTTAATTTTGTAGATCCACTTCGAGTCGATGGCACGTTTCCCACTCGGTAGATCTTCTACGGACCAAGTTTTGTTTTCTTCAAGAGAACCTATTTCCCTTTGCATTGCATTTCTCCAATATTGGTCCTGCACTGCTTGTTTATATGTTTTTCGCTCATCATTTAAAGTGATGGCTGCCAAGAAGCATTTATGATTTTTAGAAAATTTATCATAAGAAACAAAATTAGCCAAAGGATGTACCATAGAGTTTTCTTGATCTGGAGCGGGTTGTGCATGGTCTATGGATGGAGGGAGCTTGACTTCATAGTCATTTAGATGTTTAGGCCTTGTTTTTGTTCGTTTGTCTCTTCCTTGGTTGATATCGTCATTTTCAACCTCATGTTCTTCTGGTTGATTTGTGTTACTGTTATTATGCGGAATTTCAAGATTAACCTCTTCCAATTGTTGACTTTCAAGGTCAAATTCGGGTTCAGTGTTTTGGGTTTCTTCTGCATCGTATGTGCCACTGATTACTTCATCATCTTCTTCCTCATTGTGAACATGGTTGTTTTTGAAAGGAAAAACATTTTCTGCAAATATTACATCTCTAGAAACAACAATTTTGTTTTGATCGGGATCGAATATTTTATATCCCTTTGTGCCATGGGGGTAGCCAACAAAAATACCCGGCCTTCCCCTGATTTCGAATTTATCACCTTTGGTGTCAGTGTTGCGATAGTAGACAAGACAACCAAGGATTTTCATGTGTCTGTATTCGGGCCTTTGACCATATAAAAATTTCATACAATGTTTTCTTTTCGATGACTTTGGAGCGGAGTCTGTTTATAATGTATGTGGCAGTCAAGACACATTCACCCCAAAATCTTGTGGGGGCGTTAGCTTCAATTTTTAAAGCCCGGGCCACCTCGAGAAGATGACGATGTTTTCGTTCGACAACTCCTTTTTGTTGCGGGTGTGAGGACATGTAGTTTCTAAGAGGATTCCATGTTCAGTGTAAAAGTCTAACATGTTATTTGATGTGAATTCACCGCCATTATCACATCTTACACGTTTAATATTCTTTTCGAATTGAGTTTGGACCATTTTGTAAAAATTTATTAAGCATGAGCTTGCTTCATATTTGTGTTTAATCAAGAAAACCCAAACTGCCCTACTATGGTCGTCTACAATAGTGAGGAAGTAGTTTGCCCTTGAAAAGGAGGGTGTGCGATATTTTCCCCATATATCGCAATGTATAAGGTCAAAGCAAGCATTTGTTTTAGTAACACTAACAGGAACAGGTTGTCTCGTTAACTTTGATTTCGTACAAGAATCACAAACATGATCTTTATTTCTAAACGTAATGTTTTTGAGAAAACTTATTTCATTCAACTTTCCTACACTAGCATGCCCTAACCTCTTGTGCCATATGTTTCCATTTGACATCATTGCCTTCCTCCCTTTCTCAAGCATTCCCATCCGATATAGACCGTTGATGCACTTACCCACTCCAATCAAGTTCTTCGAAGCTAGGCCCTGCATCACAAAGAAGTTTGGAAAGAAGCTCACAACACATTTTAAATCGTTAGCTAGTTTGCTAACCGATAATAAATTGCAATTAAAATAGGGGATATGCAGGACATCTTTAACTTTGGTCCCGTTTGGCAATATGTGGCTCCCTCGCCCTTCAACAGGTACAACTTGACCATTTGGAATGGTCACGGGTTCCTCCAATAAGGAGGTGACTTTGTCTTCGAGTATGTCAACTCGGTTGGTCATGTGTTCGGTGGCCCTGTATCAACAATCCAAGAATCTGTATGAATTATTTTACCTGCCATGTTTGCCATGTGGGCAGAAGCTTCCTTTGTTTGACTTCCTTCGGTATTAATATGATCAAGAAACTATTTGTATTGTTCTTTGGTTAAGCCCTTTACATGACTTGATTCGACCTCGGCACATGCAGCTTTGGGTTTTGCCTTGCCTTGTTTCTTTCCTGGCCACCATTCGGGATACCCGATGAGTTCAAAGCACCCATCTCGTGAGTGTCCGTCTTTGTCACTTGTATTCTTTTTAACGTATTTGTTTGAGTTAGTATCCCTTTTAACAAAAGCTTGGAAAGCAGCAGCTTCCGCCGTCGGCCTTTTCGCATTTGTTGTGGACCTTTGTTGTTCGTCCTCGGCCACCAAATGGTAAGCGTTCCCAAAGGACGGTATGGGTTTCATTGCAAGGATTTGAGTCCTTATAATAGAGAATTCAGAATCAAGTCCCATGAGGAATTCATACAATTTTTCTTGTTCCCTAAGATTGTTTAGGGATTCTGCAAGTCCACACGTACACTCATTGCATGAGCATTGCGGATTGGGAAGAACGGACTGGATCTCGTCCCACAAACCACGTAATTTTGTGTAGTATGCGGAAAGACGGTCATTCCGTCTTGTCTTGTGTTTGAAAGAGCATGTTTCAACTCATACGCACGAGATGCACTTTGCTTGCCAAATCTTTCTCGAAGATCCGTCCACATCTCAGCAGCGGTGTTGGCTTATTTTACACTCGTACATATATCCTTTTCCATGGCCGTCGTCAACCATCCTTTGATCATTGAGTCGCAACGCATCCACGCCATGTAATCTGCCGCATTCTTTTCCGGTTTGGCAATGGTTCCGTCAACAAAACTGATTTTGTTTTTGGCGAATAGAAAGTTTTCCATCTCTTGAACCCAATCATTGTAATTGTTGTCCGTCAGAGCATCGTTGACTTGCATTTTTCGCGGATAGTCTGACGCGTGAATATAGAAGGGTGAGCTTGGGTCGGGACTGCCCCGTTCATCATTCTTTTGGTTTTTGTTGGAGTTTTCTCCCCCAGTCATGATGAAGATGGCGGCGGTTTAGGGTTAGTTTTGGTTGGGGAAGAAGTGTGTATCCTGCTCTTATCTGTGAATTCCGATTACAAGAGAATGAGCAAATATATATACATCTATAAGGCTAACAAACTTCCTAACTTATAGATGTGATAAAAATAAGTAAAAGATATTGATAGAATCGGCTGAGATTGTGGGCAAGGGATAAGTATGGTAATTTGAATTTCAATATTAGCTTCCCCAATATATAGCATCATCGATTTCAATGAAGACATTACGATTAGTTAGAACTTTAGGACCTTAGAGCATCCCAATGGTTAACCTTACAAAAACTTATTAATTTTGCCACATCAATATTTGACTAATAAGAAAGCTATTCCTAAATAATATCTTCAATGGTTAACCTTTTACAAAAGCTTTTTCTATACAACATTTATAATTTACATTTATGTATCTTAAATGTTTCATAAATACTCCCTATATATAAATTGACAATTTGTTTGTCATCTTATAAAACTTAATATTTTTAAAAATATTTCATGCAAAAATATTATAATAGCTGACATTAATATGTAAATAGATAAAAACATTACATTGCAAATATTAAAAACAACACAAGTCTAATACTATAGCCCATATATAAGGTTTAAAATGAAAACTCATTAAACATACGGGAGCTAAAAAAGACAAACATTAAAAGTTCATTAAAAAGTTAGTAGAAAAAAAGTCATTTCAATAAGCTTTTAAAAAAGCTAGCTATTCCAATGGTAAAAAGTCTTTCAAAGACTTAATGGAATAGTAATACGCTTTTGAAAAAACTACCATTGGAGATGCTGTTACAAATATATTCCTAAATGTTCATATAATTTAAAGTATTGATAGCATTTATGTTATTAAAGACTTTATAGATATGTGCCTAAAATGGCAGATTATCATATCGCTTCGACGACAACCTTCTGAAGCTATAAAAAAAATCAAGAGACCGCTGACATTTTTCTATTATCGTCGCTTTACGCAGATAGCATGCCAATATAATATACGAAGTGTATGATACACGTAATTATCAAATAAATATTATTTTTAATGAAAAAAATTAATAAAAACATAAAAAAAAATATAAAACAAATAAAAAAATAAAAAAAAATCAATTTTTTTAAGTGTCAAATGACCAAAATACCCATTCATAATAAAAAATTAAAAATAAATAAATATATAAAAAAATTAAAAAAAATTATTTTTATTTTTAAAAAAATGACCAAAATACCCCTCAATTTATAAAATATGTGATTAATCTTGACAATTAGATCTTATTGACAATGGTTGAGATTTGTTCCTCGGGACTTCATAAAAATAATGAACCTCCTTGAACGCAAATCTAAATTTATATTCATGCAACCTATTATTAGCTTAAATATAAATTAACTTTTTATTGCTTATAATTTTAAAAGTTACAAGTTTTAGATTTTGTTTTGATAAATTACATAAGATCTTTGATTTTGCAAGATCGATCTCTGAATTTTCAAGACCGGCCCTCTAAGGCTGGATTTAGTGGTGCCGTGAGCCAATCGTGAGGGTAAGATTCATGTGCCACCTTCAATAAATGCGTAGATAGTCGCGCGTGATGGTGGAGATACAAGAGCATGAAGGACTTAAAGGTGAGGCAGATGGCCTCTTGGGCTCTTGGGTACCGTGAAAAAGTAGCCTCCTTTCATTTAAGTTTTTTATTTTAGTTTTTAATTAAAAAAAGGTGGAATTTTTTTTAGAATGGTGAAAGGTCACTACTAAGGGTAAAAGTGAGAAGAACCGAGGAGGGATAAATGGAGAGAAAAGTTGATAGTGAAGTGGTGTGACCACTAAATGTAGTATAATGGATCTGGGTAAAAGATATACTAGGGTACAACTTTATCTCTCCCATTAGATCTTTCAAGACTTGTGTTAATTTATAACAGGTTTATCTACTCTGTAATTTAGCAATTGTTTTATATGATTAATATGTTTAAATTTAATTAATAGTCCTTATCTTTTGTTTTTAGGGATAAATTTGTTTGACATAATTGTGATCCATCGATGTAAATAGAGTAATGGTATTTTTGTTTACTCATATGTCTACTAATTTGACGATATGGTAGTAAAACATTTTCATATTGGTATTCTTTTTTTTTTTTTTGTAAATTGTAATATTGAACTCTTGTGCATTAGTAACTACTAGCCTATAACCCGTGATAAATCACGAGCGGCTTATAAAATTATTCATAAATATAAGTAGAAAATATATAGAAACATGTGTTGACAATAAAAACTATAATAATGAAAATATCTTTTCTTTCTCACATTGCCTAAAGAACGATTTAATTTCAAACACATCGGTAACTCGGGTGGATTAAAATCTTGACTATGATCTGAATGGACCGAGAACGAAACATGCAGATTCACCTATTTAAAATGTCCTGAATTTTAGAAAAAAAATATGGAGCTTAGAAAATTTAATTAAAATGAATAAACTAAATTTGACCTCATCAGTTACGTCCATAGGTCGTGTTCTTTTGCTCATATGATCAGTTTACACATATGGTTAACAAAATAACAACACATATAAAAAAAGGAACAAGAAAACAAAACAAAACAAAACAATGTACAAACATGGCAAACTTACATATGTTTGAAAAAACTTTTATTTATATTAAAAATTGCATTTAAGAGTCACTTCTTTAAATTGTACTATTGAAGGTTAATTGGTAACTCTGATCAACCTGTTAAATAATTAATTACTTAAGCAACATAAATGAGGCACTATATAGAAGTTAGTCATATGTAATGTCGCAATTTTCTCGTAGTCTACTTTTGATTTGTTCTCATGCATATAAAAAATGTTACACTGTAAACTAAAGGCCTTACTGTTTGTTTGACTAATTTTTGGTAAAACAGAATTTTCACATATTTAAAGTATAATCTTATGTATAATTATAAAAATATAAAAAATTGAAAACGAATATCTAAAAAGGGACTTTTATAACACGATTCAAAACGGGCTGGACCAGGTTAGTTTTACCCACCAACACATTTTTGCTATTTTTAAATCATAATGAAATATCTGAATAAAACAATTAAGTAGGTTATAGGCATTTAAAACAGACGTTGGGCGACTTACAACCTGTTTGACCCGTTTTACTATAGACGAGTTTTTCTATTTGACCCATTTGGATTAAATACAACCAAAATACACTGATTGATAAGGGTTGTATTTAGCAAACCGTCCCTACTTATTCGAGAAGACAACAAACATTTAAAGGAATCGGTTTACATGTTTTTGTTGTTCATTTATTCCTTATTTCGCACACAATAACACATATAAAAAAGTGATCTTGGCATAAACTTTCACTATTTCTTGGTAAATGATCGACAATATACACATAACAATAGTTGCACAATGTTACAGAAAAATTATAATTCCAACAACCATTGCTCTTGCACTTTTGTCAAATTGAAATCTTTTTCATGAAACCGAATTCATGTTAAAACTATAAATTAAATTATTTAAAACCTCATTGTTATTCAAAACTATTCATATTCAAGTACATTAAATGGATAATAAATACTTTAATTACATCAGATGCCAATGTGGGAACCCCTAATAAATATACAAGTTATATAAAAAAATTTATTCAATTTTCATTTAACATTGATTATCATAAATTAAAATTTAACGTAACCGTCGGTTATAACAATAGCAATCAATAAACACATAACCAAGTGATCTATTGTATAACAGAAAAATAGAATAGATATATAAATATTTACATTTAGCATTGTTTATGTGGACGGTTAGTGCCTTAATATTGCATTGCATTGCGTTTATATTTACATATAGGAAGGTATTTTATGTGGTGGTCGGTTATCCCAGTAAACATATTTACATTTACATTTAGTTAAATATAGGGATTGACTCTTATAAAGGTCACTAAAAGTCAATTTATTCAATTTTATTTGACACTGATTATCATAAATTAAAATTTAATGTAACCGTCGGTTATAACAATAGCAATCATCAAAAAATATAACCAACTGATCTATCGTATAACAGGAAATAGAAAAGATCTACACGTATTTACATTTAACATTGTTATGTGGACAGTTACAACCTTAATATTGCATTGCATTTAGATTTACATAAAGGAAGGTTTTTATGTGGTGGGTGGTTATCGCTACACGTATTTACATTTACATTTAGTAAAATATAGGAATTGGCTCTTATAAAGGTCACCAAATGTGAGGTGGCTTAAAAGTGCATATGTGCACTTTTAGGTGGCAATAATGACTTGGCATTTAAGTACCAAGTGGCCTCATACATGGCATAAGGTATGATGTGCCATTACGACATGGCTTTATAGATTTTAGAAAGCCTTCTTTTAATATATATATACTAGGTTAAACCCCGCGCGATGCGGCGGGCTGCGAACTACATATTTCTGGCGATTAAAAGTCCATTGATTACATATTTTTATAACGAATACAATACATAAGCATGAAAACTGTGTATAAAATAGAGGAAAAAGTCAATAATTAGCATTGGCGTCGGAATGTTGTTCGATTACATGTTTTGATATATAGTATGGTACCCGCGCAATGAGGCGGCGGGTACACTGATACATCTTTTCCGCAACGATGTTGATGGTGTTCGTTTACATGTTATTTTATAACGATTATTATACAAATGAGTGATAGTTGGGAATGAAATATAGATAAAGGCTACATTGAAAACTTACCGGCGTTTAAAATTTGTTAAATTACATGTTTTGAAAAAAAAAGTTCAGACATGGGGATGAATTAACGTATATTATTCATCATGTAAGATCTCTCGATACACCACATTTGCTGTCAAAACGCCGTCAACATTAAATTGTTTTGCTGGAGTTACCAATACTTTTATCGTCTGCCGAGAAATTCCTCTTGACAGGGCAACGTAAAGTTGCCCATGCGAGAACACTGATTCCGGAAGATAAACGCCGATGTTTGGAATTTTTTGTCCATGGGCTATGTTGATTATCATAGCAAAGCTTAGCCGAACCGGAAAGTGTTTTCTTTTCAACTTGAAAGGGAACATGTCGGATTCAGGCGGACATAGAGGTATTCTTGGCAAGAAAACCCTTTTGTCAGTATGCTGCCCAACAGCTATTTTTGCATCAATTAGATTTGACTCAAACTTTCTGCATATAAGTCTTATGCCATTACATAGTCCATGTGAGGGATCGAGATTCCGTAAAATTATAACCGGACACCGAATTTTGAGCCGTAGAAAATGTGGTGGCAGACTACTCACATTAAGCGAGTTTAAGAATTCCATAGGATATAATCCGTTTCTGTCGTCTTCTGCTTCATCGAAACTATAATACGTTTTCACTTCACCACAAAACTTGTTGATCAACTTCTCGTTAAGTTCATCAACATGGTCGTTTTTCGTTGATAAGATTGCCCTAGAAATGATATAATCTGATGATCTTCCATTGTCATGCATAAAAGGAAATATCTATACTAATTTATAATGCAGATTAGACATTTCTAATTACGGAAGTCTGAATTCAACCCTTCCATTTTTGGAAATGTCATTATAATTTGTTAGTCTTTCCAAATAATTGCCCGTAGAACTGTATTTGAACAATGCATAAAATCAAGTTGTTTTCTTATTTTTGCTAATACGTATCATGGATGCACCGGATCTTGTAGATGATTAGCATTTGAATCTATTGGATTAGGGTGACAGCAATGATCTTGGATGTAAGAAAATGACCTTTGAAACAAAAGGTTGTAATTTTTATTTGAATCAACCACTGAATTTTTTTCAACCTTGTTTATAACATACAAGGAATTACAACCCTAAACCTTTTTTATAATTTTCTTGGAAAGAATCTTCCTAATAAAATTTTAAACTTTAAAGGCATCCATAACCATTATAGCCACCACCGCGTCCATCACCACTACCACTACCTACACCCACTACAAACGACCTCCACCTCCACCCACAACACACGACATCTAGTCCCACCCACCATCACTATCGTCACCACCATCCAAAAACTATATTTTGTGGCGAGAAAATCTTCACATACATGTTGTTCTAATAATAATTGTGCAAATGAATGATTATTTCATCTTTAAAAATTGAAATAATAAATTTTTGGAATTTATAAAATGTCCAGTAGAAGCAGCTGTGAATGCCTAATGCATTTTCTACACAACCCACAAATTAGGGTTATCAATCAGTTTACACTACACCTGTTGATAATTCTGGTCATAATGATCCCAAAAAGTTAGCAAAACAATAATATATCAAACCGAGGGTCAAGGTTGAATTTTATTCAAATGCTCAGGTGGTTCAGTGTATTCAAGACTTCAAGTGGTGACATAGGTCATTGATCAACTAAATTACAACTACTCACTACTACTCACCAACGGGCTTTTATGAATTTAATTTGCGAAGTAGAGCCCAGCCCATTTAAGGTGGGGAGCCTAAAGAAGTGGGTAGGGTAAAATTTCCTCTAAACGAGAGTCAGCCGAAGATGAGGGTCTTACAGGGCCCTAAGAAGAATTATTCGCCGATCGAGAAGATGTGCTTATCGCTCTACTTTGCAGCAACCAAGCTCCGACACTACTTCCTTTATATATATATATATATATATATATATATATATATATATATATATATATATATATATATATATATATATATATATATATATATATATATATATATATATATATATATCTTACTACTTACTAATGCATTTAGGTCTACCTCTTTTAGTAAGTTTAAGGAGATTTCCACTTTTAATGGTTCTTTAACTAAAAAAATAAAGTGTTGCTTACAGTTTTCGAACACAAGACCTCTCCTAAGTAGTCAATGTGTGTTAACCACTTCAACTACTTGATTATTTTGATTTATCCTAGATACTAATATATATAAGATTTAACGTCACCAGAACTCAACCATCAATTCTCTATTTAAAAGGCCCATATTTACTTTCACAAAAAAACCAATTTCGGATACCATCACTAATGTTAGCACCTACCATCACTACGCACCACCACTCATCACCATCCCTATTGTCACCACCACCGGTACTGTCGTCACTTCGAAATATAGTTACGGGTATCCGCCGCCGCATTGTGCGAGTACCCTACTAGTATATATATATATATAACTGAGGGATAAGATAAATGTATTCAAGATACTTATAATAAATATGCACCATAAAAATAGTATTGCTAGCTATGTTTCGTATTTTGAGAATTGATGCAACATTAGCAAAAAGATTTGATTACAACTAACAATCCTGTTTTGAAAGTGCACAATTTAAATCCAGCCCCAAAAAATATAAAATGAAGAAATCACCAAATGTATTTTAAGGAACAAACTTTGTTAGTAATACAATACCTTAAATCAAAGATAAAATGAGTACAAAATGAGATTATTCTACTTTTAGTGATTTACGGTTTAATCAAGTAAAACGCAGCGGAAAATAATTATAAATCACTAATAACGGATCTACATATTGACAAGATAATTAAGCGATAATGAACAAAAAGTTTAGCATGAAGAATGTCATACCCAAGAAACCTTTGATTACACCAACGAATAAGGATGAACAACTCCAAGAATTCAATGTAAAATTCCTGTAAAGCTAGTACACACTACACCATATCTAGAACATCAATTGAGATGCTAGTCCCTTGAGCAAAAATCAAAATCAAATAACCCGTACCTCTTTTTGTTGTTAATTACGACACAACAAAATCAACCAAACCAATTAAGGTTGTTGTATTTCTGTATCCACGAAAAACAAAACCACAAAGAAAGGTAGGTAGCAAATCTTTTCTATTTCTCAATCGTTATTGAGATCGAAAATGAAAACCCATCCATTTTGGTTACGGCCGTCAATAGGGAGGAGGGAGGATTAGGGTTAGTTTACTTGCTCTCTAATTTAAATATATATCTCTAATTACAAATTATGAGATATGACACTTAGCCCCTTGTCCTTTTGATTCTTTATGATTACTCATTAATACGTTTTAACTTAACAATTAATTAAAACATAACTAGTCAAGCAATTATAGTTTTCGAAAGACGACCTCAATCCTAATCGCTTTTAGCAGATAGTTTACTGGTTGCTATCTCTTTCCCTATTGCCCATATAATAAAAGCAGATCTTGGTCCATGGAATCCCAAGAAGGTAAGAACTCCAACAGTTTATATAAATAATATAATTACCCTAATTATATTATATATATTAAATGGTGTTTGGTGTATAAGTGTGTGGTCCTTTAGGCGCACATACGTCTAGTCATATAACTATATGCCATGTACGTAAAGCATATTCCAACAGCTCCCACTTGCGCACGTCATAACATCAAGTAGTTATACAAGCAGATGTTAGAGTCTAGCAACTCGCCAATGCCCATAGAAATACATGAGTGAGTTTCAGAAAAGTCCAGGTTCAGAGTTTTTCAGTCAGTTATCCTTTTGTTACTGATACTATGTTGAATTTTAGACAAGGATTAATGTCAATCTAAAATTTCAACGATTCTGTTTCTCGATTTTTACATTGAAGTAGATTACCAAACCAATCAAGATTCATCTTGATTACCTTTGGGTACGGCCGTACAAGCATCTCTTCAAACCATCGAGGGGCCCAGTAGTATCTAATCCAAACATGTGGAGGAACAAATTCTTTATTGACTACACGTGTTTGATATATGCTTAATGTAACGACCGTAATTTTACGTTTGTTTTTTGTGTAATTTATTTGGGATTTATTCGAATTTTAGTATTTATATTAGATTATGTTTCGAGTTGTGTTTTATCGAGTGTTTGAATGTTCGGGACTTGGTATAACCAAGTATGGGTCAAAACTTGGATAGAAACAAGTTTAAAGGCCAAGAATCTGGCTGGAACAGCCCTCACGGCGCGAGGTATGCGCGAGCCAGGCGCGAGGTTGAACAGAAGGTTTGGAGCTCAGACGCGAGAGACTCGCGCCGAGCTCGAGTCGGGAGTCGCATCGAGCTCGCGGCGCGAGGGGGTTGCGAGGTCGGCTTTCCAGCGGCGACCAAGAAGGCATCCCGCGTCACCTCGCGGCGCGAGGCAAACGCGAGCGGGGCGCGAGGACTGTCTGGACTATATAAAGTTGTGTAGAAGCTAGGGCTCATAACACCTACGAACCCTAGACCTAGTGCAGCCGTTTTTGAGAGCATTTGGACGGTTTTTGGAGCTTGGGAGCTCAAATCTTTATCATCTTGAAGGATTTAAGCATCAAGGGTAATAATTCTTGCTTATTTCACTTAGTTACCTTCATTTTGAGCTTAGTATGGGTAACAATGGTGGTTTTGGGAACCCACCATGTCATCTTTGGGGAAGATGAACTTTCATGAGTGTAAAACACTCCTTGTAGACTTGTAATCAATGTGTACAAGTTAGATTTGGAATTTGGTGATGGAAATCTTGAACTAGGGTTTGAGATTCCACCAAGTTGTATGAACTTGGTGGTTAGAAATGTCTAGATGGATTAATTGGTAGTTAGTTATGGATTATAACAAGATTCTTGTGATGGTATTGATGTTAGGTCAAGAAGACCTTGTGATTGGAAGTACTTCCTCGATTTGGAAGTAAGGATTGTGTTATTGAACACAAGTGTTGGATAACATTGCTAAGGTGAGTACATGTGATCTTTCTGAGTACATAGTAAACCATATTTTATGAATTGAAATGATTTTAGAGTCCTTATTAGATAAATATTTTTAATAAAGAAAAGATTGAATTGATAGAGTATGAATTGAATTGAATTGAATTGAATTGAATTGAATTGTAAATTGACTTGCTTAGTTACCACTAGTATGATTGAGTTGTGATATGGGCTTTGACCCAAGTTGATGATTTGTTATGTGGTAGCTAATCGATTGGATCCTAGATAACCCACACAAGTTAGGGGAGTTAGTGACACCTACTTGGGGCGGTACCACCATGCGCAAGGGTAGTGTGTCGAGAAATAGATAACCCGGAAAACGGGGGAGTTTGAGATAACCCAGAAATCGGGGGAGCAAATAGATAACCCGGAAACGGGGGAGTTTACCTAGTTAACCCATATCGGGGGAGTTGTTTCGGGGAGGCTCGTTACGTATGTGATTGGCTTATGGCAAGCCTTAGAGTTTGATTGACTATGTGCAATTTGATAATTATCTAATTATTATTTTAGTGCAAATTATTTCTAACCGGGTCTAAAACCCATGTTTCTCACGAGACAACCTTGTCTCACGTATATTATGGCTATGTACTCAGGTTCGGGAGCTAAGGACTAGGCAGGCCGTAGTAGTTAGCATTTGAAAGTGATTTAGCTCGGTGTACTTATTTAGTTCCCTAGACATTGTTTTGATATATTTGTAACACCGATTTTTGATATTAACAATTACTTCAAGTGTTTTATCTAAATTTACATTTTTGGATATTCGGTTTGTAAAGACATATATTTTATAATTTAAAAAGTTTTTAATTTGGTTGAAAAATTGGTGTGTTACACTTAATGTCAAACCTGAAGATGGTTGTTATAGCAGCCTTATTCAGGTCAACGTTTAACCACATCAAAGTTTGACACTCCACACACACAAACCAACTTGCATCTCAAGTCAGAGGATAAGCGATAAAGCCTTTGTGAGATTCACTTGTGACATAAATCCAGGAAGTGATTTCTCATAGGTTGGGTCAGTCCAATTGTGCATCACAATGAACAACATGTGAGTTTGATTTCACCATCCTTAGTCATACTAAGATCACGTCATCAATGCCCTCATATTTGTCTTAATAATATTCCCATATTATCAATATGACAATGGACAATTTAGAATATAAAACACAGTAACTATTCAAGGATATAAACATGCAAATATAGAACACAGTAGATATTCATATAAAAACGATCATATCATATATATCAATTTATTCCAATAAAAACTGCTCAACGTTCCATTATTCAAATACTAAAACAGATTTACATGAAACTACTAGCTTGTCGAAGTCCAATGTTCCATTCATATTCAATATGTTTGGTACAAGACATTGAGTTCGATAAAGTGTCAGCTAGTTAGTTATCTGTTTGAATTTAAGAGTACGAATTTCACATATCTCGATAAATCATTCGAATGTAGTGAACCTTCGTAAATAGGATCTTGCGTCATCACGACCTATTTCAAAACCAGCATAAGTATAACAAGTATACTTAGTTTCAGTTTGGTATCTCCACCATAACCAAGGAACATATATCCAGTATTTCAATGTGTTCTTAACAGTGATCCAGTGACTCTCGCGTGGATTCTCTTGGTATTTTCTAGTAAGATCCCCTAAGGACGTTACGTTTGGCCTAGTGCTCCTTACAGCGTGCATGATGAATGAAATAGTCGATTCATAGGGGATTACATTCATTCGCTTCACACATCAGATGTGGAAGGTCCTTGAGTCTCACTCAAGTTTACATTGTGTTGCATACGAGGACTTCCTCGTTTGGGAGCATTCATTCTAAACCGTTTTAGAATTTTGTCAATGTAAGCACTTTGATTTAAAACAATTAACCGCTTTGATCTATCCCAATAGATTCTTAACTTCAAGTACGTGTGTCGTATTTCTACAATCCTTCATGTCAAAACATTTTCCAAGCCAGGATTTTCATCTTGTAGCATTGGTATATTGTTTCACATGAGTGACATGTCGTCAACATGTATGATTTGAGAAATAACAATGCTCCCACTAGCTTTCATATATACACATGCTCAGTTTGGTTTTTTGGTGAAACAAACGTTTTTATTTCATCATTAACCAAATCTCATAGTCATAGTACACTACTTTTCATAACATCTTTAGTAACAGGCGAGAAGGTTTCATCATTGTCAATATCGTAGGATTGAGTGTAACCTTTTGCTACTACAAGAGCTTTATAGGTGTGTATATTTTCATCCATGTCAACAGTCTTACTGTCTTGAGAAAGACAAACTAAGTTCAAAACTTGATTGTCTCTCATGGATTTCATTTTCGCATTCACAACTTCAAGTCATTTTTCGAATTCAAAATTCGATAAGCGAAGTTGATAGTTATGGGGTTCATTATGATCCTCAAAAATTTGCTCCTCAGCATCGACATAAATCTATATCGTTCAGGTGCATGAGGTGTCCTTGCGGACCTACGAAAGGGAACAACATCATCCTGTGGTCCAACATCTATATGTCCAGCCTTAGTATGATATTTGCTAATGTTACCAGAAGGTTGTGCATCTTCACTTTGAATCTTGTCAAAGTCTATAGTGCTCTCACTAAAATAGTAACGAAGATATACTTGATAGATTTGGGCTCAAGTTTGTTCGGCGTTTCTCGTTCCACGAGATCCTCACAACCCAAGATCTTCAAGTAACACAAATTAGGGACTTTCCCATGCCATATTTCATATGGTGTCTTTTCAACCTTTTGTACGGAACCATATTAAGTATTCGAGCAGCACACTTCACTGCATGCCCCTCAAAAGGATAGTGTAAGAGTAGTAGGACTCCTCATAGATCGAACCATGTCAAGCCGGGTCCGATATCTCCTTTCAGACACGCCATTATCTTGTGGAGTGTATGGAGGAGTGAATTGTGATACAATCTCACGTTGTGTTTGATGATCCAGAAACTCTTGGTTCATGTACTTTCCTCCTTGATCAGGACGGAAAACCTTTGTTGTCTTGCCGAGTTGATTTTCTGCTTTACTTTAGAAAGCTTTGAACGTTTCAAAGATTTCATGTTTATGTTTAATCAAGTAAACATAACCGTAGCGACTGATATATCATCAAAGCTTTCATGTTGATGTTTAATCAAGTAAACATAACTAAAGCGACTGATATCATCAGCGAAAGTGATAAAGTAGGTGGCAAATTCCCTAGTCTTTGTTCTAAAAGGGTCGTATACATCAGTATGTATGAGTCCAAGTAGATATTTAGCTCTTTCGCCTAACATGGGAGAAAATCTTTCTTGTTATCTCTCCATAATATACAAGAGATGTATTTAAATGATTCATGATCATTTGTTAAGAAGCCCGTCGTGTTATAGTATCAAAATGCGTTCTTGTTTATGTGGAAAAGATGACAATGCTCTAGGTAAATGGAATCCAAACCATTTTTTGATTCTTGAGTGCTACATTTGTATATAGAACTATCGTTTGAATATGGATCATGCATATCAATTTCAAGTATACTATTACAAGCAATAGTTATAACATATGTTATTTTTCATAAAACATAATATCATAATCCGTTATAGTTTGAATAAAATCATTATTCAACAAACGATAAAGCTAAACAATACATAATTGACAATTGTTCAAAACAATAATTAACGCATTAGGAAGGATTAGATCACAGCTTCCATTCTTTTAGCTTTCTACTTCACTTTTAATCTTGCACATTTGTGTAAATGTGAGTTTCACAACTAGTGTCATACACTCGAGATTAATTAGTAAAAGTTTAGAGTTCTATAATGAAGATACCTAATGTGCTAGCAAGAACCCATTTGTCCTTCATCAACTCTACCAAGTAGGCAGGACAATTCCTCCTTCAATGGCCGGTTTCATTGCAATGATGGCAAGAAATATCCTTTGCAGGGTGCTCCTTTTTAGCATGTGGGGGAATCGTAGGTTTGGAAAAGTAAACTAGTTTACCCTTACCTAGACTCTTTGTAACGACCGGAATTTTCGGTTAATGAATTTAATGGAAATATTGAGGAATAAAGGTGGTAAAATATTTAATCGAGTCTCCGTCGTGTTTTATCGAATGTTTGAATGTTTGGGACTTGGTATAACCAGGCATGGGCCAAAACTTGGATGGAAACAAGTTTAAAGGCCAAGAATCTTGCTGAAACAGCCCTCACGGCGCGAGGCAGGCGCGAGCCAGACGCGAGATTGAACAGTGGGATCAGAGCTCAAACGCGAGAAGCACGAGTTGAGGCTCGAGTTGAGACAAGAGCCGCGAGGCAGACGCGAGCCAGTCGCGAGCGAAACGCGTGATCTGTTTTAGGCAAAGCCGCGTCACCTCGCGGCGCGAGGTGGACGCGAGCGGGGCGCGAGGATCGTCAGGAATACATAAACTTGTGTGTAAGCTAGGGTTTCATTTCACCTTCAACCCTACACATAGTGTAGCCGATTTGGGAGTGTTCTTGGTCTTTTTGGAGCTCAAGAGCTCAGATCTTCACCATCTTGAAGGATTGAAACATCAAGGGTAAATATTCTTGATTGTCTTACTTATCTACCTTGATTGTGAGCTTTGTATGGGTAAAAATGGTGGTTTGGGGAACCAGCCATGTCATCTTTAGGGAAGATGACTAAACATGGGTGTAAAACACTCATTGTAAGCTTGTAATCGATGTGTACAAGTTGGATTTGGGTTTATTGATGGAAATCTTGAACTAGGGTTTGAGATCCCACCAAGTTGGATGAACTTGGTGGTTAGGAATGTAGATATGGATTGTTTGGTGATTAGTTATGGATAATAACTAGTTATTGTGATGATATTGATGGTAGGCCAAGAAGACCTAAAGATTTGGTGACTTTGCACAAGTTGGAAAGCAAGGATTCGTGTCAATGGACACGAATTGGAGTTAGCTTGGCTAAGGTGAGTACATGTGAACTTTTAAGCTGAGTACATAGTAAAAGAGTTTTGAAAATGGATAATATTTATCGAGTCTTTATTAATACATATTTTAAATAAAGAAAGTGATTAGAAAGATAATGAAATTTTATTGAATTGCTAATAGAACATAGTTATTGAAATTGATGATTTAGCAAGTAAGTGTGATTAGATTAAATGATTAATGAGGTTATTGATAAAAAGTATTAATAATGATAATGGCTAAAAGAGTATGAAATTGGCTTTTGCTAGTAAGAATTAATAATTAAGCAAATGACAAAGATTTTAAAGTATTAACATTTATTAGTAAAATAATAAAAGTAGTGTTATCACGTTAAGAGAACAAGTATGATTTGACTAGTGTTATGTATGCGCCCTAGTCAATGTAAAGGTAATATATTTATGAATATGAATAATAAGAAATGAATCTTATTATTAGATTTAAGGATAAAGTATATGATGATAATGACGAGGAAAGATAAATGAAATATGATTATGCTAAAAGAGAATAATATGATAATTAGAATAGATGTATTCTAATTTGTGTTTGATTATGAATTGGTGGGGCATAGGCCCGTATTTGATGTTCAATGTATGTAACAAAAGTATCCGGATAACGATAACCCATTTATGGGGGAGTGAGATTACTACTTGGGGCGGTACCTCCCTGCGCAAGGGTAGTGTATCTATGTGAATGATAACCCGACAATAGGGGGATTATGATAAACCCGATAAAAAGGGGGATTATGATAACCCGATAAAAAGGGGGATTACAATAACCCGCGAGACGGGGGATTTGGTGATCTTGGTAAGTTTGGGGAAACCCCAATTACCATGTGATCTTAATGATAACCCACATCGGGGGAGTTTGCTTCGGAATGATCCGGGGCGTATGTGATAAAAAGGGGTAAGCTTAAGGATAGCTTACATGTATGTGATTATGTGATGGGTAAGGTTACGGTTAGCTTACTAGTAAGTATGAATAAGCGATAAGAAAATAAGTTGATAATTAATAAGTGAATAAAGAAAAGAATTGAATAGTAAGGACTTTTTATTATTTTTGAGAATGGGTCGAAAACCCATGTATCTCACGAGACTATTGTTGTCTCACGTACTACTTTGTTTTTGGCTATGTACTCAGGTTCGAGATCGATGGATTAGAGGGTCGCGATAGAAGTGGCCTAGTGTTGATTAGCTCGGGAGCTCGTAGGTAGATCTCGTTTATCCTATGGTTATGATATTATAATGTAACACCGGTGTTAATACTCTGATAAATGTTTTAAGGTTTTTGTTAAACCGTATTTTGGGAATAATGAACTTGTAATATTTTTATTTAAAAATATGATCTAAAAAGTGTTTTAAAAATTGAGGTGTTACACTCTTGCCTTGTGCTTGCGGTTTTACCTTCCCTGATTGCTAGAAAAGAATTAGTTAACCTTTGCTCAACCAGTTTTACTATAGCGTGTTATTCACCAATTGTCTTCCCCATGCTATGTAGTCTTAAAACTCTTTTCAAACTGGTCATAGTCCTTGGATAGTGAGGTAAGAATCAAGCTCATTCCAAGAACTTGTGGAAATGGGTAATCAAGACGCTCTATTTGTTCAAGATAGCATTTCATATTCAAGATGTAAGTGCTAAATGATTGGTCTTCCTCCTGCTTGTAAGCGTGGAATGCTTTAACTGTTTCGAACAGTTCATGTTCTTCTTGTTGTTGAGATATCGTTTTCAACTCGCTTAACGTGTCATATGCTCTGAGTTCCTCGAAGTTCATTCGGATCTCGGGGTTCATGCTCACAAGCATAGGAGTAGCGACTTCTTGATGTTCGTTAAACGTTTCGGTAAAGGCTTGACGAACAGCAGCAGAAGCATTCGCAGGAGGTGCCTCAGGTAAGGCTTCTTATAGGTGTATCAACTTTCTCATTTCTAAGGACAGTCCTTAGAGTTCGATATCAGTCGATAAAGTTGATATTAGTCAGTTTCAGTTTTCAAGAACTGATTTTAAAGTGGAGATACTTAGGTTTGGATTTGTTGTTATCTGTATAACACACAAAGTTCAAAAAAATAGTATTTTCAATAATAATTTCTTTTAAAAAATTAACTACCCAATTAATTTAATTAAAAGCTAAGATCCTCATTGAGCTTCAATCACCGCATCAGTTTATCTGCTAGTGATGATATATCCAATAGGTAGGTGACGATCAACAATTGCATTACAAGTGCAACTCTTAGAGTAATGGGACTTCATGGCACCTAGTGAACAAGCATCTAGGGTCAAGTGGCATGTTTGTCGCATCTTCGCCCCGTGTCAAGGTCTCAACGTTAACTCGATTAAGTCATCCAATGTGAACTCGTGTCAAAATAGATATAGGTCTCACGCGTAGAGAATAATGACCTCGGATCTAAATTCAAATCACGTCTCACGTGAATTTAAAAGTAGAAGCAAGTGATTTCAACCAATTGGACGGCGTGACTTAAATTTTAGGTATGAATAATTTTAAGAAAAAATTATTAAGATACGAATGAATCATGTACTTCATTCGTACCACTTCATAAGTCATTTTAATAAGCGGTAAAAACTTTTAACGATTATTAAGATTTAAGTTTTAAATCGTATTTAAACTTTGTTTAATCTCAAAAACACGTTTAGATTAAAGATTAATCATTAATGATTAACAAGTACTCATAGATGATTAAAGATTTCGATGTTTTAATGTTTGTGTATAAAATTCATATTTAATTGTTTTATTATTTGTATCTTATAGAAATTTTAACAACCACAAACATAAAGAAAAACATGCAACATTAATTGTGCAAAACCTCGACCGATGATAGCCTAGATTCGGTCATGTGAGTCATCACGACGGACCGAAGGGTCAAACTAGGGGGACGGGCCAACATGAACCCAAACGGGCCTACATAAACCAAATGGGCTCCCACTTGCTCCAAGACATTCATGAGCAAGTAGGAACCAAATTTGTGAAAGAATGCAATCTGCCAGAATTTTCCAGCAGACTTTGAAGCCCGAAAAGTCACTGAAGGAGTCTTTGGTGGTCTTCCCCGCCTTCTGTAAAGTTTTAGCCCATGACTTTGCAAGAATTTTAGGCTTTTGAAACGCCCAAAACGGAGTCCGTATGCTCCTGGAAAACCTGTTTTCGTACAGCCCTCGCGTCGGTGACGGAAATTTGTTGTTTTCTTCATTTTTCTTCAATCTCGGTCAGCAATTTATAATACAAAAAAATAATGAAAATACTACCTATTATATTACTTTTACATTGAAAAATTTCCCCAAAAAAATGGCACCAAAATAAAAATAAAAAGTACAACATCGCCAAAAACACGGCTTTCCAAACAACCAGACAATCCAAGCAATCAACATAATCACAAATGGTCTAGGTTTTCATCGGTTTTGCACAATCAATCAACATTTGACAAGGTTTTAGCTTGTGTATGGTAAAAATACATGTTTTGTCATATAAAAAATTAACAATTAAAATAAAATCCAAGACAAATAATATTAAAAAATCAATAATCAAGATTAAAATTTTAATGTGGTTTTTGTAACTAGTAGCTATTTAGGGTTCCAAAAAATCAAATTTTAAACCAAATAATTAAGGTTTTCCAAAAAGAAAGAGTCCTCTTTGTTTTCCGTTCGACGCACCAAGGGGGCGAAAAAAGTTCGTTTTTAGCTACTTTCTACAAAAAAAAACTTGCTAATTAAATCATCAATATGATGACTCGTGATACCACTGTTAGTGATTTACGGTTTAATCAAGTAAAACGCAGCGAAAAATAATTCTAAATCACTAATAATGGATCTACATATTAACAAGATAATTAAGCGATAATGCACAAAGGTTTAGCATGAAGAATGTCATACCCTAGAAGCTTTTGATTAACCAACGAATAAGGATGAACAACTTCAAGAATTCAATGTAAAATTCCTCTAAAGCTAGTCCACACTATATCATATCTAAAACACCAATTAGGATGCTAGTCCCTTGAGCAAGAATCAAAACCAAATAACCTGTACCTCCTTTTGTTGTTAATTACGACACAACAAAATCAACCAAACCAATTAAGGTTGTTCTCTTTCTGTATCCACGAAAAACAAAACCACAAAGAAAGGTAGGTAGCAAATCTTTTCTATTTTTCAATCCTTATTGAGATCGAAAATGAAAACCCGCCCATTTTGGTTACGGCCGTCAATAGGGAGGAGGGAGGATTAGGGTTAGTTTACTTGCTCCCTAATTTAAGTATTTATCCCTAATTACAAGTTATGAGATATGACACTTAGCCCCTTGTCCTTTTGATTCTTTATGATTACTCATTAATACGTTTTAACTTAACAATTAGAGTAAATTACGGTTTTTGTCCCTGTGGTTTGCCCGTTTCAGCGTTTTTGTCCCTGTGGTTTTTTTCTGTTTTTTTGTCCCTGAGGTATGCAAATTTCCATTTTTTTTGTCCTTCCGTTCAAGTCTGTCAAAATTACACCGTTAAGTTGTCTCATGTGCCAAGTACATGAGGGCATTTTAGTCTTTTTACCATCTTTCTTCTATGTTCTTCCCCAATCTTCATCTTCTTCATCACAATTGAAAGAAAACCCCTAATTATCTAAAATAACCTAAATTAATTGTCATTACGTGGTTTACCCTTAATATAAAACAATAGTTTAATGTGACATCAAGAGAAAAAGATTATGAGCATTTGGTTGTAAAGATCCTGTTTTGGCAACTTTTGGGAAAATAAGGTTCCGAATGTATGGTTTATAAATTGACACCAAATCATCCCTAATTGTTGTATGTGGATTTAAAGCACCACTGCCGATTGGGTTTCATTCTTCAACCAAATGTGAGATGTTGTTCAAGTTTGGAGTGTTTTTGGGTTTCATTCTTTAACAAGAACATGAACCGCCGCCACCTGTGGTTCTGCCACCACTGCCGTCACCGGAACTTCAAACCCCAAAATATATCTTTTTTCCTCCGCCTCCGCGAATCAAACCCCAAATCGGAGGTTCAAACCCCAAAGATTTGGTTCACCGGATCTTCACGAATCACGATCTGGTAAAAACGTGATTGTTAGCGGGTGTTCTTCAAGTTCAGTGTTAGCGAGTGTTCTTCAAGTTCAGTGTTAGATCTGGGTGATTTTGATGTTTCAAAAAGGAGGCATGCTTCAATTTCAGTGTTAGCAGGTGTTCTTCAAAGAATGGAGAAGATGAAGGTGTTCTTGTGTTGATGAATGTTGATGAATGTTGATGAAGATGAAGGTGTTCTTGTGTAGATGAAGATGAAGGTTTTTTTTAGTTTGAATGTTGATGAATGTTTGAAGATGATATGAACACTGTGATGTTTTTTTATAAATTAAAAGTAAAAATGAATGTACAAACTTTAAAGCACATGGTACAATTGTTTTTATTAAAAAGACAGAGACACCCTCATGTGCTTGGCACATGATGTAAGTTAACGGCTAAAATCAAACGGAAGGTGGACGGAAGGACAAAAAAACGGAAATTGGCATACCTCAGGGACAAAAAAACAGAAAAAAAACCACAGGGACAAAACGCTGAAACGGCCAAACCACAGGGACAAAAATCGTAATTTACTATAACAATTAATTAAAACATAAATAGTCAAGTAATTATAGTTTATATAAATAATATAATTACCCTAATTATATTACGAAGTATATATATTAAATGGTGTTTGGTGTATAAGTGTGTGACCCTTAAGGCTCACATACGTCTAGCTATATAACTATATGTCATGTACGTAAAACATATTCAAACTTCTACACCATTTGCCTTATATCCTGAAACATATGTGTAAAATGGGAGGGTCGGGAAGGTTTCGGGTGAAAACAGGTCAAATTTTGGTTCACCAAAGTATGTGTTTACCACAAATTTATTATAAACAACCATGTGAAATGGTCATTAAACCCCTTTGAGAAACAACACCTTCGTCTTCCATTTCTTGTTCATTGGCTCCCCGTTCAATTCTAAGACCTTTTATTTTCTTGCAACATTGAGCGAGAACTTTCATTCCTGGATCTCCAATCACAGTTGTTTGTAAATATTTAATACTCCCTCCGTCCCACAAAAAACTTCCCATTTCACCCTAAATTTTTGTCCCACAAAAAACTTCCCATTTGCTACATATATTGGGCTCCACATAATAAAATAATATTATTAATAAGGACCCCACCACTTATTATCCACTAACTATCTTTCTCTCTCCAAATCAATCTTATATTTTAATCAAATATATTACCAATACCCCACCACTAACTATTACCTTAAAACTTGTGCAAAAGTGAAATGGGAAGTTTTTTGTGGGACGGAGGGAGTAATAAATTAGCTTAGTTTGGAGTTCGTTTGACATAATCAGTTTCAAAACAATGAAACACAAATCCTAACGTACGTAAAGAAAAAAGTCAAAATAGGAACAAAAAAACGTACCTTAAAACTTCCAAATTGTGACATTTTTTAAGCAAGACACGATGATCCTCAATTCCTCATTGTCAAGTAGAAATGTAGAGGGTACAAAAGATCCTATTTTTTTACCAGGAAGCAAACGAGTACCCAATTGGCATTTCATAATTCATATAACTTAACCTTAATTGATAGATTTTTAGTAGATATGTAACAACTAATCAAAAGAAACCAAAAAGATACAAGATTTCATAATTTCCTATATTTACTGACACTAAAGAATTGCATCTTTTTGCTATTCATTCAAGATCCTTCAAACTCACTTGTGAAAGATCCCTAACGTAAAAGTTAATGTTTCGAGTACTGTATTGTTCATTGGAAGCTCATGTAACCAATCTCCATATTTCTCTATCACTTGGGCGTCTTATAGAAAAAAATACTTTTAAGTTCCTGCAAAATCATAAAATACAAGTCAGACCTTCAAGTCAAACATTCAAATTGTTCAACTTGATTATTGATATGAACATCAACTTTCAATACCTTCTTGAATAATGTGTACGTGTGTTCAGGACCTGTTTGAATAATAAGTTTGATTGAGAATCCTAAAAATATTGTGCTTGACCCGAGCTCTTTAAAAAACGTATGCAACAATTAAGACTAATTGAAATCGTAGGTAATCAATTGAAAGTAATGGAAATTATGGAATTAATTTGGTAGTTAGTCAAATGCATTAATTATGGGAGACCACAGTATATAAAAATTAGAGGAAATATCCATTTTTAAATGCTATCGATTTGGGAAATATCCGCTTCAACATTAGATAAAAGTTTTCTTTTGTTCCGGAATCAGTGTTCTTGCATGGGCAAAAATTTTGGGTTTGAGGATGTTTGGGAAGAGTAGGCATATGTGGGGGGAAATGGTTTGTAACCGATCCACATTGAATACGGAAAAACCCTTAAGAGGAATGAATGGATACGCCTAAAAGTCGGTCAAAATGTTAAAATTGGCATATACTTAATTTAGAACCAAAGATTCCGTTCTCCTTTAAATGACTTTATTTAAAAAACGCAGCAAATGACAGCTAGTAGTGGTATGTTACGAAACATTATCACCAAAGTTGCTTATAGCTTAGTGGTAAGGTACCTGCCTGGGGAACCTGCCCACCCGGGTTTGAATCTTGGTAGCAAACATTTTAACATTTTAATTTTAACGTGGGTTTGGACATTTCTAAAAAAGGAAGGGTTGAATTCAGACTTCCGTAATTAAAAATGTCTAATCTGCGTTATACAGATGATTTCAAGTGTCTGTTACTTTCTTTATTTTTAATATAGGCCAAATTCAATAATATGGTAACGAAGGTGTTTTAATTTTTATTTATTTATTTATTTAGTTATCTTGGTAATAGAATCTGTTTTTACTTGCTGTAAAACTTGAATTTTCAATAACGGTTATTTTAGTAAGCCCAAATATATAGTAGTATGATGTATAATAATTCCTGGAGCCGGAAATTTGGGCTCAATTTACTTTGGGTATAGCCATATATTACTCGAAGTTAAAAAAGGCTTATAAACTAAATGAAGTGGAGAGTGGAGACCACGTTGGGTTGGATAGTTCTAATAAGGGCCTTTAGCATATAATGCACTAGGGAATAGGGATTACTCCCTCCGTCCCATAAAAAACTTCCCATTTGACTTTTGTACATATTTTTAGGTGATAGTTAGTGGTGGGGTCATCGATAATACTTTTGTTTAAAATATAAGGTTAGATTGGAGAGAGAAAGATAGTTAGTGGATATTAGTAGTGGAGTTTTTAATAATAATAGTTTTTTATTATGTGAAGCCCACCAAATATAGGAAATGGGAAGTTTTTTGTGGAACAAAAGTTTAGAGTGAAATAGAAAGTTTTTTGTGGGACGGAGGGAGTATATAATTTGATCATTTGATGAACAAAATATTTCCCAAATATCTATTAAATAACATTTACAAATTTTATATTTTCAAACATTTTAAAAAATAAATTATATATAGTTTTATGTTAATGGAAATATTATACTGTATTCATTAAAAGTTTGTTAATGTATAGATATACATTAGAAAAACTCTAATAAAAATCGACTAAATGACTCCAATTCAACTACAACAAGACAAGTCATTTTATAACAAAATATTTTTTTTCATTAATATGAGATTATTTTTTTTTTTTTTTTTGTATCGGGTTCCGACTCGTATTTGTGAGCCAACTCATCTCAGGACAACTATATGTTTTGAGGGTAGCCGAGTAAATTAACCTCTGTGGCCATAATAGAATATATTTTTATTGCTCATAGGATTTAAACTTAAGGACTTTAAGCATTTTTGGTAATAGAGACCAAATTGTTACGAGTACTATTTAGCGGTTGAATCTATTTTATTTCGTTGACATAGAGAGAAAACCTGGTTGCTCATGAAGATAGAGTTGATTGACAACCTGGCTTTACATTTACGTGTCAAAGATATGATACGTAGGATCCTTAAACTCTCACAAATGGACAACCATTTCAATTCTCCATGCATTACATGCATGTATTCATTTCTTAGTAATACTGCATACGTAATTAAAACAATGGCTCAAAACCCTACATATGGCATGCCACGAGTCAAGTTTTAAACAGATGGGTGCGAGTGACTCACCAAGTTGGGCCTTACATATTAACCCGACCGATGCACGCACACAACACACCGACACTTGCGACATTTTGGTCTCAAACAAACGCCCTACAAATAGGGGTCAAGTTGAGGGCTTAAATAGTTTGTAAGTATCTTATTTGTTTTTGTTTTTTTAGTTATTAAATTGTATTATACAAGTATTATTTTTCTGCATGAAGTAGTTAGGTTCTTGATTTTGACTTAGTATGATAAGTTCTGAACAACTCTTCATAAACGTTGATCTTTAGGCTCAAGAATAGTTAGTTCTTATCTGGAATAAGCATATACTAATAACAAAATTGCGGAATTAGTTGAACATATATGTATAGCTAAACAAGTTTTTCATCATTAAAAGCCCCAATTCTACATATAAATATGTAGAACGGTTTTTCATTAAACAGGATCAAACGACCTTGAGGCTTAGGTTTTACACACAAACACGTTAAAACGTGGGTTACAAGAACATCTAATTCTATGTCATTAGGTTTCTTTATATACTAGAAAACCCAAGACTTACAAGGAAAAGATAATGACTAAATCTTTTAAACTAATAAAGATATACTATATCTTTTACATTTATGATTATCTCCTAAATCTTTATTCAAATTTGAACTTTCATATCACCGACTTAGGTCCTTGTAGTTTAATAGTTTTGACATATCAAATCTTTAATGAATATTAATAATAATATTCCTAACAATCTTCCCCTATTTGATTTGACAAAACTTATAGAATTAGCTAGGAATCTTCAAGTCTCTTCCCCTTTTTGACATAATCAAATCAATCCGAGAAACTTGAACTTCCCCTTGAATGATCAACACTTTTTCTTCCCCTAAAAGTGTGATATCATTCTTGTGTTCTTCAAGGCTATATTAATTACATTGAAAACCAACTATCTTCTATTTGAAGTTGAAGTAGAAACTCAAACTAAGCATCACATTCCGTCTAAATATAGTAATCAGCAACATCATATCTTGTATGAAGGACATCTTGGTCTTCAACAGATCTTTTCGTTAAGATTCGGTTAAATTGCAGTTACAACAATACATAACATCTTATGTAGTAAGACTTTCCACTTCTTCTTCAAATAAAATATAATCAATTATCTTCTGTAATTAATTGATAAAGATCAAATATGTAACAAATAAAACTTTCCTTTATCTTCATCATGCCTTCAACCTGTGTGTGTGAATAATGTGATTCGTTTCACATTATTATCAGATACGATCAATAAACCGTAGTATGGAACAAACATGGTGTGTGTCATGCTTTCCAAAGTATGATGTATCGTTTAAATAAGAAATCAGTATCGAAATTATTACTGATGTTGATCAGTAGTAAAAATTAAGCATCGGGTCAGTCTACTGATCAGTAGTATATTAGGATCAGTAACAAGTTGCAAGTATTAGTACTGATCAGTAGTATCAGTAACAAGCTTCAGTCCAAGAGCAGTAGTAAATCATGTTGAAAAGGATCAGTAATAAAATTGGAATTGAGGTCAGTAGTAAATCGGAACATGTTTACCAGTAGTATCATCTGAAATTGACCTAGCAGTAGTATTTTAATATACTACTGACCAGTAGTATATTGTGATACTAAGATCAGTAGTAATCAATTCCTCCTTCCAATTCGTGCGTCAAGAAAAACTTGTGTACTTCTTCAAAAGTTTCAATCTTCGGACTACCCAAACCAAGATCATGATAGTAAACCCTATTTTGGGTTGTTTCTTCGATTTCTTTTCTGGGTTTTTAAACCTAATTTCAGTCTTGGGATTACCGGAATCAGGATCATGACGATCGTATTTCTGTTGGCGGTCAATGAGATCTTGACATGCTGATCGAAGGGAGCAGTAATTTCTACCTGACGGAGAACGGTACCGGAGTTCTCGCCGGCCGGAACTTTTCAAGACGTAGAAGAACGACCAACCGATTGCAGAAAGATGACTTTTAGCCTTCGAGATCATGAATTTGACGTCTTGATTCTTGGTTCTGCCGCTGTGAATGGTAATTGATTATTGAATCTGGGTTGAATTCTGGTTCATACTTGATGAACTCCATTGGAACAGACTTGGAGGCGTATGAACTTCTGAGCAATTTTGGATGCCTTTTGTTGGAGTTATTAACTTTGTCAGTGGGTTTACGGTAATTAATAACATGGGTTTTATAAAAGTACCGTAATATCTTAATGTTGATCACCGATTTATCCTTGTTTCATTCCAGATCTGAGCCATCGTGCTCTGATACCAATTGATAAGTTCTGAACAACTCTTCATAAAAGTTGATCTTTAGGCTCAACGTTAGTTCTTATATGGAATAAGCATATACTAATAACAAAATTGCGGAATTAGTTGAACATATATGTATAGCTAAACAAGTTTTTCATCATTAAAAGCCCCAATTCTACATATAAATATGTAGAACGGTTTTTCATTAAACAGGATCAAACGACCTTGAGGCTTAGGTTTTACACACAAACACGTTAAAACGTGGGTTACAAGAACATCTAATTCTATGTCATTAGGTTTCTTTATATACTAGAAAACCCAAAACTTACAAGGAAAAGATAATGACTAAATCTTTTAAACTAATAAAGATATACTATATCTTTTACATTTATGATTATCTCCTAAATCTTTATTCAAATTTGAACTTTCATATCACCGACTTAGGTCCTTGTAGTTTAATAGTTTTGACATATCAAATCTTTAATGAATATTAATAATAATATTCCTAACATAGTATATACCATATAATATATTCATGGTTTTAGAGAAAAATTAACTTTGCAACATATTCGACTTGAAACTCGACCAGGTCACCACGTACGTTATGTTCCAAAGTTTGATAATAGGGCATGACGCATGCTAACATTTATCCGTGATAAACTGTGATTTTTATTTTTATAACGAGATATATGAGTCAAATATAAATATTTATTTAGTTAACTATAAAAATGATTTGATATGTTGAAAATAAGGAGTTTTTTGTAAGGTATATTATAAATTTATATTATTTGTTTTTATATCTTTTGTATGAGTTTTTGTGAAATTTATAAAACCGTAGGCAGAGGATTCTAGTTTTTGAGTTTTTATGACATTTTTTATCAAACAATTCTCATATGATAATTTACGATGTCCTCAAGGATTTGGGTAGAATTTTCACTCGTTGTCTGTATTTGTAATGACAATTCAGGCTAATGTCTCTAATAACTTTTATTACGAATATATTCTCTTTCATTCCTTAGTTACATTTGGTCCTTTTCTAGCATAAAGCACAATTTCTTTTAACATCCTATCATTTATGATGTTGATATTTTTTGAAGTATTAAAAATATTATAGAAAATAATTAGAGGATAATCAACTAATATCTACATTAACAACAATAATAAACTATATACTTAATCCACATTAGATCTACAAAGTTAACAATTTTCTTTTACTGAAACATTATGCTTGGATTTAGTAAACTAAATAATTATCTTGGTGTTCAATAGTAAGAAATATGCTACTAATACGATTAAATTATCTAATAAATCGTTTAAATTTAATTTTTTTCGTTAATAAACATGATACTCACCAAGTTAGCAATTAGCAATCTACAAAACCGACACTTGGTATCTATATCATTATTCTTTAGCATAAGTCGGATTATCGATTGAAAGTAATCATACTAGCTAGCTAGCCTTTGGCTTCATACAGATTTTATGATGATATCATGTTATTCTAGGCATATGTAATAATTAATTTCTTTTGTTTATAAAACCACACAAACAATATTTTCTATCTCTCTCTTCATATATAAATTTTTTTGCAATTTTAATAAGATTAAAAAAATTATTACAAAAAAATTGTATTTTCATTAATGTAGGGAGAAACTTAAAAGCAGGGGTGATTATTGATTGATTTATTAGTTTCTAATGAATATCTTAACAACATCCTTAATCGTTATCTTTATCGTTTTTCTTTTAATAAAGTTGAACTCAAAATAAGCTTGTTTATGCACCCCTTTTTGCGCATAGCCGTAGGAGCGCAGGGCCATATGTTTGGCAACATTTATAGGGGAGATCTCTTTCATAAACCTCCGTATTTTCAAGATGGCAACATCCCAACATATAATCCCACTAAAATGAAATGTAGTTATCAAATTTCTCTACACAAACACAATAACATAATTTAATCCGACTTGGTTTCATGATAAGCTTGCTATATTTGTATACACCCTTAATTTCGCACTTTCATGCTCACCGAGAATGATATGTGCGCCAGTTGTTTGCGTGTCACTTTCGAAATTCTTGCACGAAAATCCTCTGCCTTCATTACATGATTCTATGTTTACTTTATACATTTTTAGCTATTATGTAGAAAGGGATAAATGTTTTTTCGTTGTGTTTTGCCGATGATAGCTTAACTATTACTTTATTTCTATCCGACTAAAATTTTTGTATAGTCGTGTCCTTCATTATATACGTACACGTGACGTTTTTATGCTAATATATTTATGATTCAATTATAATAGAGTAATGGTATTGTTTCCTACCTTTTATAAATACTTAAGTGTCTACTCACTTGATTAAAACATGTGTCAAAATCAAAAGATAATATTATGAGAAAGAATTATTGGATTACATATGTCATTTTATTAAGTGAGTATGCATATACGCAATCACAAAAGGTAAGAATTAATATCATTTATCATTATAATATTATTTTCTAAATCTTTTGAAATCATCATCTTATCCATAAAAGAAACGACATTTGAAATCTATTAATTCATTTTTCTAATCTTATCATTTAATTTAGATATTTATATTGATCAAATGAGTAATAAGATTTACTAAAAGCAATATCATTTCTCAAAATTAATAGTGAGACTCATAAAAACGAAGAACAAATAGCAAACTGATTTCTTTGTGGCTAACTTGGTGGCTTTACAAATGAACCATCCGATTTACGACACGTAGTTAGGAGGATGTTGACATGGACACTAAATGTATGTGTATTAAACCAAGTGGCATAGTAGGAGCTTGACAAGAAATAGTGTATGTATGGTTCACCTAATGCGTATAAAGGTATACACAAAAAGGACATTGAATCGAGCTATTCACGAGTTTAGCCTTACGTGTATACTCATAATCTCATTTTCAAACCTCATCGGATCGCTAACTATTTTCAAAGTGTAAGTTTGTAGGGTCCCACCTTAAAAAGAATTGGTTGTAAGAGGATTAGCCTAGGATTCTTATAAGTATATAACTGGTTCATTTCTTTTCAAATGTGGGACATCTCAACACGCCCCCTCACGGGGTCATTTTTTTTCGCACCTAACACGTGGATTTTTTTGGGTTACGTGGGGTCAGTGTGACCGTTTGACCAACTACGGATGAACCTTGCTCTGATACTATGTCAGTTTGTGAGGTTCAATCTTAAAACCAATTGGTTGTAAGAGGATTAGCTCATAACCCTTATAAGTACATTACTGGTTCATTTCTTATCCAATGTACGACATCTCAACACCATGTAATTTTATTTTTTCTAATTACATGGAGTAATCTAGATAATATGAATAAACCAAATGTATTCATGTGAGTTTAGAAAAAATTGAGATTGTGAGTTATATGAATAAATCAATTTATTCATATGTGAATAAGTATTATATACATATGATTATACAAGACATGATTGTTTTATTCATATATAATTGTTCTGAATAATTGGTTGAACGATTGACTGAGAATTCGTAATCTCTACCTTTTCTTTTTCAACTCAATGAAACCAACATTTGTGGAATATTTGAAATAAAAAGCAAGTAATGCTTGTTTAAAACTACAAAATAATTGTTTCTTTCTAGTTGTTCGATGGAATATTTGAACCAACCTTTTCATTTGGTCTTAAGTGCAGGCAAATTCATATACAATGGTTGATTAAAGTCAAACACTGGCTGCTAGATGAGTTTCAAGGGCGTAGACAAAAGGGAAGGTTTTGGCTATAGTCTTTTCACTTTATTTATTTAATTAGAAAAATATAATTTAACATTTTATTTAATACAAACTTAAGTAGATATTATCCAAAAGGAATTCTAATTAAAGAAACTAACAAAAAAATAAAAAATAAAGTGATTAAATAAATGAAAATTAATTATCTAGAAAAGCTTTATGCACATAGTCCATAGGTTCTTTAATGGCGTATACATCATGCATGGCCCATGGCATTGAGTGCGTGAATTTTAAGCCTATATAAAGAAGCCCTCATTCTCATTTTCATAACATAAATCAACCCTTTTGCAAGAAGTCTTTGAGCTACCAAAATATGGCTAAATTTATCAATTTTCACCATGCTTTTGGTTTCACTTTTCTTCATGTTCTTGTAACCATGTTCACTCCTTTTGAAGTTGTTCATGGTGCCAGTACTACCACCACATTTTCGGTATGCAATCGAGCCCCTTATCCCGAAATTTGTACTTATTTGATTGGAAAGACTAATATAGAAACAGAATTAGAGGTTCGCCAAACGACTCTTTTGTCCACTTTGACTCAAGCAAAACAAGCCCACAAAACCATCTCGAATATGGACTTGAGTTCTTTTGGACCAAGGGCTAAGTTGGCATGGGCCGATTGTTTGGAGCTTTATGAGGACTCGGTTTATCAACTAAACCGTTCTCTCGGCTCCACCAATAGTCACGATATCCAAACATGGCTTAGTTCGGCTTCTACAAACCATGAAACATGCCAAAATGGTTTTCATGACTTTAACTTATCCTATCATTATCAAACTTTTCATTCTTCTTTAAGTGTTTTTTCAAAGTACCTTAGCAACTCTCTTGCAATAAACAAAGCCCTAACTCCATTAACTATAAGTACCAAAAAAATTAAAGGGAGAAGACTCATGGCAACAAATAAATTCCCAAAATGGTTGTCAAAAAGTGATAGAAAGCTTCTTGCAACGCCCTCGGGTGCTACCTCGGCCAATATCGTTGTTGCTCAAGATGGCTCGGGTAACTACAAGACCATATCCCAGGCCATTGCAGCCGTGCCTAAGCTTAGAAAAGGAAACTCGAGATTTATCATACACGTGAAAGCGGGTGTGTACAAGGAGAATGTAGAAATAAAGAAAACTATGCATAATTTAATGATAGTTGGAGACGGTATGGGCTCTACAATCGTTACCGGCAGCAAAAATGTGCAAGATGGTTCGACTACTTTTCGGTCAGCAACCTTTGGTGAGATTACTTAATTGTCACTTTATTATTTTTTTAACCAATTATTAAACTAGATGTCATTCTCATTTACATTTGTTGCATGGCATTTAGTAGGTGATGTTTTGTTACAATTAGTTAAGGAAGACTTTAATAATTAAGTCCATGGCATATCGGGTTAGGCAAAGATTCATGGCCATACCATATAGAGGTTAATACTTAATACACGATAAAAACACACATCAATAACTACTGAAGATATATGGATTTTGCTAGAGTCAAAATTAATCTATTAATCATCAAACTGGTGACTTAAACTAATTTACGTATTTATCAATTCATATTATCACGAATTTTTGAAACTTGTTTCTATCGTATTTAATTTCACATCGGCAATTTTATGATACAAATACACCAAAGCCCCAGTGCTAAAGATTTAACACCCGTAAAGCGATTTTTTTTTTTAAATTGTTATTGATTTGGGGTACTTTTTGTAGGCCTAAAAGAATTTTTATGAATTTTAAAGGAGTAAATGTAATTTTATATGAGTTAACACCTGGGACTACCATCCACCATCACTATCGTCAACACCATTCACGAATGGACCGCCACAAAATGTTGTTATAAGGTACACGCCACTGAATAGCGCGGGTACCCTTCTAGTCAATAAAAGATGATATTCTTGTATTTTGTAAACTAATCAAATATCTTTTCTAAATAGTCTGTATTTATTATTAATTAACTTGAGTTTAATTAACATCAATCTTATCTTAACTAAATTAATAATTAAACATGACACGCAAACTCAAATGTCAAGCAGTTCTAGATGTCCTTAACCGATATTATATTTTATTACAATAACCTCCTTTGCTTCAATTTATGAAACAACAGGAAATGATACCGACTCCATTACACATGAAGTCAATATCCATACTTCATTGATCGAAAATCTTTTAATAAACTAATTTTGTGTCATTAGTGACAGTTTAAATTAGTGATATATTACTATACTTTTTTCTAATCTTTTACGGGTTTCATTAATTACATATCTCGTTAACCAGCGGTATCCGGAGCTGGAGCCATCGTGAGAGACATGCAATTTGAGAACACGGCTGGACCCGCAAAACACCAAGCAGTAGCCTTTCGGTCCGGTTCAGACCTCTCAATTGTATACAATTGCGCCTTCAAGGGGTATCAAGACACATTATATGTATACTCGGGACGCCAGTTTTACCGCAATTGCATGGTATACGGGACCCAAGATTTCATATTTGGAAACGCGGCCGCAATACTTCAAACGTGCAATATATACGTACGGAAACCATTAGGTGGTCAAAAAAACACGATCACGGCCCAAGCCCGAGCCGACCCGAACCAAAATACGGGCATCATAATACACAATTCGGCTATCGAGGCGAATTCGGACTTAAGAGGCTCGGGGGGCTCGGTTCAGACGTTTCTCGGGAGACCATGGAAGCAATACTCAAGAACCGTGTTCATGAAGTGCTCTATCGACGGTTTAATTAATTCAGCAGGCTGGTTGCCATGGAGCGGTAACTTTGCTTTAAGCACGTTGTATTATGGCGAGTATATGAACTCGGGGCCGGGTGCCGGGACTGGCGGCAGAGTGAAGTGGCCGGGGTACCACGTCATCACAAATGCCGCCCAAGCGATGAAGTTTACCGTTGGTGATTTCTTGGACGGTGATTCGTGGATTCGGGGGACTGGATTGCCGTATACCGCTGGACTATAAAAATGTAGAAAAGTTTATACGTTAAGTAGTTGTTTTAATAGTTATGTCATTTTCAGTTTATATAAAAGTAGGGGGGCTTTATGGTGCTTTTTGTTAGAAAAAGGACTTGTAATAAATGGGGGGTGGAAACGTCTTTACTTGTAGTTTGTTTGATAGTATTTGTAGATATTGAAAATGGATTATGCTTCTACATTTATATATATGAAACTAAACTTCAATTTGGTGCCAAAATCCTTTGGAGTTTTTCCTTTTAGGTTATATGATTTTGATTTTTTTTTAATAATTTATATAAATACACGGTACGCTGATAACTATGAGCAAGACATTTACATATGGAGTTTGACTTGAGGGCAATGTTATCACCGTCGTTATACATGTGTGATCTTGTTGGCTGCGTGGTTTTAGGTTTAACATATAGTCGCATTTTTGTTTTTGTCACCTTGTATCAAATTCAAATATGATATTACGTTTTTTTTTTCTTTTTTTTTTTGAGAAAAAAAGGTCCGATTAATGTTTATACCAACACTATCTATATATCGTCTTGTATCAATTAATCACGGCATGGAACAGAGGTTTGAGCAATATATAATAGAGATGTTACTTAACAAAGCCAAAAATTTGCAAGGAGACCGAACAAATTTATAGCAATATTTGAGGAGTATTATTATTCTTCACTTGCGTTAGGTACACAATTTTTTATTTTTTTTAAACTGCTCCTAAATTTATCTTAAATTTATCTACAACAAGATTTAAACACATAATCATAGATCATGAGTAACACCAATACCATCAGTTTACAAGAGTTGTATTATTAGTTCGGCAATTGCTAGAACACAAGAAATTAAAAAATGATGTAAGCAAAGACACTCACATTTGAGGGAGATTGATTTGTCATAATATGCGGAAAGTACAGAAAAGATGTAGGATCCAGCAAGTAAAGGAATAGAGAGTGTCCAATAGTGAAAAGTTGAGGGGAAGACTTCCAACTTCTAAGTATACAAAAACATCTACAGTTTTATGTAACGAAAACCTTTTTTTATGGTAATTTGGATTTTAATATACTTTGCGAGTCGACTAGTAACAAGATGGCCACCCGCTTTGCGGGTAGGTTGGAATCGGCGCCAGTAAACCTTCGTGACCACAAAAGGGATGTATTTTTGTTGCTCATAAGGTTCAAACTTGGACCTCAAACATTTTCGCTAATGGATACTAATGTTATTATGTGACAAAAACCTTAATCCCGTAATAAGTGAATTTCTATACCTATACGCTTTCACTGATCAATTTAAAATTAATGGCAACACTCAACACTTTTTAAACTTTTCTTTATTAATCAATAATGATACAATAAAGATGCAAACAGTTTGCAGAGTATCTAAGAACAAATCCTAACTAAACTGCTTGCATGTGATGGACAACAACAGATATTATCTAAGACAAGTTTATGATCAACAAATGATCAAGCACAAGACCAGACACATTCGTTATGCGGATTCAATTCTTGAATCAAATAACTAAGGTTAACTGGTGGTTTACACCCTGCTCAAAAGAATAAAGTTCTGGAGTAATTTCAGCAGCGTGTAACCTTGTTGGGTGCACACTGAAATCGATCGCTTAAGTCCTCAATTTATAGCATTGGGAAACGTAGAGCCAAAGGAATGATCGATCGATTCCATGTGTGAGTATTCCGTTGGTGCAGAGGATATTTCATGGTACGAGCACGATTAACGGAATTCTGACAGTACTTTCTGGCGTCTTTTAATCGCCGATATCTTCTAGAAGATTTGCAAGATATTATCATAATCAACGATGCACAAACTTGTGCTTTACTTGTGTCTTTCTATGACACTGAAACTTCGGGCCTATGTACGCTTTGGGTAGCCATGAGTCTTCGAATACTGATGCTTCTTCAGATGGCCTTCAGGTTCAGTGACCTTCACCAAAAGTTTTGCTTAGAGAAATATCTTTTCAATGGTTCAACGTTATTGTCCAATGTGCGCTGAACCTGTTATAACTATCTGATTTGTTAACCAGTATCTGATTTCACACGGGGAACTTATCGTTGTTTCAGATAGTGATCAGATAGTGTAACTAGGTAACTGAAATCCGAACTGATCAGATTCAGTTACCCACAATTTGAGGAACTAATCCTCAGACTGTCTTCTAACTATTTATCTTTTTGTCTTCATTAAATCCCTTCAGTGGGGGATGCTTTTCAGCGACCCAACAATCTCCCCCTATTTGATGCAGACAAATAATTAGGCAACTCCCCCTGAATATGTGAAGGTTTTATATTTAACCTTGAGTATTTTTCAAAATTCAGAGGGTCTTCGATAGGAGTGAGCATTTGGACCGAAAAAACCGAACCGAACTGAAAACCAACCGAAACCGATAACATGTTATCAGTTCGGTTTTGGTTTTGAAAATTCATCGTTATCGGTTATCGATTCTATCGGTTCGGTTCGGTTTTCGGAAAAGGATGAACATTTGGCCTAAAATAACCGAACTGGAATCGAATCGAACCGAACCGAAACCAATAACAAGTTAGCGGTTCGGTTTCGATTTTGAAAATTCATCGTTATCGGTTATCGGTTCTATAGGTTCAGTTCGGTTCGGTTTTAGCCCGATAATCACCCCTAGTCAAATATACCTAGAAAACATTAAAATATATGATGATCTGATAGAATCTGATCATACTACAATTCATAACTCATATTTTCTTTTTGAGTTTTTCTAAGTATCTAGCAAGCAAATAACTCAGGTATGTCAAAATTATTATCATTAACTGATAATATTCATGCATAGCGAGCAAACGATAAACATAAAAGTAAATTGTTTTGAGTGCATGCTGGAAAAGTAAAATTGTTCGGCCCTTGAACGCCGGTTGCTTCCACCATCCTTCAGCAGTTCACTCCTTCCTTCCTTTATGGCTTCCCAAGCCCCTTCTTCTACATTCTTCCTCCTTGGCATTAGCCAACTCTTCTTCAGATATCCCCAATCGTCTGGCTGTCCTCCTATATTCCTCCTCCTCAGGAGTCATCTGGCTCTTTCGCTTTTTTATCTTTAATGGGGGAGAAGATGCAAGCCCTTTACCCTTGTCAAGAGGGAGTTGTTGGATTTTTCCTTCAGTAGCTTGAGTAGAATCCCTTCCGATGACGGGGGGAGCTGAGGAAGGAGCAATTGGGACCCTGGTAGTACCACCAAGATGAGTGAGAGTGATTTCTGGGAACTCTTCAAACCTGACACCTGACCTCCTTTCACGAGCAGCCATAGAATACCGCTCTGAGGTCATCTGACTAATTCTACCACCATGAACATATACACGAGCACCACGGGCGCCACCATCATGAACTGATCCTCTGCCAACATCCTGAACCCTGTTACCACCAGTTGATCTCATTCCACCACTGCTGCTATTTCCACTACCCATTTCGGCCGGTTTACCAACAACCTTCTCCGATGTGCCTTGTTAAGGCACATATTTTCCCCCCTGAAAAGGAGGGGTGGGAGTGAAACCTAGAGCATTTTCTGCATTCATCAGTGGCTCAACAAGGTGGTTTGAGATAAGAGATGTCAGATTATCAATCCTTTCATTGATAGATCTTTCAAGATGATTGAACCTAGAGGATAGGTCAGCATTGCTGGAAGTGAGGTTTTGAGTCGCAGAGATAAGGTTATCAATCTGCCCATTTCGTGCGTTCACATTCCTTTGAAGAGTTTCTTGATTGTTAGCCAGGAAGTCTTGCACGCTGTCTGACATACTTTGGTGGTTGGATATATTCCTGATGTTTGAGTTGATTGCCCCATAAAAGCTCCTTATAAGAGCAAGTTGTCTGAATGTTTCGTTGAAATTTTCCACCAAGCCAGGGAGATTTCTCACAGCTGGCACACCCCGGTTCATCGAACCCTCTGGTGTAGCAGTTCTCCTTGGAGGTGAGACTTGTTCGACTGTGGGGACGGGATTGAAGGGTTTCACTACGCACCAGGCGACTGATCGACCCTTAGGATCGACCTCCTAGTGTACTTGGTTCGAACCATGACTGACCAAGAACATGAACTTGTTTTTGACCGGTTAAAACCAACTAGCTGATTTAATCCCTAAATGCGGAACTGGGATTAAACCTAATCCTTAAACCCTAAAGGATTGGGATGTTGGAGTTCTAGATTAGGTTAACAAGAAAGAAACCTTGTACGAAGAACTCGAACACACACATTGCTTGTGTGGTTCGTTCGACCATCAACCAAAGAACCCCAGGATTCTTTGGCTGAATTCGTCCAAAAGGGAGAAGGGAGAAAAGTTTTTCCCAAAACATACCTTGTTGATTGCTTAAGATAGATCCACTGATGATGAACAAAACGAGCGATCTTCTAGTTGATCTAAGCAGTGAACTTGTTCTTCAAGACTTGAAGAACACGAAGAACACAAGGCTTGTGTTTGTGTGTGTGTTTCGGCCGAAGCCAAGGGGAGAGGAGGAGAAGAAATTCGTGAGGTGTTTGTAAGAATGATTAGGTTTAAAAGAAACCTTAAGCCTTCTATTTATAATAGAATAAGTTTCATTTAAGTCCTTCTAGTTTAATTAAGATTAATCTCTTAATTAAACTTATCCTTTTACACTTCCATCCCTTATAGTTTTACTAGTTCATTATTGTTGCACTTAACTATCAAATGTCTAGTATTAACACACTAATAATTTGGTACCCATATACACGAATTATATATACTTGTATTTATACTTTTAATAGTTAATTATATAATAACCTTTATATAATTTATACAACAATATTATCCAATTACTATATGATTTAATAGCTTTAAATCATATCATGGATAATCTATAATTAACACATTGTATATTTACTCAACTAGTAAATGTACAACTACTTGTATTAATTAGTTAGTTAAACTAATCTAGTAATAAGTTAAACTTAACTTAATACTTAACTGATTCATAATGACTATTATGAATCATTCCTCTTCTTAGTATCATTGCTTATCTTGCTCGTATTACATGCACTCACCGGTGTGACCCTTAAGTGTTTCGTAGGCATGGATGTATCATCATAGGTTAACTAACTGTGCACATAAATCCTTCAGACTCCCACTTGTGCAAGTTTGTAACCTTTGTCTTAATGATACGAGCTACAGTGGCCTTCTAGATGGGCATGTAGGTAACCAACCCCATAAAAAACAGCTTACGTAACCCAGGTATAGTTTATGAAAAACTCTTTATTAGCGTCTCCTAGTAAAGAACACTCTATCTCTACTTCTTGGGCAAACTATGTTAGGCTTATCCCTTGCAACACGATATTTGTGATAACGAATACGAGCATGGTAGAAATTATCAACTCCTGTATTCGAAATCATTTTATGACTTCTTGATTTAAACTGCTGTGATAAACGATAAAGAACAAATCAGTTCGTTTGGCCACGGCCGTGCACTTGTCAGTTTCTCATCATGTCAAAGGACCTATAAATATCTCTCATAAAAAGGAGGTGCAATTACCATCTTGTTATATTTCGATTTAAAATACAACTTCCTTTGTACCCAGTTTTGCCTCGTATGACAAACGTATTTCAGATCTGTCTAAGTTGAACCAAAGCACATTAGTCATTGTATCCTAATCCAAATACCTCAGCTTAAGGACAATCCTAGTGACAATACTTTTGAACTTTTCAACCACGAGGTATTGTCACGGTGGTCAATCTAATATTCGTTGAGCCTCCAACAGAATATTACCGATATTTGGTTTACACAAAACTTGTGTAGCTATCTTCGAAGAACTTCGAATCTAGCACCAAATACCGCGATGACATTAACGTCCCATCAAGGTTCCCACCAAGACGAGTAGTCACAGATTTTGTGTCTTCTTGAATAAATAGACTTTTATTCATGGATCTTGTAAAACATACAAAGTCTGAATAAAAATGATACTAACTCATGCACTATTCCTGACTGGACATAGATACTGAATTATTACTGGGTCATTACTTATTCCTTTTGTTTGTGTTGATTACTTAATGATTCTTACAAACTTAATTGTAACTTTATCACTAAACCAATCATTTCTATTAAACTAAAGACATAAGGCGAGTATTTTGGAGTACTATCACTTTTGTCTTTGCTAGATTTTGTTCTTGCAACAATCTAGAACATATTCTAGTCTTGCCTTTTATGCAATTCCGTAAACATAGGAGGATTGGAAATTAACTTCTTAGGTTCTTGAATTCATAAAATTCTCCTTGTAAATAAAGCCTCTTTTAGTTACTTGATTTGTAGATATTCTTACTAGTTAAAGAAATTTCCTTAAATGATTGTGTTATCCACTGAAGTGTTAATAACCTATTAGATATGCAATAATTAATCACAAGACTTGTGATCACGCTATTAGGTTTGCAATAATCTAATTAACGATCATTTATTTCTCTTAACTCTTTGGCTTAACGACTTGGTAAAACCTTGTTGTTAATGTCTTACTAACTTACTAAATTCATTAACATCTTTAATGAATTATGTTAGTCTTAGCTCCCACTTACTTTTATGGAACTTAAGCATCTCTTAAACTACTACTTTGACCTAGTCAATAACTTGTAGTTTAATCTTTTAAGAATTCTATCAATAATTTAGATCATCCTTTGGATTTGCGAATATCCACTATTCCTGTTTAGGGAATCACGATCTTTATTGATCACTGTATCTAACAAGTATAAAATACTTGAAATAATACTATCATTTCTTAAATATATTAGTATTCTTTAAGGACTTTATTTAATGCCAAAGTCATTACTTGGATTTCTCAAATATCCATTATTCCTATAAGGGAATTATGACTTGATTAAATAATGTATTTATTACTAGTATAAAAGATTTGCAATAATACCTTTTAATTCTTAAAAACTTTAATATAGTTTGTCCCTTTTAAGAGTCATATAATGTCTAAGTCGTCTTACTTGGATCATACGAATATCCAACTATTCCTATTAGGGAATTATAACTTCAATCCTTTATTTCAAGTATGAAAGACTTGCAATAATACTCTTAAAGTCTATCTTGATTACATCCAATATAATCATACTATATTAATACTAACACTTTAAAACTTTCTATCATAAGTAATGACTATTACTTAAGATGTTTTAACTAAGTTCAATAACTCTTGAACCTTATGCTTCCATAAAACTCTTAAATACTTTCATTAGAAAGACTTTCCAATTACTAGCATCTAAGTACCTTGAGCTATCAAGACATTATTTATACAACAATCAAACAAATATATAAACATGAAACATAAGTAAATCAAAAAACTTGATTTACAATCTAGTCATAAACCTTGACTGGTGTAATTATCACACATGCACACAATATAATTCAATCATGGATTCGAAATTGATTAAAACAAAAATAAAACTTGTTTTAACATATAATAAAAAATATCCAAACAATAAACTAAAATTGTTTAAAACGAATCCATAAAATACTGAATTATAAAAATTGGTGCTCGTGTGATCATCACCATCTCATGCCGGTCATCATCACTTTCCATCTCCTCCTGCAATAAACGATTGCAAAAGTTAGATTACTCGTAATGTACTTTACAAGTATCTTAAAGTGATTAAGAAGTGTGTTTGTGTTACCTGAGGAACTTGCGTTTCCTCCACTACCACTTGCACCCTTTGGACAATTCCTTTTCCAATGCCCAGCCTCATCACACTTGAAGCACCGGTTCTCGGTCCTCGCAGTGTTAGGCTTAACCTTCTTGACCTTTTGGTTGACACTTTTACCATTTGGCACTCCTTGGTTAGGATAGGTTTTACCCTTTCCTTTACCACCATGCCCTTTTCATCGCTATCATTAGTTGTGCGACCCCTTTTAGAATTGGTCTTAATATTCAACTCAACAGCCTCGAGCATGGATTGTAGCTTGGGAATGGAATTATCCATATTACATTTGCTGTAGTTGGCCACAAAGGACTTGTAATCATCGGTCAATGAGTTGAGTATCATGTCAATTGCAAACTGCAATGGCATGTGGTGACCAAGTCTAGTAAGGTGATCAATGTGCACTTTCATTCTCATGACGTGTGCACCCACTGATGCTCCCTTATCCATCTTGCAAGAAGCGAACGCCTTACAAGCGTAAAATGCTTGTCCTGGTTCGTTTTCTTCATCTGTGGCAGGAGTTTTCAACACGTTTCTTTCTCGGTCAATCCTATCCCTCTCTTGGCTGAGCATGATCTTAAAATCACTCTTCCAATTGAGGAAATTTGACCCAGTCTTTTCTTTCTTTCCTAGAAAGAAACGTCGCGAGAGTTTGTTGTAGGTTATCGTTGTGTTTGTTGCTGCCATCTACAAATCAAACCCAATTTAATTAATAATCATCAATAAACATTCTAAAATATATTATAAACCCATAATTAACATTTTAGGCCTAGTATCCATATATCACATTCTCGCCGCAAGGTTTGGGCACTTCCCGACGAGACATGCTATTTCTAGTAGGTAACTTCCTTACCGATCGTATCAAGACTTGAAATGATTCCTAGGGGTCGTAGAATCTTTAGACTTACAACTTTGTACAATCTAATTGTACATTTCTAAGTTAGTAATAAAGTCTAGTATGTTTATTCTACTCTAAGTACTTTTTGGGCCGGGACTCCCGATTATCACCAAAGTAGATCAGACCATCTAAGACAGTGCGATGCTCTGCGCCGGGACTCCCGATTATCACAGAACCTTACGCACCCTAACACTCGCAATGATTTGAATCCATATCTAAGGTTCTTTATCCTTACAATATGAATATCGTTTAATAAGTGAGGTGTTCCATTAGGTGGATAGTACTTAGATCTAAGATTTTCTTGGGTTTGTTTAAGTCTTCAAACTAAACTTAAACCTTCATTCCAATCTTAATCCTTGTTTAAAATGTGTGACTTGTGAATTGAAGGGTTCTACAAGACACCTTTTTAAAACTTAAGAACTATTCTTTAAAACTTATAGTTTCAAGAATTTGCGCGATTTTATATGTATACCTAAAACGAGGTGTACAAAACGTTTTTACTAGGTTTTGTGAAAAACCTTATTTATGATAAAACTTACTTGTTTTATATTACTTGAAAAACTTATAAACTTATGTTAAACTTTTAAATTCTTTTATGATTCATGAACTTGAAACATAAACCTAGTTTAACACATCTAGTTTTCCATATGTCTAATAATGAAATCAAACATTTGTTTTGACTTATTAGATTCGACCAAAACTTATGTCTTAACGACACACTTATAAACTTTGTGATTTTCTTGTGTAGCTCCCACTAGCTCCAACAACCATGATGAAACTTAAGCTAACACAATCACCGGTTTATACTTGGTGAAACTAATAAACTTATTATATAAAGACTATATATAATAATTCTTAATTTGTTTAAACCTTTCTTACATTTAACTTGAACTAGTTAAATATAGGTTATAAAGTTTTTCTTGTTATTTAAAACTTGATCATTAATCTAGTATATTACATGACTTGTAAAATACTTATATTATACTTGTATAATTGTCTAGCTATAATAACTTATAACTTTATACACCTTAATATATGATAATATATAACTTTGTATATTTCTAGTTAATCATATAATTTCAACTTGTACAATTTCTAGTTATAATGAAATCATAACTTTGTACTTTCTAGTTTTAAATATATTATAACTTATACAATAACTAGTCATAATATTATCTTTAAAGATCAAAATAACATTACCCTTTTTAATTGTTCCATTTTATCTTGTTTTTAATGTATTCTTATATATGTATATTTTATAATAAACTTGTAAATAAGTATCTTCCAATTAGTTGCCAAAATAGACACATTACATTCATAAAATAGAGAATACAGTAGATTATGCAAACATTGCATATCCTATGAAAACTATGCAAATCCCTATCAAATACAATTTCATTTTCCTTAGCATTAAGTCACGTTCCTCCAGCTCCATTTCAAGATTGTTCTTTGAGTTTATTAATCCTGGAATGATTCGTTTGGATCTTTCACACATAACAGGATCAAACCACACAAAAAACCTACATGTAGAACCCTATAAAAAACAATATTATACAATAGTTAATAATTAGTTGAATTCTAAAATGGTTATATATTAAATATCTTCAAATTAAAGGCCTTACCTTTGTTGGACATGTATAAAACCTTCGTCTGGCTGTCCATGAAGTGCGAATCACTACTTGTTTGCCACATGATGAACATAAAACCATCTTGTAGCTAGAAAGATAATGTGTTCGTTTTTTTTAGGTTGATAAATGGCTGAATATGATACTTACTTATATATCCTTCAATTACCATTTAAATATATAATATTAATTAATTTTTATTGTCGTTTTATTAATTTTTAGATGGAGCGTAATTATTGGATGTATCATGCTATACGTTCGTCTGCCGATTATGTCATCGGTGTTGGAAATTTTATTCAGTTTGCTGAATCGAATCGCGTTAAGAACGCAAGTCCTTCGATCTTATGTCCTTGCAACATTTGTAAAAACTCTAAAAGATTCACAAACACCGCTGATATAGAGCACCATTTGTTTCGCCATGGTTTTATGTATAATTACACTTGTTGGTCAAGTCATGGGAAATCACGACTTAATTGTAACACATCTTCGAGCAATGTAAATAGTACTAGTAGTGCATATACAACATTGAACAATGACTCATACCACGATAACGATCAATACACTTCAAATGACCGTTTCGATGAAAGTATTAATGAATTGGATACTAATATGAGTGGCGACGTTGGTGAACAAGATGAATTACATCGCTTATTTGATGAAGCCGAAACACCGTTATATAAAGGTTCTAAATTAATGAAACTTGATGATGTGTTGAAGTTAATTAACTTAAAGATGAAAAACGGATGGAGTGATACAAGTTTCACAACCCTATTAGAGCTTTTACATCATGAGTTGCTTCCGGAAGAAAATGGATTACCAATTTCTACATATCGAGCAAAAAAATTAATGTGTCCAATGGGATTGGAAGTAGAAAGAATACATGCATGTCCCAATAATTGTATGTTGTTTCGGAACGAGTTCGTAAATTTGCATAACTGTCCTCATTGCAAGGCATCGAGGTATAAACGGAAAAAAGATACGGATGAAGTTGACGATGATGTGACAAAGAATGGACCACCGACTAAAATGTTGTGGTATCTTCCTATTATACCAAGACGAAAAGGTTATATTCAAACGAGAAAGAAGCCAAGTTACTTTGTTGGCATTCAGAAGAACGTGTGATTGACGGGAAAATTAGACATGTTGCGGATTCACCACAGTGGAGAAACATTGATAAAAGGTATGTTGAGTTTGGGAGGAGATCAGAAACATACGATTTGGGCTTAGTTTGGATGGGATAAATCCTTTCGGTAACATGAGTAGTCGTCATAGTACGTGGCCAGTTCTTTTATGCATTTACAATCTCCCACCATGGTTATGCATGAAACGGAAATACATTATGATGTCCTTGTTGATTCAAGGTCCGAAACAACCGGGTAATGATATTGATGTTTATTTATCCCCTTTGATTGATGACTTAAAAAATCTTTGGAGTGATGGTGTAGATGTATACGATGCTTATAGAAAAGAACAATTTAAATTGCGGGCCATGGTTTTTTGTACTATCAATGACTTTCCAGCATACGCTAACTTGTCAGGATACAAAACGAAGGGTAAGAAAGCTTGTCCTGTTTGTGAAGATGAGACAAGCTCGGTGTGGTTACGAAATTGTAAAAAAACTGTATACATGGGACATCGAAGATTCCTTACCAAGAGTCACCCGTTTAGGAAGAAGACGATTGAGTTTGACGGAACTGTCGAGGTGAGGACGGTGAAGAAACGATTTGATACATTTTCACGAGTTGAAAATATTAATGTTGTGTTGGGTAAGAGATTCCGTATTGATAATGATGCCATATGGAAAAAGAAGTCCATATTTTTTCAATTGTCTTACTGGAGACATTTAGATGTTAGACATTGTCTTGATGTTATGCACATAGAAAAAAACGTATGTGAGAACTTGATAGGCTTATTATTGGATATTAAGTATAAAACTAAAGATGGTATTAAGGTTCGAAATGACATGGTCGAGATGGGAATACGTAAAGATCTTGCTCCCGTACAACGAGGCACTCGTACTTATCTTCCACCCGCATGTTATAATACAACGAAAGAAGAAAAAAAAAAGTTCTGCCAATGTTTGCACGATATTAAGGTTCCGTCATCTTATTCAGCAAACATTCAAAGATTTGTATCAATGAAAGATTATAAATTGCTTGGGATGAAGTCTCACGATTGTCATGCTTTGATGACACATATGACTCCAATCGCAATTCGTGGAATTTTACAAGATGATATCCGACATACAATCACAAAGCTTTGTTTGTTTTTCAACAATATTCATACGAAAGTTATTGATGTCGAAGATTTGGGCAAATGGGAGAAAGACGTTTATGTTATCCTTTGTGAACAAGAGATGCACTTTCCACCATCATTTTTTGATATAATGGTTCACCTAATATCTCATATCGTACAAGAGATTAAGGCATGTGGTCATGTATTTCTACGTTACATGTACCCTTTTGAAAGATACATGGGAATATTGAAAGGTTATGTAAGAAACCGTAATCGACCAGAGAGAAGTATTATTGAAGGGTATACTTCTGAAGAGGTGATTGAGTTCTGCCAAGGTACGTATGTAATATATATGATCAACTATAGCAAAAATTAATTTATTATATATTTTGTTTTTCTTAGGCTATATGGAAGGTGTCAAAAGTGTTGGCGTTCCTAAAAGTCGCCATTCAGGTCGACTTGAAGGAAAGGGAGGAGTAGGTTTTAAGATAATAGTGCCAATGCACGGAGAACTACAAGTTGCTCATTTAGTAATCTTAAAGCACATGACATGCCTCACTCCATATGTTGATAAACATATGGATATGTTAAAGTCGACGAACCCGGGTAAACAACAAGTGTGGTACATAAACAACCAAAACAAGGATTTGGCAAGTTGGTTGAAAGAGAGGGTGACAACAAGTGACGACGTTGATGACACTGTCAAAAAATTGGGACAAGGTCCAGATGCTAGAGTAAGAACTTACCAAGGATATGACATTAATGGTTATATATTTTACACCAAAGATCAAGATAGAAAAAGTACAGTGCAAAATAGTGGAGTTACAGTAATAGCATCAACAACCGAAATCGATAGGCGTGATCAAGATACATTGATAAGAATCACAAAAGATTCTTATTATGGTGTGATAGAAGAAATTTGGGAATTGCAGTATTTTGATTTCATAATCCCATTGTTCAAGTGTAAGTGGGTAAATAACCGTACGTGTGTTAAAGTTGACGAATATGATTTTTCACTTGTCGATCTTGAAACTAATGGCTACAAATCCGAGCCATTCGTTCTCGCAACACATGTATCACAAGTTTTTTTCGTCAAAGATCCAAGCAAAGCAAAATACCACATTGTGTTGCAAGGTAAAAGACGTATTCTTGGGGTTGATAATGTTGTGGATGAAGAAGAACACGACAACTTCGATGATTTACCACCATTTTCCGTCGGTATCGAACCCGGGAATTTTGAAAACATGAATAGAAGCTCATATGTACGAACTGACGGAGAAGGAACATATATTTAATAACTCGATCTATTATATATTATTGAAAATTAATATTTGTATTATATATGTGTTTTAGTACTATGCAAATTTACAATTAACCTACTGTTTTATTCATGTGTAATATTTTTTAACAATTTGAATTTGTTACTATGCAACGTTCTTGTAGGTTTAAAAAAATGAAACTCAAAACCGCAACAACAAATTAACAAAACCACAACAACTTATTCACCCAACCGCAACAACAAAAAAACCGCAATAACTAATGGACATAAACCGCGATAACAAATAGAATAAAATAACCCACTAAAACGAAATAAAGACCCGCTAAAACGAAATTGTTTATTCCAAACTTTCAAATCCCAAAACATAAGTTATCCAAACATCGAATCCTTAATCACTTTTGCACAAAACCTTAATCGACCAAACCGTCCGTTTTCTTCACCATAATCACTCTGCACTAGTTCGCCGGAGTTTGGATTCACCGTCGTTTTCTTCACCTTGGATAGTAACCGACGTTGCTTTCACCACGTCGTATCCTTAATCACTTTTTCCAAAAACCTTAATCAGTACTTCTCGTCGACCTAAACCCTAGTTTACCGTTACATCGCCGATATTCCTTCACCAAGCTAGGTATTAAAGTATTCTGTTAATGATTTCTTGTGTTTGTTATGCATTCGTTCGTAATCATCTTTTTCTGTTAACGTATTACGTTCACGCATTTGTGTCGTAATTCTGCAGAAATGGCCAATAATCCAGGACGTAAGAGACGTAGAGGCGAACGTGGTCCTGCATCTTTTGGGAAGAAATATAGCAAAGATGTATATAAAACTGAATTTGATGAAAATCATATCCCTCTGAGTAAAGAACTGACGTCATGGTTTGGGATGACGGTTCAACATCGTTTCCCGCTAGCAACTGATATGGGCAAAATGGACAAAGACATATATGAACAACTATGGCTGGATACCAAGGTATATATTTATTAGAAATATGAAATAGTTGTTAAGTGATGATAGCATATAATTTATTTACTCTAAATTGTAGAATATGTGGAATATCGAGAACGGTGATGCAAAAGAGTTAATGAGGAAGAAAGCTGTGAAAATTGGTACTAATTTTAAATCTAGGCTTGTTAAACATTTCGTCCTTACAGGTAAGGATACTTGTGAGAAGTATAAGTTTCTTAAAAGGGATGATTGGGAAGCATTTAAGGCACAAAGAAGCACCCCAGAATTTATGGTATCTCTTAATTATATTATATGTTTAGTATTGTACAATATTTTATTATTAACAACTTGTTAATTTGTGTAGCTAAAAAGGGAGAAAGCACTGGCAAGCAATGCAAAGAGACAATTCAAGGTCCGCGTGGGCCGAAGCGGGTGGACCCGTTTTAATAAAAGTAAAAAGGATGCAGTTTGGTCTTAACTTCTACAAAACCACAGTGTTCTTTCAGAGATTCAAAATGAACGGTCTAGGTTGTTTTTGATGGGTTGTGCAGTAAAGAATAGTGAAGGAAAGTTTGAACTTCCTAACGAAGCGTTGGACAATTTCCAAGTTTTGGTATACTAAGTTTTATTTAATTGAATATTTTTATCTTTTTGGTAAACAAATACCTTTTGTAGCTCGCGGAAGAGAAAAAGATGATAGAGGATGGTACTTATGCATTAAATAAAGAGGATCCTTTAATTCGTCTTCTAGGACCCGAGCACGGGGGAAGATCTCGGACCGTATCCGAGGTAATTGGATACACAAAGGTTAAAGGTGGATTGATTAGAAATGTGATCCCGCAAAGTACCCCCGCGGTCAACACAAGCCACCATGATTCATGTGGGTCCCGTGGAACGGTGGAACACTATCCACCTATTGAGGTAACATTTTAAAAGTTTTGCAGCCTATACTATCCAGCCTTATAATTGTATTTGTTTATACAGGTGGTGTCACCATGTGAGTTGCTAATTAGGGTGGCTGATGCCCATTTAGTCAAAGTTGGTTCTGGACAAGTATGGCCAACTGTTGGATTCCAACTGTTACATAATAAATCGATTGCCGATGGTTGTGTAAAAGTCCAAGTTGATGCGATCGTGGCACGAAAGGAGGATTTGCCTGTACATCCTCTCACAAAAACAGATGATGTTCAATTGGTTGAGAATTTGCCATATAATATAGTACAGTGGCCAGGATATGCAGTGAAGGTATATTTTAGTTTTTTTTATTGTTTGTAAACGCTTTTATCTAACTTTGTAGAAATGTTTTACCTTTTCGGCGATGGGCTTGTCAATTCCCCTGAAAGGGACTTGAGAGAATCCTCTCCATTTGATTTGTCAACAAACAATGTTTATATACCAGAAATGCCCGAAACTTCACCCTTCCCTTTAGACCAAGACTTTTATGGATATGCGCAAATGGTTAGTCTTATCATTATCATTATTTTGATCATTATTTTTAAATACTAATGTTTTTATCATTACTTATTGTAGTTGCAATCGGTGGATCCAACATTCCCCGCAGCTCAAACCGTCCCCGCAGCCCAAACCGTCCCCGCAGCTCAAACCGTCCCCGCACCCCAAATCGTCACCGTAGCCCAAACTGTCCCCGCAGCCCAAACCGTCACCGCAGCCCAAACCGTCACAGCAGCCCAAACCGTCACCGCAGCCCAAACCGTCACCGCTGCCCAAACCGCCCCCGCCGCCCAAACCGTCACCGCAGCCCAACCCATTAACCCAGCCCAAACAGTCCCCGTAGCCCAAACAGTCACTAAAGCCCAACCCATTATCCCAGCCCAAACAGTCCCAGAAGCCCAACCCGACAGCCCAGCCCGAACAGTCCCTAAACCCCAAACACCCACCGCAGCCCAAATCGTCACCACACCCCAACCCGACAGCCCAACCCGAACCATCCCCGAGGCCCAAACATTCCTTGAAGCCCAAACAGAACCCGAAGCCCAAACAGAACCTGAACCCGAGAATGTTCCTCTAGATCCTCAGTACGACGAGCATTATGCGATGGTAATGGTCGATGCTCCCCAATTTCTCCCAATACTTGATGCATTTTTCAAATATAACAAATATGGTCTTAGTGTTCCATCCCCTCTGGGTATGTATCATGAGACATATACAGAAGGCATCCCAGCCACCGAGGTTTTACAATTTGCTCGATTCCATTGGGTTTATAGCAACATGATACATTGTTTGTCAATGTAAGCTTAATATTTTAATATTTGGGTATAATTGTATTTACTAACTTTATGTTGTGTATTTAAGGTATTATTATGCAATGGCGGGCAGCAATTCACAATGTGCATTTTTCAATGCACACTATATTACCGAGCCAGAATGTCGCACCAACAAGAACCATGTCATCCAACATATCAGGGATGTTTTAAATCATCATCCAAGTAAGTCATACGTTCTTGCACCATACTATCAAGCGTAAGATTTGATTTTTCATAATACAAGCAACACTGGATGTTTTAAATCATCATACAAGCAAGTAACTTTGATTAATTGCTTGTGTTTACTTGCAGGCAACACTGGATGCTTTTTATCCTCTGTCCTAAAACGAATATTGCATATATTGTTGATCTTTAAAGCGTGGATCGGGTCCCGATTACTACACTCTTGTAGGATTAATCAGTCATATGTTTTCCCGTAGATTTAAATGGATAAACACAACTGTATGTTTTCAATTTCCATTTTTTACCAATTTATTTAAGATGTATAAAATATACAATATATTGAAATATTACAGTGCTGGAAACAAGAAGAAAGCTAGGAATGTGGTTACATTGTTGCTCGACATATTGAAGAATTTTTACACACCATACAGTTTAACATCAAGCAATATGGAAGTTTATGTTATAGTTTTAAAATATTACCCAAATAGATGTAAAACAATATTGATATTAATTGTTTTTCATGAGCAGATGTGGAAGACTAATAAGAGTTTTGAAGCTTCTATGATTCGTGAATACATTGCAAGGTTGTTGCCCTCGTATCTCGAATGGATGAAGAGGTGCAAGACCAGTGATGCCACTTATTGAAGGTTAGCAATTAAGAAGTGTAAATTTTTGAAACATGGTTCATTATACTGATCACAACCTGCAAATGTACATTTTTTTGACATTAAGTTACTGTGCGGTTGTATGTTTTTGGGTGCTATCTTTAAATATATAAGAGCTAGATTTTAAATAGAATATAATATATATATATATATATATATATATATATATATATATATATATATATATATATATATATATATATATATATATATATATATATTGTGGAATGATTTTTTTTGTTTATTTTGAATAACAAATATTGCGGTTACTTTATCATGTGTGCGAATAACTAATATTGCGGGTATAACATCTAGTGTAGTGTGCGAATAACTAATGGCGCGTTGTATGCTTTAATGTTGCGGTTTCTTTCTTATTGCGGTCTCCACGTTTGATATTGCGGTCTCTCTTTTGTTGTGGTGTTGGATTTAATATTGCGGTTTCTTTCTTGTTGCGGTCTCTGTGTTTGATATTGCGGTTTCTCTTTTGTTGCGGTTTGTTTGTTTGATAGTGCGTAGTTTGTTAGTGCGTTCCTTTCCCCGCATTATCAAAGTGTTTTCCCAACAAATCGTTTCTGTAGTAGTGTAAGTTTTTCTGAGCTAATGACAGGTTATCTTCTCTCAGAAGATTGTTGAAGTACTGAAGCCCGATTGCGTCAAGTCTTGAGTCCTCAGCTTTTGAAGATTCTTAAGAGCGCTTTTCTAATTCCTCAGTCACTTTAGTTAGAGCAATTTCTAACTTAGCATTTCTATTGTGAGTAATCATTAAATATTTTGCAAGATACTTGACTAATGGTGGAAAATCTTCAGGAGACACTTTGTTAGACATTTTTCCCTTCTTTGGGAGTTCGTTCTCCCAGTCCCTTGAAAGAAGGAATTCTGGAGTGTCGAAGTTCTGAAATTCTCCTTCTATCAGATGCTCTTCAGTTTCTTCACATTTAGCCATCAGACATATACAATCCGTTAGATTTTCAGAATCTGAAGCATATTCTTCTTCTGTTTTGGCAAAGAAACTTTTTTTGTTACTGGCAATCACTTCTTCTTCACTTGTCTCTGAGTCACTTAACCATGTTTCAGCAGTTGCCTTTAATGCTTTTGCATCTTTCTCGGCTTTGGCTAACTAAGCTTTCAGCTCCTGGTACTTCTTCTTAGTGTCTTTGTAATTCCTTTTGTAGTTTGATGAAGAGCTTGAGCTTGATCTATCATACCCAAAATTTTCTTTGACTCTGCAGTCAACTTTGATATGACCCGTTCTTCCACACTTAAAACATACCATTTCCCCTCTATCATTTTGACCTCTTGATCTGTTTCGATTTAAGAACCTTTTGTATCTTGTGGCTAACAGAGCCGTACTTTCAGAAAGTTCTTTTATATCATCATTATCACCTTCTCCTGAATTAGAGTCCCGCTCTTCGAAATCACCATCTTCAGCATCTTTAAATCTTTCATCATCAGCGTCGTTTGGAGCAACAATACTTTCGGCCTTAGCTTTTAGTGCTCTTCGAAATGATTGGGAAGAGCTTGCAATGAGGTCAGATGAGGTAAGAGTCTCATTCAGATCATCGTACATCTTGTTTTCATTTTCAAAGTTCATCAGTGTATTGTATAAGCTGCTCATGTTCATGTCTCTCATCTGACCACATGTTCTTAGCACTGTGGACATAACAGCCCAGTCTTTTGGAAGAATGTCCAAAAAATTGTACATTAGTTCTTGAACATCCTTGTGAATTCTGAACTCCCTTAATTCATTTATAAGGATGGTGAATCTTCTGTACGACATGTTGAGTATTTCACCTTTGATGACTTTGAACGCTTCATACTTCCGATTTAACATAGCTTTCCTGCTAGCCTTCACTTCGTCGGTTCCTTCATAGGAAGTTATCAAAATATCTCATATCTCTTTGGCAGTTTTACATTCTTTTACCGTAATAAGAATGTGATTTGGGAGGCATGTTTGAAGGAGGAACCGGATTTCAACATCTAAGCCCGCTAACTTTTTATCTGCCTCTGACCATTGATCTCTTAGTTTGGGTTCTTCAACATCAGATAGGTCTTCTTCTTCTTCTTCGTCTTTATCATCTCATTCTTTCTTCTTTTTCTTTGAAATGGATGTACTTGGGATGAGCATTTTTGGAATGTGTGCACCATTGATAAGAATATCTGGTCCCATATCATTTTGGTGCACCTATGTACGCTTTGGGTAGCCATGAGTCTTCGGATACTCATGCTTCTTCAGATGACATTCATCTTCAGTGACCTTCACTAAGAGTTTTGCTTAGAGAAGTATTTGTTCAATGGTTCAGCGTTATTGTCCAATGTGCGCTGAACTTGTTACAACTATCTGATTTGTTAACCATTATATGATTCCGCACGGGGAACTGATCGTTGTTTCAGATAGTGACCAGATAGTGTAACTGGGTAACTGAAATCCGAACTGATCAATTTCAGTTACCCACAATCTGAGGAACTAATCCTCAGATTGTCTTCTAACTATTTATCTTTTTGTCTTCATTAAATCTCTTCAGTGGGGGGTGCTTTTCAGCGACCCAACAAAAAACATTAAAAGAAATAAGCTTGTTGCTTATAGAGTTTTTTTCTTTCAATAGCAATTACTTTTTTTTAATGGCAAATCCTAATTTACATCTAATTTTCACATATGTTCACGATGAGACTTAAACCCCTAACATCAAGGTTGTGAGATAAACATCATACCGCTAGGCCAAAGACCTTTGGGTTTTGGTAAATAGCAATTACTTAATAGTTTAATATGCATGTAGATATTAATACATAATACACACATTGATAATTAAGACGTTTTTATCATATTCTAGCAAGTTGAATAATAAACAAAGGATGTAAGTGGGTTTGACTACTAACAACGACCTTTCATTGTCATGTTTATTACAGGCTAAGAGAGTATAAATAAATTATATGCATGTGTATGTATAATAGTTGGATCATGCATTGATGCACAATCCTTCGTTTTACATACGATATGTATTTAAAAAATATTATATTATCAAATAATTAGGAAGATAAATATAAAGATTTGTTATGAAATAATATCATCTCTATGGATTAATGTATTGGAAAATGGATCGGACATTAATTGAACCGAACTCTCTATCGATTTGGTGTATCTATGGATTGGATCGGTATCTACTACTATAATAAATCAAAGGTTATATGATCACATGTCATTTTTATAGAACACTAGCTGTACACGTGGCGCCTCTACAATTTTTCTCTAATTTTTCCCCGCCTATAGATTTATTAAATAAATAAATGTGATTAAATTAATTAAATTGACTAATCTTAAATTCTAAATTCAAATTAATATCAAATCCGGTTTAAAAAACTAAAATATCCGGACTTCAAGAAATTATATTTGTTTTCTTGATTACTGCAATATATTGTAATAATACTATTTAATAACTTTCCCAATAAAAATTAATTATCAACTAAATTTCACATTAAATCAAAGAATTGTCAACCTAAATTACCTAAAATCCGGTATCTACATTTGAAAAAAAAAATCAGCATGATAAAAAACAGCCGTCACTTTACCCTCAATTTGAATCGATCATAGCTATTGCGACATTTATTCTTTCTCTCTCTGAGTTCATTCATAATATTTGAGGTCATTTATCATGATAATATTTAAAAAGCCCATTAATAATAAAAAGAATAATTTATTCATTTACTTTAATTGATTTATTCAAATACAAATACAAATAAATGTAATAAAAATAGAAGAAGGAATAAGGAAGATGGTATAGAATTGGGATGAGATCATGTATCATATTGACAAGATAATTTCATTATGTATTGTGAAAATTTCTACACATTTACAGTTTACTATTGAATTCTTATGTTTCATATCTCTAACGAGTTGAAAAGGTAAGTTTTATTTCGATTGTTATTTGTATTTAGACTTTAAATTCATTTTGAAATTAATATTATTTTCATTTTTATTGCTTTTTATGAATTATTAATAGGCTTTCGTATTTGAATTAAATTAAAATACTTGGTAACATGTAATTAAAGGTTAAATACATATGATTGGAATAATTTTGAAACTTGATTATTATTATAAAATGAAAATAAAGTTTGAGTGGTCTAGATGGAACACTTTTCAAACTTCATTACTATTATATGAAATTAATCCAGAAAAACATGAGAATTGATTTCTTCAAGGCAAATTATACAGGCCAAAATAAAATTGTTTGATATTCGTACCCTCACAAATATTTTATCCTTCTTACTAACACGAACACGACACGATTAAAAAACGATAAACACGACAGACATGACAACACAAAATAAATAACAAATTTCTTACTTATTACATGTTAAAAACACGAAAAACACGAAAAACACGATAAACACGACAAAATCATAACTATCGTGTCAATTTCGTGTTAATCTCTGAACACGAACACGACTTCGTGTTTGTTTTACACGACACAAACACGAATTCAAATTTCAGTTTCGTCCCAATTTTGTTTCGTTTCGTGTATTTTTGTCGTGTCGTGTCAAGTTTTGACAGCCCTATGCGAGCCTCATAGTCATATGATAATAAATGTTTAATAGACCAAAATTTCTTTAATTAGAGTAAAATGATATATATGAGTCATTAATACTTTTATGTTATACTGATTTTAACATTATCATAATTGAAAAATAAAAATTTTGGATAATAAAATACAGGGGCACAAATGACATTTAACATTCTTATGATGTGCCTGGGGCACATATTAAAAAATCTCAACTAACAATTATTATATTATATAATTATATATAACAAACATATTTATATTATATAACAATTAAGTTCAACAAAGTTTCAGTAACCCGTGGCTTTTCACGGGTCATAACCTAGTTAAGAAATATATAGATGATGTTAGACTAATGCCAATGGAACCATTGGATCCTTCATCGGTTTCGTTGGTTTTGCCAAACCATTGGCATGCCTTGTCACTTCCTTCCCGTTGGTTTCTTTAATTGGTTAGCGAAAGAATGAAGATTGGAGACGGAGGAAATGTGGCGCTCAAGGTATTTTATATGGTATTTGGTATTTTTGTGTTTGTGTATATATTTTATAATATTGATGTTCAAAAACTGAAGATAAGAGGTAATGTTGACATTAGTTCACTAGTTTTTGTAGCAGCTTATGCGACAAAAACTGACGGTATCAATTGTATCACGATTGGTACAAGTCTTATATATTATTTATTTGAGAAGATACAATAACCAACGAAGATAAACAAAGTTTTCAACAAAGAGCTACTTAGATATCTACTTCTTAATTATCCAATGTTTTAGTAGGAAGAAAAAACACACATATATAATAAGATCGGGTGAGTTCTTAAAATTTGATGAGAAATGAGGATTGTTAGCGAATTCTATATTTATGATTATCGGCTAATATTTCTTGATGATGATCTATATTTCATAATAATGATCCGGTTTCTATTCATAAAAAAATGAAGATCTAATATTTTTAATAGTGATCCAATATTTCTTAAACGATTGGTTGACAATTGCCCTCGCAATCCTTACTAATTTTGAGTACTCATTAGATCCTATTCATGAATTGAGATCAATGATGACTTAAATTTTGGTGAGGACTGATAATGATTCAAATTTTCTTGATTATGATATAATATTTTCCGATGATGATCCATATTTTCTGATGATGGTCTAATTTCTCCTGATGAAGAAAAAATTAATATCCGGTATATTTTATAATGAACCAATATTTCTAAAACGATTGGTTAAGAATTGTCATTGCAATTCTCAACGATTTTTAAGTTATCACTGGATCCTAACTCTTTCCCTTTGTGGGTGTATTGAAATAAGTTGTACACTTTGATAATTTAGCTTTTTTGGTAAAAGATAGTGAAACTCACACACACTAAGAGCATCAGGTGTGGTCACACCAAGTCGGAGTGCCACCTCCGCGCCACCTATGCGCCACATCACTATTTCACATTTCATATTCAAAACTCCAAATACCCCCTCTACCATCACTAACCAATAATACTCTTTTGGGACTCACTTAAATACCTCTAACTCACAAAATACCCTTAAAAATCCACTCTCTCTCCTCTCTCATCCGCGAACCACCCACAAATGCATTCACTCACGTAACGTGAGGTATGGTGGCGGAAAGAATATTGCTTAGGTGGCAAGTGGCGAGGGGGTGGCTCGCCACCACACCCCTCCCTCTAACTATCTCTTTTAATATAGTGAAATAATCATTTTACCTTTACTTTATTTTTAAGCATAATTAACCTCGCTTTATTAATAATGTATGGAACTCATACTCCGCTAATTATCTAATTTAACCCTGATTATAATTTTTTATCTTAAAACCAATGAAATCAAAAATTACTTTGATATTTGTTTGGTTTGAGGTTCTCACGGGCTACGTTTTAGGTGTCGGGATAGTTTTTGGTTAAGTTGTAACTCGTTATATGCATCTTATCAGTTGATTGCCCTTAATTGGTGATATTGCATTTGGCTAGTTTTTTGCTAATCTATTTAATTATATACTATCATTATTTCCCTTTAAAAAAAATTAATACATAATGACCCATTTAGCTTGACAAATTAACAAGTTTAATGACATGATTATCCACCAAATTCCTTGTGATAAAAATCATAAAACTACAATTACTAGCAAAGCATGGTCCATATTGCTTTATCAAGAGTGGAAGAAACAAATGTGAAGTCTCTTTCTTTAATGAAACCATTGATTTAAATTTCGTTTAGACGTTTTTCGAATAATATATGGGGTTTGAATTATGTATTAGCAAACTGAAAAAAGGCATATAATTTAATAGATGACAACCAATTATTATACTTTCTCATATAATACTATGATATAATAGACACTATGATATAATAGACATGTGATTTAACCCATTTAATTAGAAATACTTTAATATATTCAAACATGGATGCGCAGAGGAATTGCAATGTCACCATGTACTTCATTTTATACGATGAACATATGTTTGCACCTTGCGACAGATTTGTAAAAATACATATAACATTTATAAATTAACACTACATTTTATATATAATAAAAAAATTATTCATAAAAAAATTAAATCATGAACCGTTGACGAAATGGTACGATAGGTAATAACTAGTATTTTCACTGACTGAGTCATTTTTCCCCTAAAAAGGATATACACAAAGAACCTTCACAACTTTACCTTTAAATTAATAAATGATTTTACATTTTAAAAGTTAATACACGTCAATTTTCAGTTAATAAATCTAGTTGAGTTTTTAAAAGAAAAATCTCAAAGCCAACAAAATTAAATATATATGAATATTTAAATTTATCTTTCGGAAAGTCACAAAAATATTAATAAAAAAGACATATAAATTATAAGAAAAATATATAAATGAGTGGTGTCAAACTGTGGATGCCAGTGATGGAGCCGGCAATGTAAACTTGTATTTAAGTTCGCTGATTCTTTATAAGTCGATGGGATCAACCCTTTTCGTTAATTTGTTTTTGTTTTGCCTTGTAAATTTCTAATACTACATATTGTTAATAGTATATCTTTATACTTTAATTTTGATAATTATACATACTAATGAGAATAAGCTTCTTAATTACTTAAAAAAGTCGAAGAATATGAACAAGATTAAAGAGACGTGATCTCAAGCCTGCTATAACAATAGCACCCGACCTAAACCCGATTATGTTAGTCAAGTTAGGTCTGTTCAAGTCTTATGTTGATATCATATTTTTCTAATCCAGCCCGACTAAGCCGACTCCTTATCGGTTCGGGTATCAGGTTAGGATCACATACATTTATCAAGTTTGAGGTTGACTCCATTAGACCCAAATGAAGTTTAAAGATATTTTTTCCTTTAAAATTTAAGAAACTTTACCATTATAAAAATGATTTAGAACATTAATAACTATATATCAGTAAAAACCAATTAATTACAAGTGTTAAATCAAAACCTATACATTTTAATTTATTAAATATTTTTTTATTTTTACCAAAAATTTTAACTTAGGTGTAACCCGACCAACCCAAATCCTTATCATGTCAGGTTTCAAGTTATGATATTTTTTAAATTAGGTGTAACCCGACCACTTGATAAGGGTCCTAACTCGACCCGACAATCCGATTTAGAAGTTGCTAAAGATAACACCAACAGGTTACTAGTAATAGCTACAACTAGATGTAGCAACGGAAGTAAAAAAAAAATCAACTCGTGTCGACATATTTACCTGTCTTTCTTAACTAACTTTGACCCGTTCGTTCCTAAACAAGGGCCTACGAACTGATAATGCCTAACTGGTCCTGAAATGTCTCACCCCAAGTCCCAACCCTGGCCCGTAGTTCCGACTGGTTGGACCCAAACGGTGATTGACCCGAAATGACAATTGTTTTTCCAAGAAATAGATATAAAGTTGCAAGTACCAATGGCTATCATTTTCTTATAATACTAGTATTCTGATTGAGACAAACATAGTATTAGTAAACCAACTATATTGCTAGCTGTAATGTCATTTTAATATAACAACTTGAGTTTAGACTACTTTAAAACTAAACCTTATGCATCAACATTTCCAAAAAAACAAAACAGTTATGACTAAATATCATTTATCTATAAGCAAATAGACGGAAGTAATGGCCACGTCGATGACCTGCTTTGTCTCCTCCAATAAGAAGTTTGCTGCCGCCATCATCTACAACCGCTTTCAATTGCTCCACCGCCTCTGTATGTTTTGCTTTATAAGAAACTACCGCCCATCATCCACCACCGCCTCCGCCGCTAAAAAATACAGCCGTCGACTGCTTCTTTTTTTTCTCTTCAGCGTGCCACTCTAACTATCTCCTCTGTCTACGCGTTCATCTTCTTACACGAAGCTCTCTCCGGTTGAGTCTGTAATTTGTAAAGGTATCTCTTTCCCTTTCCCTCTCTCTAATTTTCTGTTTACTGATTTCAGGAATTAGGTTTGATTGGAATTAGGTTTGCTCGGTCTCCAGATTACAAGGTCTTAAAGGGAAGCTAATTTATCCATACGCCTAAAAATTGTTATTAGTTTGCTAGGGTTTCAATTTCTTAAATGCAGTACTCGATTGTATTTGTATTAATTAATTTGTCGAAAGGTGATTTTTATACATATGCTTTTCAGTTCCGTTTGTTGATATAAAGATATCACATTTTAGAGCGGTGATTGAGAAAAAGATTTCACGTGTTCATGTGTTCTACAAACCTTCATTAAAGAAATTCAGGTGTTCTACAAACAGAAGGTATGTAAATTTCATTTGATATCGAGATTTCAGGGACATTGTCATCCAATTTGGCAAAAGCCATAGCCGGTGAAGCAAGAGTAGCATTTTTGACATTATCGGGATCAGAATTTGTAGAAAAAGTGTGATATTTGTCAACATAAAATGCAACATGGGAAAAATCTTGCAACACTTGTTAATATGAAAACAGGTTGAATCGTTTGCAGTAGTGGAAATATGAATGGGTATGATTTATCTCGTTCAAAAGTTTTATCTTTTATGTGACCCGTACTTTTATTTTTAATCCAAAACATACGAAAAGAGCAAAGTTGCCATTGATTTTTTCTTACTTGTCACTAATTAATTGAATATATATGATATGGTGATGTATGCATTTCAGTTTATCAAAGCAACACCTTTTCTAATTAGAATAGGAAATGATGGATTTGCGATGCTGATCTGTGGGGCATATACTTGAGTGATCCACAAGAGTGGTAGAGGTCCTGGTGAGGTAAAATGTCCAACTTTATTTTCCAGTTTGGGAAGGAAACTACATCAATGGGAATGGTAAATACAGTTGACCCTACAACAGGATCTGTAGCTGATTAGGCTTCTGAAGTGGAAGTCACATAGTACGTTTCGTTATATGCTGTTTATAACTGAAAATTCGCAACATTTTTAACCTAATCATCCTTTCTTTTTTCCTGCAGTTGCAAGGCGCTTCCTGATGGATGATTTTCCCTTGTCTATAGTTATAGTTTTTTCTTCTTCTATTTCATTTTTTATAGGATAAAGAATGTATGCAGGTTGAGAGCCGGAGAAAATTTTGGACCTTAGAAACTGGGATCAGGATGGGTTGGTAATCATTAGTAACCATTTACCCTTTATTCCTATTCGTTGGACTTTTTTATTTTATTTGTGGTTTTGTTTTATGTATCAAGGTAATGTGTTGCAGAGGTTGAATGGGTTCCTCCTTATGATGTTGACGTACTTATATTTACATATTCACTTGTCAACCTATCCAAGTATACTGTATTTTAATTTCATGTGATTGGCACAGTTGCAACTAACAACGAATAAAGTAGCAACACATGCTCGATCCTGGATAAAGGTGGCTAAAGAGGTTGCATAAATAGGTAATTTTACTTAAAATGTAAATAACAACATAATCACTTTTAAAAATATCTCATATAAAATGAATATTATAAAAGAAATTGTGCATATCAAACACAACTTATGGAACTACATAGAGAAGAAGGATAGCCTTCAACAGACGATCGTGAATCCTTCATTTTTTGGGTAAATTTTGCAACATCAAATCTTCTTTTTTAATTACTAAGAATTAATTAGTTACGTGCATCGTTTATTAGTGATGTGTTTTTGTCTTTTGAGGGCTTTATATAGCTAATTGATTGCCCCAGTTTTTTCCTTAATTTTTCATTTTTACCTGATAATTTTGATTTCTTGTTGGGTTTTAACATGTTCTGTTTGACTGGTGGTTGTTAGCTTTGAGTATACATAGGAGCCTAACTGTTGCATGAATTTGGGACAATAACATGTGAGATACTATTATGGTTTATGATATGAATCCTTCTGTATCGAACAATGTATCAAATGAACAAGATAATGGGCTGGAACAGTTTGATATAGGATATAATACGTTAGTCTATAAAATCATGCATGACTGCATACATTTGAAGGAAGATACACAATGCTCAAACTAGAGTTGACAAAATGGGCGGGTCAAGCAGGCAACTTTTAGAACAAGTCAAGACAGGTCCGAAAGGTGTAATTTTTATGCGTGTGATTTCTGCAGGCCCGAAAAAGCATTTGAAATGACAACAAAGTCAGAGAGATTTGCTTCTGATTTAGTAATGGGAGGCGTAGCAGCTATAATATCGACAAGTGCAGCATAACCAATTGAAAGAGTAAAAATTTTACTAGAATATCAAGCAGAATTATTAAAAAGTAATCAGTTAAAAGAAACTGTATACATGTGTTGGTAATAAGTAATCAGTTAAAAGAAACTGTATACAGGTGTTGGTAATTGCTTCAAAAGAGTCTTCAAAGAAGAAGGTTTTTTTTTCTCATTTGTGGCAATAAAGTGTCTTAATATAGAAGGTATTAGGAGGAAATGAGGAACTTACAGTTTAAGTAATGATGTTTTACTACTACCCTAATGTGGTGAAATTAATTGGTATTGTTTGGAAGGATATCAAAAGTTTTGGTTTACGAGTTCATGCTATTATGTAAAGGGTATGGATAAATAGAAAAAGGTCCTTATTTGAAGAAGTTGAAGAAGTAATGCATTTTCGTAAAATATACATATATGTATACATATACATACATATATGTATATATACATACATATTCATACCATAGATATACATATGTTCATATTTATACCCTATATATATGTATATATACACATATATATACACATGCAATTTACGTATTTTGCATTTTCAGTCGTAACTTGCATTTTCAATCAGAACTTGCATTTTCATTTACGAAAATGCATATGCATATCGTATTTATATGTGTATATATATACATATATAGGATACAAAATATGAACATATGTATATCTATGATATGAACATATCGTATTTATATGTGTATATATATATATATATATATATATATATATATATATATATATATATATATATATGAATATATACATATATGTATATTTTACGAAAATGCATTACTTCTTCAACTTCTTCAAATAAGGATGCTTCTTTTTTTATCCTTATTCATTATGTAAATTTGTTAATATATTTGACACAAAAGGTTATGTAAATATGTTAAAAATGGTATCCTTTTAAGTTCAAGTTACATTGGGTTGGACCGGGGGCTGGGTTAACATGCAAACAGTTCAGTTTTTCTACTTCAACTAAAAATATTTTAAAAACAAAGGGTTATTTACATTTGTGATTGTTTAGTTAGTTATTTTACAAAGTTTTGCCTAATTGAGTTATTAGAATATGGTTTAAAAAGATTTAGATCAATCAATTTTTAATGATGCTTATCATTATACAGTATAAATTTAACATGTTAACATATTATGATCTTTGTTCGTGTGATACACTTGCTTCCATAGAACAAATCCCAATTGTGTCTAGGGAAGTATCGTCCAACTTTAATATCCCTTTTAACTTGAATTTGTGATGTTTCAAAAGCAATGCTACATGCGCTACTTCCTATGTTATTAAAGTTATCTTTTGAATCGGTTTTTATGGGCCGTGATTATCACGGCCCTCCAACTACCTAGTATATAATATATAATTACAACTAATTACCGATTAATTTCCTAAATACCTAATAATCATACGAGTACGACCAAAAGTGGCCCAATATTGTTTTAACAATATCTTCAACTGTCGCAAGCTTTCAATCATTAAGATTTCCTTGTTTTTTATAAGCGAAAATTCATGACCAAGTAAATGCCATCTTTCTCACGATTATGATCCGAACCTATTAACAAAATTAAAATAATGTACTAATTTAATTAGATTGCAAAGAAATTAAAAAGGTTACCTACTCTAAAACTTTCTTCACCACAAATAGGGGATGACCTACCGTGTCGGGCTACCCCTCAAAATTTTAGAAGTATCGCTAAAAAAAATAGTGTATATGATAGATACCTCAAAAAAATAAACGTGCAATGCATATTCTTATGTAGCAGAAAGAAAAATATAATAATATATGTTCTATCTGAATGTTAAAAGGTCAAAACAAGTTTGGGTTGAAACGGGCCTTCTCTCATGTGTGTGGCCAAGTCAGTTGTGTTTATAAGCGATTAATGTCTTAATTATACTTAGAGAAACAATTTTGATAATGTAAAGGGCGAACGCATAAAAAGAGGCTGAAGTTTAAAAAGAATCCATTTGAGGGACTAAATAATTATAGATGTTGATTTCTTATTTTTATTTTTGCAAGCAAAATGATGATTTTCTTACCATTTTAAGAAAGTGAAAGGTTACACTCTGGTCAAGAAAAAGTACTATTGGGTTACATTTCGCCTTTCGATGGGGCAAAACTGTTTTCGGTTACATTTTACCAAAATGAGGATTTTTTTACCTTCAATATCTTTAAGAGGTAAAATGAGTCCTCATATAGCTCACAAAAATATAGTATGCGTTAAAAATAGACTTTAGACAACTTCCAACCTGTATGACCTATTGTCCTTTTGGACAAACCTTTTAAATTTGGCCGGTTAAGACAAAATAGAACCCAATTGACCAATTATCAAATAAACGGGTTGAAATCACCACTTAATTATACTGGATGAAAAAAAAGTACTCTATATATACACGAAGAAAAAATAGGGTGTGGATTAAACTGCTTTAGGTAGCAATAGAATCCGAAGGTGTAACAAAAACCTTAATTCAAAAAAGAGGTAACAGTTTAGTTAGGTAATTATAGAATATACTTACATAAAGTATATCTTTTTACCAAGAATTATGTTTCTTTCACCATTTGCTGCAGCCCCAAATTCAGGTGGGCCACTTTCGGGTTCTGGCCCAAACACATTTGATCATGTAGTGATTTAATAGTTTTTAAAAAAACTATTATTCTAACTCGATAAGCTCGTTTATGAGTTTGAGCTCGATAAGCTCCACTCGAATAAACTCGGTCAAAACAACATTTACCAATGTATGTACATATATGATATCAAATATTATCAAAGAACTTGAAATAAGTTGGTAAAGCTTAATAGTTTATACATGAAGCCTAGGGTTCAAATCTCACGACTAACATTTATTTTGTATATTAAAACACAAAACCCTTATGTAAATTGGCTCGCCCGACTCATATAATTAAACGAGCAAGTAGAGTTGAGTATTATATATGTATGCTAAAGTCATGAAACTAATCGAGCAGTAGTTATTGTTCGAGCTCGACTCAAACTCGTAAAATATCCAATCTCGACCTTAAGTTAAACGAGCTAGAATGTGTTCAATTTTTGGATGGTTTAATTTGGGTTTGCAACTGTGATTTATAAGTGAGATTTGTATTTTCTTTGAATGCTTTTGGAAAATTTCAAGTTGAACACATTCTGTAAAAATAAATTTAAGTTGGACCGTAATTAAATTCATTGCAGTGTTAGGAGGAAACTTAACAAGCACAAGTTAAACATGCTACACTCCTATGCAACAAAAACTCAAGACTTGTATATGTATCACATCTCCCTTTTTTCTACAATTTACAACTTTACACTATAATCACTTTTCTACAAAATAAAAAATAAAAAAAATGCATAAATCTCCTAATCTACAACAACAAAATCAATCTCTTTTCTCTACCCTTCAATGGGTCGCTTCCCATAGGGATCCGATACCGAAGAACTTGACCCGCAATGATTATGACGAGCATTTGAAGTTGAACCCGCAAAGGCCCACGTGTTAGCACCACCACCGGCGGCAGTAGTGGTGGTGGTGGTGGTGGCCGATCTAGTGGACCGAGAATCGGTCCCACTTGAAATTCCGGTTGAAGAAGATGAGCTAGAAGTGGGCCTATGTGGTTTCCTTTTTGTACCATGGTATCCGGGCCGTGTTGGTTGGTCTAGTGCACCCGATTTCTTGGATAACATGCCCACCACTTGGCGCATGGTGGGCCGTAGCTTTGGGTCAGATTGGGTGCATAGTAACCCAATCTGTATACAAGTTGCCACCTCATCGGGCTCTGCTGACGTGGCAAGCGTTGAGTCCATGATTTCCGAGCTTTTTCCCTTCTCGTATAGCTTAAACGCCTGCAAAAGATTCGGGTTTTAGGTTATGGTTTCTATATCACACTGTAAAACTCTTGATACATGTTAAAACTAGACGAATTCTTACCCAATCAAGTAGATTTTGGCACTCGGGATCAAGATTAAATGTGGAATTCTTCTGACCGCTAACGAGCTCTAAAACCACTACACCGTAACTATATACATCCGCTTTCACCGATAAATTACCGTGCATTACATACTCCGGCGCCAAATATCCACTGTTTTTGCAAAACACGAAAAAAGAAATCCATTAGAGACCAGAAATGCTAAAGAAAAAATTACAAATATCGGCGTAAAGAAAATAAAATTTTGGATATTTGAGAACATAACATACTTAGTACCGGCTACACGCGTATTGACATGAGTTTTATCTTCGGGGTAGAGGCGGGCCATGCCAAAATCGGCAATTTTGGGTCTCCATCTTTTATCTAACAAAATATTGCTTGCTTTTATATCTCTATGAATTATGCGATCGTGTGAGTCTTCATGAAGGTAAAGCAAACCTTGTGCCACACCAACAATTATTAAATATCTTTTCTTCCAATCAAGTACATCCCGCTTTTCAGATTCTAACACAATAAAGTATAACAAAATATATCAGGTTAGTTACTAACAAAATAGGTAATTGTAACTTAAAGACAAATAAAAATGATGCATTTTTCATGGGACATCTTGAAATGGAAATAGTTTGTGATTATTATGAATTGCAGGTAGGGGTGTCAATCGGGCTGGACTCGTTGGGCTTGGAAAAAAATCTAACCCACAATCCGACACTACAAGGAATCGGGTTGGCCGGGTTTGTGAATTATGTGCATATAAGTATATATGATCGTTTATTTGCAAGTTTTGTGAGTGAAATTACTTTCTCTATGTATCCTTTCATGTGGACAATATTTGCTAAAACTATAATATCACAATTCAGATTCATCGCATTCATATGTATTAAAAAAAATGCTAAAAGTATTATATGGCAAATTGAAAATTTATATCCTTGAAAGATACATGAGTTGTAAACTGTATAAAAAAGAAGTGCTAAAATCATTATATTGCAATATGCTAAATTTTCAATCTGGTCAACCCAAAACCAGACAAGGGGATGCATCTATACGCGAACATGACCCTATAGTAACGTCAGGTTCGTAGAGTTAGGTTAAAAAACCTGGATAATAACAAACCCGACCCTTTTGACACCCTAATTGTAGTTCTAAATCCATTATATTGAGTCTTAAATAGGAATATAACTAACAACACATTATAATAAAAGAATCATGTTCTTATTTCTATAGTTTGCTAATTATTTCTAAAAGGTAATACTTTACTAATCATCTTCATAACGTGAACGAAACGATAATGATTTATAAAAAGCATAGTAAGAAATTGAGGGATAATAGAAGGTACTGAAAAGAAGCTTGTCAAGACTCTCGTGAGCGACATATTCGTAGACCAAAACTTTCTCAGGGAACGCACAATAACCCAACAAACTCACAACGTTACGATGTTGTACGCACGCCAATAATTTGGCCTCATTTGTAAATTCCCTTTTTCCTTGTTTTGAGGTTTGTGAAAGCTTCTTCACCGCAATCTCCCTACCATCATCCAACTTCCCCTGCATTTCAATAATCAAAGATTAAATCAACATCAAAAAAATCTTGAGTTTATATAATCTTGATGTTAGATTTGGAATTGGATAAAGAAAAGCCCAACAATTATTTAAGATTGATCATCACCAATAACATTTTAGACCTAAAACATAATCAATTAAAATTGGATCAATAAGAACCCAATTCACTACAATAATTAAAGATTGCAATAACGATTCATCCAATTACTCAAGTAAAATCTGAAATTGGATCTCTAAAAATCTATTTCACTTTTCCCTACTATTAATATCAATTGCTTATCTTCGATTATGAATTCAATAAATAATAATCTTCACAGCTATGAAAATATTTAACAGATTATAGAGAGAAGGATCAAACCTTGAAAACAGGGCCAAAACCGCCTTGACCAAGCTTATTTTCGAAATTATTTGTAGCAGAAATTAAGGATTGAAATGTGAAAATCTTCTGTTCTTGAGGTGCAGCAATATTTACCGATTCTTTATCTAAACCCACAAAAATTATCACATGAATACACAATTTAATCAATAACCCACCAATATAAAAATGGAAACGGAGATGGAATTTTCAGATGGTTATTCAAGATTCTTACCTTTGCGATTAGGTTGACAGGGCTTGATGAGCTCGCTGAACAAATTCTTGAAATTGACCATGATGTTTGTTTATTAACTAGAACACTCCATGAATTAAGAAGCTAATAATGGAAAATGATCTGTGAAAGCGTATGACTGATTTGATCTTTAGAGACGTGATTAAAATTGGGTATTGACTTCTAACAATGCCAGCTACACAGTCCACAGAGATAGAATGTTAAAAGAATTGACAATTGAAGAAGATCAAAACAGAAGGCTTTGACCTGCAAGACTTTTTCAACTTTTTAACATCATACTAGTCTATAACCCGTGATGAATCACGGGTGACTTGTAAAAATTCTTTGAATTATTGTATTAAAATGTGTCTAATAAACGTTCAATGTCAGACCTCAACAAAGAATTACAATCTAATCAAATATCTAAAATGTCACTTAACAATACCAAAATGGGGTTATCATCATAGCAAAGTCAATATCAAGTTGTCATGATAACAATAAGTGTATCTAAACCTGTTATTCAAATACAATTTTCAACATAAAGTCGATCAATAATTAAATGATTCAAATAAAATGAATTATGAGACTGTAAACATATAAATACAAAATTCAAGACTTCCGGCGTCTATGACCCGTTTCGATTTATTGGCAACAGTTTTTTAACCCGTTTGACACGCTATCATACAACCCAAAATGACTTGTTTTCATAGAATACATATTATAACTTATAAGCAAATAAAGAGAATAAGTAAATAACAACTTGATTACCTCATCACCAAATAATATCTCACAATTGATTTTTGAACTTAATATCTACAATAAAAGTGTGGCAATTAAATAAAGGTGGTGATAAATATACCACAACTTTTAATGGTTACGCCACAACTATTGCTTCAGGAGATTGTACACTTAGTTATAAAACTTGTACATTCAACATGATACAATTTTGTACTAAAGAATCATACATCATGTGTAAAATATTTTCGAAAACTAACCCGTGGTTGATAGCCTCTTTGGTATTTACATCTACAAATAATATTTTCCCACATTCATAACAATATCTGAAAATTAATCAACAAGGTCTCAATGATTAAATATAATGTAAATATATAATTATCAATTAGATTGACCAATATATTTTATTACCTTAAAGTGCCTTATAATTTGTTGCAGCATGCGAAACCTTGGTGATCTGTTCTTGTACATAAACTCATTTGATTAAATATTTTGTGCAAAATACAAACAAAAGTTGGTAGTTGTTTAAAAGTAATAAATAATATTGCCTAAACATAACTTCCAAATAGTTTTTGACCCGTTCCCTTCTTAGAGCATCTCCAATGTTTAAGTCACTGCAAAGACGTATTGAGATTGACACCTAAACTTTCCACTTATTGAAAAATAAGCTTTAAAAAAGCTTTTGATCCAATGACAAGACCCATTAGAAATAAAATGATTTTTATGGCTTGTGATTTGGGTTCTTTAGCAACCATACTATATTCTTCATTTCATTCAGGATTCAAATTCTTATGCTTACAATGTCTTTTTTTACGAAAGTTTAGTCTCAGTTAGTTTTATTTTCACATAATGATCAGAAGCACCTAAAAGATATTTCTTTTTCAATTTCATTGCTTTCAAAACATTCACATGAACAATTCCTAAAGATTTCTTTTATATCTCTGCTCAATCTCAAAATTAGTCACAACATTGACTTTTACAAAGTCAAAATTGCACAAGAAACGGATATGAATATAAACGTACTTAGATGGATCCAATATTTATACTTGGAGAGTTCTAGGCCAAAGATACACCTTGGCAACTTGATATTTGATTGTTTACTGCACGTGATCATTTGTTTTTAAAAATGAAATGTTAATAAATTGACATGAGGGTAATATAATTAATTAATTATTACAAAGCTAATAGAATACTTACTTCAACAAATCTATACAATCCAGGAATTGACATAAGGTCAGCCCCGAAAAGTCTGAGCCCAAAATCAACATGTGGCTGCAAAAAGAAGAGAAAAAAAATATATATATAATCAATATTAATAATATTTGATCAGCCTGCAGCATTCAAAGAGATTGTGGAACGCTCTGGAGAAATTAAAAAAATTGAATTTCAACCTTATAAATAAACAATCAACAGATTTTGAAAGCTGTGAATTCAATATCAACAAAAAGAGCACATACCCATATTACAAATTAGTAATCCCATTTGACTCATTACCATGTCATTCCTGCGTTTTTGGAATTTTGGGAATACAAAGAGTAACTGGCCTTTTTTGTGGAAAAAATTAATAACCGTTTATCATAAATTCCGGGATTTATGATGTTTCCACGGTGAAATTGAAAATCTGAATTAATTAATCAAAATTAACAAACTTTCCAAAAACGGTTAAATGGAATTTTAAATAGAAGTGAAAATATCAAATAATGAATTATAGAGATTGAGCTGCATAAAATAAACACACACTGCCTTTCGCTATTATTCTTTGTATTGAATCATTTTGTTGAACCAACCAATTGGTGTAGCAGAACTCAAAAGACATATGAATTCTACATGAGGAATAACATGAGTAAAGATGTCTCTTGAACAGACTCAAATTTAGATTTACCTTTGAGGTGTATATGCCACATGCCAAATATAACGTTTGTTGACGGGTAAACGTTTAAATAAGTAGGTAAAGACGAAACTGGCCCTTTGTTTGACTTCTTTGCAGATCTGCAGCTTCAGAAGGTATTAGGATTTAGGATCATTACTGGGAAGATGTTGGACCTACAAAACATAAATGTCAAATGTTATCCTACTCATATATCAAAAAGAAAGATTCTTGAACAATGTATCCCCATTTAAACGATATAACGGGTTACATGTATAGCCCTTCTACAGACATATAAGTCATAACATATTCATGTAGATCCATTGATAGTCTTCCTTCTTGATTGTATTGCCCAAGTTGACCTATAACGGAAAATTGAATCCAACATTCTAAATAAAGATCGTTTCAGTACACAACATTCAAATTCTTCAACACATTTCAGTAGTTAGTATCAACAAAGAACAATCACACAAATATAAAGTAATCATAATACACACATGCTTTGGCAATTTAATTCATTACTCAAATTAAAAGACAACATAATTAAACAGATTTATAAAATTCAAATCAAATGACCACAAATTGAGCGTACTTAATTCATAATACTCAATTAACAACAACACAAACCCTAATTTAATTTTGAAAACGATCAAGATCGGTAAAGACATATAGTAATTACTAACCTAATAACATCCAAGCAAAGAAGAGATTTATTCTGATTGTAGATAAAATGTGGTGGAAAATAGATCAGAGACCCAACCTTGGCTCTAGGAAGCATACCGAACTTAGACACAACAACAATTAAGATGCTTAAAAATCGGTGATGGTTGACACGAATTAAACAATTGCGATGCTTGAGAACGGGTTGAAAACATCTTGATGAATCAGCAATTGGTTGAATCGGTGATTGAGCAGTGAACCGTATAGAAGAAGACGGTGGCGGTGGTAACCGTGACTCTGCAATTGAGAGTAAGGGTTTATTGAAATTGTTTTGTAACGTCCGTGATTTAATGTGATATTCAATTTTGGAATCGAGAGAGAGAAACGGCCGGCAAGAAGTTCGAGAGGACGTGAGAATCCAGCAGAGAAAGAGCTGACGTGGACTTTACCTGGCATTATACGTGGCTTTTTCATTTCAAAAAATCTTTCATTTATTATATATAAAGATAAAGATTGCACTCTTTATTGATTATTTATTGATAATAAAAGTCAATTTTTATATATGAGAATTTGTTTTTACTCCGCAATTTACAGCTCATACATCACATAATTTCATAATTTATAGTTAACTATACAACAATATTAAATAATAGTTGTGGTGAATGTAAAAAAAATGAAAAAATCATCTCATTATATAAATTTCTAAGTTTCATCCGGTAATAAATAAGACATGATTTGATACTAAATGTCTTGAGTAGCTTGTCAAAAGGAAGGTGCTATTTAAAATTTTAACTCAACTTTTACTTCAAGTATCAAAATTATTGTTTGGTAAAGTTATATAATTTATTTTAAAATTTGCATAATATGAATTAATAATTGTGGTACATAAATTATTTTCCTTTGTCAAAAATAACTTGAAGTTATAAAATTTACAATAACCTACAATAATATATAAGAGAGGTAAATATCGAATGGAAGTGATTAATCAAGTGCACTCTAGTAAATTTTCTGTACAGAAACTCTAGTATATTTTTAAAAACGACTTCAAATAGTTTTGTTTTTCTTTTAATATAAAAGTTTATCGGTTAATATTAGCTTATTTGTTAAGAGCTATAAACTATTAAAAGTTCTGTCTTCGAACATATCCAATTTTTTTCAACTTTAACGAGTTTACATGTGTGTTTGACAGAACTAGTTGTTAGCATAAACTAGTTTTTGCGCTATAAGTTAAGGTGTTGTTTTGTATCATCTGAATGATTTAATATTTGAATGATTCAGACTTTCACTCATATTTATCGATGATGGTGAAATGGTCAATATGTAACGTTTGTATGATCATATGGGATTTGAGAGTGTGATGGTAGAGAAACTGAGTTTGTTGCAATTATATGAAAATCCCTTTTCTTTTTGCAAACTTGTAAATGGTTTATCTAATTTGTGTCCTAATGTGACTAAGATACTTTTTGAAAACATAAGTATCAAATGATTTTAAATTATATGTTTTACCCGTTTTACCTTTTCTCATATGTTACGCTTATGTTATATATTATTAAATCGTAAAAACTCTACATCATGATATAATTTAGAAAAACTCATAGTAATATAAACTAACATGTGTCTTTATAATATAAGTTAGAAAAATTCATTGTAAATAATTTACGTGATACATACTAAATTCTTTTCTAATGTGAATACCAAATTAAAAAATATTAGGGATTCTGATCTCAACACATGTAAATGATAGACAAAAAAACCACACATCCATTGAAGAGATATAATGAACACAAAAAGATAAATAGTTAGAAGACAATTTGAGGATCAGTTCCTCAGATTGTGGGTAACTGTATCTGATCAGTTCGGATTTCAGTTACCCAGTTACACTATCTGATCACTATCTGAAACAACGATCAGTTCCCCGTGCGGAATCAGATACTGATCAGTAGGTCAGATAGTGTCACAAGTACAGCGCATTGGACAAAACGTTGAACCATTAAACAGATACTTCTCTAAGCAAAACTCTTAGTGAAGGTCGCTGAAGCTGAATGCCATCTGAAGAAGCATGAGTATCCGAAAACTCATGGCTGTCAAAAGTGTACATAGGCCCAAAGTTTCAGCGTCACAGAAAGACACAAGTAAAACACAAGTTTGTGCATCGCTGATTATGAGAATATCTTGCAAATCGTCTAGAAGATATCAGCGATCACAAGACGACATAAAGTACTTTCAGAATTCCGTTAGTCGTGCTCGTCCCATGAAATATCCTCTGCACCAACGGAATTCTCACACGTGGAATCGATCGATCATTCCTTTGGCTCTACGTTTCCCAATGATATAAATTGAGGACTTAGCCGATCGATCTCCGTGTGCACCCAACAAGGTTACACTCTGCTGAAATTACCCAGAACTTTTTCCCTTGAGCAGAGTGTAAACCACCAGTTAACTCTAGTTATCTGATTCGAAAATTGAATCGATATAACGAAAGTGTATGGTCTTGTGTTTGATCATTTGTTGATCATAAACTTGTCTTAGACAATATCTGTTGTTGTCTATCACATGCAAGCAGTTTAGTTAGGATTTGTTCTTAGCTATTCCGCAAACTGTTTACATCTTTATTGTATCATTATTGATTAATAAAGAAAGGTTTAAAAAGTGTTGAGTGTCTCCATAAGTTTTAAATTGGTCAGTGAAAGCGTATAGGTGTAGAAATTCACCTGTCCGGGACTAACAATTGGTATCAGAGCAGGACAATTAATTCATAATTGTTGATTTGCTTACTTACTGATAAAAAATGGGTGAAAAACTATCTCAAATGAATCTTGGTTCGAAGACAAATGCCCCTCTGTTTACTGACGACGATTTTGGTATGTGGAAAATCCGTTTTCTGGGGTTTGTCGAACATCAAAATGACATGGGACTAAATATTCTTATCAACGGTCCATACATTCCAAAAATGTTCGTTCCAAGTACAACCATTTCCAAGAAGAAGAAGAAGGAGGGTGAAGATAAAGACGAAGATGAAGAAGAAGACCTTTATGATGTTGAAGAACCCAAACCAAAAGATCAATTGTAACAACCCGAAATTTGTAAATAAATAAATTTTACAAAAATATGATAAATAAGGATAAATCGTTTAAAGAACGTAGGAATTGGTTTCGTGTCGTTTGGAGACCGTATGAGAAAGTTATGGGCGAAACCGGGTCGAGACAACAAGCGAAAAATGCAGCTCTGCTGCATTGGAAAGTTAGCGGTGCTAACTTTAGTTCCCGATCGGGAACTGTCTCCAGCGGATTTGGCTTTTGGTCGCGAAGTAGTTCACGATGACTTAGCGATCGCGAAGTATGAAAGACGCGAACTTAGCGACGCGAACTATTGTTCGCGTCGTGAACTTGTGTCGTGCAGCATTAAAGTCGGGTTTGAGCTCATTTAATGCAATAGTAAACCCTAGTTTTTCCCTTTGGCGATTTTGGAGCTCAAGTGCAGAATTTGGTTGATCTCTTCACAAATCTTTGGTAGATTTCACTCCTAAGTGAAGATTAAAGGTATATCTTCACTCCTTGATCTTTGTAGCTTTAGATCTATGTATTTTGATGGTTGGGTTGAAAGCCTAGTTATTGGGGGTTATGGTTTATGGTGAATAAATGATGTAAACACTTAATAGACGGTATATTAACAAAGGAAACAAGTGTATGATTATGATTTGTAAGAATCATAAGGGTTGGTTAAACCTAGGGTTTGGTAAATCACCATAATTGGGGGAAAGTGTTAGTTGATGGTATCTAGTGATTAATGGATACATTATTGGCAGTATGAGATGTTGAACATTGTATGATTGTTGAATTAGGCTTCCGGTGAAGTATTGGAGTTTGACCGAATTGTTGGAACGAGGAAACCGGCGGAAAGAATACGGTTGGAGCACTAGATTGCTAAGGTGAGTACGTGTGGACTTTATTGAGTACATAGCCATGAAAATACTTGTTATTAGATATGTCGAGTCTACTTGATAATTGTGTAGAATTTAGCAAATATAGCTAGTTGCATATTGTTGAATATAGGTAACTAACTTGTTGATGATTGATGTGATAGCCAAAGGCTTTGGTTGATATAACCGTCGAGTTATAGTAAGGTTGAGACGATGTGATGACGCGGGGGATCCCCGGTCATGAGGTATGGAATGGGGAGCATTTGGGCGGATCCCCATCGGCCCATTCCATGATAGTAGTCTTGCTAACTGGAAGTAGTCCGGCGAGTAAGGCAGGTATAGGTAGATTGGGCGATTCCGGTTAATGAGTTAATGTGGTTCTAGTTGGTTGGGGATGTCCCGACAACTAGATATGATTGCTAGGAAAGCAAAGTGTTAGAGTCACAATAGGGTGACTAGTTAGATGGATGACTTACTTATATGTTGTTTATATGTCATACGATTATATTTATTATCGGGTCTAAACCCATGTAGCTCACGAGACGTTTTTGTCTCACGTACTCCTTGTTGTTTTGCTATGTACTCAGGTTCGGGATCGAAGGTTTAGGTACGCGTGGATAGAGATGCGGGACCTAGAGTAGAAGGACTTTAGATTGGATTTATGCTTAGCTTTGGTTTTGATCTATTTTGTAACACCAAACTTTATACTCTGATTTTCACACCAAAGGTTTTTGTAAATCCCTATTTTGGAATAGTTCTTCTATTTATGAAAAATGATTTATTTTGGGCAAATGTTTTGTATTAAAATTTGAGGTGTTACAACTTGGTATCAGAGCTACTGTTTAAGTGAATTAGGTTGGATGACCATCCTAGTCTTAGACTGTAGCATTAGGAATATAAGATTCCTTAAGATCATAGGTTGACCTTGAGACTTTAAGTTAAGTTTCGGGTTGAACCTAGGGGACCGATGAAATGTGATATGATTATGGATATTGAGTCTTATGCGACTAATGGGTTGTACACAAGGTACTAAATGTTTGATATCTTTCGTATAGTCTTGAATCAAAGAAATGGTGACCACGCGTAGAAGTGGTAGAGCCCCGGAGGGCCGGGAGGAGGAGATACCTCATGTTGAGGTTGTGGTTGAACAAGAAAGTCAACCGTCGATGCATCGAATGGGTGAGTCGGAGGTCGGAGCAAATAGAACTCCAGTAACCATGGCGGATCTCCAAACTATTATTGATCAAATCAAAGGGACGGTGGCCGAGGAAGTGCACCGAATTATTGGAGACCGTGAGAGGTCGGGTGGAGACCGTGAGTCCGAGGCTAAATCGGATGAGAGAACCGGGGGTAGTGGCACCGGGGAGGGGAAATCCTCCACGGGTGGCCAAAGTGATGCTAGGGCTAGGCCCATTGTGAAAGAAGGTTGTTCGTTTAAATCCTTCATGGCTTGTAAGCCAAATGTGTATACGGGTAGTTCGGACCCGAAAGTAACCATGAGGTGGATCCGAGAGACCGAGAGGGTTATCGGTAGTAGCAAGTGCAAGGATGCCGATATGGTGACGTATGCGTCACAATTGTTAAAAGAAGATGCGATGGTTTGGTGGGATATTGTGTATGAGACCCTCGGGAGGGAGGTGATTGAGAAGATGTCGTGGGATGAGTTTACCGCGAGGTTGAAAAAGAAATTTTGTCCCGAAAGGGATTTGGAAAAGATGCACGAGAAGTTCGTGACCCTTAAGAAGGGTAATTTGTCAATAGAGGAATACTCGAGAGAGTTCACGGGATTGCTCCCGTTTGTTGCTAAAACCTACTCGGATGAGAGGTTGAGGGTGGTCCGGTATGCTAGTGGGTTACCGTGGGACTACCAATTGGAGGTCAAGAGGGCGGTCACACTTGAGGCCATTAATGCCGCCCGGGGTGTTGAGGAAGTGAATGAGGCACGTGTTGCCGAGAGGGCCCATGTGGGCGAGAAAAGGAAAGCCGAGAGCGGCTCTAGTTCGTTCAAGAAAGGGAAGTTCACTTTAAGCTTCTCTAAGCAAGGTAGTGTTGGCTCGTGTAAGAAGTGCGGGAAGAATCATGCCGGCGTGTGCCGAGGAGAGTCGAAAACTTGCTTTAAGTGTGGGAAGCCGGGGCATATGGCCCGAGAATGCAAGTCCAAATCATTGGCCGAGGTCGAGTGTTTCTCGTGCCACGAAAAGGGGCACTATAGCAATGTGTGTCCGAAGAAGGGAAACGAGTCGATGGTGTCCACGGCTCAAAAGAAAGTGGAACCGGCGAAGGTGAAGGGGCGGTCCTTCCAACTCACTCGGGAGGAGGCGAAGGAGGCACACGATGTGGTGTCAGGTACTTTATTCATTAACTCCTTGCCAACTCATATTTTGTTTGATTCGGGTTCCAATTATTCGTTTGTGTCTTATGAGTTCGGTTGTAAATTGAATGTGCTGTCCGAGATGTTAGATGAGGTTTATGAGATAGAAGTAGCCGACGGGAAAACGTCTATGGTTGAATGTATTTATAGAAATTGTGAAATAGAAATAGACGGTAGAAAGTTTAAGGTAGATTTGTTGCCCATGGGAATTAGGGCGTTCGATGTGGTTATCGGTATGGATTGGTTGGGTATGCACCAAGCCAAAATTTTGTGTGGAAAGAAAATAGTGTCGATTAGGACACCCGAGAATGAGAAAGTGTATGTGTATGGGGAGAAACGACATCACATGCCTAATGTGATTACCGCCATTAAGGCGAGGAAAAGTATATCGAAAGGTTGTGCATCGTTTATTGCATATGTTTTAGATGGCCGTAAAGAAAAGAAGACGATGGATAACGTCAAAATTATTCGGGATTTTCCCGAGGTATTTCCCGATGACTTGCCCGGTTTGCCACAGGAGAGACAAGTCGAGTTTAAAATTGATTTAGTTCCGGGGGCGACGCCGATTGCTCGTGCTCCCTACCGTTTAGCTCCCACTGAGATGCGGGAATTGATGACTCAATTGCAAGATTTGTTAGACAAAGGTTTTATTCGTCCGAGTTCGTCACCATGGGGTGCACCGGTGTTATTTGTTAAAAAGAAAGACGGCTCGATGAGAATGTGTATCGACTACCGAGAGTTGAATAAGGTAACAATTAAGAACCGTTACCCGTTGCCGAGAATCGACGACTTATTCGACCAATTGCAAGGTGCTAGTTATTTCTCGAAGATTGATTTGAGATCGGGTTATCACCAAGTTCGGGTGAAAGAAGGCGACACCGAGAAGACGGCTTTTCGTACACGTTATGGTCATTATGAATTTCTAGTGATGCCGTTTGGTTTTACAAACGCGCCGGCTATTTTTATGGATTTGATGAATCGGGTTTGTAAACCGTTCCTTGGTAAGTTTTTGATCGTGTTTATTGACGACATTTTGATTTATTTGAAAACCGAAGAAGAACACGAAGGTCATTTGAGGCTCGTTCTAGACGTGTTGAAACGGGAGAAGTTGTATGCAAAATTCTCGAAGTGTGAATTTTGGTTGCGGGAAGTGCAATTCTTAGGTCACGTGGTGACCTGTGATGGTATTAAGGTTGACCCGTCCAAGATTGAAGCGGTGTCAAATTGGGAGCCTCCGAGAACTCCTACCGAGGTTAGAAGTTTCCTTGGATTAGCCGGTTATTACCGAAGGTTTATACAAGACTTCTCGAGAATCGCGATTCCACTAACGAAGTTAACGAGAAAAAGTGAGAAGTTTGTGTGGGAGAAGAAGCAAGAAGAGGCGTTTAAGTTGTTGAAAGAGAAGTTATGTAATGCGCCGATTCTTACTTTACCGGATGGTATGGAAGATTTTGTGGTTTATAGTGATGCTTCGAATCAAGGGCTCGGTTGTGTGTTGATGCAAAGAGGAAAGGTGATCGCGTATGCCTCGCGACAATTGAAAAATGCGGAATTGAGGTACACGACACACGACTTGGAATTGGCGGCGATTATTTTTGCCTTAAAGTTGTGGAGGCATTATTTGTATGGTACTCGGTGTACGTTGTACACGGATCATAAAAGTCTACAATACGTGTTTACTCAAAAGGATCTTAATATGCGACAAAGAAGGTGGATCGAGTTGATTGCCGACTATGATTGTGAGATTGTGTATCACGCGGGAAAGGCTAATGTAGTAGCCGACGCCTTGAGCCGAAAGGTCTATGAAAAGCCGAACCGAGGAATTCTATCGGGTATAGAAGTCGTCTCGAGCATCATCGAAAGAATCAAGAATGCCCAACGAGAGGTTATGGGAAAAGATGAGTTAAGACAAGAACGGTTAGGCAAGAACCAACATTTTCTCGAAAATGCACAAGGGTTGAAAACCGTAGGCGGTCGTATTTGGGTTCCTAAGTTCGGTGGTATCTGAAAAGAATTGTTGTATGATGTGCACAAGTCAAAGTATTCAATTCACCCGGGAAGTACAAAGACGTACCAAGATATGAAAAGGGTTTATTGGTGGCCCGGAATGAAGGCGAGGGTGGCCAAGTATATCTCTAAGTGTGCCACGTGTGCACAAGTAAAAGCCGAGCATCAAGTACCATATGGGGTAGCTCAATCATTGGTTGTACCGGCCGGGAAATGGTAAGATATAACTATGGATTTCATAGTAGGTTTACCGAAGACGAGTAAGGGTCACGATGCCATTTGGGTCATAGTTGACCGGTTGACCAAGAGTGCGTTATTTTTAGCCATTCGGGAAACGTTGCCACTTGAGAAATTGGCTAAGTTGTATGTTGATGAGGTGGTTCGACTCCACGGGGTTCCGTTATCGATTGTGTCCGATAGGGACGCGAGGTTTAGAATCCATCAATAGAACAATATGTCAGATAGAACATCATTTTGGAAGCAACTGAAGAAATGGAGACGGATGAAAGCCATTCAGATGAAAACAATAAACTCAAAAGTGGTAAAGAGGAATGTAGTTATCACAAAAACAAAGATTGTTACAATCTCATCTATGAAGAAGATATAGCCTCGAGCTCAAAAAGGTCATCGGAAACTGAAAAGTATGCTTCAAAAAGGTTGACCACTGTAAATGACAACCAGTTCCATTCTTCAGCGATGGATACTCAAAAATCCAAAAATGAGCTGAAGGACGATGCAGGGAAGACAACATGATGGCATCTGATATATGATCTGTTGTAAGTCCATGAGACCCCACCACATCATCAATATCGCCAACCACTGTTGCGGCTATTTTTCCTCGTGTGAAGCTGTCTCTTTTCTTCTCTCACCAAGTCCGAGGACTAACTTTATATTAGGTACAAGTTATTTCAATTTTCATCATGTTCAGCTACTCATCTTCATGAAAGACTCTGTTCTTAAGTGATCAACTTAATGTTGTTGTTTTATAAATGTATATGTCTGTCTTTATTGATATACAAATATATTACCTGGATTTATCAGCCACATCTTCGTATCTCATTATATTCAGATATAAGACATTATACATATATATATATATATATATATATATATATATATATATATATATATATATATATATATATATATATATATATATATATATATATATATATATATATATATAACTTCAGATATCACATATTTCATATACAACCTCACGGCTCGGTGATTCAAATGTCAAATGATTTCAGATAGTCAAACTTTGTCCTAGACTATCTGATGGTAATGACCATCTAATGAAGTATCTGTTGCTAGACTTCATCAGATAGTCATTATGTGGAGCAATCTCATTGGACCTATCTTCATAACTGACCTCAAGTGCTATCAGACACGTCTGTCTCACTGACATTTAATGCGACTGCACGATGTCATTTCCCGCCACACTACCCTGCCATTTGATTGACTTATTTCATCAATCCTAGACTACCTACAAATAACTTCCCATCTCCACCACACGATCAACTTTAACGATTCAAATTCTAACCGTTGATCAAAACCGTCTCCCACGATCTTTCCTAAATTACTCTACACTTCACCATTTCGCAAATTTTCACTAACACTTGTTCTCTCGCAATTCTCAAAACCCTTTCATCCTCCTCGCAAAAATCTCTCAATACCTGCAATCAATGGCAAACTCTAAAAGAACTTATCTTAGGGTTTCTCTTCCTGCCTCCATCTGACCATCTCCAAATGTCCCTTACTCGTATAGCAGCATATATTACACGAAGAACAACTCAAGAAGCTTCATCAATTATCGTCTTAGGAATTTGAGACCGGATTTTAAGGAACTGTTAAAATTCTTCGACCAATACCCAATCAGAGACACTTTAAACTTTGATATTCCCTTATCAAAACCTATGTTGCTCGAGTTCTGGTATACCTGCACAACTTCCAAAGAATCCAGAGAAGATGTTATAACCGGAACATTATTGCAAGGTAAACACACCGTCTCTTTCAACCTTAAAACATTCAGGGAAGTTGTTAAACTCGATTATGTGAGACCCCCACAAGTTCATGAACCAACCCCGTCGTTAGAAGAAGCAAAATCATCCGTCCTGCCATACATTCAATATCAGGGAGACCACTCCAGAGGCATATCAAGGACGAAGATGGGTTCGTTATGGTCAGCATTCTTCATGACCATCTCTCAATGCCTGTCTTTAAAACAGGGGGTTTGACTCTGTATCTGGCTATGAAATGATCATAGGGGCTGCCCTGTTTTCTGATGTTAGGGTTGATTTTGGCTTACTGATTTTTGAACAATTAGTAAAGAAGGTTGCTGCTAAACGAAAAGATGAGTTAATTCCTTTTCCTCGATTCCTTTGTATGATCTTTCTTCATTCACTGGGAGAACAAGAGTTCTATGATAATGTTGGCTCCTCTCTCAAAGCTGGTATGGTGGGTAGCTCAAACTTCACAGGTCAAGAAGAAAAATTTGCTCCTGAACTTCCAGAAGGTATGTTGACCTTTACTCAATTTGCACAATCTGCCTCCTCTCAAGAGGATGATGTCGAGTCTGATAATGATGACAGTCAATCCTCTTCTGATCATTCACCACCACCACCACCACCACCACCTTCAAATCTTTCAAACCAATCCCGTAGATATAGAACCAGGAGTTCCAATCCCAGAGTTGTGCCCAATCCAACTCCAATTGAGATAAGGGAAATTTCATCCACCCCTTCACCGGTCCCTTTGAGGACAGAAAATGTTGATATGGACCATTCTCCGGTCCATCAGGATTCCAGATTTGATGATGAGCTTGATGATGTTAATGTTAGGTCACAACAACCCTGGATTACTTATATAATTGATGTTATAATTAGACTTAAGACAATTAAAGTGATGGACATAGTATTAGAGTCAAATGTGTAATTCCACTAAGTGTGGTATGCTGCGGAATAGCAATACCACTGATCAATTACAAAAGATGTATTCATGTAAAGTAAATTGGTAAGTTCTCCTTTGCAAGATGATCTCTATTTATAATGGTATAGAGATCTTACATAAAGAGCAAAGGAGTAACCGAAGGACTAAACTAGGGAAATGACTAAGATCAAGGGATTTGATCTTAGTCCGTTACAAAACTGACTGTAACTCAGTCCTTCTACTCAGTATTGGTTTTCCAATACTGAGTGCTGATACTGAGTGGCCAATACTGGCCAAACTCAGTATCACTCCTAAACTTAGCATATTAAATCTACTATTTATTCTAAGCTAGTCTAGGTTGTTTTTTTATCTAAAGATGCCAAAGGGGTAAGGCTTTTTGCCTTAACAGTTAACAGACTCATTGATGAGTTTGTAGAAGAAGAAGCTACTGATGTGAATCAATCGGTGGAGCACATGAGTGTCCCCACTCAAACAAATGTTGGTATTGAACTCGAAGAAGAGTACACGCTACCAGTCAGCTGGACTAAAAGCTCTGATGAAGAACCCGCCCCCACAACCGAGCAAGTTCCATCCCCCAGAAGAGCTGCCACACCAGAGGGTCCGACGGACCGGGGTGTGCCAGCTGCGAGAGATCTCCCTGGCCTGATGGAAAACTTTAACGAGACATTCAAACAACTTGCTCTGATTAGAAGTTTTTGTGGGGTTATGAATACCAACATTATGAACATCTCCAATCACCAGGCTATGTCAGACAGTGTTCAAGATTTCCTTGCTAACAATCAAGAAGATCTCCAAAGAAACGTGAATGCACAAAATGGGCAGATCGATAATCTTATCTCTGCAATTGAAAATCTCACGACAAGTAACGTTGATCTGACATCTAAAGTCAATTGTCTCGAAAGATCCATTGGTGAAAGGATTGATAATTTTTTATCTCGCATCTCTAGCCTTGTTGAGCCACTGATGAATAGAGAAAATGCTCAAGGTGTCACTCCCACCCCTCATTTTCGGGGGAGAAATCTGTGTCTCATAAAGGCACGCCGGAGAGGGTCGTTAGACCGGCCGGAATGGGAGGTGAAGACCGGAGCAACCAGAGCAAGGGAAAGAGAATCGCTGGAGATAGCAGAGCTCATAATAATGGTAGTGGTTCGAATCGTGTAGCCGAAGAAAGTGTTCAGGGTGGGAAAATCTATCAGATGACCTCAGAACGTTTTAGGAGGTCAGGGATCAGGTTTGAAGAGTTCCCAGAGATCACAATCACTCATGGTGGTGGCACTACCAGAATCCCAATTGTTCCGTCCTCAGATCCCATTATCAGGGCCTCTGCACAAGCTCCCGCGGGCAAAATCCAAAACCTTCCCCTTGATAAGGTAAAAGGTCATGCTGCTTCTTCTCCAACAAAGGGCAAAAAGAGAAAGAGGAAAATGACCCCTGATGAGGAGGAACTCATGAGGACAGCCAGACGTCTAGGGATGCCTGTTGAAGAGGTTGCTGAAGCTATGATGGAAGAGCGCAAGAGGGGGGGCTTGGGAAGCCACAAGGGAAGAAAGGAGTGATTCGCTGGAAAATGATGGTAGGCACCGGTGGTTGAAGAATTTATGTTTATGTTTGAAAAACAATGGTTTGTAATCTTATAACAATTTACTTTTCCGCATGCACACCAAAACAATTTACTTTTCCACATGCACACGAAAACAATTTACATTTATGTCGTTATTTTGCTATTATTTGTGATGGATGAACATTATCAATCAATGATGATGATTTTGACATACCTGAGTTTACTTGCTTGCTAGATACTTAGAAAAACTCAAAAAGAAAATATGAGTTATGAATTGTAGTGTGATCATATTCTATCAGATCACCATATATTGTAATGTTTTCTAGGTACGTCGAAGACCCTCTAAATTGTGAAAAATACTCAAGGTTAAATATAAAACCTTCACATATTCAGGGGGTTGCCTAACTATTTGTCTACATCAAATAGGGGGAGATTGTTGGGTCACTGAAAAGCATCCCCCACTGAAGAGATTTAATGAAGACAAAAAGGAACATAGTTAGAAGACAATCTGAGGATCAGTTCCTCAGATTGTGGGTAACTGTATCTGATCAGTTCGGATTTCAGGTACCCAGTTACACTATCTGATCACTATCTGAAACAACGATCAGTTCCCCGTGCGGAATCGGATACTGATCAACAAGTCAGATAGTGTAACAGGTTCAGCGCATTGGATAAAACGTTGAACCATTGAACAGATACTTCTCTAAGCAAAACTCTTAGTGAAGGTCGCTGAAGCTGAAGGCCATCTGAAGAAGCATGAGCATCTGAAAACTCATGGCTGCCAAAAGTGTACATAGTCCCAAAGTTTCAGCGTCACAGAAAGACACAAGTAAAGCACAAGTTTGGCCATCGCAAATTATGAGAATATCTTGCAAATCTTCTAGAAGATATCAGTGATCACAAGACGACAGAAAGTACTGTCAGCATTCCGTTAGTCGTGCTCGTCCCATGAAATATCCTCTGCACCAACGGAATTCTCACACGTGGAATAGATCGATCATTCCTTTGGTTCTACGTTTCCTAATGATATAAATTGAGGACTTAGGCGATAGATTTCGGTGCGCACCCAACAAGGTTACACGCTGCAGAAATTACCCCAGAACTTTATTCCCTCGAGCAGAGTATAAACCGCCAGTTAACTCTAGTTATCTGATTCGAAAATTGAATCGATATAACGAAAGTGTCTGGTCTTGTGCTTGATCATTTGTTGATCATAAACTTGTCTTAGATAATATTTGTTGTTGTCTATCACATGCAAGCAGTTTAGTTAGGATTTGTTCTTAGCTATTCCGCAAACTGCTTGCATCTTTACTATATCATTATTGATTAATAAAGAAAAGTTTAAAAAGTGTTGAGTGTCTCCATTAGTTCTAAATTGGTCAGTGAAAGCGTATAGGTGTAGATGGGCTTTGAAGCAGGGCCACAGATATTTCAAAACGGAGACGATCGGTTTCGGGTCAAATAGGAAGAACTAGAAGATTCCACCTCTGGAAAGCGCCTACACCTAATGGCTTAAGCCGCTGTTCCCATGTACCTAGGCCCTGTACACACCGCCCGTCACACCCTGGGAATAGGTTTCGCCCGACAAAACCCCCGATTTCCCGAGAGTTAGATAGCCGATAGTAGTAGAAGCTCTAAGGCCGCTATTCCTGACAAGGAATAAAGTAACTCGCCGGTGGGCTCACAATGTAACACCACAATCTAGAGCCATTTTTTTTTTTAAATAAGCATACGGAAGCGATTTAAGAAACTATAAATCCTAAATTATTACACAACATAAAAACTTTACATATTAACCAAATATTTAAAACATTTAAAGGTGTTACTAAAACAGGCTCGACCCGGTATACAAAATCAGAGTGCGGTCAGACTTCCAAAACCCGACTCTATCAAGCCTAAACCACCACCTGAAAAGAGTCAACAAATGAGGGATTAGCACAAAGCTAAGTGAATAGAAATAAACATCAATTTGCATAACCACAACAAATTAGAAAATCAAGAGAAATCAATAGGGAAAACCCGTCCAAACTTCCACAAGCAATTGGATGTTATAAGAGGATCGGCGGTCGGGCGAGGACCTTCAACTGTTGTCGGCCAACAACAGTCAACCGATGGCTTCTTTACTAGAGGCACGGTGATCCCTCCTTACATAACGAATACGAAGGAGTCCGATCGCCCCCACCAAGAGTAACGAAGCGTAGCCGAAAACCACCATAGCTAACCTCTAAAAACATGTGCACATACTACCATTAACCACTAGACCAAGAATAAACTTGTAAAAAGAATTGCAGCCAAGAAATCTGTTCCTGACAAAGTTCGCGTCGTGAACTCAGAGTTCGCGTCGCGAACTAAGAGTTCACGATTCGGGAACTACATCACGACCAGACCCCAACTTCTCTGGCCCGAGTTCGCGTTTCGCGAACACAAGTTCGCGTCGCGAACTACCCTAGATACCCAAATCCTGCACTTTTTCTCAAAACTCTACCATTCCCTAATTTTTGTACATCACACAAGAAAGAAGGTTAAGTCCACTCACCTTAGCTTCCTTCTTCGTGCCGAGCTCAATGATCTTATATCACTGAGGCTCCTTCCCTTTTCCTGTACAAATGAATACCGAATTAGTTACCCGAAATCATCAATTATGTAACAAGTACTATAAGCCAAACACCATTATTTGAGGTCAATCAAATGGCAACAAAAGCTTGCATTTCAACACAAAAGCACTTACCATGTCTAGAATTCCATCAAGCTAATTCTAAACTAAACTTAATGCATTTCAATCAAATTGCACACATTTGGCCCAAACGGGTCAAACACATATTCGAGCTCATACTTGCCAAATAACAATTCCACATTGTCAAGTTACTTACTTAACATCAATCTAAGCAATTTGCACAACATTTGTATACATATGCAAGTTAATCATCTATTAACCAAAAATAAGTCAATTTGCAACCAAACGGGTCAAAATTCGACATTAACACAATCGTACATCCAATTAGACAACTAACACATAATTGACATAAAATTGATAATTAAATTTGCAAGTTATACCAACACTAAAGTCAACTCCCAGATTTGACCAAAGTCAACAATCTACAAATTTAGCTAGTTATGACTAAATTTCCATCTAGCCAAACACTACCATTCTTTAGGCATTTTCACAATAGTTAACTAGTCATCCTTATAACTAACAATTATAATTCTCACATGCATAATTTAACATAATAACATCATAAGAACAACAAGATTCACATTTCACCAATTTAGGGAAGATCTCCATCTTCTTCCCCAAGACCACCATTGATGGAGCTTCATGAAAGCTTCAGCAAATGAGCTAACACTAACAACAAATCATACAATACTTGCAAGAACTCAAATAAACACCAAATCAAGCATCAATTTCGGATTACATGTAAGATTCAACAAGAACTCCATCAAAACCCACTAACTCAAGAACCCTAGTTCAACACTACAACAAGAACATAAAACCCTAGTTAAAGAAGGAAGGAAACTTACTTAATCTTGCTCCTAATCACGATATCACAGCAGGAATCAAAGGATTTTAGCACCAAATCTTCAATTTGACAAGAAAACTCCAAGTGTGTGTTGTGTGTGTGTTTGTGTCGACTGGCAAAAAGAAGAGGGGAAGAAAAACCAATTTGACACTTGCCCTAAACACATAACACGTACACCCTCCCCCACAACACAGGTATATTTTCATTTAACACAGTACAGGATATTAGGTTCACAGATAATTAATTTAGACCTAACTAACTCCAATTTTAACAACGAAGATATTTTTAGAACCCCGGTTCAGGAATGAATCCAAATATGTAAAAATCATTTTAACATTTAAATATCTCAGTTTTTACTAATTTTTAACCCCATGGATAAAAATACAATTAATTCAATTTAATCAAATAAAATCATGTAAAATAATAAAATAATAAACAATAATATATTACTTACCTAAAGTAATAAAATATAATAGGTCGGGTCTCGGGATGTTACAAATCTCCCCTCCTTAAAGAGATTCCGTCCCCGGAATCTCACTTTGATCAAATAAACTCGGGTATCGATTCCTCATGTCCGCCTCGGTTTCCCATGTCATATCGGCACCCAAACTGTGTTTACACTTAACCAAGACCATCGGTATCTGTTTCTTTCTTAATTTCGTTACCTTTCGATCCAAAATTTCAACCGGTTCCTCGATTAACCTTTTTCTCGAATCCACCTTTAAATCTTTGATTGGTAGAACCGGAATTTCATCTTCTACATTACATTTCCTCAAATAACAAACATTGAACGTGTCATGAATACCCAACAATTCCGGAGGAAGATCGAGTGAAACGGTTTGATCATTCACCACTTTACGAATAGAAAATGGCCCAATAAATCTCGGTGCCAACTTTCCCCGTTTCCCGAAACGAATAACCCCTTTCCATGGAGATACTTTCAAATAAACCCGTTCACCCTCAACAAAAGTTACGGGTCGACGCCGTGGATGCGCATACATTTTCTGTCTATCCCGAGCGGCTTTTAACTTTTCACGTGCAATCGCCACCTTATCGGCCGTTATTTGAACAATCTCGGGGCCCGCAAACTGTTTTTCTCCCGCTTCAAGCCAACATGTGGGATTTCTACACCGTCTACCATAGAACATTTCATATGGAGGCATTTTAATACTCGAATGAAACGAGTTGTTATAAGCAAATTCGATCAAAGGCAAATGAGAATCCCACGACCCACCATATTCCATCACACAAGCCCGTAACATATCTTCCAAAGTCTGAATAGTTCTTTCCGTCTGACCGTCTGTTTGTGGGTGATATGCTGTGCTCAAATTCACCCGAGAACCTAATTCTCTTTGCAAACTCTTCCAAAAATTGGAAACGAATCGAGGATCCCGATCAGACACAATAGATAACGGAACACCATGTCGGGAAACAATCTCATCAATATACAACTTAGCCAATTTGTCGAGTGATGCAGTTTCGTTTGTGGCCAAAAAGTGAGCACTTTTGGTCAACCGATCGACAATTACCCAAATCATATCGTGATTCTTTTGAGTACGAGGTAATTTCGTGACGAAATCCATTGTAATATTATCCCACTTCCACTCGGGAATATCTAACTGTTTTAACGACCCGTACGGTTTTTGATGTTCGGCCTTGACTTGTGCACAAACATGGCATTTTTCAACAAATTGAGCAATATCTAACTTCATAGAGGGCCACCAATACAAAACTTTCAAATCATTGTACATCTTTGTACAACCCGGATGGATAGATAAACGTGATTTGTGTGATTCTACTAGTATTAATTCCCGTAATCCTCCAAGTAACGGTACCCAAATTCGTGACCGAAACGTCTTCAATCTTCGAGTATCATCAACCAACTCATCTTTTCGCTTACACATAATTTCCGATTTCAAGTTCTCATCTTTCAAAGCTTCTATTTGGCATATTCTTAACCTATCAACAAGATCTGACACGATTTCCATACGCATGAATTGGATCACTTCCGATGATCCCTTACGGCTTAAGGCATCGGCAACTACATTAGCTTTCCCCGGGTGGTACCGAATTTCACAATCATAGTCTTTAATGAGCTCTAACCACCTTCGTTGTCTTACATTCAAATCTTTTTGTGTGAAAACGTATTGAAGACTTTTATGATCGGTACATATAACACATTTGGTTCCATAAAGATAATGCCTCCACAACTTTAACGCGAAAATCACCACCGCGAGCTCTAAATCATGGGTCGGGTAATTCTTTTCATGGGATTTCAATTGACGAGAGGCATAAGCAATCACCCGGTCTCTTTGCATTAGTACACAACCCAAACTCGAATAAGATGCATCACAATAAACTATAAAATCATCTGAGCCCTCGGGTAAGGCAAGTATTGGAGCTTGACACAATAATTGCTTTAACAATTGAAACGCCTTTTCTTGTTCATCACCCCACCGATATAGAACATCTTTTCGTGTCAACTTTGTCAACGGACTAGCAATCTTTGAGAAATTCTTGATGAATCTTCAATAATAACCGGCCAAACCTAAAAAGCTTTTAATTTCGGATGGAGTCTTCGGGGCACTCCAATTCATCACTGCGGTTATCTTGGACGGGTCCACCTTCACCCCTTCTTTACAAATTACATGCCCCAAAAACTGTACCTCACGGAGCCAAAACTCACACTTCGAGAACTTAGCATAGAGTTGTTCCCGTTTCAAAGTGTCTAAAACTTGCCTTAAATGATTCTCATGATCCAAATCGGTTTTTTTGAATATATTAGTATATCATCAATAAAAACAATTACAAATTTATCAAGAAACGGTCGACATACCCGGTTCATAAGATCCATGAATATTGCGGGAGCATTTGTCAAACCGAAAGGCATGACTAAAAATTCGTAGTGACCGTATCTCGTTCGAAATGCGGTTTTTGGGATATCGGTTTCATGAACCCGGACTTGATGATAACCCTACCTTAAATCAATTTTTGAAAAGTACGAGGCCCCTTGTAACTGATCAAACAAGTCATCAATACGCGGTAATGGATACTTATTCTTAACCGTTCTCTTATTCAACTCACGGTAATCAATACACATTCTCATAGTACCGTCTTTCTTTTTAACAAACAAAACTGGTGCACCCCAAGGCGATGAACTCGGTCTGATAAAACCCTTATCCAATAATTCTTGTATCTGAGTCATCATCTCCCGAATTTCTGACGGTGCTAATCTGTACGGACCCCTGGCTACGGGACTGGCTCCCGGAACCAAATCGATTTTAAATTCTACCTCCCGAATAGGAGGTAACCCAGGCAACTCTTCAGGAAAGACCTCCGGGTATTCCGATACCACCCGGATGTCTCTAACAACCTGCTTTTCTTTTCTGACATCAATGGCATAAGCAAGAAACGATTCACATCCTTTGACTAGAGATTTTATAGCTTTCATAAACGAAATAATAGGGAGAGATGTATTAACCTGATCCCCACGGGCCACTACGTGTGTCCCGTCAGGCAATAGAAATGAAATCAATTTCTTATCACAATTTATTAATGCTTTATTTAAACTAAGCCAATCCATTCCAAGGACCACATCAAAACCAGATATTGGCATTAACAATAAAAACATATTAAAACACACCCCATCAATATCAATATTTGCCCCAGTCACAGATGTTGTGACTGGCACCACATAACCATCAGCTACCTCCACTTCCAATGGAGTAGTTACCACAGATGTAGGCAATTTTAACTTAGCATGAAAATCCACAGAAATAAATGAGCGATTAGCTCCAGAATCAAACAACACACGAGCATTAATGTTATTTATCAGGAACATACCAGTGATGACATCGTCAGTATTGGTAGCCTCTTCGACCGTCATTTTGAAGGCTCGACCCTCTGGTGTAGGACGGTTCTTCCTCTTTTGAGGAGATGATGGCACCGATCCCCCAACCGACCCAGAACCCGAACCCGATCTCCTCTCCGAAGGACAATCACCGACTCTGTGACCTTCTTTATGACAATTCCAACAAACACTCCTTGGGAATTTACAAACATTCATCTCGTGCCCATACTGACCGCATCTGACACACCGCATCGTTTGAGCCGTACAAGCCCCGTTATGAGAAGATCTACATCTAACACACCACTGTACCTTTTGACTCGGATTCCCACCCGACTGATTACGATTCGAACTTGTAAACCTTTGATTTCCCTTCCCCTTCTTGCTTTGTTGAGAACCCGATTGTGTGGACTTGAACTTTTGATACCCCGGTCTATCTTGGGTCACCCAATTTTGCGAATTTAAATCACCTTCTACCGTTTTGGCCAAATCAAAAGCCTGTGATAGTGTGGTTGCAAGTCTTGCTGTGGTTCGGTATTCAGGACGTAAGGCACCAATAAAATGCTTTATTTTTGACGACTCATCGGGAACCCATTGTTGCACAAATCTCAGCTTTTCATTAAATTGCTCGATCAAATCATCAACTGTCATCATTTCAGTCATCCGCAAATTTAAGAATTCTGATCGAATTCTATCCATCTCAAACGAATTGCAATAACGTTTGCATACTTGTTCTTTAAATTGATCCCATGTTATACTGTTTTTGACTTCCTTGGGTAGATGTTCAATTAAAGTATCCCACCAATTCATAGCACCACCTACTAATTTCCGTGTGGCATACATCACCCGGTGTTGGTCATCACACCCGCAAGCATCTAAGGTTCTTTCCATCTCCCTCAACCAGTTCATGGTGACATTGGGATCCCTGCTTCCACTAAATTCGGGGGGTTTACAGTCTAAAAATTGTTTGAAAGTGCAACTTGGTTTCAAGCCGAATGGGTAAGGTTGATTGGTAAATTGATATTGAGGTAAACCCTGGCTTGGGTTAACGTAATAGTATTGTGGTTGTGACATTATTGGTTGAGGCTCGGATGTGGTTGACATTAGCGGAACCGTCATGGTAAAGGCGGGAGTTGTGGGAATTTGCATGGTAGGGACGGACATTGATGGAGTAAACACGGGAGGAAAGTTTGATGGTTGGTTATTTTGGTTCTGGCTCATGCTGTCAACCAGATTTTGAAGATGTTCCAATCGACTTTCCATTCTTATAATATAATCTTCCCTGTCTTCATTTGTATCCCGGGAAGTACCACTGATTCCTTGTTCGGGGTTCGGCATGGTTATCGGCGGATTGGGATCGTTATCTGTCATATCTGTAACAAACACAACATCTCACGAACTATTAGTTTAAATCGTTAGTACCTATCTACTAACTACTACTAACACACAATTCATATTCACTCGACTAATCCACTCCCATAATTAAGGAAGTTTGACCAACTCGAGCCAAGATTTGGGAATGGTACACCTAAATGTGCAACCATCGCCAAACCTGGGCTCTGATACCAAATTGTAACACCACAATCTAGAGCCATTTTTTGTAAAAAAAAATAAGCATACGGAAGCGATTTAAGAAACTATAAATCCTAAATTATTACACAACATAAAAACTTTACATATTAACCAAATATTTAAAACATTTAAAGGTGTTACTAAAACAGGCTCGACCCGGTATACAAAATCAGAGTGCGGTCAGACTTCCAAAACCCGACTCTATCAAGCCTAAACCACCACCTGAAAAGAGTCAACAAATGAGGGATTAGCACAAAGCTAAGTGAATAGAAATAAACATCAATTTGCATAACCACAACAAATTAGAAAATCAAGAGAAATCAATAGGGAAAACCCGTCCAAACTTCCACAAGCAATTGGACGTTATAAGAGGATCGGCGGTCGGGCGAGGACCTTCAACTGTTGTCGGCCAACAACAGTCAACCGATGGCTTCTTTACTAGAGGCACGGTGATCCCTCCTTACATAACGAATACGAAGGATTCCGATCGCCCCCACCAAGAGTAACGAAGCGTAGCCGAAAACCACCATAGCTAACCTCTAAAAACATGTGCACATACTACCATTAACCACTAGACCAAGAATAAACTTGTAAAAAGAATTGCAGCCAAGAAATCTGTTCCTGACAAAGTTCGCGTCGTGAACTCAGAGTTCGCGTCGCGAACTAAGAGTTCACGATTCGGGAACTACATCACGACCAGACCCCAACTTCTCTGGCCCGAGTTCGCGTTTCGCGAACACAAGTTCGCGTCGCGAACTACCCTAGATACCCAAATCCTGCACTTTTTCTCAAAACTCTACCATTCCCTAATTTTTGTACATCACACAAGAAAGAAGGTTAAGTCCACTCACCTTAGCTTCCTTCTTCGTGCCGAGCTCAATTATCTTATATCACTGAGGCTCCTTCCCTTTTCCTGTACAAATGAATACCGAATTAGTTACCCGAAATCATCAATTATGTAACAATTACTATAAGCCAAACACCATTATTTGAGGTCAATCAAATGGCAACAAAAGCTTGCATTTCAACACAAAAGCACTTACCATGTCTAGAATTCCATCAAGCTAATTCTAAACTAAACTTAATGCATTTCAATCAAATTGCACACATTTGGCCCAAACGGGTCAAACACATATTCGAGCTCATACTTGCCAAATAACAATTCCACATTATCAAGTTACTTACTTAACATCAATCTAAGCAATTTGCACAACATTTGTATACATATGCAAGTTAATCATCTATTTACCTAAAATAAGTCAATTTGCAACCAAACGGGTCAAAATTCGACATTAACACAATCGTACATCCAATTAGACAACTAACACATAATTGACATAAAATTGATAATTAAATTTGCAAGTTATACCAACACTAAAGTCAACTCCCAGATTTGACCACAGTCAACAATCTACAAATTTAGCTAGTTATGACTAAATTTCCATCTAGCCAAACACTACCATTCTTTAGGCATTTTCACAATAGTTAACTAGTCATCCTTGTAACTAACAATTATAATTCTCACATGCATAATTTAACATAATAACACCATAAGAACAACAAGATTCACATTTCACCAATTTAGGGAAGATCTCCATCTTCTTCCCCAAGACCACCATTGATGGAGCTTCATGAAAGCTTCACCAAATGAGCTAACACTAACAACAAATCATACAATACTTGCAAGAACTCAAATAAACACCAAATCAAGCATCAATTTCGGATTACAAGTAAGATTCAACAAGAACTCCATCAAAACCCACTAACTCAAGAACCCTAGTTCAACACTACAACAAGAACATAAAACCCTAGTTAAAGAAGGAAGGAAACTTACTTAATCTTGCTCCTAATCACGAAATCACAGCAGGAATCAAAGGATTTTAGCACCAAATCTTCAATTTGACAAGAAAACTCCAAGTGTGTGTTGTGTGTGTGTTTGTGTCGACTGGCAAAGAGAAGAGGGGAAGAAAAACCAATTTGACACTTGCCCTAAACACATAACACGTACACCCTCCCCCACAACACAGGTATATTTTCATTTAACACAGTACATGATATTAGGTTCACAGATAATTAATTTAGACCTAACTAACTCCAATTTTAACAACGAAGATATTTTTAGAACCCCGGTTCAGGAATGAATCGAAATATGTAAAAATCATTTTAACATTTAAATATCTCAGTTTTTACTAATTTTTAACCCCATGGTTAAAAATACAATTAATTCAATTTAATCAAATAAAATCATGTAAAATAATAAAATAATGAACAATAATATATTACTTACCTAAAGTAATAAAATATAATAGGTCGGGTCTCGGGATGTTACACACAACACTTGCTTTGTTGATTGAATCGACCGGCTTTTACAGAACTGAGATTCCATAGGCCGAAACGAAGCCCTTTAAGGGTAGAATTAGGAGTCGAAATTCACCTGTCCGGGACTAAAACTGCCATATAAGAATTGACACAGCCATGGAGATATTTATTATATAAAAAAACGGCTAATAGCACTCCTAGTAGCAAAATAGCTTGTCTTTGCTCCGCTCCTGGATCATACCCTAAATAAGGGGACAAATCTCTTACATTTACATCATTTTTGTCACAATAAAACTTAAACTCGCAGCTTTATAAAACACCAAAATAATCGATCAACTTATAGCCCTTTTGTGACATCTATAAAAGCTGATCAAACCTTTCACTATACAATAATAAGTAATCAGCAGTATCATACTGATGTTGACAAATAACAAAAGTTACAAAATACGTGTTTATTTTTAGACCGAGTATTCAGTCAATACTTTGTATATTTGTATTTATCTTTTCCTTATTTATCTCTTGTAAATTAGGTAGTTAATTATTGTACATTGTATTTAAACCCAATGAATGAGAATGGAAAAGTTTCTTCTCTCATAATTCTTTACGGTATCAGAGCCCTAATCCTAACAGTTTTTTTTCTCTCCTCCGACTTGCTACGACCATCGTGAACCTCCTTCCCGCCGCCACCCAATACACATGCCGCTACCATGGGCGATGATGCAGTCTCAAAACCCCTTCATCATGTGTACACCGTGACGAATATCCAATCAAAAGTCCGGATTCTCGATGGTGTCAAAGTTACGTATTCTTCTTGGGTAAAGCTATTTCGGCTTCATGCTCAAGGGTATCGAGTTCTTTCACACATTGAAGGTACTCCACCTCCGGCCACCACCAGCGCCACATACGGGCAGTGGTCTGAGAATGATGCTATTGTTCTACAGTGGATTTACGGTACACTGTCGGATGATGTTCTCTTTCGTGTTCTCGAACCCGATACGACTACATACAAGGCATGGGAAAAGATTAAGAAAATTTTTCTTAATAACAAAGGATCTAGGGCCGCCTCCTTGGAGCATGAGTTTACCAATTACTCGCTCCGATTTTCATCATCTCTTGATGATTATTGTCAAATACTCAAAGACCTTGCTGATCAACTTAATGATGTGGACAACCCGGTTAATGAGCAACGTCTTGTCCTTCAACTCGTTCGAGGACTGCCGCCTGAGTACGATACCGCCACGGCATATATCAACCAAACGCTCCCTGATTGGGATACTGCCCGAAGTATGTTGCAACTTGAACACAATCGTCAACAAGCTCGAGACTGTGTGAATGCTAAACCGGAAACCCCACAATCCGAGGCACATGTTGCCACGGACTCAAACTGAGGACCATCTCGTTCCAACCGCGGGCAGTCGTCAAACGGTAATTACCGAGGCAACAATCCCCAATGCGGTTCCAACTCAAACCGCCCGGACCAGAATCTGTCATCTAACGGGCAGTCCAACAATTACCGAAACTCCGGTTCACACGGTTCGAACAATGGGCAGTCCAACAATTCGCGTCTCCCGGTCCCGGCATGGTGGAACATGATGCCTCCACCTTGCCCGTACCCCACTCAGCAAGGCTGGCAATACCTGTGGTACCCTCCTCCACAGCAGGCCCCGCAATAGTCTGTATCTCGTCGACCACCGAACCACAACTATTACTCAAACTGGTCACAAGAGGCTCCTCAGGAACACGCCGCAGCAGACTATAATGCTCTCGAGCCTACCGACATTGGCACTGCGTTTCAAGCTTTAAGCATGGAACCTCCGGATGACCCACAATGGTACATGGACACGGGTGCTTCATCTCACCTCACGGGTGACGCAGGTAATCTCAACCAATTTTCTAAACATAGTCACATTAAATCCATTATTGTAGGAAATGGACATAGCATGCCGATACAAAGATCTGGAAAACATACCCTTTCCTAAAACCCGAAACCACTCCACCTAAACCGAGTTTTATATACACCCGAAATTATTAAAAACATTTGCTCCGTTCGTCAATTTACTAGAGATAACCTTGTTTCTCTTGAATTTAACCCTTTATGGTTTTTTTGTGAAGGATTTTCGGAGCCTACTCAACCTACCCTTATTTCCGTTTCTAGTTCCGATCTATGGCATTCCCGCCTTGGCCACCCATCCGGGAATATTTTAGATCTTTTACATTTAAGTAATGTTATTTCATGTAATAAGAGTAGTAATACTCATTCACTTTGTCATTCTTGTCAAATTTTAAAACACAAACGTTTGCCTTTTTATGAATGTAAATCTAGCACTTTTTTACCTTTCGATATTATTCATTGTGACTTGTGGACGTCCCCCGTCGTAAGTAAAAATGGCTATAAATATTATATGGTGTTAATTGACAAGTTTACCAAATATGTGTGGGTCTACCCTCTAAAACTTAAATCCGAAACCCTTTCAAAATTCGTCCAATTTCACTCGTTTATTCAAACTCAATTCCACAAAAAAATTAAAAGTTTTCAATGTAACATGGGTGTGGAATTTGACAACCAAAATTTTAAACAATTTGCTAATATGTAACACCCTGAGACCCAGCCTAGTATTTTATTACTTTCGGTAAGTAATTTTTTATTATTAAGTATATTATATAATTTTATTTAAATTATTTGTGTTTTTAACCACGGAGTTAAAAATTAATAGAAATTGAAATGGATAGATCTTAATATAATTTTTATATATTTGGGTTCACTTTTGAACCAAAGTTCCAAAAATATTCTTGTTGTTAAAATTAGGATTCATTAGGTATTTTAAATAATTTAACTGCGAACCAGATGATCAGTATTATATTATAAATTAAATAAAAATTTAGCCTTTGGAGGATGGACACGTGTGAGATTGAAATGGCCTCAAAATTTGACTCATGTATTCCTTCTTTGTTGCCAAAACGCACTCGACAAACACACACATATTAGAAAGTTTTTCTTTTGACAAAAATTAGAGATTACTACTTAAAGTTTTTCTTGCTGCTGTGATTTCGAAAATTGTACATCAATAAGGTAAGGTTTCATCCTTTTAAAAGTTAGGATTTCTTGTCGTTGAGAGAAAGATGAACTAGGTTTAAATTAGTTGGGTTTGTTTATTAGAAATGTAAAATTGTTTAATCTTTTGATTTCTTTGTGTTTATTACTTGCTTTGTATGTGTATTAGATCAAAGGAAACTTGAACTGGTAAGAATCTAAGAAACCACCATTATTGGCTAGTTGGAGAAGGAGTTAACTAATAATAATTAGGAAATGAGAATTTTTGTATTTTAAAAGTTAGTTAATTGAATTAGTTAAAGGGTGATGTCAATGGTTTTTCTGATTAAATATTGTAGTGAATTGGTGGGAACTAACTTGAATTGGGAATTGTATGTATAAATTGTCAATTAGTCATTTTGTAATATGAATGTTGACTTTTGACAAGTCAAATTAGTTAAAAAAATGTTAGTAACATGTCTAGTTAACTGTTTGTTGATTTAATTAGAAGAATTGATATATAATTTCGGTTTTGACCCGTTTAGTAAAGTTGGACTCATAAGAGTCTTAATTTGGTAGTGATTGCCAATTTGAATAAACTAGTTAGTATTGGTATGAATATGTAATAATGGTTTTGAACTTGAGTTAACAAGTATTGTGGTAATTTGGTGAAATTAGTTTTAATTCGTATTATATTGTGTATTACAGGAAAAGGAAAGGATACTCAGTAAAATAAGACAACTGAATTGAAGTGAAGGATTGCTAAGGTGAGTGGTTTTAACCATATTACTTGTGTTGTAATATCAATTTTGAAAAAATGCATTTAGGTTGGAAAAAGGCATTTAGATTGGAATATTACAAATATGACTTATAGTTTGGTTACCTAATAGTGGTGCTATATAGATGTGTGTGCACATAGGAGAGGTCAACTATGGTGAATTCAGCTGAGCTACGGTTACTTTCGGTTACGATAGTTGGACCTTCAACTTATTTGTTATTTTAAAGGAAGTTCTACAGTACCGTTTAGTAAACGAGCTATCAGTTATCATTGTTAGGCCGACAATGATATAGGTTGCCGGTCCTCTGTTTTGCCAGTTCGTTCTTGTGGAAGTCGAACTGGAACTTACTAGTTCGTTCTTGTGGAAGTCGAACTAGAACTTGTTCGTTCTTGTGGAAGTCGAACAAGTGTAAATGCAATGTGTTGTTCCTTGGTTAATATTATCATACAATTTAGTTGTTAATTCTATTCACTTAGCTTTGTGCTAATCCCCACCTCGTTGAATATTTTTCAGGTTGTTAGTGAAAGCTTTTGGTGGTGTTTGGCTTTTTGGAATTTGATTGATCAAACTCTGATATTTTTGGCTGGCGAGCCGTATAGAAGTTAACATCGTACTTTTAATTATTATAATCTTTTGAACCATTATGTAAATATAAAATATGTATATCATTTTATGTTTATAAAATAACGCTTCCGTATTGTTTAATGTTTAAAAAAAAACATTGGCTCAAATTTTACGGTGTTACAGTTTGGTATCAGAGCCTTGGTTTGGCAATGTATGCACGTTTAGGAGTACCATTCTCAAATCTTGGCTTGTGTGGATCAATCATTCTTGACAAGCTGGGATTAGCGTGAATATGAATTGTGGTTAGTAGGTAGAGTACTAACGAGTATATACTAAATTATGTTGAGATGTTGTGATTTACAGATATGGCAAATAATGAAGATGCAAACATTCCGATCCCTCCACCCGAGAACCCTGTTGTAGTGCGAACATCTAGAAATTTTAACAATGAAACAAATTCTCAGGAATGTATCAGGTTATTGGAAAGTCAGTTACGGGAGATGCGGGATACTTTAAGGGGTTATCAACAAAATTCGACCACTCAAACTACACAAATATCGACCCCTCCAGTTACTCAAATTCCAATACCAAATCCTACTACTTCAACATATGGTATGCCACAACCTACATTTTATTTTCAATATCCCTCACAAGAACCTCAACCGATACAATTTGGAGGATTTACTCCTCAAACAGGAACCAAACCTCCCTGTTCTTATAAACACTTTCTAGATTGTAAACCGATGGAGTATGAAGGCAGTAATGACCCGAGTGTGACTCTAAACTGGCTGAGGCATACGGAAAAAGTTTTAGATGTTTGCGGTTGTGATGACCATTTAAAAGTTAAGTATGCATCTCGTATGTTTCAAAAGACTGCTTTAGTATGGTGGGATTCAATAACACTTCATCTTAGTAGGGAACAACATGATAGTATAACTTGGGGCCAGTTTTATGAAAAAGTATGTGCTCGATATTGTAGTTCATTTGAGATGGATCATATTAAACAAGAATTTTTGAATTTAAAGATGACAAACCAGATGATAGTTGACGAGTTAATAGAACAGTTTAATAATAAGTTAAGGTTTGTTAAGCAATGGGTGCCAGACGAGCCTTCACAAATACAACATTTTGTCACAGCCTTATTACCTGCTTATCGATCAACTACAAGGTTTGCTAATAGCCTATCACAAGCTTTTACTTTGGCTAAATCAATTGAGGAAGATCTTCATGCTCAAGATGTTGAAAATAAAGACAAGTCGGTATTTCAAAGACCAAAACAAACACAAACACAATCTGGGTTTCAACAAAATAGGAGGTGGCAGGGAAACCAAAGGCAGGGAAATTTTAATCGTCGACCGATAAGTAGCGGTTTAAGTCAACGATTGCCTTGGTGTAGTAGTTGTAGATCACCACATATGGGTCCGTGTACAAAACAAACCACTCGTTGTGTTCGTTGTGGCCAGGTTGGGCATGATATCGGTAGTTGTAGGTTCCCGAGAAGTGTGTGTTGGAATTGCCAGAAGGAGGGACACCGAGCGAGTGGATGTTTTTCATATAAGAAGATGGGTTCGGTTTCGGGTTCTGGGTCAGCTGAGGGATCGACGACATCTACAGCACAAAAGAGAAAGAATCACCCTCCGCCTGAGGGTAAGGCATTCAGGATGTCGGTGGAAGATGCTACTGCCACCGATGATGTCATTACTGGTATGTTTTTGGTTAATTCTGTTCCTGCACGTATATTATTTGATTAGGGGGTGAACCGTTCATTTATTTCTTTGTGCTTTTGTGATAAATTAAAATTACCTAAATCAGTGGTGACTACTCCATTGGAAGTGGAGGTAGGCGATGGTAAGACAATTCCAGTCACAACATCTGTGTCTGGAGCTCAAGTTGATATTGATGGTACTTGTTTTCGTGCTTCTTTACTTTTAATGCCTATATCAGGCTTTGATGTGGTATTGGGGATGGATTGGTTAAGTCTAAACAAGGCTAGTATTAAATGTCATAAAAAGATTATTTTTTTTCCTTTAGCCGACGGGACACATGTAGTAGCCCATGGTGAAAGACCCAGTTCTTCTTTTCCAATTATATCTTTTATGAAGGCCAGAAAATCTTTGGCCAAAGGGTGTGAGTCTTATATCGCCTATTCTATTGATGTTAAAAAGGAGAAACAGATAGTTCAAGATATCCGGGTGGTTTCAAAATACCCGGAGGTCTTTCCTGATGAGTTACATGGGTTACCTCCTATTCGGGAGGTAGAATTCAAAATAGAATTGATACCGGGAGCTAATCCTGTAGCTCGAGCACTGTATCGGTTAGCACCATCAGAGATTCGGGAAATTATGACACAAACTCAAGAATTATTAGACAAAGGTTTTATCCGACCGAGTTCCTCACCTTGGGGAGCTCCGGTTTTATTTGTTAAAAAGAAGGATGGTACGATGCGGATGTGTATAGATTATCGGGAGCTGAATAAAAGAACCGTTAAAAACAAATATCCGTTACCGCGTATTGATGATTTATTCGATCAGTTACAAGGGGCTTCGTATTTTTCTAAAATTGATTTGAGATCCGGATACCATCAAGTTCGTGTTCATGAGGATGATGTTCAAAAGACAGCTTTTCGAACCAGGTACGGTCATTATGAATTTCTGGTTATGCCGTTTGGGTTAACAAACGCTCCTGCTATATTTATGGATTTGATGAACCGGGTATGTCGTCCTTTTCTTGATAAATATATTATTGTGTTTATTGACGATATACTAATCTATTCTAAAACTGAATCGGATCATGAGGCACATTTAGGACAGGTTTTAGATACACTTAAACGTGAACAATTATATGCCAAAATTTTAAAATGTGAATTCTGGCTTCGAGAGGTTCAGTTTTTGGGTCATGTTATCTATTCTGAGGGGGTTAAAGTTGATCCGTCTAAAATAACAGCAGTTATGAATTGGTTTGCACCGAAGACTCCATCAGAAATAAAAAGTTTTCTTGGGTTAGCGGGATACTACCGACGATTTATCAAAGACTTTTCTAAAATTACGAGCCCGTTAACGAAATTAACACGTAAAAATGTACCATACATATGGAGTGATGAACAAGAGAAGGCTTTTCAGAGTTTGAAACAACTATTATGTCAAGCTCCTATACTTGCGTTACCTGACGGTTCCGAGGATTTCATTGTATATTGTGATGCTTCTTTTGCCGGTATGGGTTGTGTTTTGATGCAGCGTGATCGAGTTATTGCTTATGCTTCACGACAATTAAAACCACACGAAAAGAACTACCCGACACATGATTTAGAATTAGCGGCGGTTATATTTGCGTTAAAACTTTGGAGACATTATCTATACGGGACAAAATGTGTTATTTGTACCGACCACAAAAGTCTACAGTATGTATTCACGCAGAAAGATTTGAATATGAAACAGCGACGATGGTTAGAACTTATTAAAGATTATGATTGTGAGATTAGATATCATCCAGGTAAAGCAAATGTAGTAGCCAATGCGTTGAGCCGAAAAGGTACTACAGAAACGGTTCGATTCATGAAAATTGAGATAGTTTCAGATTTGGTGGATAAACTTAAAATTTCTCAACTTGAGGCTTTGAAAGACGAGAACTTGAAAACCGAGATATTAGTTAAAAGAAAAGATGATTTAGTTGATGATTCTCGGGGATTAAAACTTTTCAATCACGAGTTTGGGTACCGTTAGTTGGGGGATTACGAGAATTAATATTATCGGAAGCACATAAATCTCGATTATCTATTCATCCGGGTAGTACAAAGATGTATGATGATTTAAAGATGTTGTATTGGTGGCCGACTATGAAAAGTGACGTTGCACGGTTCGTTGAGAAATGTCATATTTGTGCTCAGGTAAAAGCCGAACACCAGAAACCGTACGGATCGTTGAAACAGTTAGAGATTCCGGAATGGAAATGGGACAACATTACGATGGATTTTGTCACGAAATTACCTCGAACGCAAAAGAATCATGATATGATTTGGGTAATTGTGGATCGATTAACTAAGAGTGCCCATTTCTTAGCCACAAATGAGACAGCGTCACTTGGTAAATTGGCTCAGTTGTATATAGATGAGATTGTTTCTCGACACGGAGTACCGCTTTCAATTGTATCAGATCGGGATTCGAGATTTGTATCTCATTTTTGGAACAGTTTACAGCGAGAGTTGGGTACACGAGTTAATTTAAGTACCGCCTACCATCCTCAGACGGACGGTCAGACCGAGCGAACTATTCAGACACTCGAGGATATGTTACGGGCGTGTGTTTTGGAATATGGTGGTTCTTGGGATTCGCACCTACCGTTGATTGAATTTGAGTATAACAACTCTTATCATTCGAGTATCAAGATGCCGCCGTATGAGATGCTATATGGTAGACGATGTCGAACTCCTACGTGTTGGTTAGAAGCTGGGGAGAAACAGTTTGCGGGCCCGAGATTGTTCAGATGACGGCAGATAAAGTAGCTATTGCTCGACAAAAGTTAAAAGCTGCTCGGGATAGACAGAAGATGTATGCGGATCCGAAACGTAGACCCGTGACTTTTAAAGTAGATGAGATGGTGTATCTGAAAGTTTCACCGTGGAAGGGTATAATTCGATTCGGGAAACGAGGTAAATTAGCACCTCGATATATTGGGTCGTTCCGTATTCGCCGTATAGTAAATGATCAGTCGGTTACCTTGGATTTGCCACCGGAGTTGTCGGGAATTCATGATACATTTAATGTTTGTTATTTAAGAAAATGCAATCCCGAAAACTTAGATCAGGTATTACCGGTTCGAGAATTGAAAGTTGATTCAAAGAAACGATTAATTGAAGGACCAATAGAAGTTTTAGAGCGAAAAGTAACAAAGCTAAGAAAGAAGCAAATTCCTATGGTGTTAGTGAAATGGAAACATAGTTTGGGTGCTGACATGACCTGGGAGATGGAGACCGAAATGAGAGATCGCTACCCGGCTTTATTTGACCGAGTAGTGATTCCGGGGACGGAATCTTCCTAGAGGGGGGGATTTGTAACACCCTAAGACCCAGCCTAGTATTTTATTACTTTCGGTAAGTAATTTTTTATTATTAAGTATTTTATATAATTTTATTTGAATTATTTGTGTTTTTAACCACGGGGTTAAAAATTAATAGAAATTGAAATAGATAGATCTTAATATAATTTTTATATATTTGGGTTCACTTTTGAACCAAAGTTACAAAAGTATTCTTGTTGTTAAAATTAGGATTCATTAGGTATTTTAAATAATTTAACTGCGTACCAGATAATCAGTATTATATTATAAATTAAATAAAAATTCAGCCTTTGGAGGATGGACACGTGTGAGATTGAAATGGACTCAAAATTTGACTCATGTATTCCTTCTTTGTTGCCTGACGCACTCGACAAACACACACACATTAGAAAGTTTTTCTTTTGACAAAAATTAGAGATTACTACTTGAAGTTTTTCTTGCTGCTGTGATTTCGAAAATTGTACACCAATAAGGTAAGGTTTCATCCTTTTAAAAGTTAGGATTTCTTGTCCTTGAGCGAAAAGATGAACTAGGTTTAAATTAGTTGGGTTTGTTTATTAGAAATGTAAAATTGTTTAATCTTTTGATTTCTTGGTGTTTATTACTTGCTTTGTATGTGTATTAGATCAAAGGAAACTTGAACTGGTAAGAATCTAAGAAACCGCCATTATTGGCTAGTTGGTGAAGGAGTTAACTAATAATAATTAGGAAATGAGAATTTTTGTATTTTAAAAGTTAGTTAATTGAATTAGTTAAAGGGTGATGTCAATGGTTTTTCCGATTAAATATTGTAGTGAATTGGTGGGAACTAACTTGAATTGGGAATTGTATGTATAAATTGTCAATTAGTCATTTTGTAATATGAATGTTGACTTTTGACAAGTCAAATTAGTTAAAAATGTTAGTAACATGTCTAGTTAACTGTTTGTTGATTTAATTAGAAGAATTGATATATAATTTCGGTTTTGACCCGTTTAGTAAAGTTTGACTCATAAGAGTCTTAATTTGGTGGTGATTGTCAATTTGAATAAATGCAACTAGTTAGTATTGGTATGAATATGTAATAATGGTTTTGAACATGAGTTAACAAGTATTGTGGTAATTTGGTGAAATTGGTTTTCATTCGTATTATATTGTGTCTTACAGGAAAAGGAAAGGATACTCAGTAAAATAAGACAACTGAGTTGAAGTGAAGGATTGCTAAGGTGAGTGGTTTTAGCCATCTTACTTGTGTTGTAATATCAATTTTGGAAAAATGCATTTTGGTTGGAAAAAGGCATTTAGATTGGAATATTACAAATATGACTTATAGTTTGGTTACCTAATAGTGGTGCTATATAAATGTGTGTGCACATAGGAGAGGTCAGCTATGGTGAATTCAGCTGAGCTACGGTTACTTTCGGTTACGATAGTTGGACCTTCAACTTATTTGTTATTTTAAAGGAAGTTCTACCGTACCGTTTAGTAAACGAGCTATCGGTTATCATTGTTAGGCCGACAATGATTTAGGTTGCCGGTCCTCTGTTTTGCCAGTTCGTTCTTGTGGAAGTCGAACTGGAACTTACTAGTTCGTTCTTGTGGAAGTCGAACTAGAACTTGTTCGTTCCTGTGGAAGTCGAACAAGTGTAAATGCAATGTGATGTTCCTTGGTTAATATTATCATACAATTTGGTTGTTAATTCTATTCACTTAGCTTTGTGTTAATCCCCACCTCGTTGAATATTTTTCAGGTTGTTAGTGAAAGCTTTTGGTGGTGTTTTTGGCTTGTTGGAATTTGATTGATCAAACTCTGATATTTTTGGTTGTCGAGCCGTATAGAAGTTAACATCGTACTTTTAATTATTATAATCTTTTGAACCATTATGTAAATATAAAATATGTATATCGTTTTATGTTTATAAAATAACGCTTCCGTATTGTTTAATGTTTTAAAAAAAAATATTGGCTCAAATTTTACGGTGTTACATAATACACATCGCCTTCAATTTTGATTTTCTTGCCCCCACACCTGTCCTCAAAATGGGCATGCCGAACTGATGTTACATCGCCTAAATGAAATTGTCCTTGCCCTTCTAGCCCATGCCTCCCTACCACCTCAATTTTGGGTTGACGCACTTCACGCCGCAATCTATCTCCACAATATCACCCCCACAAAATCCCTTAACAAAAACACACCCACCTCCGCCCTCTTCCGCCGCCATCTCTCTTATGATCACCTTCGGGTGTTTGGTTGTGCTTGTTATCCAAACCTTTCCTCCAACCGCAACCACAAACTTGACCACCGCTCCATCCGGTGCGTCTTCCTTGGTTACCCCACTAATTACTGTGGTTACCGGAGTCTTGACCCAACCACCGGCAAAATCCACCTTTCCCGTCATGTCACGTTTGACGAAACGGTATTTCCTTATTCTACCCTATCCCAACCCACTCCTCACGACTACTGTTTCCTCTCACAAGATTCTAACCTACCCTCCACCATACATAACTTCGACCACAACACCACCACCACCACAGCGCCACCCCCTCCACCACCTAACCCACCACCGCAGAACCCTCAACCATCCCCACCCCCACTTTCGCAACCTGTCCAGTCCCCACCCCCACCACCTCCGCCACCAGTTTGTACCCCTAGCCACCCTATGACCACCCGTTCCCATACCGGTAACCTCAAACCCACACAACGGCTCAATCTCCACACCACCACCATCTCACCCTACCCAAAAACCCTCACCTAGCCCTCCATGATCCTAAGTCCTTGTTGGAATATGCTCCACACGTATAACATATAGTTATATGGCTAGTTATTTGTGAGCCTAAAGGTTCACACAGTTAAACACTTAACACCATAAGATATATAGTGTAATTAGGGTAATTACATTATATATTCATATAAGCTAGTAGCTTGTATGTAAATTATGTTTAATATTAAATGTTAATATTGAAACTAATTGTGAGCTTATAAGAAGAACTAAAGGCGAGGGGCTAGAGTGAAAAATAAATAAAGTTGTTTATGGAAGTAATTAAGAAGGAATAGGGCAACCTAACCTCCCTCATTCCTTCCTCCCAATCGGTGCCCCCCTCTCCACATCCTCTCAAGGTTTCTTCCTTCTTGCTTGCTCAATTGTTCTTGCTAAAAACACATAAACAGTGTTGTGTGGATCAACTTTAGAGGCATTCCCCATTGGAATCCTAAGTTTCGGCCGTCCATAATCTCCATCTGATTCCATATATTCAAAGGCAACTAGGGTATGAATACTTCTACTATTCTCTTTGATTTTATGTGTAGTTTGATTGTGTCATTCAATATTCGATCTGTTTATGGTGATAAACTTTTCCGCTGCATTTTTGTTACTTGTAATAACCAAAAATCACCATTAGTCCTAATTGGAAAAACGCTATGAACAAGGAATTCAAAGCCTTATGTGACAATGATACATGGGAATTGGTATCGAGACCACCATCCGCTCATATCATACGTTGCTTATGGCTATATCGCCACAAATTTCAAGCGGATGGTACGTTGACTAGATATAAAGCTCGTCTTGTACTGAACGGCAAATCTCAACAGGTCGGGGTGGATTGTGACGAAACATTTAGCCATGTCATTAAACCGACCACCATTCGCACGGTACTCACACTTGCCGTATCATGCTCATGGTCGATTCACCAACTTGACGTTAAAAATGCGTTTTTACACAGAAACCTATCTAAAACGGTATACATGCATCAACCTCCAGGATATGTTAATCGCAATTTTCCAGATTTTGTACGCAGGTTGAAAAAGTCTCTATATGGCCTCAAACAGGCACCCCGAGCATGGTACCAACGTTTCACAACGCATATTACAACCATGGGTTTCAAAAGTGCGACTTCAGACACATCATTGTTTATATACAAGAAAGGCCAAGAAACTGCTTATTTACTTTTATATGTGGATGATATAATACTTACCACCTCCAACGATGCATTACTTCGGAATATCATTCGAAACCTGTCCAACGAGTTCGCATTGACATATTTGGGAAACTTACATCATTTCCTTGGATTAAAGGTTTCCCATACTACAAATGGCTTGTTCTTGTCTCAATCGCATTACATCAAAACCATACTTGAACGAGCTAATATGACAGCATGCAACCCAGTGGCTACTCCCCTCGACACTGCTTCGAAATTAAGTGCCACTGCTGGAGAACTCATGAAAGACCCTACCCTATACCGTAGTCTAGCCGGTGCTTTTACAATACTTAACTTTCATGATGCCAGACATCACCTATGCGGTACAACAGGTTTGCTTATTCATGCATGCACCGAGAGAACCACATTACAATCTTATTAAACGTATACTTCGATACTTAAAAGGCACCTCAGACCAAGGATTGTCCATCACGAAATCCAAAAATATTGGTATTATTGCGTACTCAGACGCTGACTGTGGGGGTGCCCGGAATCAAGACGCTCCACGTCCGGATATTGTGTGTTCCTCGGGGATAATTTAGTCACATGGTTATCTAAACGACAACCTACAGTGTCTCGTTCAAGTGCAGAGGCAGAGTATAAAGGAGTTGCAAATGCTACTGTCGAAACAAGTTGGCTTCGAAATCTTTTACTCGAACTACATGTACCGGTTACTAAGGCAATGCTTGTTTATTGTGATAATATTTCAGCCGTATACTTATCAGACAATCCGGTACAGCATCAACGAACTAAACATGTCGAAATAGATATCCATTTTGTTCGAGAACTCATAAAGATTGGCCGCATCCGTGTTATACATGTACCTATAGATCATCAGTATGCGCACATCTTCACGAAAGGCTTATCCAGACAATTATTCCAACGTTTCAAGTCCAGTTTGTGCATACGTACTCCCCCTGCTCCAAACTGAAAGAGAGTATTAAACCGAGTATTCAGTCAATATTCTTTGTATATTTGTATTTATCTTTTCCTTATTTATCTCTTGTAAATTAGGTAGTTAATTATTGTATGTTGTATTTAAACTCAATGAATGAGAATGGAAAAATATCTTCACTCATAATTCTTTATTTATGCCGTTCAAAAGATAAAAATTGAATACGTGTTTATAAATATAAAAACCAATGGAACTACCCAGAAGACTCTATCAAACATACCCATTCTAGGAATCTTAATTGGAGTAAATAATTTAAGGTTTTTCATTAGAAAAAGTTAAATTATATTTCATAAAAATCAAATATCTTCATAATTATTAAATTACATATGCCTCTTTACAACATTTTCTTACAAAACTATATATTAATTTAACAAATATTAATTTAAATTGATAATAAAGGGCTAATAACCGTGAAATCAATAAACTTTAAACTCGTGTTTTCACTCAAGACTTTTTATTTTTCATAATGTTATACTGTTGGGAAATAAACATTCTATTATTGATGCTGCAGTTGGTACTGATCAAGGTTCATTGAAGATTAGTACTGATGGGGCGGAAAAGCAAGTTACTACGGATGATGATGAACTTGGATTTACTACTGATGATCAGACTTACTATTGATGCTATTTATGGTGCTGATCGAGTCCGAGATTCTAGTAGAGTTAGTTATAGAATGTATATCTTTATGTATATTGATTGTAATCGATTCCTAGAATAACTAGGTTAATATTTTAGGCTTCAAAGACTATTATATATAGTTCCTTACGAATTGTAAACGTACGTGTGTATTGTTCGAGCATATCAATATACATTGAAGCTTTTTGTGAATTACTGTATTCTTATTGTCATTCATATTTATACAGTATTCATTGTTCTTAATTAATTAACTAGAGTGTTGATCCGCTGCAACTTCTCTTAGTTTGTAGATCTGTGATTAAATAATTTGTTTGGGTTATCCGATCCTGACAAGTGGTATTAGAGCGGGTGGCTCCAGATCTGGAATGAAACAAGGATTTATCGATGAGCACATGAAGAATCAAGTTTAAAAAGAAAAGAAACAAGAAAAGATTATTTCCATAGCATTCCGAATCGAGTTGTTGAGATCCACTGGATGAAATTTCACAAGATGAATTGATTCAAATTTTACAAGTAACCTATTCGTAAATAAATAATTTGGAAAGAAGTTTTAAATTAAAGAATATCAAGGAGTATTCCGAATAATCGTAGATCTCAACAAATTTTGGAAAAATAAAATAAGATTTGCAAGTTTCAAGCTGTATCAAAGTTGACATTAGAAAATATTTTGGAAGAATTTAGGTCAATTATTATCCTCAAGTTCAACGATGTGTCTCTTTGGAATTTTGTATTAAATGGGTTAGTTGAAATTGGATCATTTATTGAAAAAATTCAAGATTTAAAGTTACTGCTGGTCTCGATCATTATTGCAGATATGTTAATTACTACTGTTCTTTACTACTGCTATCCGATCAATACAAAGTTACTACTGGTTGTATATATGGGTTAACACTGATCTCATTTACAGTTTTACTACTGATCACTCGTATTACTACTGATCGCGCGTAACTCTTTACTACTGATCAGTATTAAACAAGGGTACTGACCCGAAAAAGTTATTAATGTTGATTAAATTTTATTACTGGTATTCATGAGTACAAAGTTACCATGATTTCTTCCTCATAACCGATACATCATACTTTGGAAAACATGACACACACCATGTTCGTTCCATACTATGGTTTATTGATAGTATCCGCTTTAATCACTTATTATTATTTATTCTCGATAAAAAGAGGATGAAAATAACTCGTGATATTAATGTGAAACGAATCACATTATTCACACACACAGGTTGAAGGCTTGATGAAGATAAAGGAAGAGGTTTATTTGTTAATATATTTGATCTTCATCAGTTGATTACAGAAGAAGATTGATTAGAGTTTATTTGAAGAAGAAGTTGAAAGTCTTACTACATAAGATGTTATGTAATTGTAATGTAACTGCAATTCAACAGAATCTTAACGAAAAGGTCTGTTGACGGCAAGAATGTCCTTCATACAAGATATGATGTTGCTGATTACTTGATTTAGACGGGATGTGATGCATAGTTTGAGTTTCTACTTCAACTTCAAATAGAAGATGATTTATTTTCAACGTAATTGATATAGCCTCGAAGACACAAGAATGATAGAACACTTTCAGGGGAAGAAAGAGTGTTGATCATTCAAGGGGAAGTTCAAGTTTCAGATTTGTATTTCATTATGTCAAAAAGGGGAAGAGACTTGAAGATTCTAAGCTAATTCTATAAGTTTTTTCAAATCAAATAGGGGAAGATTGTTAGTAATATTTCATATAATATTCATTTAGATTTGATGTGTCAAAACTTGGAAACTACAAGGACCTAAATCGTTAATATGGAATTCAAGATTTGAATGAAGATTTAGGAGATAATGATAAATGTAAAAGACTTAGTATATCTTTATAGAATTCAAAAGATTTAATAATTATCTTTTCCTTGTAAGTCTTAGGTTCTCTATTATATAAAGAGACCTAATGACATATAATTAGTCGTTCTTGAAACCCACGTTTCATCAAAAATGTGTATGTGTGTGTTCTTTAAGCCTCAAGGTCATATTATGATCCTGTTACAAGTTTAAAACCGTTCTATATATTTTATGTAGAATTGGGGCTTTTAGTGATGAAAATAATGAAAAATCTTGTTTAAACAATACAAATATGTTCGTTTAAATTCCGCAAGTTTTATTATTTGTAGTTGTATATTCCAGATCAAGAACTAACTATTTTTGAGCCTAAAGATCGATTTATGTAGAGTTGTTCTAAACTCATCAAGTGGTATCAGAGCTTTACGGTTCTAGATCTACGAATTAAGAACAGCAAAAAGTTTCATACTTTCGAACTCAAAATTGTTAATCATGTCTGATAACAATGAAAGCACTCAGGCTAACAAGATTCCAATTCTCACTCCCAAGAACTTTGGGATGTGGAAAAACAGAATCAAGCAATACATGTTGGTTATTCCATGTGGGAAGTGGTTCTAGAAGGAAACAAGACTATTCAAACTCAACTAGCCACCACTTCAACTGAATTCGATAAACTCAAGTGTGAGAAAGAAAAGAAGGACATAGGAATCGAACTCAAAGCCTTAAGCACTATTTGCTTGCCATTCCCAATGATTATCAACATCTCTTTGTTGAATATGATGATGCAAAGAAGTTATGGCAAGCTCTGGAAAAGAGGTTTGTTGGTACAAAAAGCACCAAAAGAAATATGAACTCTGTTCTGAAGCAAGACTTTAAAAACTTCAAAGGGCACAAGAATGAATCATTGTCTCAAGTCTTTGATAGGTTCAACAAACTCATTGGTGAACTGAATCAAGTTGGCTATAAACCAGACAATGATGATGTAAACAGGAAGTTTCTCAGATCTTTTGGTGAAGAATGGTCTATGTACACTGTTATATATAGACAAGGAGATGCACTAGAAGAAAAAGAGCTGGATGAACTCTATAATGAACTTAGAGTGTTTGAATCTGAGGTAAGCTCTAAAACTCCTAATTTACCTTCAAACAATGTTGCTTTTGTGTCTAGTACAGGAACAGGTCAGGATACTACAAAGATTACAGGAGGTGAGGATACAGCAAGAGAATCCTTCTTCACTAGTCATGTGCATATTGCATTGATTAGTGAAGATCTGGTACAACTCAATCCTGATGATTTGGAAGAGATGGACATCAAGTGGCAGATGGCAATGCTGAGCTTAAGAACTAAAAGATTCCTTAAAAGGACTGGCAGACAAAACCTAACTTACAATAAAGGTGATCGTGCTGGATTTGACAAAACCAAAGTCAAATGCTACAACTGTAGCAATCTTGGTCACTTTGCCAGAGAATGTCCTAATAAAGATCAAAGATCAAACTACAACAAAAACAGTACTTCAAATTCAACTGCATTAGTATCTCAAGAAGGACAAGGTTATGACTAGAGTTTTCAAGCTGAGGAACATGCACAGAACTAAGCTCTCATGGCCTTTACTACTGATTCTACTACTGAGGTACATTCTAAATCTTGCACTCCTGAATGCATTAAAGCATATAAAGAATTAGAAAAGCTTAATAAAGAAACACTTGAAGAGATGATATTAAACAGAAATAGAAGAATTGAATATAATGGTTGTATAGCCGATCTTGAAAATCAAATTAAAATATATAAAATAATTGATCAAAAGATAAAAGATGAATTGCTACAAACCACTTATGAAAAAGAACATATTGAATTAAAATTAAAAGAAACTTTGATTAAATTAGAAGAATGTCCAATGGAATTAGAACAGAATAAATTAACTACTAAAAAATTTGAAAGAAGTTCTAAAATTGTGAATGAATTAACAAGTAATCAAACCACTGAAAAAATTATGCATGGAGTGGGATATCATGCAGTTCCACCTCCAATGAATTTTATCCCTCCTCTTAAATCAAGCACAGAAAGAACTCTAAATGAATTAAAAATAGGAAGTCAAACTGAAACTAGTAATGAAACAACTGAGTCAAATGATTCTTCTGATGATGATCAAACAACTGAGTCAACTGATACAAGTTTTCACACAACACAAAGTCAAACTGAATCCCCAAAATATAACTCTGAAAATATACCAAAAATTTTAAGAAGGGGAAATCAAAGAAACTTGAACCAGTTAAAAGAACAAAGAAAGCCTGAAAGTACTAAGTCAACAAAATTAACATGCTTAATATGTAACAAAGTTAATCACATAGCAAAGAACTGTCATTTTAATCCAATTAACTGCAAAGAATTCAAAGAGTTTAAAATTTACAAAGAAAAAGAAAAAGCTTTGAAATTAAAACAAACTGAAGAAATAAAAGTAAAAGAAGTTAAAAATTCATATGCTGAAACTCCCAAATTTGGAAGAACTGCACATAGATATGTGCAAACTATCAAGTATAAAAGTCCTAACAGAAGTAACTACTTCAAAAACAATGGAAAACAAAATCAATTTCCACAATATTCCAAGTTTTCAAACATCAGTAGGAACTATTCCAGGGTTACTACTGATAAAAACCTTAATTATGATGTTGTCTGGTACAATTACAAAAACACTACTGACTATGCCAAAAATTCTTATTACCCAACTACTACTGGTCCATCAGTAGTAAAATACTCAAAAGCCAAAAACTACGGGTATAAACCTAAGTCAGTAGTAACACAGAACACCAGTACTAACCAACATAATCAGACCAAAACTGCATACAAAGCTCATCCATTTAGAAAAACTTACTCTTCAAAGGATGAACCCAAGACAAAACAAGCTTGGGTTCCCAAAATTAAATAATCCTTTTACGTTATGTGCAGAGCATTCAGATCCCTGAAGAAGGAAGAACATGGCATATTGATAGTGGATGCTCTAGGCACATGACTGGAAATCTTCAAATTCTCAGAGATTTCAAGTCTTCTGAAGGAGGATATGTTGCTTTTGGTGAAGATCCAAAAGGTGGTAAGATCACAGGTAAAGGTACAGTATCAAATGATAAGATAACTTTTGATGATGTATTTTATGTTGCTGAGCTTAAATATAATCTGGTTAGTGTCTCACAAGTCTGTGATAAGAAGAATAAAAATCTTTTTACAGATGTTGAGTGCATCATTCTTTCTCCTGATTTTATTTTAGATGAAAAATTTGTTGTTTTAAAAACACCAAGGAGAAACAATGTGTATTGCCTTGATATAGGGGGAGAACTCATTTCTTCAAATGAGATCAACTATTTTATATCTAAGGCAAACACAAATGAATCAGAACTCTGGCATAGAAGGATGTGTCACACAAATTTTAAAAATATGAACAATTTAGTCAAAAAGAACTTGGTAGTTGGTTTACCACAAAAAGAATTTATGTGTGATCATCACTGTGTTGCATGTCTAAAGGGCAAGCAACACAAGACTTCTCATAAGGAAAAGCAATAAACTCTATTTCTAAACCCTTTACAGCTCTTACATATGTACTTTTTTGGACATACAAATGTAATGAGTATTGGAAAGAAACAATACTGCCTTGTTATTACTGATGATTTTTCCAGATAAACTTGGGTTTTCTTTCTTAGGACCAAAGATGGAAACAAGTGAGATTATCAAGAATTTAATTGTTAAGCTGGAAAATACTAGAGATCTCAAAGTGAAAGCCATCAGATGTGATAATGGCACAGAATTTAAGAATACTAACCTAATTAACTTTTGTGATCTTAAGGGCATTGACAGGCAGTACAGCTCACCAAGAACTCCACAACAAAATGGTGTAGCTGAAAGAAGAAATAGAACCATAATTGAAGCAGCCAGATCCATGCTTGCAGATTCAAAATTACCAATAACTTTTTGGGCTGAAGCTGTTAATACTGCTTGTTATGTTCAAAACAGAGTATTAATAGTTAAGCCTCACCTTAAAACACCTTATGAACTTTTTAACAAAAGAAAACCATCAATATGTTTCTTAAAATCATTTGGTTGTCCTTATACTATTCTAATTACAAGAGAACAAATTGGTAAGTTTGACTACAAAGCAGATGATGGAATATTTGTAGGATACTCAACTCAAAGCAATCTTACAGAGTATTCAACAAACGGCTAAGGATCATTGAAGAAAGTGTTAATGTATCCTTTAATGAAAATTTGATGAATGAACAGGGAAATGGTCCAGACTGGTTATTTAACATTGATAATCTAACCAAATCTTTTGATATGAACTATGATTTTACAGGAGATTCAAACAATCAAAATCAACAAGGTGGATCATCATCATTTAATGGTAGTCAAGACAAGATGAAGTATATTCTGGTTAATACTGATCCCTCAGTTAATACTGAGGACAGTAGTAACTCAGATAACCCTAGCAACCTTGATACCAATAACAACCCAAATTCACAAGATACTACTGATCCCACTAGTAACTCAGAAACTCAAACAAATGATGATGAACCAATCAATTTTGATGTCAGTACTAACAATGATACACCAGAATCAAATGAAAATCATGTTACTACTGATACCAGTAGCAATGAAGAATCTTCTCAAAATCCAAATTATCAAGAAGAAACATGGTCAGATGCACAAACTCCTGAATCCAATGAGTCAAACCTTGACAGACAAATGCATGTTGACAAAGTTCATGGCACCAGAACTGAAAAGAATCATCCTTTGGACCTAGTCCTAAGTGATGTCAACTCAACCATGCAGACAAGAAGCAAATTTAATTCTACCATAAATTCAAATGTTTGTAACATTAGTCTAATAATTAATGAATGTATGTATGAGTGTTTTCTGTCACAGGAGGAACCAAAGAAGATTCAACAAGCTATGAAAGACTCCAATTGGATCAGAGTAATGCAAGAAGAACTTCTTCAATTTAAGTTACATGCTGTATGGACACTTGTCCCTCTTCCAAAAGGTAAATGAGCCATTGGAGCAAGATGGATCTTCAGAAACAAGAAAGATGAAAGAGGTACAGTGATCAAAAACAAAGCCAGACTTGTAGCCCAAGGATACACTCAAGAAGAAGGCATCGACTATGATGAAGTATATGCACATGTTGCTAGAATTGAAGCAATTAGAATATTACTGGCATATGCTTCATACAAGAAGATCAAAGTCTACCAAATGGATGTAAAAAGTGCTTTCCTTTATGGGAAAATTGAAGAAGAAGTATATGTATGTCAACCACCAGGATTTGAAGATCCAGAACATGATGACTATGTGTACAAGCTAGACAAAGCTCTATATGGCCTCCATCAGGCACCAAGAGCTTGGTATGACACATTATCATCATACTTACTAAAGAACAATTTCAAGAGAGGTGCAATTGACAAAACTTTGTTCACAAGAAAAGTCAAAGATGATATACTACTGGTCCAAATATATGTAGATGATATCATTTTTGGATCAACAAATGATCAACTGTGCAAAGAATTTGAAGAGCTGATGCAGATCAAGTTCAAGATGAGCTCAATGGGTCCAATGAACTTCTTCCTTGGACTCCAAATCAATCAAAAATCATATGGTATTTTGATCAACCAATCAAAATATGTCAGAGACATTTTAGAGAAATTTGCAATGAAAGACTGCAAAAGTGCAAGCACACCAATGGAAACTCACAAACACCTACATCCTGATGTTGAGGGGGAGGATGTAAATGAACATCTATACAGATCAATGATAGGCTCTTTAATGTATCTAACTGCATCAAGACCTGACATTATGTATAGTGTTTGTGTATGTGCTAGGTATCAAGCAAGACCTAAGGAACTACACTTGCAAGCAGTCAAAAGAATTTTCAGATACTTGAAAGGAAAACCTTCACTTGGTCTATGGTATCCACATGCATCACCATTTGAACTCATAGCCTACACTGATAGTGACTATGGTGGTGAATGTCAAGATAGAAAATCTACTACTGGTGGATGTCAATTCTTTGGATCAAGATTGGTGTCATGGCAATGCAGGAAACAAACCAATGTTTCAACATCAACTGTTGAAGCAGAGTATGTAGCTGCATCTGCCTGTTGTGCTCAAGTTCTATGGATTCAAAATCAACTTCTAGACTTTGGTATCTCTATCCTTAAAACTCCAATTTTTATAGATAATCAAAGTGCTATCAGTATTGTAAATAATCCGATAAAACACTACAAAACAAAACACATTGAAATAAGATTTCATTTTATAAGGGATTGCAATGAAAAGAAATTAATTAAAGTAGAGAAAATTCATACTGACAATCAATTGGCAGACCTTTTTACAAAAGCATTTGATGTAGGAAGGTTTAGCTTTTTGGTTAGCAGTATTGGAATGATTTTAATAAATTAATTTCACAAAAGAAAGTCATATGTAAAGTTTTGTATATTTTTATAGTTATAAGTATGTTTTACTACTGGTTATTTATTACTACTGATCGTGAATTGGTCTTACAAATTCAGTACTGATAGGGTTTCTCAGTAAACTTAAGTTAAGTATAGAAACAACAGTTACTACTGACGGTTCTACTACTGATACTTACTTACTACTGATCGACCGTTATCTGTAAATTACACAATTTACCATACTGACCCCCATGAAATTAGCCGTTGGGTTATTATTCGAAGGGTATTTCTGTCATTTTGTAGGCAAATTCAAAAAATATAAATAGCGAATTGTGATTAGTTTAGAATTATCTTCTCCTCGATTCGATAAACCCTACGCAAAACCCTAATCTCTGCAAAATCCGATCAAAACCTTACATCAGTATCAACTAATTTCATTCCACAAATCCGTCCATTCTTGTAAAAGCGATTGAACTCTCGGTGAAAGTCTCAATTTCAAAGTTCAAGATCATTCAAATGGCAACTCTAAAGTCCCTCGACATCAAAACTAATCTCAAATTTTCAGAATTTCACAATATGTGTGCATTCTTGAGAAATCCAGATGGCACAAAGGATTTTCGTCCAATAGTGATGTTCTTAAAGAACTCGCATATCAAGTTTGCACTCACCATCAACCGTAGAGCTTATCAACAACATCTGGTTGATTTCTGGACAAATGTTGAACAGATTGAAGATTCCAACATGTCTAAAATCAAATCTATGGTAGATGGAAAGCCTATCATCATTACTGAGCAGTCCATCAGACATAATCTTCAATTGAATGATGAATCAGGTTTGTTTTCTTTACCAAAGGAAGATCTTGTTGATGTTTTACAAAAAATGGGATATGAAGGAAGACTAGACATTGTCACATTTCAAAAAGGTCTTCTTTCACCCCAATGGAAATATTTAGTTCACACTATTCAACATTGTATCTCTCCAAAAAAGAGTACTTGGAATGAGTTCAACAAGTCAACAGCTTCTGCTGTTGTTTGTTTGAGCACAGGACAAGTATTCAATTTTTCAAATATGATTTTTGAAGGAATGCTTGGAAATCTGTCATCCTCTAAATTTTTAATGTATCCAAGATTCCTAACTCATATTATAAACTGTGAACTACAAAAACTTTCAATTCCTAAAAACGTTTTTGTTACACCAGAATTAAATAAAAAGGTGTTTTCAAATATGAGGAAACAATTTAAATTTTTTCTGGAAAAGATACTCCTCTGTTCCAAAACATGATCTATGATCAACCCCCTACAGGAGAAGGTTCAAGTCACCCCCATTGAACCCCAACCAACTCCATCACTAAATACAGCCCAAACACAACCCACTCAGTCCACTCAAATACCAGAACCAACAGATGTCCTGAATGTGTCCCAGGTACATGAAATTAATCCCCGGAGTGCTACTCTTCACTCTGAGGAATACCAACCCATTGCCCAACAAATTTCCATAATCTATAAAAGGAAGAAATCTTCCTTAAAGGACACCAGGGGACCAATTGAGTCAAACCCCAGACTCCAAGAGTTGTCCTCCAAGGAGGAGAGACGGCATGAGGAAAGGGCTCTCACTAGTGATGCCCCATAGGTGGGTGCACAGGCTAGTGAGAACATCAATAGGATCCAGACCTCGGCAACTCTTAGTGATGACTCAGAATTTGAGGAATTACTAAGAGGACCTCGGTGCCAAGAAACCACAAGGGGGGGCATTACTGCTTCTTCTAGGAAGAAGAGAGTGTCCAAACAACCCATTTCATCACCAAGAAGTGATGAGGGTAGAGTGCACCAAACTGAATTGACGGATAGGATGGAAAACCTTAAAGCCAATGTACCAAATGAGCCCAATGATCCACCCAAAGGGGATGATGGCAGTATTAAAACAAAACAATTGATGGATAGGAAGGAAAACCTCAAAACCACTGTATAAAATTGTCTGAATTTACTAAACAATCAAGGGAAAACCATGGCATATATGAAGCACTGCATAAATACTCTGAACAGAAGACAGAAGAGATTCGAGTACAAGCTTCAAAGGCAATCCAATTTGATCAGAAAGTTACAAAAGAAGATTGTTGATAGTGAGGCTCAACAGGTTGAGATCATTAAGGGGGAGAAAGATCAAATTCAAGGGATGATTGATCAATCTATAGTAGCAGCAGCCCTCCTAAATTTAAAAGAGGTCCATGGTGAAACAGGTCAGAGTTTTGGTGAAGACCTGAACAAAGAAATGAGAAGTATGGATGAGGATGTGTTTGTGTCTGCAAATCAATCTCAAACAGCAGAACAAATAAACTCTCCAGTTACTATTGAGGTCATAGAGACTACTGATCCTATGGATGTTACTGAAGTTAAGGATCAAGAGGTTGTTACTACTGATCAAATTGAAATACCAGTAGTAAATGCTCTAGAAGAAGATTTCATGGATACTACTGATGCCCTAGCAGTAGTAACTACTGAAACAACCTCACCAGTAGTAACTGAAACACAACAATTGGTGGTACTTGAACAAGAAATTACACCAGTAGCAACCACCTTGGTTACTACTGGAGATAAAGATGAAGAAATACCAGAAGTTCTTGAACGTGAACAGGCTATAATCATAGCAAAACCTAGAAATACTGAACAACCACTCATCTTAGCTGACATTGATGATAATTTGGATTGGGATGAGGTTGATGAATGAGCACTTCTTCCGCACCCTAAGATACTTCCAATGAACAAAATCAAGTTGTTCTCCCCATCAATAGTTATTCCAGAAGTTAAGGACTACACTCCTCCTTCAAAGTATGTTGGTAGAGGAAAGGAGATATTTGATGAGGATTATCCAAACAGAGCTCTAGGACATCATATGGTAAATAAAATTAATCATGTCAGAGCTGCAAAACAAGATAAATGGAAGGTAAAAATAATGAAATATCAGACGAAAGTTGCAAAGACTCAAGCTCTTGAAGATATGAAAAAATCTGAAACAGAAAAACTTAAAATTATGGATAGTCAAGAGGTTGAAGAGTTCCTGGTAGAAGATCAAAAGGCTGAATTTGAAAAACAAAGAAAAATAGAAGAAGAACATCTAAATTGCCTTGAAGATCTTGTGGCAGAATGTAAGAAAGAAAAGGCAGATCTACCAGATGAAATTTTTGAACAAAAGAAGAAAATGATTGACTTCTTAAAGTCAAAAGGGCATAGTGCTAAAACCTTTGGCAGAATGAAGATGATAACAATAGTTGATAAATACTGCACTGCCAAGAAAAGAGAATTAGCAGAATCTCAAGCAGAAGAAGAAAAGGAAAAATTCTTAGTTGAAATCAATCCCACAACTGTAATCTCCAAAACATCATTTTCTGGTGAATCATCCAAACTTCCTTCTAAGAAAAGAATACTTTCTGATGAACAAGAACAAGGTGCTAGGAAGAAGTCTAAACAATCTGAACTGGCAGTACAAACATTTGATCTTCCTGTTGCTCGTCTACAAGATAATCCAATTATCAATTGGAGAGTTGTTGATAATGTCCTAGAAGTCATAAGAGAGGACAAAACAACTCAGAGATTTACTGGATGGAAACCAATGGTTATGTCATGTAGCAGAAGTGATATTATTAAAGTCCTGATTAATGGCAAACCAAGAATGTCTAAGAAAGCATGGAAGAATTCAGGAGCTGGATACTTAACTAAAATGATTGATGCTGCATTTTATCCAGATAACTATCCTGAGATATTTACCAACAAAGAAAATATTTATGCATGGAATGTGCTTCCCACAGTAAACATGTATTTCTTTGAAAGAACCAGTAAAAACTGTGAATTATACTTATTTGAAAAAGAATATCCACATTCAGAAGAAACAATGTATCAGATATTCACAAATACATTCATGAAACCTTATGATGTTGTAATGTTTCAATAAAAGCTTAATTACTTTATAAAAAGAAACAGCAAATATATAATAGCTCAAAGAAAATTGCAAAATCAGAGAACAATTGAAGGAAGGCAAAGAAAAGCAAAATTGTTAGAAGAAAAGAAGGATGAAGAAGAGAAGAAACTTGATTAATTCAAAGTGAATTAATAAGTTTAGGGGGAGATTGTTGGGAAATAAACATTCTATTACTGATGTTGCAGTTGGTACTGATCAATGTTCATTGAAGATTAGTACTGATGGGGCAGAAAAGCAAGTTACTACTGATGATGTTGAACTTGGATTTACTACTGATGCTATTTATGGTGCTGATCGAGTCCGAGATTCTAGTAGAGTTAGTTATAGAATGTATATCTTTATGTATATTGATTGTAATCGATTCCTAGAATAACTAGGTTAATATTTTAGGCTTCAAGGACTATTATATATAGTTCCTTACGAATTGTAAACGTACGTGTGTATTGTTCGAGCATATCAATATACATTGAAGGTTTTTGTGAATTATTGTGTTCTTATTGTCATTCATATTTATACAGTATTCATTGTTCTTAATTAACTAACTAGAGTGTTGATCCGCTGCAACTTCTCTTAGTTTATATATCTGTGATTAAATAATTTGTTTGGGTTATTCGATCCTGATATATACGTTAACTTCTTTTGGGTTAATTTTGCAGTTCTTTTTTTTTTTTTTTTTTTGTGGGCGCCGCTACTAAAAAAAGTTTAGGTAATACAACACTAAAAAAAAAAAAAAAAAAAAAAAAAAAAAAAAAAAAAAACTTAATCGATAAAATGATGAGAGCTTGTTAGTCAAAAGTAATGAAAATTTTGAAGGTTGAACAATATTAAACTGTTACATAAACAAATAACTTCGAATCGATCGGTATCTGAATTTTGGCATGCAAAGTCCATTGTACCCACTTTTTGCAAAGCACTTAAACTGGTGTCAATAGGCACGCCGGTATTCCCTTCGAATCCGTCAGTTTCATGTTGGTGATTTGTATCACCAATATTATTTAAGTGTAATAGGATAAATTTAATGACCAAATGTAATCCTAATAAATATTAAACAAGTAAGGGTGGTGCGAAGTTCACGCTTGTTTAAATTTGTTAGGATTAAAATGCACTGACTTAACAGAGGTTCGGGGGCAGCGCCCCCAATAACGGGGTTCCAAGGGGCAGCGCCCCTGACGGGGTCCGGGGCAGCGCCCTGGTCGGGGTCCAAGGGGCAGCGCACCTGGCGGGGGACCAAGGGGCAGAGCCCCTGGCTGGGGTCGAAAATCCGAATTCTTGATTTTAACCTGGTTTTTTGACCCGTAATATTTGACCTGAATCCGACCCGTATAAGGGTAGTTTTGAGCAGTTTCGGAACTGTCTTTGGCAGTTTTCGGTGGTTTAGAACCTGCATGATTTTAGCATCGTTTTTTGGTCATTCTCTCTGGTACGAAATTTCTCAAACACACTCAAATTCTCTGTTCTTTGCAATTGTGATTTTATCCGATCAAAGATTTCGTAGTACCGACGAAATACTTTGATCTGAAAGTGTTTCACGACTTCACAATTTTCCAAGTTACCGAAATCTAACCAAATATTTCTAACATTTCATCAAATCGTTGACACCATGTCTTTAGTTGGAGAGAGAAGGTAAATTCTTTCGGTCATCCGAAGTGAATAGACGAGGGGGAGGTGAGACCTCATGGGTATTTTAATAAGGTACTAGTATTTTGTCTATATATGTTTTAGAATATGCAGGGGCTAAAAAATTGAAGAGAATGAACATTGTTGGCATTAGTGTATCAGTTAGATTATCAACTAACGTGATGCTGATGATGTTGATTCTGATGTGAGAAAAATTAAAAGTGTTAATTAATGTCACGGTTAACATCCGTCTAAATCATTATTATGTCTGAAATTTCTGTTTGACCAAGACATACCAAAGTGATGCACAAAGTGTATAGAGTTCAACGACTTCCTATTTACATGAGTAACTAATTTCATTGCTGTTCAAAAAAAATGAGTAAATAATTTCATGTGACTTGATTATGAAACGAAAACAAATAAGATATGAAAATATTGAAAAAACCCGGAAGTTGCAAAATTTTAATTGTATTTAATATCATTATTTAAACGACAAAGTAGTTATGGGAGTTTATAGACCTTGTCCTTGTGGGCCTGATGGCCAAGATCTTTTCTTGTGTTGCTCATAGACTTTGTAACTCATCGTGGTTTGAAAAGTAGGTTCGTTTAAAGTGAGAAATCTAGTATCTTTTCCACACGTTTCCCATTGATCCATGTTTGTATCGACTAACTACCTAATTGCATTATATGTTTCTCAGCAATTGCTCAAAATTTACATGGGGGGTGGGGGGTGATTATACATGGGAAGTTATGTACATATACCACCGTTACATAATTATTAGAGTAAATTGCGGTTTTGTCTCTGTGGTTTGGCCGTTTCAGCGTTTTTGTTCCTGTGGTTTTTTTTTCTGTTTTTATGTCCTCGAGATATGCAAATTTCCATTTTTTTGTCCTTCCCTCCACCCACCGTTTGAATTCAGCCGTTAAAACCCTCACGTGCTGAAAACGTGAGGGTAAATTTGTCATTTTCATTTTTGTTTTTTATTTCCAATTTTTCTTTTTTATTTCTCTTTTTGTCCCTCAAACATCAGATTCAAGTCATAGATTGAAGATTTAAGATTTTGAAGACCAAATCTGCTCCACCACAATCTTCATAGATTCACGATTTTGAAGACCACCATGAAGATCATCTTCACCGGCGTTTGAAGACCACCACCTCCGTCACACCTCCGTCACACCTCCGACCATCTTCGTCTCCCCTGCTCCACCGTGGTCGTCTCTCGGCGGATCTGTACACAGTCAACAACAGCTCGAGTTCGTCGACAAACGCCACCGTCGGGAATGGAAAACATCTCCAAATCTGGGGTTTTAAAGAACTGGGTTTTGAATTTCAAATCGGGAATAACAACACCCGTTTACGGCGGATCTAGGGTTTTGAAAATCTTAATTTGAGGAGAGGAAGAAGAAGAGAAGTGGGCTGCGATTGAGATTCCAGCGAGAGAGGTTGGTTCCCGTATGCCATCAATGGTGATTTTCAGCGATAATTTCAGATCTTGAAACCATTTCAGAAAAAAAAACCCCATAAATATCAGTCATTTCGGTGAATGTAAAACCTTAATTGTTGCTGGAAAACCACGTTTATGCAAAACTCAGAAAGATTACATGGTCCCTGTTGTTGGGGAATTTTTGGGGACGATGAGCTGTAGAAGAATAGATTAGGTCAAAGTGCAAAGAATGGTCCCTGTAGAAGAATAGATTAGGTCAAACTGAAAAGATCAAAATGCGCTCACGTTTTCTGCACGTGAGGGCTTTAACGGCCAAAAAGAGACGGCGGGTGGACGGAAGGACAAAAAAACGGAAATTTGCATACCTTAGGGACAAAAAAACAGAAAAAAAAACCATAGGGACAAAAACGCTTAAACGACCAAACCACAGGGACAAAAACGCTTAAACGACCAAACCACAGGGACAAAAACCGTAATTTACTCAATTTATAATTGGGTTGAAGTTATGTGGCGTCACCATCAAGGATTATACCTTAAAAGAGTCCTGACGAGGCATGAGATTTTTCTAGGTTGATTTTTTTTTAACGGTAAATTGTAATCTACTCTTAAATACTACATACGTCCACTATGAGATTTGAACCCCTGACATCGGTAGGCCCAGTGACCCTTTTGTTCTAGGTGTGATTTAAGACGATAATTTTTTATATAATTTATATACGTATTATATCAAGTTTACAAAAGATTATACATCTAATGATTTATATGATAGTTAATATATGAAGTTTTAAAAAAAATGCTACATTTATATTTATAATTATTTATGTCATCATTTCATGAAATTTCATAACACGCCACAAAAATTATAGATATCATGACTTATGTCACGTTATCATGTTTTATCTTTAGTCTGTCTAAAACGACTGTCATGGGCTATTAACGGCGGGATCGCATCTCGCGCCATAACACGTTTTTTAGAAGTGGAAATTTTAAAATGGGGCATGTTTAAGATTATTAATGCACCTTAAAATATACCTATATAACACATGTTAGAAAAACTCCTAATAAAAATATCAGTTAACTTCATTGTCATAAGATCTGATTTGACCAAGGCTTGCCAAAAATTGCAGGTTGACTTGTTGTATGTTGATACATTCAAACACTTAAACAAATCATAGCTGAATGAATGAATCTGATAACAACAATTTTTATTTTATGAATAATTAAATTAAATTCGCATATGATGTCGTTTAAAAAAATTGAGTAACGTATATGGACTTCAAGCGTTTTAATTAAATTAATGCAATTTTATTCTGATTTAGTGATTTACAAGCAAGCTTAAATATAAAACAATCATATAACCGTGAACGTGTTACGGATGGTTATCCTACCCTATATATGAGGTCTAAATTTGAAGAGGGTTTGACATCATGGCAATTCCAAGCATTCCTATTCGTCCATAATGCCACTTGGAATTCCCTGATTGGTCCACGTCATTTGCACGGTCCACGTCATTTGCACTAATACAAACGAATCTGGTACGGCTTACGGTCTACATTCATATTCATATGCTCCATATACGGCAAACGAATCTGGTACGGCTTACGGTCTACATTCATATGCTCCATATACGGCTTCCTACATACAAGGAAACAAATAACTATTTAAAAGATCGTACATACAAATAACTATTTAAAAGATCCTACATACAAGGAAACAAATAAATATTTAAAAGATCAATCAGCGAAGGAAACAAATAACTATATGTAACATTTATATGTAACATTTCTTCATTTATCGTTTTTTTGTACAAAATCATCATCACATCTATCGATTATTATGTCATTTAGAAGTATATAAAGTTCATTTACCGTTTTTTGTACAAAATCATCATCACATCTATCGATTATTATGTCATTTAGAAGTATATAAAGTTTTTTGACATTTTTCTACATACTAAAATTTACAGCATACCGCCCATCGGGCGGGTTTTGTAGCTAGTTGTTATATATACTTATAATATTATTGTTAACATGGTATGTGCATATTAAATGACTATTGTGACCTTATGATTGAACACTTAATAATAAATTCGTACGATATTGATAGAATGTGTTTTTTTCATACGACATCGTGTTGAATCTAACATGATATTTGTTTACTATTTATTGCGTATAATAACTTTTAACATATTAAGATTTGTATTTAATTAAAAATAGGTATGTATTGCTAATGTGTTAAAACTGAAGAAGTAAGTAAGAGATAAAGATGTCATGGTTGTATCACTTTTATTGTCGGTACGGAAAAAATGATGTGTTAATAATGTGTTAATACTAAATAGGTACGAAAGAGATAGACTGTTGGAAGACACCTTATTCTAAGCATTATGGTTGTCCATTTTCCAAGCTTTTTAGAACGAAAATTAATTGCTTAATCACGAATTACTAAAGTTGTTACTAATTTATAATGATATTGATTATTGAGCTGAGATGATCTTTATACACCTTTTTATTGTCGGTATAACCGATAACGTCAATGCAAAGTTACTCTATAAGTGAAACGGCCGAAACCCAATTTATAATCTTATACACGGGCTAGGCCAAAGTTGCAAAGGCCCACCATTGATCTTCGATTCAAGACTAAAAGCCCAAACATCAGCACTAATCATAAATATTAGTCAAGTTTAGTATTAACTAGTGGTTGTAATCCTCCGTTCCGTGTAAAAATACATATTTGTCGAGAAATAATAAAGCGACATTGAAGTATATGTTGAAAAAAATAGAAAGTGAAGTTGGCTCGACTAAATTTTTTTGGTTATATTTTATCTCACATTGTGTTAGAGAATAGAAAATGTATAAATTAATAACAATATAACAATAATATTAATTAAAAAACTCCAAGAACATGATATAAAAAATAACAATAATTCTAAAGAAGAAAATATATAAAAGTAAAGGAAAGACAAGAAAAATGTTAATGCTATATTAAATTAAAACTAAAATAATAGTAAAAACACAAGACCAAAGAGTCAGAGAAAAATGGCAACAACAAAATTGAACCCAACACCAAGGCGTCATAAAGGATAAGCTTTACCAGCTCATCTAACACTTCGCATTTACGTTATATATGATAGAAATCAGATTTCACAAAAAGGCAAAAGTCTATCATTCATCAACTTGTAAATGTTACATATTAAATTGTATCGATATATGGTACAATAATTATGTGAAAATACATATACATAAATGGTCAAAAATGTATATGACACTAAGCTTTGATAGGTTTAGTATTAATCATAGTTCTAAAAAACTCGTTTGGTCTCCGCCATGACTTGCAAAGGATTTAGACTTGATCATGCCACTAAGTTATGGTCCAAAATTTTGGTTTAAGGCTTGATGCGTGTTAAAATTCAACTTGGCTCACATTTAGTTATTTACCCATCATAAAATGTGTTTTTTAGACGTATTAAATGTACTGAGTTATATGTGTAAAGCATATAGGTATTTAGTTATAAGAATGGTTAGATATGCCGAAAATGAATTAAAAAAATTGATAACTTTATAAGTAGCTTTTTTTGGTATGATTGTTTATATACAACTATAATTTATACTTCATATATAATTACCACCTTAAGCCACGATTTGTAAAACGTCATGCTCATCATGAGTCATGACTCATATATTTTGAGGCTTGATGGTGCCACCGCGTCACACCTTACGTTTTTTTTAGAAAATTGTATACGTCACACGCTTTAAAACACTGTTTTAATAGTAGTTAACTTGACTCAAAAGTTTACTGGAGCGGTTTGATCTCAACTTGGCTTAAATACACAATTGATTTTGAAGAGAAAAAAAATCAATACGATCCAAATAGCTCAAAAATTGAGTCAACTCAATATAACACTACCTCTAATAATGTTTGAGCGTATAATCTTTGATCGATGGGATACATTTGAAAATTTATAAATGAGATAAATCATTACACACAAAACATTTAACTCTAAATAAAATACTCATTTTACATACTTACAAATTACACTTGAAGTGGTGAAGAATAGGACCCCTTCCCTTTCTTACTACTCGAAAACAAATTTTAAAAAAACAACATGAAAGAATTCCTACACCTAACTCCCTACAAAGAGACAAACACATGAATCACCTTTCGCCTTTTCCGCTTAAAAGGTTGAGATGAAATTGCACCTAACCCACAAGGAAAAAAATGGGGGGCTTTTTAACAATTTTTTTTCTTTTTTCATAACAGAATGATTAAATTCAGAATAATAAGGCTTTACAAGATATACATATACATATAGGTTGCGTATTATTCTGAATTTTTTTTTCTGCTTTAGTTTTTAAAAATATGTTACTTTTAAAACAAAATAATGAAAAGGGAAAAATCAAACAAAGAAAGGAACAAAAGTATGGTAGCTTAGCCTTCCAAATATGACCATTTCGTTCCAAATGATGGACATTCTTTAACTTCTTTTAGCCAAGGCCCCATTGTCACCTATAAAATGTGCCAAAGATGAAAACAATATTACCAAATTGGACCTACAAAAACGTATATTTAACAAGAAAAAATAATGATTTATTGTGTTACCGAGAGAGTCTTGTAGACGATCATTCTAGAGTTCCATCGGTGAAATTCTTTTCTCGAAGATCCACGTTTCTAAGATCACGTAAATGTTGCAATATTTCTTGAAGAAGTTCCATTCCTTTGTCACCTTTTTTTAACGATCCAATGCAATGTTTTAGAAACTCTCTATCGGCCTCTAGGGCTTGTAACCTCACATAAAGTTGATCAACCTCTTCTTCAATGTCGATTCTCTTCTTTTGTAACTCAAATAATGTGACGGCGGAGTTTTCCATCTTCTCGGGATGAAAACCATTTTCATGCCCATTTGAAGTGGTCACACCATCGTCACTCTCGGTGTCAAGTGCTTCAAAAAGAGGAAGAAGTCTCTTCCCCGTTGAACCAATGCTTCTCCGATCTTGACAATGTATTTCGTGTGCTTCCTTCGGGAACCCGTTTATGATACCGTTACCATCATAATTGTAATTACCATTTAGATGTTTCCCATTCTCTTCAAAGTAATCTTCTATATGCCTTAAATCACCAAGGTGTCGATCTTCTTCGTCACTCAAAGTGAAAAGTTTCTCCTCTAAAACCTTAAGTTGTTCAAGAATCGACAACCTCTCATCTTCAAAGTCAACGAACGACGAATCAAGATTCAACATCGAGTCAACGGGCGTATTATGATGTTGACTTTCTTGATTTAAATCGACCTGCGTTCCATCACCATCCTCTGAATGACTACACGAAGCCGAACACGTGCCACTTTTCACACTACTTGCCGAGAACCTCATTCGCTCCTTTGTCTCATATTCCAACACTTTCTTTCTATACAATTCCAATTCTTTTTCCTTCTTTATCATAAGATCGTTCAAAAGTTGTAAAGCTTCTTGATCATATTCCGATTGTTCTTCCATCATTCGTTGATAATGCAATGCTTCCATTTGCATGGCGGCTTTTTCTTCTTGAAGACGGTTTATCATTGCCATTGTCTCAGTAGCCGCCACCGCGGAAGCACTTCTCTCTTCTTCTAATTCAATATACAATGCTTGTAACGACTTCCTTTCGGCCCTTAAAACCGATTTAAGTTTCTCGGTTGTGTTGATTGGATCTCCACCGTCCATTTCACTTCCATCAAAAGATTCATCTACCATTGATTCCGTTCTTTCAATCATTACCATTGTGTTGTCTATTTGATTCAAGTTTGTTATTTCCCCTGTTTTTTCATCTTCCCGGGTTTCTTCTAAACCTAGTACAAACAAAAAGGCAACAATGTTATCTCATTTTCTTGAAATTTTAGAACACCTGCACACTCACACACACACACACACACACACACACATAAATAACATTAAAATGTTACCATATTCAAGAGTGAAATCCAAATCATGAGAACTTGTTGAAGGTTCTTCATGTGATGAAGAATACAGAGTGAAATTATCTTGAGCTTTAATCTCATCACATGAATCCAAAACTGGAATCTCTGTTCCAATTGAAACCTCTGCTTCTTCATTGTCTGCATAATTACAATTGATTTAACAATAATAAGCTTAAAATATAATATTAATAAATTAAAAAAGTTAAGTTCAAATATAAATGAAATTCTTGCCTGATTCATTCTCCTCTGTTTCTTGATGTTCTTCGGTATCCAGTGGAGTTTGAGTTGGTTCAGAAATTTCATCAGAAAAATGACCTAAATTTGCATGAAAAACAAGAGAATCTTCAAATTCCATTGAATCAAGTTCTGCAAATTTGGACGATTCCTCTGTTTTTTCAGTTACAGAAATCAATTCCCCAGCATTTTCAAGAACAGAAACTGATCCCCGTGTCTCGTTTATCAACTCTTCGATTACTGCTTCAGTTTTAGATACTGACATAACATGAGCTTTCTGGAAATCCCCAAATTCTTGATCTTCATCAACCACTGATTTTTTTATAGTTTCTTCTGTAATCGGGTCGATTGATTCTATTGGGACCAACTGATTACCATTGTAATCCAAGAAGAACTCAAGATCTTGTGGTGGGTTTTCAGAATTTAATTTTAAATTTAGATTTAATTCTTCCATTTTTTCAAATTGAATCAAATCCTCCTTAGCTGATTTAATTTCTTCTTTTGCTCCAAAATTTTCAATTTCCAAATCGGATCCGATTAAATCAATAATCGAACTTCCATTTTTCGAAAACCCCAGAAAATCCCATGAAGGATTAATCACAAAATAAGAAGAATCGTTATAATTTTTTCTTTCAAAATCAACACCACAACAAGAACACTTCAAACAAACACCATCTTCCACGAAATCAATCTCTTTCACCTTCGGAAACACAGAATTTTTCGATTTTTCACCAAACCCATATGAACAATCCTCACACATATCATGCGATTCTGCTAACTTTTGATGTTTTGAACAAAACCCCAATTGTGAAATCTCTTTAGAATGAAGCTCGCATAAAAGATCTCTATGTGAATGCTTGTCTTCAGGTTCGAAGAAATGATCGAGACGAACACACCACAAACAGGGGAGTTCTAGCCCAAAGAATCGAGCGAATTTGATGATGAAATACGAGAAAATTGAGTTTAAAAGAAGCAGAATTATGAGTGTCCACTCAAGAAATGCGTAAATAAGAACAAGCGTGATCTTGTTTGTATTGTTATTCACCATTGTTGCAAATTTGTTTGCAGCCATGGTGTTTGATGCTCTGTTTTTGTTGTGTGCATTTACACACACAAAGATCACAAAGAAAGAGAGAGGAGAATGTTTTTTACTCAGGTTTTAAGCAAAGTTTTTGGTATAGAATTTCTTTTAAGTAATTAAGTTATAAAATTAACGGGAAATGCTGCTAGACTGTTCTTTAACTTTGTAAGTTAATGGCTGTTTTCTGTGGAAATTTGTATCTAATTTTAATTAGAAGAAATAAAAAGAAATGTGCATTTTACAATTGTTTGGTTAATGGTTAGTACTATTTTTTAATAAAAACAAAACTAATTTCTCGACACATTTTGTTTTCAATGGGGAATAAATTGCATTATTTAATAAAGACAAATTGGAATTCGGTACTAAATTATATCATTAACAACAAAATGATTATTTTTTATTTATTAATTAATATAGTCATTTTATTTTAATCAAACCGATTTTTAGATATGAAGCTTACATAAATAAATACCACTATTTGTAATGATGCAATTAGCAACTAGTGATTATCTGTTAACTAAATAAATAGGAAATTGCTAGATTTTCTTCAAGTTGTTAGTTTGTCGACCAACTTATTAGCACAATCGTTATCTATTACTTCTTTTACCATACACCATTGCCAACAAAAAAAAAAACATTTGGAAAAAACTATACTCAAAATTATTATAGATTTTATTTGGTATTTTCTAACTTTCTTGGTTATACATCGACACTTTTTATCATTAAAATCTTCAAATTAAAATTATATGTCATCTAATTATATCTTTAAAACAATGAAAACTAGGAAAATTATAAATTGGTCAAATTTTATCGTTAAAATTATCCATTCAGCATGTAAAACATACGACAACATTGTCCAGGCAGACAATTAAAAAACAAATAAAGTCATTAGTTATCTTCGGGTGGATTTTTTGAGGTAGGAATATAGTTAAACCCTAACCAAGCCTTGTAATTTGAGATGATTCCTTGGTAATTTTGTTGATGGGCATCAAATGGAGGGACCAAGAAGGAACACAAAATAAGTAGGTGGACCACATACAAAGTAAGGTAAGGGTTCCACCACGGATAGCATATGTTGGACCTAATCATGCTTCTCCATCTTTTCGTTTTCTTAGTTTTGGTCAATAATCACCATGGTGTGACAATACTTTTTCTTCATTTTCATTCTAAAATTACCTTCATACCCCTTTCATATCATTATTCCTACTTATTCTTTAGAAGAAAAAAATATTGTTGTTTCTCTTATCTTTCTTAATCTTGCGAGTAATTAGGATTTATAGAATACTATAATATAATATAAGTTAAGTGTTTGATGATAAGTTAGTGGTAAGATATCTCTAATGACTTAATAGAGATTACGAATTTGATCCATCTCAAGTAAATATATATTAGATGATCAGGAAAGGTTCGAAGACGACTACGATAACATTTAAATCGTGTAGATCACAAGCAAAACTTAACCACCTCAGGGAACCCTTATAATATAAATATCCTTTTAAAAAAAGAATATAACATAGTACAAGCTAATTAAAATACCAATTGTTTATTGTCGATAACCATTTGATTTCGTTCTTTTGTAACCATGTTGATTTTGTATTTTGTCCATCTAATTTTTTGATAGAAATGAAAAGCATTTACACATCATTGTGATATCTAAATGCAAAGTTTTGAACATGTTCTTGTGCCATGATTATGGTTCACAACGAGTTGGTTGTATTTAATACATTTACACATGAATAAGAATTGTTTTTAATCTAAATAAAAGAAATACTATATTGAAATCTATCAACACAACAGAGATTTGCAAGTGGATTAACAACTCATTGTATCTGTTTTTTTCTTTTTCCTTCTTCAATATATTATCATTTAAATCTTCTTCTTAAAAGGATATTTCCATTTATGATTGACTCTTTGATGTAATTGAGCTTGTGCTCGTGATGTAACCAAGTCGCGACGTGATTGTTGTGTGGTCATTTTCAAACTTTCCACTGATCATCTAATAAATATTTACCTTTAAAAGGATCAGACCTTTAACTTCTAGGAAATCATCCAGGAACTTTTACCATTAGATTATCACCAAGTTTTTATCATTTATTGAAAGAATATAGTTATTCAAATTGTTTCAATGGTATCAGTTAATCTCTTTTTTTCTGATTCATTAGAATGTAAATCTGCTTATTATTTGTTTTAGAAGATAATGGGATAAGACAGAGCGACCAAAAACACATTTGTGTGTATGTTTTTCTCATGGTCGGTTTTACGGCGAGATGAGTGTAAAATTCAAAGTTTGTGGGCATGTTGTATATAATGAAATTGCTCCCCTTTTTTGATAATTTCGAACTTCTTCTTTGTTTTGACATGTTTTATATAGATTTATAAAGTGTGTGTGCATGTTGTAAAAAAAATATGTATAGAAATAAAATATTTAATTCATTGCATGTCAATGTGATCTTTTTTTTTTTTTTTTTGTATGTTAATAAGTCCACGGGTTCAAATTCCGCTATAAACAAATTGGAGTAGTTTAGGCACCATTAAAATAAAATAAAATAAGGATAAGTTAATGTTTGGTTGATCATATGTATAATTAACCCCAACAATTCGTTCAAATAATCCATACTTTTCAAAATAACATATGTTAAGTTTTTACACAATGTCATGATTTTTGAGTCATTTTAAATATGCGATTAATCATTTATTGAAATATGTTTATTTAAATTAAGAAAGTATGAATTGAAAAGGATCGTGAGATCCAAGAGCCTCTACAAACAATTTAAAAAGTACCATTACAGCTTATTATACCCCCTTTAATTTTACTTTTCCATTATTTTCTGTTTATCCTTTAACTTTATTTCAAGGATCACAAAGGAAGGAATACAAGATACATTGGTAAAGATGATCCAAACAATATAATTGAATTTATACAAGTAGGCACATCTAACATTATGGTGAAAGCTTGTAACTTGTAAGGGCTTACAAATGACTTTATAAAAGCCGGATTGATTTTTTCCTGGATAAATATTTACTAGATTGTCAAGGGAAGTTTTAATAACACCCACGACAATAGATAAGTTACATGCATTCCAACAGCTTAGCTACTCCATTAGAGCTACTTATAAACGGGAATTTTGTTTTAAGAAAGAAAAAATTGGCACATCTAATTCACACCAAAACATTATGCTATGTCAATTTCTTCAAGATAATATAAAAACAATATATTTTCTTCTTGTTTTTTTTCGAGCTTTAAAAGGACCACGATTATAACATATACTTCCTCCGATTCAAAATAAGTGTTACACTTTCTATAAATAGGTGATTCAAAATAAGTGCTACACATTTCATAAACGACAAAAAACAGTAAGACCCACATCCACTAACTATCTACTTTAACAAAGTGAAATGACTCATTTACCCTTACTTTTTACTTTTAAACATCATTAATCCCACTTTATTCAAAAAGTGTGGGACCCATTATCCACTAATCATTCAATTAATCTAATTTAACAATCATTACACTATTTTGCTTCAAGAACCGTGAAAGTAGAAGTGTAGCACTTATTTTAAATCGGAGGAAGTAGAATATAAACAATAGTTCTTTATGTCAACAGAAATTTACATGTATTAGTTTCGCAAATATAAGAATGAATACATACTTATCAAAATGAGTGTTTATATTACAGAAGACAAGTGACTATATGAGCTAAATAGTTGATGACGAACTATTAACTATTAAGAAATACTCCCTCCGTCCCTAAATAAAGTTCTCATTTCACTTTTAAGTTTTGTCCCTAAATAAAGTTCCCATTTCTAAAACTTAAGGGACCCACTTAATATAATAATATTATTACTAATACTTCCACCACTAACTATCTCTTAAAACACTTTCTCTCTCCAATCAAACCTTATATTTTATTCAAAAGTAATACCAAATACCCCACCACTAACTATCTCCTAAAATGTTGTGTCCAACACAAATGAGAACTTTATTTAAGGACGGAGGGAGTACATATTAACTAGTTCAACCGAAGAGGAATGTGGAGCCCAAAATTCCAAATTATCGTGCGATTAGTTACAACTATTTCAGACGTAAGTGTAGCAAGAGCTTATCTATTAATAGGAGACAAATAGAGTTAACTATTTTATGATTTTTTTCTTAATATACACATGTTCCTTGTATGTTTTTTTTTAACCGAGATTTATCTGTTAAATTTAATGCTCTTTCCCCTGATACGAATTAACAGACACATTATTTAAGAAAATTAATATCGGTATTAGTGTTGCAAGTAAAAGTGTTTGAAATGATCTCCTAAAAGTCACGTGTTCGATCTATTATTTGGTTAACAGACACATTATTTAAGAAAATTAATACCAGATAACCAAATGAATGTTAGGAAACTGTCACGGCAATGGTTAGGTTGCCTAAGACACAAATAAAGTTCAACAACCCGAAGGAGCCATCATAACTATATTGCATTCTATATACTACGTATTTCATGTTACAACATAATGTAATATGATGAATAGTGGCACTTACACAACTTAATCTTTTCTCTCTTATGTTTGTTGACCTTTTTTTTTACTAATTTTTTTCTTAGTTCGACTTTTCTTTTTCATAAATTATAGAATTACCTTTTAAAGATACATAGTATATGCACTCTGTGGGGATATGCATTTTTTGTTCGACAATTAATGATTATATCATCGTTAATTTTTAACCAATAATATTATCAATAAATATTATTTTGAATATAATATGAAATTCTCACAAAATCACACGAGTAAAACCTACTACTTCTTAACAATCTTAGAAAGTAGAAATGCTAACATCTTATGTGTATGTATCTCCAACCCCACATCTTGTTTCTTTTTAATAGACAATTTCAACAATGACCACCTTACCACACACTAAAGTTAAAAATAATACTCTAAAATGAATATCATAATTGAATGGTCTTATAACTCTTATTGGCTTCCAATTTAAGAATTAAATAGCTTGATTTTCAAAACTAACAATTTCGATTATAACAAGATCAAAAGACAAAAATCAAACAAACGATATTAGAAATGAATATATGATTTAATGAAATCAAGAAAAAGGTATATGTTATATACATTACATATGAATGCAAGCTACACGTAGTTGTAAAATACATTATATCAAGTCAAATGAGTCTGTTATTGGGGATCTTTTATTTGTATTAGCGTGGGTACAAAGACACCGTCCACTAAGGCTTATTGGTAGAATTAGGGGTGAGCATTTTGACCGAAAAAACCGAACCGAACCGATAACCGACCGAAACCGAACCGAAACCGATAACATGTTATCGGTTCGGTTTCGGTTTTGAAAATTCATCGTTATCGGTTCTATCGGTTCGGTTCGGTTCGGTTCGGTTTTCGGAAAAGGATGAACATTTGGCCTAAAATAACCGAACCGAAACCGGACCGAACCGACACCGAACCGAACCGAAACCGATAACATGTTATCGGTTCGGTTTCGGTTTTGAAAATTCATCGTTATCGGTTCTATCGGTTCGGTTCGGTTCGGTTTTGGCCCGATAAGCACCCCTAGGTAGAATAGTACAAAATATCCATTTTAATAACTTTTCTAAATGCACAATGATAAGAAAACGGACACTAATAATTGTAATTATTATACGAGATTTCCTTTAGTTTTTTATAACTTAGACAAACATCCATGATATATACACACCTTAACCTCTTCCATTACTTTATTTTATACACATGCACACACATATCTTAATTTTTTATTTAGAAGGAAAAAAACGGTTTTATCCAGTATTTAAACACGTACTTAAACCAAAATTTGCTACATAATAATTACTAAATCAAGATCACCACACAAATAAATGACACTAGAACATGTTTACAAGCGAATCACATGACCATATTATCAACCAAAAGTCCTTGATTACAATTTCTTATGAACTAACAATAATATTTTACCATTTCTTCATCGAATGAATTCAAAACCACAACAAATAATACCTCATCATCATCTTCAAATATATACTAACAAACTTCATCTTTTTCATTTTTCAATTCACAATCGTACCATATTATCATAATAACGTTGTTCCAAAAGGATTGCTGGTATGTGGATGAGCACCATTGTTGACCGGGAAGGCACCAAACCCAGAGTCAACAAACGGGTTTGGTGGGCCCATCATAAGATTGGGCTGCTGTTGTGGTTGTGGAGGCACGTATGAAACAGGGTTAGGTTGGTATGGACCAAAGGGGTTAGCTTGATATGATGATGTCATCATTTGATTTTGACCTGACATACCAAATGGGTCGGCTGCTTCAAACGGGTTGGGTGCGGGTGACCCGTAAACGGGCTGCTGGGAGGCTCTATATGCTCCTTCATCGTACAAACTGTTGAGTGTGAGTGAGTCCAGTCCACCACCCTACCAACACAAATTTATAAAAAAAATGCCTTCATAAAAAAAGAACGGGCTAAACAGGGTAACGGGTCAAAGAGGTCAAACAGGTCAATACTAAGCAATGTATACCAGTTGTCTGTCTTGGACTGAAGAGATATTGGTGCTAGGAGTGCTGACCAAAGCAAGTTCCCAACCCGTTGGGTCAAATTCTTTTGTCTGAAAACCAGATGATGTACTTGTATCTACACATAGAAGAATAAAATCCAAATTATTACTAAAAATAATTAAAAAATAAATATATTTGATTAAAAAAAAAAGTCAAACTAATTCTTACCAGATGGAACGATAGCAAGAGCCAGTGCATTGCTGTCCTCAATAGCTGATCCAGTAGGTGCATCGAAATTTAACCCCTAAAAAACCACCAAAATATTAAAGAAATAAACGTATTTATTATTGATTGTTTTTTTAAATTTTTTTACCAATAAATCATCAGGGTCCCTGCTGTTAAAAGTTGGCGGGGGGAGTGATTGTGTAGGTGCAGGCACATCATTAGATACTGTGAAGTCATCTGTAAATTGTGGTTTAATTTCTTCAACGGGTGAATCTGTTTCTTCTCCATGAGGTGAGTTATTCTCTTCTTCTGGTTTATATGTTAACATAAGCCTTTCAGGAAATTCCTGGATAAAAAAATAAACAAATATTTATAATAATTATAAATCACATTTTAACATTTTTATATTTTATTTAAGGTTTAATTACGAGTGAAAAATAAACACTCACTAATGGCTGTGTGGGTCCAGCAACCAACCGTGGAGCCTCTCTTATGTACTCTTCCATTGTTGCAAGAAATGATTGTGGAGGCTGGAACAAGTTTTTAAAAATATATATATATTTTAATAAAATGTGATAATATAAATTACCATAATACCCCTGTAAGAATCATACCTCTCTGAGAACAGGAAACTGGAAATTTCTAGCGAGCTCTAGTCCTTTGCAAACTTCATAAAAGTCAGAAAGGCTTCCAGCCTGCAACAATTCAATTATGCAATACGGGTCAAAATGGGTACTTTACATGGGTCGGGTCGTTTTGACCCGAAACGTTTTATGTGCATAAATTTCAAAAAGTATCTATATACAACTCAAATAAATATAATTACAAGGATTTGACCAAATTTTGTTTTTTATGTATGTTTTGGTTACCTGTTGACCAGCTCTTTTGTATATATCCAGAGCTTTGATAGCTTCATGTCTTGGCATTTCAAAAAACTAAATACAGAAAACGGCTATAACTAATATTTATACATAAAAATATAAAATATAATTTATTCCAGAAATGGTAATAGTACCTTATCGATAAGGTTGATAATTCCATCATTAACAGCACAATAGATTTTAAAACTCTCTTTAAGTACTAATGCTAACGCGTATTGTATCAAATAATTCCCAACAGCTGCACCCTCAGGCTGCAGAAGACAGAAGAAAAAAAAAAACAATTTCAATTTAATAATAGAATTAAATAAAAGTAAATATGGTGATTAAATTATATATAATATATATGTTACCCTGCATCCCATAAGACGATAAAGTAGCTGCTGTAAAGAAGGCAGTTGATCCAATAGTTCTTCACTTTCTAGATCCCTTGTTTTGCTATAACCCTGCATTTATAACCGAAATTTTGACATAATAAGAAATTTTATGCGCAAAATACATTATTAATTAGTTAATTACCTTATTATCTTGACCTTGAGCAGGTCTAGGGATTCGTTCAGCTTCAATATCATATTTCAAAACCCTAAAACACTCAAGTCGTTCCTCTAAGAAAAGTCCATATGTACGCACCCAAGCAGAACAATCCCAAGCTGATAAAATTAAAGAAAATGTGTAAATTATTCCACAAATTATAAGTTATAATTATCATTATAAGTTGAAGAAGAAATTAATAACCAATGGGGCTTGAATCATCTTTGAAATTAGCCAGTTGAAGAACACGCCCTCGTTGTTGAAAATTTAAAAGTTCTTCACGAAAAGTTGGATCACCTTCCCTTAGTGTTCTATGAATAACAATCAGTGTTTTTAATGCCACCTGTTGAAATATTTAAAATGAAAATTAATAACAAAAATTAATGTAATCGTCAAATTGAAATACTAAAATCTACATCAAAATTCAATGAGATTTCCGTAATTTCAAAAATACTAATCAGTACCGTCCAATTACGAGTTTTGGCCAATCTCCTTGCTAAAGCATGTAAACAGTATTGTACATCTGCTCGAGGACGAACAGCGGATGTATACGCCAAAATTTCTACAAAAGAAACCACACTTTCAAACATTTTCCCCCAAATGAAACCATCAATTAATCGAAAAAATTGAAAATGTGAAATCGCTCACTTCTGATGTGTCGCTCTTTAGGCGGACACTCAACATGATTGGTCGCTTTAACAATCGCAACATCGACATCCTAAATCACGAACAAAATCAAAACCCTAATTATCAAATTAGGGGAAATAAACATGAAATTCGTGAATTAACGAAGGAAAAACCTTGAAATCGCTATTAACGTGTGCTAATCCGACAGTTGTTTGATCTTTAAGAGCGCCGTAAGCTTTCCGCCATGTTTGCATAGTCCCCATATCTCTCTGTGGTGTTGACTGATTGAATCGAACAGTGTAACTAATAGATCGGCAATTATTTCTCGATCGATCGATCGATCGATTTTGTGTAGTTTTTGGACAGATTTAGAGAGGTTTCTTCTCTCTTGTGACAAGGAATCCAAAGAAGACAACTGCGACAGCAAAATTAGGCTGTTACTTTTGGGGATTTCATCATTTGATGGCTTTTTCTATTTTCTTGATTTTATTTTATTTATGTGTAGAGAATATGGTCAACTTGGCTGGCTATGGTGGCCACCGTCATTACGTTATCAACCATTCTCTTTTTTATAGTATTTATTTATTTATGGTGATTAGATTGCTTGTATTGTAGCATCTTATTTTTGACATTTATTATTCAATCAAATGTTTTAAAGGTTCTAGATTGTTTATTGTTATTACCATCCATGAGGTTATTTATTGACTATCATGGTAAATAAAAATAATAAAAATGATAGTTGTTATTAAGATCTTAGACATTAATTATAAGCTTGTAACTAATTAATGAGTTTTGTTAATGATAACACTTAGGACTTTCTTTAATGAGTAGTTGTATATATAAATTGTTTGTATTTTTATTAGGGGAGATTATTTCTAAAATGCGGGGTAGTCATTGATTATTGTACATATTCTAATACATGTCATTAATAACCAAGCTTGGAAATGTAAAAATTACCTTCACTTATAAAAGTACAAATTTTATATTATGAAATAATTTTTTTAAGATAGCTTTGTGATTGTCATTAATAAAATTATAAAAATAATAAAGTGATGTATGTTGTTTTATATAAAGTTATATACTTATATTATACTCTCTTCGTCCCACAAAAAACTTACCATTTAGCTTTTGCGTAAGCTTTTAGGTGATAGTTATTGGTGGAGTCATTGATAATACTTTTGATTGAAATATAAGGTTGAGTTGGAAAGAGAAAGATAGTTAGTGGATATTAGTGGTGGGGTCTTTAGTAATAATAGTTTTATATTGTTTGGAGACCATCAAATAGGGAAATGAGAAGTTTTTGTGGGACAAAAAATTAGAGTGAAATGAGAAGTTTTTTGTGGGACGGAGGGAGTATGATAAGAATGAGGAGTTATTTGCAGAACCTAAATCTTGGGCAGAACTAGAAGAACTCAATCTAAACCATTGATTTTCGAAATGAACGGAACAAGATAGACACATGAAGGGATATGATGAGTGTCCCCTAAAAATTAGTTTGCATTTATGTTATTCATGCATGTAAACATATACTATGTTATTGCGCATCATGTTTTTATGTATCTATAATTTAGGCATTTTTTTGCGCATATATGTTTTTCAGTATTTTTGATATTTTTCTTAAAGTATATGTTTGCTTTTGGTTAAATATTATTGGTTTGCATATTTATTTACTAAATATTAATTGTCTTAGACGAGTTCTACTAGATTCTACTTAAAATATGAGTTCTGCAAATAACTCACCATTTTGATAAGAAATAAGTTATGTGTGTTTATGAAAAAATAACAGGTTGCATAATGGTCAAAATAGAAGCACTAACAAATGTAAAATTTTAAAATAGCTGGTATTTAAAAAAGTTGTTTTAGGTTAAGTTGATTGGTCTGGATCTGAACCATGTTTTTCTATTCTAAACCTTTTTATTTGCTAAAAAACCCCACCATGACATACACATGTCTATAAATATGACACAATATAAAATAAGTTAAACATACTACTAGTGTAATACAAGTATGGAGTATATGATATCCACAATAAACAAAAGTGTTTGCCTTTGAGATTGCAAAGTTATAAAACATGTTAGAACGGTCGTAAAGAAGGGCCATGGGTTCGTTCGGTCATTGCTGAGGACACGTCCACATACTACGAGCTTCACAATGAACGTTCCCCACTTACCGAATGGTTGTGATAGAGAAATGTGCATGGAAGAAGAAGAGGACAAATGCATTCTTTGTTTTTCTTTTTATTTTTAATTAAATATTTAAATTACATTCTTAGTTTAATAAGACTATGCGTAGTAGATGGTCACGAGGCGATCGCAGCCGAGAGTCGCGACCAAACCTTCCATCCCCAAGAGATTTTTCTGAGCGTTTGGTCACTCCGGCGGCTAATGGTGGTTTTTGGACATACATATAGTGATGCATAGGGGTGTAATCGAGTCGAGACAGCTCGTGAGTTATTCGAGACCGACTCGAAAAATACTCGAAATCGACTCGTTGTGAACCGAGTCGAGCTCGATCTCGAGTTACTCGAGTAGGGTTTCGAGCCGAGTTCGAGTTCCAAAAAACACAGCTCGTTAGGCTCGCGAACCTTATCGAGCTTTTATTTAATTACCATTTTATCATTTTTCCATATACATAATTACTTTTTACCCTTTTCCATATACATATTTACAACAAAAAAGTGTATTTTAAAGAAAATATGAATTTTTCGAGCCGAGCCGAGTATCGAGTCGAGTTTCGAGTTTTCACCGAGTCGAGTTCGAGCTTAAATTTGGAAGCTCGTCGAGTATCGAGCTCGAGTTTTAGTTGGCGAGTCGAGCTCGAGCTTGGCAGCACTCGACTCGACTCGTTACATATATTAGTAAAATTAATTTTAAAGTTTAATCATAAGTTTATCCAGCACTAGAGGCAGCACTAGAGGGAGTTTGGTCAGTTTATTATATTTTGGTCTGGAGAGAAAATAAAATTAATGTAACATCAATTACTAAACTTGAATTTGGTCATCACTATCTATAATCTAAGTTGGTCATCAGTTTGGTTCAATATGAAGGTTTGGTCATGTAATTCGTCTAAGAGATAAAAGCTAAGGTGAGCTCATATGTTATGGTTGCCCAAACTTACTACTAGTCTTGTGTTTCATCTGAGTGGCAAATTTCATATTCTTACGAAACTGGTGTACTTGTACCAATGCAGTATGAACAAATTTACAGAACAAATGTACGTATACTGATGCAGTATGTACAACTATTAGAAATTCACATGATCAAATCATCAAGAAATGGAGTGGCAAATGGTAGCTTTATCGCCCCTGAAGCAACAAGAAACGATAGGATCCATACCGGAAGAATCCATACGAACACGAATTTTAAAATGTTCTTTCCTGAAAATTAGTAAAAATGATGTATGATTACTGTTCTTCAATAATGAAATCACAAAAAATATGATGAGTTACCAGTAGAACGAGACGGCCCTTCAGTTTTATCAATGATCCATTCACCAGTTTCTCGAAGCTTCTTTTCAACATCTCCTTCCGTTCTCCCAATCGAATTCGACAAAATGGAATCGAACAAAGTTTTTTCCTGCTCAGATTCTCTGCTAATTGGATTTCACAACATTAGCTACCAATTTTAAGAGCCCTAAATTCATAATGCACGAGCTAAAAACACAGAAAAAATCATTCAAATTAAAGATACGATCCGTATAATCTAGTTCCATTTCGAGTCTAAAACGACATCACATCCCTAAATTAAGTACAATAATTACTACAAACTACACGTAAACAGGGCCGTACCTGAGCATGGGCGACAAGGGCGACCGCCCAGGGCCCACAAAATTTAGGGGCCCACTTTCAAAAACCATATACATATGTGTAAACTCATTTAAATCAAGGTAAGTTTAACGGAATACTGAAAATAGGCGGACATTTAACTTGGGGATTGAGGCGGCACTTTTAATTGGCAAAAACTTTTTACTTATTTGGAAAAAAAAGTTTATTTGGGGGGCCTATTTTTAAGATTTTGCCCAGGGACCAATAATTGATTGGATCGGCACTGCACGTAAATTGCAAATTCAGTAAGCTAAGAGAGTTCACGATTCATAATCCACAAACAATAAACAAACTAATTGCTAATTTGCTATTTCTTACACGATTCGATGAAGAAACTTGCCTGTTGACATCACGGTCTTTGAACATACCAGCACCAATAGCTCGTTCTATTTCTGCAACTGACGGTTTCTTCTCTGTTTGTAGTTTTCGGGCAGGGGCTGACGGCGGTTTTAGTGGAGTACCGGTGTTGATCCGGCGAGCTTGGGGTTTACTATCAGGATTACTTTTATCCGAATGAGAGAAGAGAATTGGGGGTCTGTTAATGGAGATGAGAGTTAACCCTAACATCTCTGTTTCTCTTTTGCTCTGTCTCCAACAAGACGCATAACGGAGAAGAAAGATATTAATCAATGTTATCTTTAAAAATTCACATGAAAGTCCAATTCTTTAAACTTATGACCAATCAGTCCTTGTACTTTGTTTCTTAAGCATAATAATTAGGGGTGAGTATGTGGCGCCATGGAGCCCTTCTTCACTAAAACCAAACCTAAAACCAAACTCATAACTGAAAATTTCAGTTTATAAACCGTTCAATTTTAATTTTTAGGTTTCAATTTTTCGTTTTTTTCTAATTAATTTGTTAACTCCAAATTTATGATTTAAATTTTCAAATTTTAACTTATTTCTTCTATAAATAAAACAAAAAATAGTCCATATTTCTACAATTACACAATCATAAAAACCAAGAATGTATAAGAGTAAAACTTGTGAAAACATCTAAATGACATGTTCAAATTCTAAAAATTAAAACCACTCAAATTGGTTTTTCAAATGATTCAATTTTTCAAGTTGGCTTTTTTAGTTTTAATCCGATTTTTTCTGTTTTTGTGCTTAGCCCGGTGAGAAATATACTTAAATTTCTAATCTCAAATTTAGTTACATAAAATACAAGTACTTGATCAAAATTACAGTACAAAAATGGTAACAACATCAATAATACAACACCACCCCTTTCTTATAACTACCAACCATAAAAACACTATAAATTCTCTCATTCAAATTCAAGTAGGCAATGTCCTAAGCAACCGGAGAGCCCGCACCCAGTGCGGTCTCTCCGCCATCACGATCCTCCTGAGTGTCGGCACCGCCCCTGCCGCCACAATCGCCGGATGATTCTCACTATCCATACTCAAACTATAAAGTATAGCCAAACCGGCTTCAACCACCCTATTATTACCTTCCTCAATCAACTTCACTAACGAAAAAATCCCGCCTTTATTAGCAACCACCCGAGTAGCACCCTCCACCCCTTCAGAAACGATCCGGTTAAGTTCCAAAACCGCATTTTCACGGGATTCAAAAGAGTAGGAATCCTTGATTTGTTCCACGAGTCTCGGGATTGTCTCGTGGAGTATGACCTCGGTGTTTATCGGGTTTTCTGACGCGGGATTGGTGGGCCCGGAGAGAGAGATGAGTTTGATGAGACTTGCGGCCACCCAATCTTTGTTTTGTAACGGGATTTTGGAAGTGAGGATTTTGCGAAGGGAGTTTGTTAGTTGGGATGAATTATTTACGAGGTTTTGGAAATGTTTGGAATCGAGTAATCGGGTGAGTAGGCGAGATGTTGCGGATACGGTGAGTCCGAGTTCTTCGATTTCTAGGGGTTGTAATTCCAATTCTTGAAATTCGGTTTCGGTTTCGGTGTCTTCTTTTCCTGAAAAAAGTTTGGAAATTTGATATGAAAAGGAGACTAATTTGTTTGTTAAATTACATAAAGACGTACCATCGAATAATTTGTGACAGAAAACAGAATCTAAAGCGGATTCAATATCAAGTGAGATCATTTCCTCTCTGCAAGTCTCAAATATTGTTAAGAATTCAAGTATCGAAGCTGCTTTTGTTTGCAAAACCGGAGGACTTGTTTTCAAAATTTCAATTAGGCGAGAAATAAACTCGGTATCCGAAACATTCCCTTCTTGAATCGTTTGCGAGCTGTAATATTTAATAATATGATATAATATATTAATATGATACTTATTTAATTCCAAAGAAGATATTTTGACTTTTGTGGAAAACAAATGAACCTGAAAGTCGAATTTCTTGCTTCATCCCATCCTTGTTTAGATCCGTTGACTGGTCCATCGTAAAACTGGTCAAAATTGAAATTTCAAACCCAATAATCAATTTAAGTTCAAGAAAATAATAAAAATGGGGAAAATTATACATTTTTATAATTTCAATGATTGGAAGATACTGATTACTGACCTTTGATTTCATTTCTTTGCTAGGATCTAAAATCCGAGCAAGAATATTCAAAATCTGCATTATCTTACGAAAATCATCCCACCAGTATTATAAAGAACGCATATATCTATACAGGTGAAATATAATAGTTTCAATACCATATCGGTTGACTTTTCAAAGTCAACTGGATTTTTCAGTGATTCTATCAATGGATTCAAAACTCCCTCTGCTTCAATTCTCTGGCAAACGTCATTGCTGCATTCATGCAAATTAGAAAAGAATATAAAAAAGTTAAAAAAAATAATTAAAATTGTCTTATTTAAAGTCCCGGATTCTGGAAGAGTTCAAGAAAGAGGTACGCTTTTGACTTTTGAGGTCAAACTCAAAGGTAAATACTTCAAAATAATTTCTCTTCGAATTTATAGTAAGATATTTAGTTGGTAGAATTTTATACAGATTTAAAGGAGGTATTTGGATATGAGTTTTAAATAAACTAGTAATAATCAGATGTTTCAGAGTTTTAGTAAATTCTATTTATTTTATAAATTACTACGTAATAGATAAATGACCAAAAAAGACACTTTTTTTTATAAAAAAAAGTAGACATGGTTTGTGAGATGAAAATAGGAGTTTCTCAAATTATGCTAAGATAAAAAAAATGATGTTTACACAGGAAAAAAATATTAACACACACATAAAGGTACAACATGTCCTGCAATTATGGTAAAAGTTAGCGATGCATGCATTTTATATGTACATATCACTTATTTACGTTTAAATAAGATTTTATTTTATCCTTAAATTTTATTTACCATGCACAGGCCTATATTCCAACCCTTAAATAATGAAAACCATAAATTTTTTATCCAAACATTAAAAACTAATTTTTCAAACCTGACTGAAAGCCTCTCTAAAGCACGAATAGCATTCAATTTAACCAACTGATTTTGATGATGAATAAGTCTAACAAGACTCTTAACAGCACCAGCTTCTTTAAAAGAAGTCCTCATAAATTCACTAACAGAAGCATTAGCGACACCTTCAGCAGCTTTAGCGACAGCCAATTCATCTTCTAATTCAAGAATCAACACCAAACGAGCAACACCATCAACCCAGGGCAAAATCGTAAATTTCCCATTTCCCATTTTTTTATTATTATTATTATTATTATTATTATTATTATTATTATTATTATTATTATTATTATTATTATTATTTTCACCATCTTCATTTTCTATAGCTCCAACTCGGGCAAGAAACTGTTGTGTTGTTCTACCAATTATAGCGTTCTGTTTTGCTTCTTCTAATTTTGCATTTTTTTCATCTTCTGACACGTGTAACCCTAAAAGTAATTCTGACGCACCAAATCTCGATTGAATTTTTGAATTTTGTTTTAAATTTAATTGTGAACCATCTGGTAACGACGGCCATGAATATAACGGCGGTTTGAATGATTTATAAGCAGTTGGGCCCACTAACGGAACTACAATTAATCCTTCTTCGATTAACAGAATTTTGTAATAATCGTCTTTTGCGAGCTCTAATAATGTACTTTTTGCTTCCTTTTTAATGATTTTAGATGCTTCCGAATCGGTAGTCAGAAATTTTGCCTGTAATATAATAATAAAAGTTAATTATATTTATATATTGCAAAGTAATTTATCTAATTTATCTGGTATTGTTGTTGAAAGCAAGAAAAAGATAAAATAATCTCACCAACGGTGGAATAACACCTGCTTCAACCATAATCTTATGATTAACAACACTTAATGCTAAATTAGCCAAAACACCACCAGCAGCTTCCTTAACTTTCATTTCTTCATCATCCAAAAACTTAATAATTAAATGTAAAATATCCGAATTTGCAATCTGTACTCGTATCTTCTCATCAACACACAAATTTGACAACACACATAGACTTTGCTCCTTTACCTAACCAATCACTCAAGTTAAAGTAACCTATTTCATTATTTATAATTGGGAAACTGCACAAAAAGGTACAGAAAATTTTAAAATTTCATACCTCGGAAGTTAATGATGATTTAGTGAGTAGACTAGTGATTCCCTGAACTGCTCCACTTTCTGCAACCATATTTCTATAAATATTTACTGCTGATATTTGTCTCAAAAGGCCTGCAGCTGCTTCACATGCAATATTTGATTCTGAATTTAGAAGATTTGTTGCAAGAAAAATTGAACCACTGAATTTCATGATTTCATCGATACATTTTTTCCCACCCAAAGAATATTTCCATAATGCATCAATTGCTTGTTCTCTATCTAAAGGATCATTGTCTAACCCTAGCATTCTGATAAATAAGCCTACATACCCATCACCAGATATTGGTGAGCTGTTAAACTCCTGAAAATTGAAAACACATAGGGGTTAGTTCTAAAAAATTGTGGCTTTTTTTAAAGAATATATAGATAGAGATCAGATGTTAATATGATGATTAATTGCAAATGGGCGTTCATTTGAATGTTATTGCATGTATAGATTCTAGAAAGAACGACTGTGACATTTTCGCAAACACCTTGTGTGCAATCGTCTTCACCAAAAAAAAGAAAATTTTTTTTGTCTTTCAGCCTGTATTTTACAATCATTCTAGAGTACTTACATACAAGATAAACCTAAATTAACCTGAAACGGATTAGAAAAACTTACGGGAATTTCATCAGAAACTTTTTGTGAGTTAACGTCATCAAATGTGTCACCACTCTCGCTACTACTACTAAGTTTTGTGACAATTGAACGTGCAGATAGTAGTTTCAATTTTAACGAATTGAACGAACAAAAAGTATGTGGATTCTGATTTTGAATTTGAATTCTTCGTGTTGTTCTTGAGGCTCTAAAGATCGTCGATGAAGATGCTTCAACAGGTGATTGATGTAAAGTGTGTTGAGAGACTGAAAAACTGAATTTGAAATGAGGATGAGAAGTTATGAACATTTTGATAAACACTCTCTCAGTGAAGTTCAGACAGGATTACAATCAAGGGGTTTTGAGTTTTAAGAATTCATGTTTTGGGATTTCGTGGTGTTTACAGTTGAAGTTTAGGGATAATGCATAATTTGCCCCTTCAAGATTGATTGTAGTTTACTTTTAACTCCCAAAGTATTTATGTTGTTTTGTCAAATCAACCCTTTGAACATTTGATATTTGTCTAAGATTACTAGGTTGAAACTCGTTGTCCAGCCGTTTAGAGTTTAGACTTGAGTGTATTTTTTTTTAACAGCTGGTTAGTGCTTCGAGCCTAAACAATGACATTCACAAGGAGCAGTATGCATTCCCTCAAACCCTCCAATTATGAGAATAAACTTCACCATTTGTTCATGATGGGACTTGACCCATATCCAATAACTCATGAGCAACACCTTATTCGAGCTTAATTGTGTAAAATAACACAACTATTATTACATCAACACTCATTTACCAGTATTTTGTATAGTTATTCATGGTGTTAACACATCATCCAAAGAAGATGGGACGGAAATGTGGGGCTGATTTGAAATCAAAGTGGATATTTTATGTGTTTATTTTATAACATTGGGAGTCAAAAAAATGAAGTTAAGGTGTATAGTTTGTAGATGTTTGTCACTTGGAGCGTTATTGAATTAGGCATGTATGCGGTCCTAGAATTGAATCGAGCCGCTCGAAATTGAACCAAGAAAATGGTCTCAACCGGACCGAGGACCGAACTGATGACGTTTGGAACCAAACCAAACCGGGCCGAGAACCAACGGTAACCAAACCGGACCGAGAAAGTTTCTTCGACTTTTTTCGGTTTTGGACCAAAACGAACCGCCTAGAACTAAACCGCTCGTTCATTATATTCTATAAGCGGAGCGACTTGTCGAGCCTACGAATCTTTTTAAAACCAAGAACTTATCTGATATAACTTGATTCGGTCTTGTTCGGTGTTCGATTCGATTTTTAGTCCAGTTTGCACTGCCCTATATTAAATATGTATTATCAATTAATCTGGTTTGACAAAATTTGACAAAATTCCGAATATTTTTCGAGTCGCTTTCTTGGGGCTTCTTCTTAGTCCGTTAGGTAGTTGCCTAGAGCTATTAACTAGACCGAAAGGGGAATAACGACTAGTCTTCGACTCGTTAGAAGTGATCTTTATGGAGAAGAGTTTTATGTGCTATTGGGCCTGTTTTAATATAATGCGGAATCTCTAGATAAAAATAGTTATCGAGTCGAGGCCTTTTGAAATTTGATAATTCAAGGAAATGGAGCCAACATCCTTAATCTTCCTAAGTCCTGACAAGCAGAACTGAGTGACCTATGTGTTTTTAGCAGTGTTTTAAAACCCGGGTAATTGAAGTATATCAGGCCGAATCGACCGGGTTAAAAGTCTGTTTATGAACTACTTTGAAGCAGACAAGTTAACAGCGAACCCGGTCGAACCGGGATGATTGAATCGGATTTGAACCGTTCTTTTATTTATTTTTCTTTTAATCTCATTTTTTCATTAATGTGAATATTTTATATCTGTTGTGAACCAATTAGCTCAATCATACGATCTTCTCATTCATATATATGTATTCTTACAATATTGTGTGTATCTTACAAGTATACATGATAGTCCTTTATATAGGCACAATGTGATGAATCAAGAGTCATGGAATTAATATCCATAAGTACCTAAGTTAATGAAAGACATAAATACAAGTAAACCAAAAGACTATGAGTTACAACACTCCCCCTTGGTTGCTTTGATTTATGTTGAACTATACATGTACTTCTTCTTGTATCTTTAGACAATCCATGAAACATTCGTCTCGTTAAAACCTTGTTAGAGAAAACCCTTTGGGACAAAAACTCCATTCGAAGGACAAAAGAGTACGATATGGATTTCTTGAGCTTCGCCTTGTATCTTTAGACAATCCAGGAAACATTCGTCTCGTTAAAACCTTGTCAGAGAAAACCCCTTGGGAAAAAAACTCTGGTCGAAGGACAAAAGAGTACGATCTGGATGTCTTGAGCGATGGAAGGAACCATACATGGTGTGCCTCATTAAAACCTTGTTTAGAGAAAACCCAGCGGGACAAAAACTCTAACGAAGGGCAAAAGAGTGCACAATGGTTAATAAGTATTCAACTGGATACTCCCCCTGAATTCAACAACTCTTAGTGAAAATGGGGTACTGTTAGTGTCTCATTAAAAACCTTTGTCAAGGTAAACCCAATGGGACAAAACCCTTGAACTAAAGGAAAAGAGTACACAAGCATTCATCGGGATGCTCCCCCTCACATGCACTCAATAGGGTGCAAAGCATACGCCAGGATGCAATTATCTATTCTCACTCAACAGGGTGCAAAGCATACGTCAGGATGCAATCATTATCCGCACTCAACAGGGTGCAAAGCATACGTCTGGATGTAATCATTATATGCACTCAACAGGGTACAAGGCATACATCAGGATGCAATCGTTATTCGCACACAACTAGGTGCATGATATATGTCATTTAGGTAGCTCATAGACTTTCTTAAGTCAAATAGCTTTGACATGTTTTGGAAAGAATACTTTGGCAGTGACTTGGTGAACAAGTATGCATGATTCTTATTTGATCCAATATGTGGCATTTCAATCTTTTGAAATGCTTGTTGTTCATGTGTAAAGAACAATTTCAGCGATATGTGTTTGGTGTTATCGTGTTTTGATATAGCCATGTTTCAATTGATCGATAACAACAGTGTTATCTTCATATATGACAACTGGTTAATTGGGATCATGATCCAAACCACACTTACTTCGAATATGGTCTCTTACATCTCAAAGCCATATACACTCTCTAGTCGCCTCAACGAGCGCGAGTAGTTCGGAGTGATTTGTCGAAGTATCAACTAGAGTCCATTTACAAGACCTCTAGGATATCGCCGCATTCCCTATGGTAAAGACATAACCAGATTGGGAACGTACCTTGTGCAGGTCTGATAAGTAAACTGCATCGGCATAGCCGATAAGGGTTGCGTTATCTCGAGTATCAATCACATTTGATCCACTCGATTCCGCGTAGGGATAGAATAAGCCCATATCCGTACTATCTTTAAAGTAACAGGAGATGTCTTTAATACCATTTCAATGGTGGCGTGTTGGCGCATTGCTATGCCTAGTCATGCATATCACAACAAACAAGATGTCTAGTCTAGTACATTGGGCCAAGTACAGTATTGCGCTTATTGCACCCATATATGAACACACATGGATCAATATCTCATCACCATCCTCATTTGGATGGAATTGGTCCCTTTTAATGTCTAGAGAATGAATGACCAACCATGGGGGTAGATGGAGGTTTGTATCACGATAACTAAAGCGTCTTAACACCTTTAGGGTGTAATTCTCTTGATGGAGGAAAACCCCATCTTTACGGTCCTCAATCTACAGGCCGAGGCAATGCCGTATTTTCCCATGATCTTTCATCTCGACTTCCTTCTTCAGGATTTCAGCAGTTTCAAATAACTCTATCGAGGTACCTATGAGATTCAAATCATCTACATAGACTACGATAATAACATATCCTGAAGTGGATATCTTTATAAACACGCATGGGCATATCACAATATTCAAATATCCCAGTCTGATCAAGTACTCACTTAGACGGGTATACCACATCCGTCCGGATATTAATCCAAAAGTGATCATCTCAGTCGTATTGAGAACATGTTCCGTGGTCTGGAAATACTTGATTTAGGCAACTTGAGTCCATCGGGGACTTTCATGTGTATCTTTGTGTCATGATCCCTATAGAGATAGGCTGTGACCACATCCATAAGCTGCATATTCAGTTTTTCGGAAACTACTAAACTGATTAAGTAGTGGAACGTTATAACGTTCATTACGGGAGAATACATCTCCTCGTAATCAATACCAGGGCGTTTGAGAGAAGCCTAGCGCCACGAGGCGAGCTGTGTATCATACAATCTCATTATTCTCATTACGCTTCCTTACGAATACCGATTTATAATCAGTTGGTTTAACATTAGGTGGTGTTGGAGCAATAGGTCCAAACACTCATCCTTTCAGTAAGGAATCCAATTTTACCTGGATTGTGTATTTCCATAAAGACCAATCCATTGTACTCAACAGTAGTACTTGGTTCCATGTCATCATTGCTCATAATGTCAGTGGCCACTGCGTATATGAGCAAATCATCGATGACAGTCTCGTTTTGCTTCAGAATATCGTCTAAGCTAGCATACTCGACAGATACTTGAAGATTATCGGGATGATGAGAAATTGGTGTTTCATCGGGAACACGCTTCTCCAATACACTCCCGTGATCCTTAATGATCTCGTGTGGCAAAACGTATACGACAGAATTTCTCCTCCTTTGAGGCAGAACATCCTTGGAACCGAACCGGTCTTCCTCTTTTCTTAGGAAGAGCGGCGGACTGGACAGCCAACGGTAGCGTCCTTTGCACGGTGGGTTCGACCGATGCAACATGTTCAAACGGAACATGGCGTCTCACAGGGACGTCTATCCTTGCAGGCACATTTGCAGCAGGTATATTTGATCTCGTGACATTTGCTAAGTCATTAAATGCGTTTGGTAGCTGATTAGCAACATTTTGTAGACTTAGAGTTCTTTGCACATCCTTATCACTATGTGCAGTCGGGGGATCCATATGAGACAAACTGGGTACATGCCACGTTCTTTCACGTCGTTCCTTATCAACGTTAACGTGCAAATCTCCCCCTAACGACGGGAAGATTGTCTCATCAATATCACAATCCGCATGTACAGCGTTAAAGAGATCGCCTGTCAAGGGCTCTAAATAGAGTATAATGGATGGGGATTAATAATCAACATATATTCCCCGTCGTTTCTGAGGTCCAAATTTCGAACGCTTTGGAAGTTCAATTGGAACATTGACCAAACACCCAACACGTGTAAATGTGAGACATCAGGCTCATATCCAGTTACCAGCTGGTACGCAGAAACTTATTGGGTGCCCATGTGCCTCAGACGGACCAATGCATCATTGTGCAATATCGCATAACCATATATAAAAATGGGGCTTTTTGGTGCGCATAACCAAAGTTCTTGCAATTATTTGTATGCGTTTGATAAACGCTTCCGCAAGATTAATTTGATAATGAACGTACACAACAGGGTGTTCAATATCAAGGCCCAATGTTATGCAATAACCATCGAACATCTTCGATGTAAACTCACCGACATTATCAAGTCTAATTGACTTTATTGGATAATTCGGATGATTAGCCCTCAACTTAATGATATGGCCTAGGAGTTTAGGAAATGTTTTATTCCTTGTGGACAATAGAGCTACGTGTGACCATCATTGTTGATTCATCAACCAATATCATGAAATTTTTTTAAATGGTCCGCATGTTGGTTGGATAGGTCCACAAATATCCTCATGAATTCTCTTAAGAAAACGGGACATCACTTTTGTAGATTATTCATAAAGTGGTTTGAGATGTGTCTTTACAATCGAGCATATTTGGCATAGGATTTTTCGGATTTAAACACGAAATTATATCCTGAGCACATAGGATGCATTCATAGTTCAAAGCATCGTATATTGACCCGTGGTTCCCAGCCGGTAATGCCATAACATATAAGTTCCCTCATCAATGGGGCTCGACGAACGATTAGGTTGCTTTCAATGGTTTAGATCATACTGATCCACAAACCATTTGACAAGCATCTCAACTTCTCCAATATACTTGGTCGTATTGATCAGAGGTAATGTAAAGGTATTCGATACCATTTTCTCGACCAGTTTCGAGATGTAAACATGTTTTCTCGAATATCCTTAAAACTCCACAAGTTACGACTGGAACTTGGATAATTTAAGGCTTCATCTATGGTCAAAATAGTACCATTTGACAACATATATTGGGCTATACCAAAGCCAAGGGTCGACAGGCCCGAAATGGTTGTCAATGAAGTTACTTTTAGGCGTAATGTTGATAAAGTAGTCCTTATGTTTTACGAAAGTGTATTTGGATACCACAATCAACCAGACTATCAACATACCCAATATACATGCCTTAAAGTAAAAATAATTTAAAGTCGGTCACACGTATTGACTAATTTCACAAAGGAAAAAAACTTTAATTATTTCGAGAAACATAATCAATGTAATCAATCCATAATTCAATGGAAACATAATCCATGAGCTGAACAATAGCTCTATTATTCCATTTGAGCCACAAAATTAGGGGCCTCAAAGAATTAATGTGTGTTTGATTCGATATTTTCCTACAACGGGAGGAGAAATATTGGATTTAGTTATCATATAAATTGATAAGTTTAAATGTTTATGGTTTGAATGAGCATAAATTGTGTGTCGAATCAGCAGGTTCGAAAAACACAAGCGTGAATGGTTCTCATTTATCGAACGACAGGTCGATTGATAGACACCATTTCATTATATGTATATAACCACATTCGGGGAAAAGATTATTTAGTCAACCCTTTTCGGTAGCTCTATTCGAATACAACCAGGAAAGACGGTGAGAGTAGACAGCGCTTGTGCGTATCGGAACCACCCATCATTAGGAGTCAGAAAAACCGCCAATCTTTCCTAGACATCGTATAAGAATAGGTGAGCCTATTGGGGGATGATTCATAACTTTTCAGAGAAGTGTCATACAATGCTCATTGTGCATCACGTGAGTGCGTCAACTCAATATGCCAACATATAATTCATGATGCAACGTTTTCTATCTAATTATGAGAAATCCTCAAAACTTTTTCACATAAGTGGTATCCAATGCTCATAATCCACAAGAGCCATAACCATTCACATTGAAATTATCAATTTTGTATGTTCATGATTTTATTTTTTTTTTTTTAAAAAAAAACAACTTTCAAATATAAAAGAAAGTATAATATGACAATTACATGTCAATGCATATCAACCCAAAATTCATGGTTAATTAGTCCAAAAATATTTTTTTCCAACAAAAAAAAAATAACTAATTAATGAATGTCACTTAAAGCAATCATTAACCTCACATATAATATATATATATTAAGTAGGGAAAACGACGTTGATGGTTAAAATTGGTATTTTTTAACTAAAATTTCATATGCATTAGAAACATTTTCCAAATAATGGCGCTACTTTTAGGGAAATGTGTTCTTTTTCTTCTATAAAATCCATTTTTGTGACTTTATTAGACCAAACATAGAATGTAAGTAATGACACATTGATAAGGCAATCCAAACACCCCCATTAATCGAATTTCCCATATTATTCTACTTTTTTTTTATGAATTTTGATCTTGCAATCAAACAAAAAAAAAATAAGAAACTTGATTTAGAATACAAAGCATATTCATACGTTGCTTTAATGAAAAATTGTGAGAAAATTTGGTGATTGCAAACAATGAAAGTGTTAGGTTAAGGAGAGATTCACTTACAAACTATCAATGGGAGATTCATCTACATACTAGGATGCTAGTAGTAAAAGTGAAGAACTTATTTAGATTACTTGATCCATAGCATCGTGCTGATAACGTGTTGTGAACCAATTAGCTCAATCATACGATCTTCTCATTCATATATATGTATTCTTACAATATTGTGTGTATCTTACAAGTATACATGATAGTCCTTTATATAGGCACAATGTGATGAATCAAGAGTCATGGAATTAATATCCATAAGTACCTAAGTTAATGAAAGACATAAATACAAGTAAACCAAAAGACTATGAGTTACAACAATATCGTTATTTATATGTTTGAAGCTTTATTATATGTTTCAAAGTTAAAAAAATTCAAGTTTCTAGTTGAATATTAAGTATTTGGTATCATTTAAAATAAATACCCAACAATATTGTAATCCGGTTCAACCGGCCGGTTTAACCGGTTCGACCGTTTATAATGCCGGCCGGTCCGATTCAAAATCCGGATTCTAAAACATTGGTTTTTAGCCTTGTCGGCTGTCGCTTGCCAATACATTTGTTTTCTCTAATAATTTATTTTCATTTCCTTTGATTTTATGGAATATAATTAATTAATTTTACATATCTTCAAAGTTGTAATGAAATTTACAACATCTTCATACTTTTTAATCTCGTCCTAAATGGCAGGTCCTTGGATTTTAAAATAAACTGATTAGATTGTTTATAGCATTTTTGTAAATAAATTAAATTACACATTAGGTATTTTGAATGGTCTCTCCAGATTAGGTATTTTAAAGGGCATATATGGCACTTACAATTTCGATAGATTTCTTTAAAGAATTTCACCATCCAATCGTCATCAAGTTGATTGTACAACACGATTCTTGAATTACAATCTTTTGATATTCTTAATCTTAAATATACACTTTCCATTAAAGGAATTGATTTTGCAGTTGAGAAGAGATCGAAGAGTCGATAGTCTCAATTAAGAGAAATGAGATATAGTTATATCATTTGATATTACTCATAGTCTTATCCACCTGATAAAATAACATGTGTAATCCACTAATTATCTCTATTAATATTATCTTTTAATTTTAACACGTATCATATCTGATGTGTAGGACTAAATATCATTACCCTCAATTAGTTGATTTTCTTTTTTGCCCTAGCCGAATCAATTCTTAATTTACTGGGTTGTTGCTATTTCAGCTATAATTTTTATACTAGTTGGGCTACTATTTTTTTTTTTTTTTTTGGAAATGACTTTCATTAAAAAGAAAAACGACTAGAAAAAACTAACCACAAATAAAAAGTTACACATTACAAAGTAAAACTAACACTATTTTGATGCCCCTAAGAAACATTGGATTGGGCTATCGCCAAGCCCATTTGTATATACTATCATTTTTGTGCTATTATCGATTTCCGAGTAATTAATTAACATATATACATTTATCATCTTTTTTGTGAGGAAGATGAAAATGTAGGAGTTTTTTTTATTTTTTATTCCTTCTCTCGCCAACATATATTGACTTTTTCTGATTCCGCCGAAGTTACTATCTATAAACAAACAAATAAATTTGAATATTCAATAATTCTTTTAACCACATCTAGTTCACTCTAATATGTTAATATTTGTATTTAAACAAATCTTTAATACATAAGACTATGTAATTATATCCAATTTCGGTTAATGTAATATAACATTTAACATCGTGTGAATAATGTTAAGTAACCGATGATTATTTTTTCCTTATTCTTTTTAATTCTAACTGATACTATTTTACTTTTTTTTAATTCTAGCATTAAATATTTTTTCACATTGAAGTTTATAGTACTTATATTTTAACCATTTTTATTTTTATATTGATTTTTTATAAAAAAAAAAATTGTAATGTGCAAATTAATAACATTTATTTTACACCTAAATTTATTTATAGTATCCAACTTATTGAAAATGCGAATTTATAGTTATACTATAACGACCGAAATTTTGTAAATGAATAAATTGTACAAAAATATGATAATTATGGATAATCCATTTCAGAACCATATGAATTGGTTTCGTGTCATTTGGACACCGTATGAGAAAGTTATGGACGAAACCGGGTCGAGACGAAGACCGAAAAGTGCAGCCCTGCTGCCTGGTGAAGTTCGCGGCGCGAACTGGAGTTCCCGATCGGGAACATCAAACAGGGATTTTGGGGTTTTTGACGACCGGAGTTCACGACCCATTACCGATTGCGATGTGTTCACGAGGCGCAGAGTTCACGACGCGAACTCAAGTTCGCGATCGTGAACTGGTTGGTTCTGTATAAAAACGGGTTTGAGGCTAGGGTTTAGACACCTAAACCCCTAGAACCCTACCAGCCGTTTTTAGAGAGAGAGAGAGAGAGAGCTCGTTCTTGGTGTTCTTGGGCTTGAATCTTCATCAATCTTGGGGATTTTAACATCAAAGTTAAGGATTCTTGATTATCTTGTTTACCTATCTTAGTTTCAAGCTTTTCATGGGTATCAATGGTGGTTTTGGGAACCAACCACATCATCTTTGGGGAAGATGATCTATCATGAGTGTAAAACACTCATGGTAAGCTTGTAATCAATGTGTACAAGCTAGATTTGGGTTTTATGGATAGAAATCTTGAACTAGGGTTTGATATTTCCACCAAGTGGTATGAACTTGGTGGTTGGGAATGTTAAGATGGATTAATTAATAGCTAGTTATGGATTATAACTAGATTTTGTGATGATATTGATAATAGGTCAAGAAGGAGTTGAGATTGGAAGTACTTCTTTGGTTGAGAAGTAGAGATTGTGTTGATTTACACAAGTATTGGATAACATTGCTAAGGTGAGTACATGTGATCTTTCTGAGTACATAGTAAACCATGTTTTATGAATTGAAATGATTTTAGAGTCTTTATTAGATAAATATTTTTAATAAAGAAAAGATTAAATTGATAGAGTATGAATTGAATTGAATTGAATTGTAAATTGATTTGTTTAGTTACCACTAGTATGATTGAGTTGTGATATGTGGCTTTGACCCAAGTTGATGATTTGTTATGTGGTAGCTAATCAATTGGATCCTAGATAACCCACACAAGTTGGGGGAGTTAGTAACACCTACTTGGGGCGGTACCACCCTCCGCAAGGGTAGTGTGTCGAGAAATAGATAACCCGGAAAACAGGGGAGTTTGAGATAACCCGGAAATCGGGGGAGCAAATAGATAACCCGAAAAACGGGGGAGTTTACCTAGTTAACCCATATCGGGGGAGTTGTTTCGGGGAGGCCCGTTACGTATGTGTTTGGCTTATGGCAAGCCTTAGAGTTTGATTGACTATGTGCAAATTTGATAATTATTTAATTATTATTTTATTGCAATTATTTTCTAACCGGGTCTAAAACCCATGTTTCTCACGAGACAATTGTTGTCTCACGTACTACGTTTATTTTTGACTATGTACTCAGGTTCGAGAGCTAAGGATTAGGCGGCCCGTAGTTGTAACATTGGATGATTAAGCTCGGTGTACCATTTGATTCCCTAAGACTTTAGTTTTGATATTATTGTAACACCGATTCTTGGCACTTGTAATCATTCCAATGTTTTGTTAAACCAAGTTTTGGTTATTATGGATTTTTAGTATTAAACTTGTTTATTTAAAAAGTTTAAATTGTTATGAAAAATTGGCGTGTTGCAACTTGGTATCAGAGCTTTAGTCTAAGTGAATTAGGTTGGTTACCCACCCTAGACTTAGACTTTGCTTTTGGGACATTATGTTTTATAGGAAGATAGGTTGACCTTTAAGGATTAGGGTTGACCATCGGGGGAATTGTTTTGAATCGATGTTTTATTTTGACTATTTAGTCAACTTATTGGATTCTAATTGGGTTGACATCTTATTATAGTAAGATGGCTAGAACGAGAAGTGGTAGATTGTTGGATGGGGAACAAGCTTCGAATTTGAATCAAGATGGAAATGGATTGGCCAATTCGGGTATCGGGAATAACCATACTCCGGTAACAATGGAGGCAATTCAATCCATGCTCACTAATATGAGAAATGTGATGCAACAAGATGTTAACCGGATCATAAATGATCGGTTGAACTTGGGTGATGATGATGAAAGGGAGGAAGAGGAACGTCGTGATGAGGAGGAGAGGGAGGAAAGTGAAGATTCCCCACCTCCCACAAAGACTAAGTCAACGGATGCTAGTGTCCCGACCGAGAAGTCCTCCAATGAGGAAAGTGGCGAAGAAAGGAAGATTGAACGAGAAGGATGTTCTTACAAAACATTCCTTGCTTGCCGACCCAACTTCTATCTCGGGAGTGCGGAACCAAAGTGACGGTTCGTTGGATTTGAGAAACGGAACGTGTGCTTGAGAGTAGCAAGTGAAAAGAGGAAGAAATGGTGACTTATGCCCCACGATTGTTTAAAGATGATGCTCTTACATGGTGGGACACCGTATATGAAACTTTGGGAAAGAAATCCGTTTACAAGATGTCGTGGGATGAGTTCACTAGAAGACTCAAAGAGAAGTTTTGTCCCGAAAGGGAGTTGGAAGAGTTGTTGGAAGAATTCTTGCACTTCAAGAAAGGCAATTTGACCTTGGATGAGTATACCAAGAAGTTCACGGGATACCTCCCGTTTGTGTCAAGTACCTACCCTACCGAACGTAGTCGTGTGGTTCGGTTTGCTAATGGGTTGCCATGGGAGTATGAGCTAGAGGTGAAAAGGGAGACTACCCTTGATGAGGCGATCAATGTCGCCCGAAGTGTTGAGAAAGTTAGTAAGAGGAGACTGCAAGAGAGGTCGGTTGGTAATGAGAAGAGAAAGTTTGAGAGCTTTCGGGACCATCGAAGAAAAGCAACTTTGCCCCGAGCGGGGCAAAGCAAGGAAGTGTTGGTGGTTGTAGAAAGTGTGGTAGGGACCACAAGGGAGAATGCAAGACGGATTCCAATGGTTGTTTCAAGTGTGGTCGTTTTGGCCATAAAGCTAAAGATTGCAAGGTTAAAAGCCTTGATGAGGTGGAGTGATTCTCATGTCATGAGAAGGGGCATTATAGCAATGTTTGCCCAAAGAAAGGAACCGAAACGTTGGTGTCAACCGCTCATAAGAAACCGGAGCCGTTGAAGGTCAAAGGGCGTGCCTTCCAACTCACGCGTGAAGAAGCTAAGGAGACTCATGAGGTCGTCTCAGGTACCTTATTCATAAACTTCATACCCACTTATGTATTGATTGATTCGGGTTCTACTTATTCTTTCGTGTCTCATGAATTTGGTGCTAAGTTTAAGGTTCCACTAGAGTTACTTGATGATTTGTATGACATAGAAGTAGCCGATGGGAAAACCTCCATGGTTCAACACATCTATAGAGATTGTGAATTAGAAATCGATAGTAAGAAGTTTAAGGTTGATTTGATGCCAATGGGGATTAAGGCTTTTGATGTAATTATCGGGATGGATTGGTTGGGAATCCACCAAGCCAAGATTTTGTGTGGAAAGAAGTTGGTGTCGATCAAGTCTCCCGAAAATGAGAAGGTGTACATCTAAGGGGAAAAGAGACATCGTATGCCAAACTTGTTAACCGCCATTAAGGCAAGAAAATGTTTGTCAAAGGGATGTTCGTCCTTTTATAGCTTATGTCCTAGATGGAAGAAAAGAGAAGAAGACGGTTGAGAATGTGAAGATTATTCGGGATTTTCCCGAAGTTTTTCCCGATGACTTACCCGGTTTGCCACCGGAGAGACAAGTCGAGTTTCGTATTGATTTAGTTCCGGGGGCGACGCCGATTGCCCGAGCCCCGTATCGTTTAGCTCCAACCAAAATGAGAGAGTTGATGGCTCAACTTCAAGATTTACTTGATAAAGGTTTTATCCGTCCTAGTTCGTCACCATGGGGTGCACCCGTTTTATTTGTAAAAAAGAAACATGGTTCGATGAGGATGTGTATTGATTACCGAGAAATTAACAAGATGACGATTAAGAACCGATATCCTTTGCCAAGGATAGATGATTTATTTGATCAACTTCAAGGAGCCGATTATTTCTCCAAGATTGATTTGAGATCAGGTTACCATGAAGTTCGTGTTAAAGAAGGTGATACCGAGAATACGGCCTTTAGAACTCGTTATGGGCATTATGAATTTTTGGTGATGCCACTCGGTCTAACGAATGCCCCGGCGACTTTTATGGATCTCATTAATAGGTTTGTAAACCATTCCTCGATAAATTCCTCATCGTGTTCATCGATGATATTCTCATCTTTTCCAAAACCGAAGAAGAACATGAAGAACACTTGAAGCAAACCTTAGAAGTTTTGAAACGAGAAAAATTGTATGCTAAATTCTCAAAATGTGAATTTTGGTTGCGGGAAGTTCAATTTCTTGGTCATGTAGTATCCCGAAGTGGGATAAAAGTTGACCCGTCTTAGATCGAGGCGGTGAAGAATTGGGAAGCACCGAAGACTCCGACCGAAGTTAGAAGTTTTCTTGGGTTAGCCGGTTATTACCGAAGATTTATTGAAGATTTTTCCCGAGTGGCGGTCCCACTCACTAGACTAACGAGAAAAGATGTGAAGTTTGATTGGGGGAAAAAGCAAGAAGATGCTTTTGCCTTGTTGAAGGAGAAGTTGTGCAATGCACCGATCCTCACTCTACCCGATGGTATGGAAGATTTCGATGTGTATAGTGACGCCTCGAATAAAGGTCTCGATTGTGTTTTGATGCAAAGGGGTAAAGTGATAGCTTATGCTTCAAGACAATTGAAGAATGCGGAAGAGAGGTATACAACTCATGACTTAGAGTTGGCGGCGATTATTTTTGCCTTGAAGATTTGGAGACATTACTTGTATGGAACAAGGTGTATATTGTACACGGACCACAAAAGTGTCAAGTATGTGTTTACACAAAAAGACTTGAATATGAGACAAAGAAGGTGGATTGAGTTGATTAGTGATTACGATTGTGAGATTGTTTATCATGAAGGAAAGGCCAATGTGGTAGCCGACGCCTTGAGTAGAAACGTTTATGAAAAACCGGTTAAGGCTAAGTTGATGTGGATTGATGTAGTATCTAGCTTTATTGAAAGTATAAAAACCGCACAAAGGGATTTGGGTTCCGAAATTTGGTGGAAACCGAAAAGTGTTGTTGAATGATGCTCACAAGTCCAAGTACTCGATTCATCCCGGAAGTACAAAGACTTATCAAGACTTGAAGAGAACGTATTGGTGGTCGGGGATGAAGTCGAGAGTACCAAAATACATATCAAAATGTGCCATGTCTGCACAAGTGAAAGCCGAGCACCAAGTGCCTTATGGTGTTGCACAATCGTTGCAAGTGCCGGCCGGGAAATGGAAAGACATCACAATGGATTTCATCGTTGGTCTTCCAAAGACGAGTAGAAATCATGACGCCATTTGGGTGATTGTCGATAGGTTAACGAAAAGTGCGTTATTTCTAGCTATTTGGGAAACCATGCCACTCGAGAAGTTGGCAAAATTGTATGTTGATGAAGTTGTTCGTTTGCATGGGGTACCATTATCGATTGTGTCCGATCGGGATGCAAGGTTTACCTCGAGATTTTGGAGATCACTCCAAGAAGAATTGGGAACTAAGTTGAGATTGAGCACGGCCTATCATCCACAAACCGATGGCCAAAGCGAAAGGACGATCCAAACGGTCGAAGATATGTTGAGATCGTGTGTATTGGATTTTGGTGGTAAATGGGATGAACATTTAGCGTTAGTTGAATTTTCGTATAACAATAGTTATCATTCTACGATTAAGATGCCACCGTTTGAGGCATTGTATGGGAGAAAGTGTAGGACGCCTTCTTGTTGGTTAGAGGCGGGTGAGACGATACTCACGGGTCCCGATATTGTGAAAATAACAAATGAGAAAATCGGAATAATTCAAAAGTATATGAAAGTGGCACAAGATCGCCAAAAGAGTTATTCGGTTTTGAAAAAGCGACCCTATGATTTGGATGTTGGTGATATGGTGATGTTAAAGGTGTCGCCTCGGAAAGACGTGATGAGATTTGGTAAGAAGGGCAAATTGAGCCCAAGGTATGTTGGCCCATTTAAGATTTTGAAACGGGTCGGTTTACAAGCATTTAAGTTAGAACTTCCACCCGAGTTGCAAGGTGTTCATGACACCTTCCATGTTGGTAATTTGAAGAAGTTCCTAGGTGAAGTGGAGAATTTCATCCCACTTCAAGATTTGCGGGTCGATGCACCCAACCGATTGATTGAAGAGCCCGATGCCATATTGGAGTCCCAAACAAAGAAATTAAGGAACAAAGAGATTGAGTTGGTGTTGGTCAAGTGGAAGCATTCTCTTGGGCCAAATTTGACTTGGGAAGTCAAGGATGAGAGTAAGAAACGCTACCCGAACTTTGTAGATTATGATGCGATTCCGAGGACGGAATCCTCTTAAGGGGTAGATAGTTGTAACGACCGAAATTTTATAAATAAATAAATTGTACAAAAATATGATAATTATGGATAATTCATTTCAGAACCTTGGGAATTGGTTTCGTGTCATTTGGACACTGTATGAGAAAGTTATGGACGAAACCGGGTCGAGACGAAGACCGAAAAGTGCAGCCCTGCTGCCTGGTGAAGTTCGCAGCGCGAACTGGAGTTCCCGATCGGGAACATCAAACATGGATTTTGGGGTTTTGGACGACCGGAGTTCACGACCCATTACCGATCGCGATGTGTTCACGAGGCGCAGAGTTCACGACACGAACTCAAGTTCGCGATCGTGAACTGGTTGGTTCTGTATAAAAACGGGGTTGAGGCTAGGGTTTAGACACCTACACCCCTAGAACCCTACCAGCCGTTTTTAGAGAGAGAGAGAGAGAGAGAGATCGTTCTTGGTGTTCTTAGGCTTGAATCTTCATCAATCTTGGAGATTTTAACATCAAAGGTAAGGATTCTTGATTATCTTGCTTACCTATCTTAGTTTCAAGCTTTTCATGGGTATCAATGGTGGTTTTGGGAATCAACCACATCATCTTTGGGAAAGATGATCTATCATGAGTGTAAAACACTCATGGTAAGCTTGTAATCAATGTGTACAAGCTAGATTTGGGTTTTATGGATAGAAATCTTGAACTAGGGTTTGAGATTTCCACCAAGTGGTATGAACTTGGTGGTTGGGAATGTTAAGATGGATTAACTAATAGCTAGTTATGGATTATAACTAGATTTTGTGATGATATTGATAATAGGTCAAGAAAGAGTTGAGATTGGAAGTACTTCTTTGGTTGAGAAGTAGAGATTGTGTTGATTTACGCAAGTATTGGATAACATTGCTAAGGTGAGTACATGTGATCTTTCTGAGTACATAGTAAACCATGTTTTATGAATTGAAATGATTTTAGAGTCTTTATTAGATAAATATATTTAATAAAGAAAAGATTAAATTGATAGAGTATGAACTTTTGAATTGAATTGAATTGTAAATTGATTTGTTTAGTTACCACCAGTATGATTGAGTTGTGATATGGGGCTTTGACCCAAGTTGATGATTTGTTATGTGGTAGCTAATCAATTGGATCCTAGATAACCCATACAAGTTGGGGGAGTTAGTGACACCTACTTGGTGCGGTACCACACTGCGCAAGGGTAGTGTGTCGAGACATAGATAACCCGGAAAACGGGGGAGTTTGAGATAACCCGGAAATCGGGGGAGCAAATAGATAACCCTGAAAATGGGGGAGTTTACCTAGTTAACCCATATCGGGGGAGGCCCGTTACGTATGTGTTTGCTTATGGCAAGCCTTAGAGTTTGATTGACTATGTGCAAATTTGATAATTATTAAATATTGCAATTATTTTCTAACCGGGTCTAAAACCCATGTCTCTCACGAGACAATTGTTGTCTCACGTACTACGTTTATTTTTTTACTATGTAATCAGGTTCGGGAGCTAAGGATTATGCGGCCCGTAGTTGTAGCATTGGATGATTAGTTCGGTGTACCATTTGATTCACCAAGACTTTAGTTTTAATATTATTGTAACACCGATTTTTGGCACGTGTAATCATTCCAAATGTTTTGTTAAACCATTTTTTGGTTATTATGGATTTTTAGTATTAAACTTGTTTATTTAAAAAGTTTAAATAGTTTTCAAAAATTGGTGTGTTACATATACGAATATCAATAAACATTACTTTGAGTATCATATGAAAACCCCGCGGTAACACGCGGGGTAAAATCTACTAGTTAAAACAAAGTGTTAAATAGATGATTGGGATGACGAGAGGTCTAGCATATCTTGTTGGAAATAGGTCTTGAACGTAATTAAATAAATCGTTCAAACGTATACTATAAATTTAATATTATTTGGATTGCCATTAAAGCGCAATTGAAATAGTGAATATACGAGCTAGAATTAATTAATGAGTTTAACTAATCGAGTAATACTTATCGGGCTAGAATGGAATCAATTAAAGTGTGTTTAATTAATGAATAATTCTAATCGGGCTAGGACTAATTATAGGCTTAATTAATCCAACGACCTAATGGGTCGGGCCTTATTAGAGTTTTACTCTAATAAGAATTAGCGAACACCCTGTAAATACCCCCCCCCCCCCCTCTCTTTGCCGCCGCGGCCACCGGCCACCATAGTTCCACAGCGTCGCCACCATGCTGCCACCGAAATAGTCAACGAACAAGCGCTTTCGATGCTATTTTCGGGTTTCGGGTATAACTAGTTTGGTATTTTCGAGGGTGCTTTGTATTACTAGGTGGTACATCATCCAATTCGTTTGTAGTTTTGGGTGTGAACCAATATAGTGATTCTACCTTGAATCCTAAAGTCATCACGAGATCGATCTGGCGAGAACTAGATCACAAGGTCTCTCACCGAGCACCGCAAGTATAAGTCTTCGAATTTGTGTTATTACATTTTAGTTACATTAGCTTGGTAAATCTAACGGTTCATAGTTAATTTTTTCGTTAACTAGTTTTACTTATATTTTCTAGCTACGTATTTAATCTGGTTAACTGGTACAAAAACCAACATATCATATTCCGACAAGGATGGGTCTTTTAGAAGTTCACTAACTGTTTACACCACAATTTTTAGGTTTTATACCACAATTAATGCTTGAAGTACTTGTACAGTTTATTTACTGTAAAACTTATACTGTGTGGTATAAAAAGTAAAAGTTATAATGTAGAAATTAAATCTCATTGTCAAAGACACCCAATACATTCTACTATTGTATGGGTAAATTTTCCTCTTTATATCATACAGAACCCCATGAAAATCATTATATAAGAAGAGATTTCGAATATGACTCTTGCCGAGAAAAATGAAGGTTGTCGGAAAATATGGAGATCTCTGGCGGTGAAGGTCGCCAGTGCATGATGGTCAACGGTGATGGAGAGCGGTCAAATGTATCCGGTGACTAGTTACCCTTTAAATTGGTCACAAAAAAAAAAATTGAATTAGTCACACTCTTCTAGACGAGAGAATTTATCTTACAACTTTTTTAGGAAAAATTGAGTTTATTACCATTTTTTTTTGTGTGAAAAGAACCCAATAAAATCTCAAGCGATTTCCCGTGGATGATCTAAACGCCAAAGTTTTTCGAAAGCATGCTAAAGTCAATGTAGGTTCGATCTTCTCTCATATCCAAGCTTATGCTTACTTTTGAAGGAAGCATAGATCGAGTTGCGAGGTTATGGACAGTGGCTAGTACACTTGGATTGTCAACCCTATATGGATTGCTTCTAGCAGTAGGTTGTGTTTTGTTTTTTTGTTGTGTTTTGGTTTTTGTCCTGCCTTGTTAGTTAGTTCGGTGATTATTTGATGTCTTTGCTTTTCTCTTTATATTTTTTTATATATACTGATTGCTAGTTTCTTGTTACTTCTTTTAATTGTTTTCTTAGCATTATTGGGAAAGATGATAAATTTGCTGAATCTCTTTCTCAGATCCGTCCTTTGCCGTTCAAAATAAAAACTGTGATCATCATTTCCGAAATGGTTATATAATAACACTAGTTTATGACTCCTGAAAAATCACGAGTTGTCGTAAAATTTGCTAAAAGTAAGTACTGCAGAATACAAATATGAAACATAAAAACTTATTTTAAATATGTACTTCCTCCGATTTAAAATAAGTGATACACTTTCTATATTTGGGTGTATCAAAATAAGTGATACATTTTGAAAACTTATCTTATTTGGTAAAATGTAATGGGACCCACACCCACTAACTATCTACTTTAATACAATGAAATGACATCTTTACCCTTACTTTTACTTTTAAACATTATTAACATCACTTTATTCAAAATTTGTAGGACTCATTCCCCACTAACCATCCAATTAATCTAATTTAATTATCATTATCATATTTTACCTCAAAAAGCGTGAAACCAACAATGTATCACTTATTTTAAATCGGAGGAAGTATAATATAATAAGGGATATAGTACACATTACAAATATATTGTACACATAAAAGAATAACTACTAAAAGAAAACAAAGAATCAAATCATAAATTTCCAAAAAGTATTTAATATTTAAAAGATCATGATAAATTTCTAAACATTATTTTGAATATAACATTTGATGTTTTATTTGTTAGATCTCCATATTTATCTTCTATTAAAATCTTCAGTCCTTGTCTGCTATTACCCTTGATAAGGCTACATATAGTTGACCGTGTGAAAAAAAGGGTTTTCTCAGTTACAGACCAACTTTTGACAATGATTGTCCTTGACTTTTATTTATTGTCATAACAAAACAAATAGAAAGTAAAAATTGCCGTCTTTTAAATGTAACGACCCGAAATTTGTAAATAAATAAATTATATAAAAATATGATAAATAAGGATAAATCATTTAAAACACGTGGAAATTGGTTTCGTGTCATTTGGACATCGTATGAGAAAGTTACGGACGAAATCGGGTCAAGATTTGGTTGGAAACAAGTTTGCAAATCAAAATGGTATTTATGGGAATTCTCGTGAACACGAGTTTTGGATCATGAACACGAGTTTCGGATCGCGAACACGAGTGTTGGATCGCGGATGCGAGTTAAGAGAACAACAACTTTAGTTCGCGGACACGAGTTTAGGATTCGCGACACGAGTTCGCGCGGGGTGCAGGTTCACGAACGCGAATTCGTGACGCGAGTTTTGTCTGGAACAAGTTAAAATCGGGATTTTTTGCCATTTCTCTCATCTCAAAACCCTAGAATATTCTCTCATAGTGTGTGTGCGTTTTGAGTGAAAACGAGCCATTGGAACCGATTTTCAAACTCAATCTTGAAGATTCTCACTGCATTGTTGAAGTATAAGGTAAATCTCTACTCCTTTTAGTTATGGATGATGCTTTTGGGTGAAAATGGTGAAGTATGCAAACCCTAGTTGGAGGGTTTGTAATGGGTGATGAAATTGGGTAGATATAACTTAGATCTACAACATATTGTCAAGGAAAATGTGTTCATAACATGGATTTGATGATTATCTAGCTAGTTATGTACTTTATTTGGGGAAAAATGGTGGTTTGGTTAACCTACCAAGTTATCTTTGGGGAAGATGACTAAGATGAGTGTAGAACACTCATTGTAAGCTTGTAAACATTGTGTACAAGTTGGACTTGAGATTTGTTGATGGAAATCTTGAACTAGGGTTTAAGATTCCACCAAGTTGGATGAACTTGGTGGTTAAGAAAGTTATTTTGGTTCGATCAGTAACTAGTTATGGATAATAACTAGAGTATGTGGATATGTTGATGATAGGTCAAGAAGACCTAAGGATTGAAGGTGCTCCAATGGTGGGAAGCAAGGATTCGTGTTGATAAACACGATTTGGATTTAGCTTGGCTAAGGTGAGTACATGAGACTTTTACTGGGTACATAGCAAATGATTTTGAAAACTATGATGTTTTATGAGTCTTTATTAATAAATGTTTTTAATAAAGATATGAATGAAAAGATAAGAAAATACAAATATTAGACTATCTAAGTATGTCTAAATGACTAATGATTTTGAAAGAGATTATGATAATGAAAAAGTGATTAGTAATTCTTTATTAATATGATTCATGATTAAGAGTATGAATTAGAAAGTAAGATATTTGGTTTATTAATAATATGTATTGATAAAGCTAATGACAATGATTTTCAAGTAATCAAGTAATGATTAGTATATTATACTAATAAAAGTAGTGATTTATTTGATAAGAGAATAAGTATAAAGTGACTAGAGATGGATTTATATTCTAGTCAAAGAGAAATTAAAGTAATATGACTTTGATAAATGATAAATATGTTTTATTAAATAAAGGACTTGGTAAAGTCAATATTTAATTGAATAAGAAACGAGAATAATATGATAATTAGAATAGATACATTCTAATTTATGTTTGAACATGTATTATTGGGGCATAGGCCCGTATTTGATGATTTCAATATGTGTTGAGAAAAGGATCCAGATCATAGTCAACCCACACAAGTTGGGGGAGTTAGTGACACCTACTTGGGGAGGTACCACCCTGCGCAAGAGTAGCCCGTCGAGAAATAGTCAACCCGGAAACGGGGGAGAAATAGTCAACCCGGAAATCGGGGGAGTTTCAGTTAACCCGGAAACGGGGGAGTTTACCTAGTTAACCCACATCGGGGGAGTTTGCTTCGGAGAGGTCCGTAGCGTATGTGATAGAGATTGTGTAAGCTCAGGTTAGCTTGCAAGTAAGTAATTTTGATGTGAGTAAGCTTATGGTTAGCTTACTATTATATATGTATAATAATGATAAGATCACGAGTTAATTAGTAATAAACGAATAAAGAAAAGTGATGAATATGACTTTTATTATATTTGAGGATGGGTCGAAAACCCATGTATCTCACAAGACTATTTTGTCTCACGTACTACTTTGTTTTTGGCTATGTACTCAGGTTCGAGATTGAAGGATTAGAAGGTCGCGATAGAGGTGGCCTAGAGATGTTTTAGCTCGGGAGCTTATAGGTAGATCCCGATATCCTATGGTTATGATATTATCTTTGTAACACCGGATTTTATAACTCTGATAAATGTTTTAAGGTTTTTATTAAACCGTATTTTTAGATGTTGGACTTTGTAATATTTTTATTTAAAAATATGATTTAAAAGGTGTTTTAAAAATTGAGGTGTTACATTAAACTTAAACGGAATATTGGTGTCAGAAGGGGTCAAAGATAATCTAGATATAAAAGTAGGATACCCAACATTATTTCCAAATATAACAACTGATTCTATAATATGGGTACCCATAGCGACAATTTGAAGTGTAATACCATTGCATAGACCATTTTTCTGGTAAATGTTTCTTAATAACATGACATACACACTAACTTTCAAAAAAAGTAAGTCCACATGAAATGTTTAAGACCAGCTAAGATGGACCAATCTTTTTTAATATACTAACAGGGCAAAGGGAAAAACGGATTAATATGCCCATATCAGTTGCATTAGGACGCCCAATCCCAAAATTAGGTGATAATCCGCAGATGTACCCATTTTGTTAGTAGCATTAGCGTGAAATCGGTAACCCTAAGAGACTTACAGTCGTGTTCGTCAAATGGAGAAGATAGGTGACCGAGTTGTACAGGGTAAGCTTAAATGCAATTAATAATGTCTTCAACACTAATTTAGCATATGTTTATTTTTATCAGGGTTTGATTTTTGCATGTCTTCAATTTCCACGATCTCTCCGATTAATTAATTAATTGAAAGGAATTAATTGATTCTATCCATATGATTCCTTACTAATCGGAAAGAATACTTCTGCTAAGAAGATGACACGTAAGATAAAGGTGGTCTAAAAGAATGACATGTGACTATATAGACTTTAATTTATTATTTACAATCATTGATTTGTGTGTTATGATCAAAATGATATTATTGATTATCAAAGAGCATTTTAAAATCGATCTTGACTTATATATTTCTGGGCCCAGTTCTTTATTGAGGAACAAAATTTTAGCGATACAAGAAAAAAGATAATATATTAAAACCATGCCCATAAACCCAAATCATGTATTCGTATCTTATTAATTACTAGCAGGGTACCCGCGCAATGCGGCAGCGGGTACCCAGAAACCATATTTCGTGGCGAGCAAGTGTTGTTCGTTTACACGGTAATAATTGTTGCTAGAAAAAAATAATTAAACGGAAATGTGGATTTTGGTAAGAGTTGATGATTTACAGCGTCGTATATTTAATGTTATTGAGTAAAATGATTTTCGAGTAACAGACTTTTGTTATTAAGTGTGGGTGGTGTTACCAAAGTGTAATGTATAGCAAGTGGTTAACACATAGTGATAAATTAGGAGAGGTCTTGGGTTCGAATCTTATTAGCCGCGATTTATTAATTTTAAGGTAGAGAACTAACTAACAAAAGTGGAAAGGTCATTAAAATCAAGTTTAAGGAGCTCCTTAAACTTACCTAATGGGGTAGGCCTAAATGCTTTATATAGTAGTAAGATAAGATACTCCCTCCGTCCCATAAAAAAGTTTACATTTTCCCTATAAATTTTGCCGCCCAAAAAAGTTTACATTTCTCAAATACGAGGGATCACTTAATAAGATACTATTATTTTCACGTACCTTACCATTAACTTTCTCCTAAAAGCACTTTCTCTTTCCAAATAACCTTATATTTTAATAAAAAAATATTACAAAACACCCCAACACTATCACCTAAATACTTGTGCCCAAGAGAAATGTAAACTTCTTTATGGGATGGAGGGAATATTAGTGATCAGGGTTATACTATTCTAAGTAGTTCACTATTAAACATAGTTCTAAAAGAATCTCTTAAACACCACTATCATCAAATCACATGTGATTCAATACACAACCATCGACCATTGCCACCGACCGCCTCTGCCCGCCGCAATCACATGTGATTGGATACACAAATCACATGTGATTGAAAACAGCCGACAATGGCGAGGGGTTGCCGATGGTGGAGATGGTGGCCGACAGAGGTTGGCAGTGGTGCTGGTCGGCGGTGTTGAATCACATATGATTTAACCCAATGGGGTGTGTGGGGGGGGGGGGGTGGCCGGCGGTATGCAATCAAATGTGATTTAATACACATGGGGTGGTGGTGATGTTGATGTATTGAATCACATGTGATAGTGGTGATTTGTGGGTTGATTGATCCAATGGTTAAGAATTATCCCTTAGGATTTTACAAAATTAATGGACTGCCTTGAACGATTCTGTGACCAGTGTAAATTGAAAATATTAAAATATAATATATAGTTTTTATTACAGGATGACAATAAAATAAATAAATACAATTGCAAAACTTAATTTATTTGAATGTTTAATTATGTAATATCTTCTACTTATAAATTTTGAAATCATTATAAATTTTGGATGTTTATGCATATTTTACTTAGTATTTGAGTTTAGTTTGTGTTAATAGGTTTATATTTGTGTTTATACATAGTTTATACAAGTGTTTGAGTTTAGATTCGTGTTCACATGTTTATATTTGTGTTTGTGTAAGTGTCATGAGTTTTGATTCGGGTTATTATCTTTGTTTTTGTAAATGTTTGAATTTTTAATTCGGTAATTAATACTGTATCTTCTTATTTGTATATATACATGTTTTTGAAAGTGTTGGAGTTTAGATTCGAGTTAGTATATTTACATTTATGTGTATGCATGTTTTTTTTAATGTTTAAGTTTAGATTCAGTTATATTTGTATATATTTGTGTTGATATATACTTACGTAGTGTTTGTAACTTTGAACAATATGTAAGTCTTTTAATGTTTCTACAATGCCGTTGAACCAATTTTTTTGTTTGTTTGTTGAACTCAATATGTTATGCTTTAATCATCATAGAATTGTTAAAAAAACATAAGATGCTTAGTTTAAAATAAGAGATGTTGGTTTAGCATCTTTGTAGAAACGTAGATAGAAAATTTATTTTTAATTATAAACTAACCCGTTTATACATTGTCTTAATTGTTGGCAAACTGGCTAGATAAAAGTAAACATACTTATTTCTAAACAGAGTTTTGCAAACATGTGGTTCGAATGAAACGAGTTTGGTGTGTTCATGATTCAAATTGGAGACTAGGATAATGCCCCAAATTAATTCGAGGTGAATATATTCGTCATGAAGACTAACATGATTTTAACATTGTGGGACGTGGTCCACACTCCACAGTATACATTAAACATTAGCGGTGTAGTATTCATATGGTTATAAACTTATAATTAAGAGAAATGAAATTTTTTTATATAATTTTTTTCCTACTCATATTTTTACATAAATTTGACATGTATAATTCATTAATTATCTTTCCTCATATCATCTTTTGATTTTGACACTATAGATAGGAAGAAAACTAAGAAGAAATACCATTACTCTATAATTAATGACCATGTGGTTAGAATCAATAATTGTTTTAATTGGATTAGATTTGTGTAAGTATACGTGTTAAAATCATATCCATGCACCTATTAGAAATAACAAAAGCTAAATCAAAATCAAACTCAGATTTAATTATCAGTGTCATATTAACATAATATTAACTTTTCATCTTCAGACCAAATATATGTCAACCTCAACCAAACTTTCATAAAAGACACATCCAAAAACTAAAAATTTGATATTTTTAACATATATACCACTTACCTTATATAATATACAAGCTATTAATATACTGCACGACCTACATCGTTCGCCAAAACAACATGATGCAAGGGGGAAAAAGAGATTTGATCGCGGTCGCTGACTGCGATAATGGATGGGACACGTCACGGAGTTTGGTCGGGGTCACCAACCCACACCTACCACGTTCTATATTAGCATTCATTATTGTATGACCTTAATAAACCGATATAAAATAACACGTGAATTAGACTGATACGGTGAGTATTAAATGATTAAATATAGATGTGAGTCATCTTGAACTATAAATGTTGTGGTTCCCACTTCTCACCATCTTTACTATAAAATGGTAATTAGATACGTATAATTCTCACACCTCTTTTAGAAAGAAAAGAAAAAGAAAAACTAGTAATTTCGTTTAGAGATGGGTGTAACGGGAAAGTTGGTTGAACAAGTTGAGATCAATTCACATGGTGACGTGTTCCATAATTTCTATAGGCACAAACCACACGATATATCTTCCATTTGTGAATGTGTTCATGGTGTTGATCTTGTTGGTGGTGAGCAAGGTACTGTCGGATCCGTCATTCGCTGGCACTATACCCATAGTAAGTCATCCAACTCCATTCCTTTTGTATCTACAAGGATAATTTATTAATATTTTATCCCGTCAAAATCCAATCCTGTTAAAAAGATATGATAATTAGGTAAGTAAGATGTAAAGAGTCATACTTCTACCCATTAATTAGGGAGCGCTTCCCAGAAGACCTCCGTCAAATTGTTTAATTGTCAGCCAAAAATTTGTTATTACAGAAAATATTTCTGTTTTGAAAAAAAGAAGTTTGTCTAACTCATGCTTTTTAGGCATGAGACACAAATTAAATGTTTGATGAACCTAAACTTGATGTTCTTATTAAAAAATACAATTAATTAATGCAAAAAATAAACTTTATTAATTACCAATAAATGCATTATTCATTATGAAAAAATTAACTATCCACATGACTCAAACTCTCGTCCTTCATTTATTAGGAATGGTTATAACTAACTGATCGCTAATATGGCACCAGGGACGTTTCGAGTTTATTTGAGGCCCGAGGCAAGATGACAAAGCCACAAAAAGCAAACAACCTAACAACTACATATTACATATAAAAACTACAATCTAAAATTTAAAGGATGAAAGGAATGAAAGCATCTAAAAATGATACTCTATGCAAGTCTGTAAAATATAAAATACTTATTCTTCTATTCTGATAATTTATAAATAAATACAGAACACATGTCTAAAAAAATTAATGTGGTACAATTTTAACAAACCAAACAACATAGAGCCTCCAATTTCAACTATGGAAGTAAGGAATTCTCAGCTAAATAATAAAACAAAATGAGGACATAATCATAGAAAGCAATAAATGTATTTGTAAAGAGAAAGAAACCAAACCTCTATGAATTAGTGAATATGCGAATATTTGAACTTCATTCTTGAACTTGAATGCTTAAATCGTATAGATTGGACGGATAAAGAAAGCTGCAAGTTGCGAGATCAAATGAGAAACTAGAGAAATTAGAGAGACGATTAGAATTCTGATTTTTTAGGAGCCAGTTGTGAAGACAAATTCGGACACTTTTGAACGTTAGCTAGCAATTATTTGGGTTTTGGCCTTTTAGGCTGAGTAATGGACTATTGTCTCTCTGTATTTTTTATAAAACAAATTTTTAACTTAAAAATGGGCCTAGTCTATTATTAAATGTACTACAAATTTGGGACCTTAAAATTATGAGGCCTGGGCGATTGCCCATCATGTTGATTATTTCACTGTAATTAATAGACACCCACCACCATGATCACTACGTACCAGCACTCACCACCATCACTATTGCCGCCTACCACCAGCACTACACACCACCATCCACCACCACCAATACTGCTACCACAACCATCACTATCGTAACCGCAATATAAATTTAATTACATAATATCCGCTACCATATTGCACAAGTATCCTACTATTAACATGAACCTCATTCATCTAATTCTTTTCTTAAGTTTAACATTTTTTCTATTGTGATGGAATAAAGATGGAAAAAAGGAAACAATGAAGCAGGTAATCGAAGAAATCGATGAGACAAACCACAAAATCGTGTTCAAGGTGCTTGAAAGTGATGTACTCGAGATCTACGAGAGTTTTAAGGTTATATTCCATGTTGAACCCAAGGGTGATAAACAGTTGGTCGTTTGGACCGTTGAGTTTGAGAAACCAGATGAAAGTGTACCCGATCCAACTTCTTTCATGGACATTCTTGTCGGAGAAATCAAAGACTTAGATGCCCATCATGCAAGCACTAAATAGATCGCTAGTTAAGTTTCAAATAAGGCGATAAATCGATAAATGTTGTGTTGATTTTGGATGTGTGGTTTAAGCTAATAAAAATATGAAGTATATGTTTAAGAAATTAATAAACGATACGTTGTATTTGTGACTTGAATCTTTTCTTATTATGTATGAATATCGTTGGGTATGAATTGTTATTATACATATATACGAAACAATTTGGCTTTCTTTTATTTGTTTGTAGTATTCATCTTTAATTATTATTTATTTTTGGAATAATATTTTTTTTAACAACAAACAAAATTTTATAAGATAATTTAACCAATCAATTCAACTACTAGTACCACCACTTCTACACTTAATCCAAAAAACAAAAATAAACGAATGTTATCTAACTTGAGTATAGGTGCAGATCACCAATGCAATTTTTAAAAATAAAATATCATACATGAAATTTGAGTAAACCTCAAAAATCATCCTTCTAATTTACTTCAAAAATAGTGTAATGTTTAGTGTATTATGTATACATTTGAGGGATTTTTTTATACTTTTAATACTCAAAAAATGTATAAATACGTTTAGTGTATACATATATTGGAGATGATCTATTACACTTAAATTTTACAATATTGATGAGGAAGTGACATCCAAGAAATGAGGATATCAAGAGACTATATATTGACAAAAACATACACACACATGGTCACAAACAAAATGAGCTCCTCTTTGAGCTTCAACATCCCAAAGGCTTTGCCTTCTCTCCCTCAATGCAATTTTCACCCTCTCTCATCCCCATTCAATAAAAAACAACCACATATCTTCAATTCAAACAAGTCTTTTGTAAGTCTATTTAACCAATAAATACTTTATTTTTCACATTTGTTAAATGTTTCTTTCGGCTTTCACTACAGAAACTCGTAATTGTCAATTCGAAGAAGATTGATGAAGGATTCAGTTTGGCCAAACCTAGCTTGGCAATACAAGTGGGAGCACTCCTGAGTACTGTAAGTTGTAATAATCAGATAATCAGATTTTTTTTATGGTTGATTAAGTTGAGATCGTATAACAGGTTATTAGTGAACCGGCTTTGGCGTTGACAGGAGTTAACAATGAAGAGGATTTTGGGTGGGTGTTGATACAATTAGCCATATGTGCCTTCTTCTATTTTCTAGTGGCACCAGTGAGTGAAAGAAAAAGACAAAATTGTTATTAATCGTTTTTATGTTTATGGGATAAAATGGTTTGAATGGTTGGTATAATTTGCAGCCATTTATCATGAACTGGTTGAGGATAAGATGGTACAAGAGAAACCTTTTGGAGATGTATGTGCAATTTATGTTTGTCTTCTTGTTCTTCCCAGGGTTAGTTGTAATTATCCCTTTAATTTCATATTAATCATTAACTAATTATATATAAGCAGTCTTTGTACCCGCATCATGACTGTCCCTGAAAACTAAATATTTGATTATTATGTGCAGTGTGTTGCTTTGGGCTCCATTTTTGAACTTCAGGAAGTTTCCAAGAGATCCAGACATGAAATACCCATGGTCTGTCCCTGAAGATCCTTCCAAAATTCGAAACTCTTACAGGAAATTCCCTTGGGCTACCATTGATGATTATGAAGTTTAAAAAACTATTAACACTTGTATCATAATCACACACTCCACCTTGTTTTCTGTAAACGTTTCATGTTACTAAAGCATATAATTACACAATCATGACTTATTGTGCTTCATTCGGCTCAACCATAGTTGCCAGATATGCTCATATTGATGCGACTCTTAGATATTTGCTATTCCAACTGTTTTAAACTTCGGCTATGTCGTACCTTATAAAGATGGTTGTAAGTTTGTAACTTGCAAGACCAGTTTTCTACCATGCTAGTTGGTTCAACTCTTCCCCTTGAGGAAGAGTTGAAAGACTAAAATGGGTGGTCCCTTCATAATTTAACATATATCTTAATACTTACTAATTTTAAGTAAGTTTAAAGAGCTCCTTAATTTTAAGTTTAAGAAATTTCCACTTTTAGTAAGTTTTTTAACTAAAAAAATAAAGTGTTGCTTACAGGATTCGAACACAAGACCTCTCATAAGTAGTTACTGTGTGTTAACCACTTCAACTACTTGATTATTTTGATTTATTCCAGATACTAATTTATATAAGTTTTAACGTCACCAAAACTCAACCATCATTTCTCTGTTTAAAAGGCCCATATTTACTTTCACAAAAAGGCCAATTTCGGATCTGATCCTACCATCACTAATGTCAGCACCTACCATCACTACGCACCACCACTCATCACCATCTCTATTGTCATCACCACCGGTACTGTCGTCACTTCGAAATATAGTTACGGGTACCCGCCGCCGCATTGCGCGGGTACCTGCTAGTCTCTACTATCTATAATGAGTGAATGACTTTCTAATTATAGTAGGTCTTAAAATTGGCCTACTATTTTTGGAAGGTCTTAAACCCACGTCTAAAATGAAAAAAAAAAGCCATCCGCAAGATTCGAACTTGGGTATCTAGACTCCTTTTTATTCACCTTACCACTTAACCACATCACATTTTTTGAAACAAAACCGAAATACTAAACCGGTATGCTTTAAAGGTCCGGACACAAATATTAAAGATTCGTTACAAATAAGAGTATTTGGTACTGTTATTTTTAGAAACAATTAACCATAATGTTATCTATTGAAGGCGTTTTAAATATTAACACGTTAATTAAATCATTTACGGCATACGTTTTTTTGGAACAATCATTTACGACATACGTTTTTTTGCTTGAATAATGGTAAGGTGAATAAATCGTTTTAATTTTAAGACGTAACAACCATACGTTTTTTTGACTGAACGTTTTTCATTGAATTCCTTATTAAAGGCTTTTACGTTTTTTTTACCCATATTAAATCATTCAACATTTGACTTAACGTTTTTCATTGAGTTCCTTAATAATTTTACGTTTTTCACTGGTAACGTCTATTTGGTTAAAGTATTTCTCTTACTTTAATATTTGGCTGAACGTTTTTCATTGAATTCCGTATTAAAGACTTTTACATTTTTTTTTACCCATAATTAAATCATTCAACATTTGACTTTACGTTTTTCATTGAGTTCCTTAATAATTTTACGTTTTTTATAGCCATAATTAAATCATTCAACATTTAGACTTAACGTTTTTCATTGAATTCAAGCAACTACTTTTACGTTTTTGTTGTCCATATATATATATGTTTCACGAACTTACGCTGGTATTTTTTTGCAACCTACAAACGACGTTCACAATTACAATCATATTATCTACTTCATGGCTTTAATCTCCCAAAATTGTGCTTCATTGCTCCAGCCACTGCGACGACCAGTTGAAGGAGTTGAGGTAACGTCTATTTGGTTAAATTAAGAGTTTCAAATTCTTACTTTAATATCATAAATTTGTTGTTAACTAATATTTTTGTATTTCTCTTTCGAAGGAATTTGATGGATATGAACCGATTGAAAACTTTGAAGACCTTTGGAATCCACATTACTGGTACAAATGTAAATTTGTTCGAGTTGAATATGTTTGGCTTGACCACAAACATAACAAACTATATTTGTTCCTGCTTGACAGATTTGTAAGTTACTACTAATTATTATACGCTCTCTTTATTTAGTGTACTAATAATCATTTATTTTCAGAGGCACAAATTCGCTGCGATTATCCCCCCCGTTTTATTTTCTGCATACCAACGCCGAAAACTAGAAGGCGGTATCTTTTCTTTAAAATATTTCAAAATTGATTACAACGACGCCGAATACTATCCTCGCTTACACAACTATAGCTTTGTTCGTAATGAATGGGCAATAATATTCAACACTAAAACCGAGCTTGCCGAAACTACGAATGGAGAAGACGGCTGGTTCCCCAAGTACCCGTTGGTCAGATCTCCGACATGGCTCTTGAATGATCAAACAAGTCGACAAATGTGTATTGGTACGTCTACATTACATTTTTATCATTAAAAATTAAAAATATTATTATTTAAGGTATTGGCGTAATTACTAACACTGTCACAGATGTTGCTGGAAACATGTCGAACGGTTGCTTTTTTTTTTTACATCCGGTCGGATTTCGTGTGCAATGTTGCTGCATGATTGTCGGTAAGTATTTATACGTGCTTCATATTATCACCAGGTTTTAGTAAATATCCCATTTACAATTTATTCTCCGACAGGGGTAACCGGATCAAGATCATATTGTATCATATACCGGCATCCACGGCAACAACGATTGGGAGATCTGCTACTGAAAACATTACCGTGTACGCAGCTCGCGTGAAACTGATTAGAACACCAACAGGTTATTTCCAGTTAATTCGATATTCGTATAACTTTAAATGTCCGGACACAACTAATTAAAATCCGTTACAAATAAGACTTTTTCTACTATTATTTTTAGAAACAATCATCACCTTCATATTAAATATATAGACCGTTTTTAAAAGTAGCAATACCTCTAAAACGTTTTTAATACTATTATTTGAGTGATAATTATACCATCGTTTTCAATAAACAATACATTTATAGGCCGTTACAAATACGAATTTGCTACTCTTAGTTTTAGAAACAACCAATAAAACGATGGTAATTATTGAAACCTTTATTATAACCATAAAAAACCATACGTTTTTTTAACAATTAAATAATTTAAGTACTAACATACTTTTAGTTTAAAAGTATATTGATATATCTTTGTTATTTGGTTATTTTTCAGTCAAATATCTTGTTTCTACTGACGTTTCAAAAATTGAGTTCAACCCGGTGATGCCAGAAGCATATACACTTCAACGCATCCATCCGATAGTACAATATGATAATTCAGTTGTTTTATGTGATGAAGAACCCGAAATCCCGCCGGCAAGGCAACCAAAAAGTTATGTTTTCAGTATTTTAAGAACTACCCTATATGGAAATAAGCGTCTCTCGACTTACCCACAAAACAACGTTTAAACAGACCCCACCGGTTGGAACAACAATAATTAGTTGGTGGTTAAATGCTTAACGTTTTTGCTACACAATAATTAGCTGGTGTTCAATATTTTTTCATGCTTTGTCTTATTTATATAAATTACTCACTTTCCCAATAATTGTTTTTTTAATACGAATTGTTTAAGTGCAACTTACACAAATTATATATTTTGATGTGTGAATTATACTAATGTGTCATAATCATTGCTAATTTACACTAAAAAAATATTGACTTATTTCTTTCTACCCCTACTAAACACACTTTTTTATTTGTATATTGACTTATTGATTTATATAACAAAATAAGTTATGTACCAATATTCATAGTAACATTCGTTTTCGATAAATTTATTAGCATTTTGATTGTATTTTATATTGACAAAGCGTTTTTACATATTGAGTTCGCCCTTATTAAACGTATATGTATATGGAAATCGGGTCTTTGAATATTAAAATTAGTGGTAACAATATCTGCATAATTTACTCAATATAATATTTAATTATTGAAGAAAACATGAATTCACAGAGTCTACATTAATAAATAAACTGATCAAACTAGAAAAGCACTTAAATGCCAATTAAACGAAATCGTGCAAATTCATATACTTCATACGTTTTATCCATACTATATATAATGAGCAAATGAGTTTCTAAATTTAGAATGTCTTAAACTTTAGCCCTTCCATTTGTGAAAGGTCTTAAACCCTCAACAAAATTGCAATAAAAAACGATGTGAAGAGTTTCGAACTTGGGACCTCCACCAACACATATATCTGACTTACCACTACACCACATCCAATATTTGCTACTCTAACCAAAACATCTAAACCAGATGATTTAAAGTGGGGCGAATTAATATTTCGTATTCATATTAAAATCACATTAAAGAGTAATAACGACCATCCTACTCTCTTTTTACTGTTGTAAATTTAGTACCCTTCACGCGGAGTATTAAATAGCAACATCAGTTTCTTTTCAAAGACCTACAAATTAGTCACTTTCTTCTTCCCAAAACCCACCATTGCGTCTTAACATCAACATCTTTCATGGAGATTCGGCAAATAACCATTATTTGCCATGTCTAAATTAAATATCCCATGTCTAAATTAATTATATGAATTAATTGCTAATTCAAACCACAATTATTTATACGTTTTATTGACTTCATTTTATAGCTACCATTAAATGTTTATAATTATTACAAATCAAGACATTAAATTCACATCTGATTTTAATGGTTAGTTATAAAGAAGTATTTATTGTAATGGTCAGTTATAAAGGATTATTTATCCGTTTAGAATCCTCAAAGTTTGACGTTTCCTTACTCCTTATAAAAACATGTATAATGGTCAGTTATAAAACGTATTTTTGAATTAGATATAGTTTCAGTTACTTTCTAATGGCGAGTTGTAAAGGATTTTCTCTTCATATATTATGTCAAATAGATGGTAACTGTGTTTTTGTGGAAACAAATCATAAATAGGTTATCGGTTTAATTTTATGGAGCCAAATGCATTTTCTTTTCCATAAATGGTAATCTCTTAAATAGATTATCGGTTTAATTTTATGGAGACAAATCATAACTGTCTTTTTAATTATTATGTAATAAATTCAATAAAACGTTACATCTTTCAATGTTCTTATATAAATAGATTATTTCTTGGGAGTGATGATACGAGTAAAAAAGCCTTCAATGAAGTTTTTTGATTCATAGTGTCGATTTATTTTACAGTGGAATAAAACCTATTTATTATGTTCACTATCATTGGACTCATTTTTGGCGATCGATTATTTCTCAAAGTTTGAAGTTTTGAGTTTTGTGGCGCAATTATAATGTGGAATTGTTGCATTTGCAGGTGTTTTGATTATCCACAGGCGAGGTCACTATACTTAATGATCATGGTATCTAAGAAGAAGTACATTTTCACCTGATTGCTTTGTAAGTTCCTCTTAATTACTTAATATAGGGTTTAACATTGAAACTTAAAATTGACTTTGATATGATTCGATTAATCATTTTAGTGTGTTAGGATTGTGCTTGTCGGTGCCTCAGTTACATGGTCTCAATCAACAACATCTGGTCGATTAATCATTTGTCTTTTTAAAGCGGGAGTAAATTTTCCGATTACAAAATGAATTTGTGACATGTCTAAGTCGACTACCTTTGATTTTACTATTCCTCTCCATTCTATTCATCATAATAACTGATAGGGTGTGCTCTAAGGACCCGTAGTGTTGTTGAAAAGCTACCACAAAGATGGAATGATGAAAAGGAAGAAGAAAAAAAGCAAAATTATGTAATCAAATTTTGTGGTAAGTGGAATCTTGACGATGATTCATCGTTTTTATGATCAATGATTTAATTATTTTTTTAGACGGCCCATTTGAAACAAGCAGCACAACATAATCAAAAAGCATCGCTAATTTGACTTCACAAGTAAAAGCAATGTTATTTAACCATCATGACAATTATTTTTTTTCAGAAGGCACAACACTCATAGTAAATTGGGAATACAATCGGCAAATTACAAGATGGTGGAGTCATTTATGTGGATTTAACTACTTCAAATATGTCATGGCGTAGCAATACCAACCAACTCTTAATTAATTAATTTTTTTTAAACAATTTGTTGCGCCCTTTAGATAAACTGGTTTTATTGATAACGGGTCAAATGTGTAATTATATAAAAAATAGCTATCTAGGTTGCACGTCGGACGGGCTAAACGGGTCGAAAGTTGTATAAAGCGAACATAAAAGCTTAAAACCTGCTAAATCGATTCATTTCAAGTGTATAATATAATTTTTCTCACATAATTTTGTAAATGTACATTAATTTTGTAACTGTCTACTGGTGCAATCATTGCAGCAGCTAGGTAAACAAGTGTAACTCTTATGCCACCTTTTGTTTATATGTTGTTTTGTTTTCCAGTCTAAGAATGTCACCGTTATGGTCTGTGATTAAGAAGATAAGGTTGACTCTTAATATGCGAGTGCGAACGGATCCATGTTTTTCCGATTTTCTTTTACGAGTCGGAGATGGAGATGAAGAAGTCATCAATGAAAAGTATATGCGAATTCCAGATGGCATGACCATTCCGTACAAGGATATGGCTCGGTCCAAGGAAGACCTAATCAATGCGATATTTCATTCTCTGCAGGTCAACGGAAATTCACCAAATTATATTATTTCTCGGGCTATCTTATCAACCAAAAACGACCATGTTGATGAACTTAACTAGAGGTTGATCGATACGTTTTGTGGTTTGGAACAAATATATTACAGTTTCGATGAAGCCTAGGATGACAGAAACGGATTTCATCCTATGGAATTTTTAAACTCGCTTAATGTCAGTGGTATTCCCCCGCATGTTCTCCCAGGGATTATGTAATGGCACGAGACTTATATGCAGAAAGTTTGAGCCAAACCTAATTGATGCGGAAATAGCTGTTGGCCAGCATGCTGGAAAAAGGGTTTTCTTGCCAAGAATACCCCTATCTCCGTGAAGCCAACATGTTTCCTTTCAAGTTGAAAAGAAAACAGTTTCCGGTTAGGTTAAGCTTTGCGATGACAATCAACAAAGCCCAAGGACAGACAATTCCAAACGTGGGCGTTTATCTGCCGGAATTGGTGTTCTCGCATGGGCAACTTTACGTTGCCCTTTCAAGAGGAATTTCACGTGACAATACAAAAGTATTGGTAACTCCAGTAAAAAAATTTAATCTCAACGGAGTTTACACAGCAAACATGGTGTATCGAGAGGTTTTACATGATGAGTAACACGCATAAACAGACATTTCTTCCCTGTATTTTATACTTAATTAGGTTTATCGTGTTACCTATATTTTATGCACATTTTTCATGCTTATGTATTGTATTCGTTATAAAAATATGTAACCAATAGACTTTTAATCGCCAGGAATATATAGTTCGCAGCCCGCCGCATCGCGCGGGTTTTAACCTAGTTTTGTATAATATGTTTTATAATGACACGTCTTAAAAATTAAATTTAAGAAGTATTTATAATATGGACATGTCGGTTGAATATCTTTTCTAGTATAAGCTAACGTGGTCCTGATTTAACATAAACTGCTGATATAAGTTATGTCACTATTAGTGAAAGCTCAATAGATCCCATTTTTTATCGCTTCACATAGCTCACGACCCAGCACGAAGAAACGGGGCGGGGTTGTGCGCGAACCGAGTGACGTAGCATCGTTTGCCCCAATGATGGCATTTCTGATCTCATTCGTATTCCGATGAAAGAATCAAAGAAAGAAATCTAAGAATATAAAGTTTAGCAAATGTAAGTGACAAATCAAAATTAATGTTTGTTATTTGCATCGAACATACGATCTTATCTCAAATAAGGTGGTCATTTTTTACAATCTTTTTCAAATAAACACTGAATTTAAAATGAAGGATCGATAAGCATTCTAAACGAAAAAATACGTGTTATTACACAATAATGAAATTCTAAATATATACACCACAAAATACCAAATACCCCACTACATGTAACCGAACCCATCCCTCGTCTCTTCCCCGAATCGAGCTTTGAAACCGAAGACGTCAAACCGAAGGGGTGTGCCAACGGTAAGATGACTTCGATTTCCCTGAAACCCTCAACCGAAGAGTCCCATCGAGACGGGTCTATTAGTCTTAATTATGAGCTAATTTTGTTCGGCTAGTTATTTGTTTATTTTAAGCTTATATTATAGTTTTAACTCATAATAGATTCTAGGGGTGAGCTCGGTCCAAAAACCAAACCGAAACCGATAAAACCGAAACCGAAAATGATGAATTTTTTAAACCGAAACCGAACTGATAACATCCGATAACATGTTATCGGTTTCTGTTCGGTTTCGATCAGTTTTTGGTTCGGTTTTTTTCGGTCCAAATACTCACCCCTAATAGATCCAGAAGCTAGAAAAATAAGTCCAAAAAATCTAAGAGCATCCACAATGGTTAACCTCTCTAATGACTTATTACTCTTGTCACATCAACTAATAACTTATTAATTGAAAACCTCTCCAATGGTGTGGAAATATTTTTTCACTAATATTACTAATTTACCTTTATCTATATCAAATGTTTTATAAATATCTCACTTATGTAATTAAACAAATTATATAGCATTATAAAACTTAATGTTATTATAAAATGTCTCTTATAAAATATTATAATGCTTGACCTTAAAAAGTATTGAAATATGATAAAGTTATAATTTATAGTTATTAAAATAATAAATTATTCACATATAAATATATACATAGGTTTAAAATGTAAACTTGTTAAATACATGGACTAAAAGAATTAAACATTAAAAGTTATTCAAGTGGTTGGGGAAGAATAAGTAGTTGGAGTGACATCTTCATCAATTCCAATAATAAAAAGTCAATATATAGATTATTCAAATAACCTATTAAAAAACCTCTCATTGGAAGTTTTCGAATAAACACCTTCTAAAATATAGTATACGTATGGGCAAAATCCATAGAAGGGTAACCTACTTCCCATCAAAATTCATTAAAGGGTATGTACTTTTGTTTTGATCACTAAAGGGTAACATACTTTCATAAAGGTTGATCAAAGGGTAACCTACTTTCATAAATATTGATCAAAGGGTAACCTACTTTCATAAAGGTATATAAAAAGGGGAAATGACTCACTCAACAAGTTTAATTTACCTGTTCCAATCAAAATGAACGGTTACAAAAAAAAAGTAGTTTAAAGTGTACATGCTTCTTCGTTTCTAAATCATTTTACTCAAACAATAAATTCAAAAAGGGTCATGTATTGGTTCTTAAAGTTGAGCTTCTGAGATGAGTCTTGAACTTGATTAACTTGGGTCACTAGATCAGTTTTGTTTCCATACCTTAATCATTAGTTCAAGAAAAGATGGAATTTTGGAATTTGAACGAAGAATTGATCGACTTTATTTTGAGCTAGTTTGAAGGCTGTGAAACAAAACTAATCATATAAGCATTAAATAGTCACGTGGGAAACAAATATAAGAATTGATTACCGGTAACAAGTTTCACAAGTCACATTTTACCTTTTTATATACTTTTATGAAAGTAGGTTACCCTTTAGTGATCAAAACAAAAGTACATGCCCTTAAATAAACTTTAATGGAAAGTAGGTTACCCTTTAGTGATCAAAACAAAAATATATACCCTTAAATAAACTTTGATGAAAAGCAGGTTACGCATTTTGCCCTATACGTATTAGGCTTTATGTCAAATTTCAAAATCAAACCCCGGAGTGTTTGTCCAAAAAGCTAGAAATCAAATTAGTGAGTATTTGGTCTATCAACACCAAATATTCAGGAATCCTCCATTCCCGGTGATACATCCAAATCCCTATTTTCACCATTTTCCAGTATTCAGTTTGTCACTCTCGTCGCAGCTGCTGCTTATTAAACTAATTAACAAGGTAATTTAGTTCTATTAAAGCCCTAATTTTATGCTTAAATAGCTTCCTTCTTCCCGTCCAGCATAAGGTTTATAATGGTTTTCACGTGATTTCAATTGAGCTTTTTTCACAGGAATTGAATTATGTTATTGATGAGTTTGAAAACCTAGATAGAATTTGTTATGCCTTCTAATTCAAATCCTAACAAATTATCTATCATAACATTTGCAGTAACAATTCCTCAGTCTCCGGCCACCCTCACACTGCTCTAATCCTCTTCCCTCTGGGCCATTTCCCCCAGGTTTTGCTCGAATTTTTGAAGTTTGCTGTATTTATAGTTATGTAGATATGCACTTTGACTGTCAATCATGCATAAATATCCATGAAAAAAGACAGAACAACATGGCATGATTCATGATACCTGCATGAGTTCTGTTGTTAGGGTTTGAGGACTAAATCAGCTTTTTTTGTGTATAAGAACTGTACTTTTAGGGCTTGCAATAAATTACATTGCTATCTGATATGTGGAATCTCTACCAAAATCCATGTGTATATGTTAGGAATCTGTTAGCAATTTGGACTTTCATTATATTAAGCTATTGATGTATGAATACAAATGTAAATATTCATGATCACATGCATACATTTTAGACAAATTTCCAACTTTAATGAAATCGCTACACTTTTTTTACAAGTTATTGATATGATTATATTATAAATATCTGTATTTAATGTGAATCTAATTCAACATTACCATGATATATATGAAATTAGGTTTTCTTGTACAATCAAAATGCCAAGAAAGCCAACAAGAAGAAATCATCTACAGAAGTCCCAACCCGCTTTCTCTCGTTTGGCCCGTTCTATGGCTTTAGTTACCTCTGCCCGCAAGGGCAAGAATGAATATTCTACAGGCATGATGCCCAATTTAGTAATTTTAAAATGTAATCTTCATTTCTAATAATCTGTTTTTTGTTTTTTTTTTTGCATAAAAGATAAACACAAAGAAGCAAAGAGAGAAGAATCATATCCTTCTTCTCACGATGAAGTTGAAGATTCTTCATCAGAAGATGATTTCGATGTAATTATTTACAAATTATAGATTGTATTTATTAAAATTTATAGTAAGTTTTTATATAACGATTATATTTATTAAAATTTAATTTGAGTTTTGAAGGGAGTTGTTCAAGCAGATTTTGCTTTTTTTGACCCGAAGCCCGATGATTTCCATGGAGTTAAGGTTCTGATGCAGACCTATCTGGATACTAAAGAATGGAATTTGACCAGTTTTTTTGACTTAATATTGGAACAAACAACCGTAGGAACAGTTATTAAAATAGAAGATGATGAAGATAATAGTATTTATGGCTTTGTTTCTGATCTTAATTTACAAAGATATAAGGTCAACATTTAACTTCTGAAGTGTATAAATCTTTTTAGTTGCATGTATAGCTGATGTTATTTTGTTTTATTATTCAGGATTGTCAATGTATGATGGAAATTAAAGAATTTCTGTTAACAATGTGTCAAGATAAAGAAATAAAAGATAAATTAAAATCATATTTAGAAGAAAAAGCGGCAGATGTCGGTCTTTTAATCTCCCAACGTGTCGTGAACACGCCACCTCAGCTTTTACCACCTTTATATGATGGACTTTTTGATGAAATTTTATGGGCTACAGAAGATGAGGTTAGTTAGAATAAAATATTATATCATAACTGATTTAACCGTCTTTTGGAAAGTTATGTATTATTGTTTTTGTTTTTGAAAGCCGACAAATGAGCTTAGGAAGTCATTTTGCTTCAAATATTATCTGTTGGTCAGTAAAATCTACAAGGTAATGTAACCTCACTTTCTCTTGTTAGAAATAAGCGGGTCGGGTCAAAATCGACCCGTTCATAAGTAAGTGGGTCGAAATCGCCACCTGTATCATAACAACTTATTATTTTTTTAATTATTTTTTGAAATTTAGCTTAAAAGTGGAGAGCGGAAAAAGAAGGGTAGTACTAGTAGTAGCTCAAGTGCAGAAGCTATTATTTACTTGAAGCCAGAAGACGAAATATTTCATAATGTACCCCTCTACTTTTGGTTTCTTACAACTATGCACAATTCTTGAAATTATTATTTATTTATTTAGCTGATTGTTTGTCAAATGTATCAGCTCAGTGCATGGTCCTTCTGCTTTCCTTTGCAATCACAGCAAGTCACCACTAGTGAGGCAAGTCTAATTACTGTTCATCATATTTTTTTAATTAAATTTTTATTTAATCTTTTGTTTATTTTTTAAGTAGCATATTATTATCTTTTATTTCAGCTAAAAGAATATCGACCAATGGGTCTAGTTATGGCTGTTGAAGCAACCAGCATCCCAAGTTTCCGACAACAGTTGCACTCATTATTAGACGAATCATAATATGCTCTTAGAAGGTAAATTATTTTTTATTATGTAATTTTACCTCGAAGTTTCTGACATATTTATTTTTCCAAATGTCACAGAAATCTGGTAACCGTTGTTGCTTATTTTGATTTTGTAAGTTTAATTATTAGAGTATATTCGTAAAGGCAGCGTCTTTATATTGATTTGTGACTGTTAATTAAAATCACCTATTTGCCTAATTTTATTATTTTAATCACTCGACCTCAGGGCCGTTCCAACCCATTTTTGGGCCCGGGGCAAAATCGCAAAATAGGGCCCCGTATAGTAATTTTTTTTTTTGCCAAATAAGAAAATTCAAATAGAGTGTATGTACCCTTAATGAAGATTATGGTAATATTATATTGACTCACTTGTGAAAGAGCTAGACTTTTAGAAGAAGTTTGAGCTAATGTTGTATAAATTTATCCAATTACTGCAATAAGTGGCACCGCATAGTTTATGAAATTCAACCACTAACCCAGAAACAAATGTTGTCATATAGAGTATGAAATTCAATGACTGCCATACACACACAGTTATATACAAGTCATAAATCTGGACAAAAAAACCCACACAAATTTTCTTTATTTTTTACCCTTTCACTAATTGCATCTTGAACCAAAACATTGAAAACACAACATTTGAAGTTCTGACTTCAATGTCAAAATGGTATTTCTGCAATTTTCTAAAAACCTATATAAAATTTTCAGTGTTTTAAATAAATTGCAGCTCCAACAACACGAAAGTAGCATGCATACTGAAAATACAGTACCCATCAAACTTTAATGAAAAATGATTAAAAGTTGGTATCTTTAATAAACACATCAACAATAAATCCATTAAAAACATAGAAAAGCTAAATCACTAAATCGGACAGCATCAAGATTTCAGAAACTCAGAATCAAATAACATTAATTGATAACCTGATTAGCCGAGAAATGGACAGGAACGAATAGAATGATCACCAACGGACAGGAACGAACAAAATAAATTTTTAGAAATTCATAATCAAATAACGAACGATTGATTACCGTCACGAAATGAAATGGAGACTGGAATGAACAGAGTCGTGACGCCGTCAGTTGCTGCCAACTTAGCGTCACGTCAGCAGACAAACTAACTAACACTAAACTGACGTACCCGTGCCAACAGCACTCCGTCACTTCACCAACTTTAATTAATTTACTTTCTTTTTAATTAAAACAAAAATATAACTAAAACATAATACTTTTATTAAAATAAAAAAAACATTACAATAATTTAAAAACATAAAACAAAAAACAAAAAAAAATACAATAATTTAAAAACATAAATTAACGTTGGCGGAAATTTGGTGGGAGTTGCGAAATATGGTCGACTAGTGCATTGCGAAGTCTATGATGCGTTGCTTGATGTCGTAGTTCTTTGGCCATTCGAGCGTGTGTTGCAACTCTCTCATTCCACGAGCGTTGCGGCGTGTTTACCGGGTTATCCACATACGCCTCCTCAAGTGGACACATGTTGCGACCGTTGTCCTCAATTATCATGTTGTGTAAATTATACAACAATACATGATTCGACTTATTTTATTGACGCTATATGGTCTCGCCTGGTTTTTAAGGATTTGCCAACGACCTTGCAACACACCGAATGCTCGTTCGATATCTTTTCTTGCGGCTTCTTGATACCTTTTAAACCGAGTTTGTTGTTCAGATAGCGGATACTTAAATGTCTTCACAATGGTTGCCCATTTCGGATATATCCCGTCACCAAGATAGTATCCTTTAGTGAATTGTTGCCCGACAATGACAAAAGGAATAGTGGGAGTTTTGTCTTGCAGCAAGTCCTTGAATAAGTCTGATGCGTTAAGGACATTGATGTCGTTGCTCGAACCAGCTGGGCCGAAGTAAGCATGCCAAATCCACAAATCATAAGACGCAACCGCTTCTAGCATGATCGTTGGCTCCCCCTGGTCACCTCGTGTGTATTGGCCTTTCCATGCCACTGGACAATTCCTCCAAGGTCAGTGCATGCAATCGATGCTGCCGAGCATACCCGGAAAATTATGCACCTCAGCATGACGTTGATGTAAGCGCTCGACGTCATGCGCGTTGGGTTTTCTTAAGTACTCAGCACCAAATAGATGGAATACACACTTGAAAAAATTATCCAAACAATCATACGATGTTTGTTTTCCCATGTTTAGATATTCATCAAACAAATCGGCTGAACAACCATAGGCCAGTTGTCGTACAGCGGATGTACATTTTTGAAAAATATTAAAACCCGCTCTTCCGGTAGCATCGTCCCGTTGACGAAAATAAAAAAAAATGCGCAGGTAAAGGAGTCTCAGAGTAATTTGTTATACCGTCACATGTACGGAGGAACAACGAACGGGCCATACGAAAACGTTGCCTAAAATAATCCAGCGGGAACGTGGGATTTTCAGCAAAGTAGTCTGCGTACAAACGCTCACCGGCACCTTCACGATCTCGTGGCACATACCTTCTCGGCGCTCTGGGGATCGGATTGATCTCTTCATCGTCCTCTGTATCAGATGAAAGAGCATTCACAATGGCTTCCATTTCGGCATTGTAAGAATTGGCTATCGTCAACATAGCGTCCAAATCGGAATCATATTCGGTAGAGGAATCAGAAACATTAGACATTTTGTAAGTATGGTTGGGTGGGAGAAGAGAGATTTTTTTTTGTGATAATTTTAGAATGAGAGTGGGGTATTTATAGGGATTTAAAAGGGAAAAATATACATATATATATATATATATATATATATATAACGGTCATATGACCGTTGAAAAAAAATAATAAATAAATAAAATCAAATTTTCCGCCACCTCGCTCGTCCGTTTGCCGACTGGCGCTCAACCGGCGGTCCGTGCCAACGGCGCCGGAACCGGCTGTGCCCAACCGGCGGCCAACCGGCGGACCGTTGGCACCGGTCTTATCTTGTCATTTCTAATTCCAAGTTTCTTTCGGCCTAAATCAGGAACGAATACCGGAAGCCTGAAGACATGAACGGCAAAGGGGCCCTAAATTTTGAAAATTAACTACCGCTTTTTCAATGGTTAAGTAGGCATTTTGAAATCAAGAATGGGCCTAAATTTGAAAATGGACAGACGTTATTAAAATGGGCCCTTTAAAATCTGTGGCCCTGGACTGTTGCCCTTGTGGCCCAGGCCCAGGGCCGGCACTGTTGCCCTAGTGGCCCAGGCCCAGGGCCGGCACTGCTCGACGTTTTGGAGATAACATTCGTGCTACTAACGTCACTTAGGGGCTCATTAAGTTCACGGTTAAAGTGTCTGTCTGAATATATTATGTTTGTCTGGATAAGTTAGTACTTTTGTTTGTTTTTCAAGTTGAATTAATAGTCTTAATAACATAATTTGATAATTTTTTTATTTCCAATGTCTTGTTATTGTAAACAAAACATATTTAACATTTAAGTGATATATAATTTTAAATAGAAGTTTTTATAATAAAAAAATATTAATATGTAAGTAATAAAGTTTTAAATTTAAAATAAAATTTTTATTTTTTTTTAAAATATTATAAATTAGGTATATTATTAACCAAAACATAGAAAGCATAAAATTGTAATTAATATAAATTTATAAAAAAAAAAATATGACTTAATGGGGAAAACATCATCTCATGGGTTTTTCGTTTAAGTCGTGTTGTCTGGATTAAGTCATAACAAATAGACTCGTTATGACTTTCCTTATATGGTTATTTCTCATTAAGTCGATTAAGTCGAAATCAAACACCACCTTAATTTAGGTGCAACAAAGGAAAAAGTATAAATGGAAATTTACATTATCAGCCCTCTAAGTTTCCTACATAAACACAATCAGGCCTTCATTAATCCTTTGTTGCATAGTCCGATAATAAAAAGAGTAAATTACACGGAAGATCCTTTGGTATACCACTTATTACACTCACATTCCTTGAACTTCATTTATTACACTGGACGTCCTAGTGTATGCACATCGTTACACCGGAAGTCCCTCGCCCTAACGTCCGTCTAATTTAACCGTTAAAATGTTCATGTGCTTGGCACATGATGGGCATAAACGCCATTTCTCACTTATGACCTTTCTTTTTACCCTTTTTGGGTTTTGGACCGTACTTAGAAGCGCTTTTGTAAGAAAATTAAAACTGATGACCGGACTGGTATAGCTTGGTTCGGTCCAGTTCAGGCCGATTTTCGGTCGAGTTTGCACAGATCTAGCTGTTCGTGCAGCAAAAATCATTTACCTAAACTTACTTTGATCACTTTGTTTTGTGGTCCATTGAGGTTGGTTTATATCGTCTTGGTCAACCCCAGTTGATCATTTGCATGAAGAAAAAAAATGAATTTCGTAGGAGATGATTGTGGTCAGAAAAGTGTTATGTTTAAAGTCGATGACATAAATTATGGCTACATTTCACATCAAATGTGGTGCGGTTATATGGTCCATTGAGGTTGGCTTTTGAGTATGAGTGGGTTGGGACCATATTATTATCTGTTGTCAGCAGGGCTAGGGGTGTTCATTAAACGGTTTGACCCGAAAAACCAATCAATTTAAATGATATTGGGTGAAATGGTTTGACTTATGCGGGTTTGGTTTGGATTTATGGATATACCCGAAATAATATACCGGTTTATGGATTGGATTTGGGTTCAAAAATCCTTATTTGGTTTACACCCGAATAACCGAATAGTAAAAAAGAACTTACATATTAAAGATACCTAAATTAAATATACATCAACTTTGTTGAACTATTTTATAATGTGCTTTTATGTCTATTGTTTTTATATGAATGAGTTTGACTCATTGTGCTTTGAGTTTGTTTCACAATTAATATAAATTTTTGGCGTGGATGATTAGTTAAGTTATAATAATACTAAAGATAATTACCTTTTATAGATTATTCTTTTATTTGGCTGTATAGTAAACCGAACCGAATAACCCGATTACTTATTTGGTTGGTTTGGTTTGGTTTTAATTAATTTGGCTTGGATATTGGTTGGTCAAAAATATTTATAAAAATCAAATAACCCAAACCGAATAACCCTACTAAACCGTAAACCGCCCAAACGTAGAACTATGTGAATAGACAAACATAGCCACTAAATATAAAATATATCAAAAGCGGACTTAAGAATATCAGATTATACTTCCTCCGATTCAAAATAAGTGCTACACTTTCCATAAATGAGTGATTCAAAATAAGTGTTACACTTTCCATAGCAAAATTTAGTAGGTCCCACACCCACTAACTATCTACTTTAACAAAGTGAAATGACTCATTTACCCTTACTTTTTACTTTTAAACATCATTAACCCCACTTTATTCAAAAGGTGTGGGACCCATTATCCACTAATCATTCAATTAATTTAATTTAACCATCATTACACTATTTTGCTTCAAAAACCGTGAAAGTAGAAGTGTAGCACTTATTTTGAATCAGAGGAAGTATATAAAAATTGGGCACCTTCTAAAACATGAACCATGTACAGTTGCATCTCCAGCTTCTTATTATAGAAAACCTTGGTTGTCAGATTTGGGCTCTACTATCTGTATATGCATATAATCTTGCTTTAATAATTGAAAGAAAAAAAGAAAGTAAGTAAGCTTCATTTGAATGCAATTTCAGTTGGGGAACATAAAACAAAAACCAACTAATAATGAGATTTTATTACCTAAATAGTGTTTTAAGTAGTCCTGTCACGGTCCGTTATCGGGTTGGATTAGTTGGAACCGAATTAGATTGAGAACTTAGAAAAAGTCTCGACCAAATTGAGGACTGAACTCGGATAATGTTTTAAACTGGACTGAGAACATGTTATTTCGATTTTTTTATTTTCAGTTTTAGAGTAGACCGAACCGGATCAAGAACTGATTTACATGAAAGCCGAGACCAAGGACCGGATTCCGACAATTATAAGTGGGAATTGAAGTTGATGTGTGTAAAAGTTTGTTTTCAATTATTTATATTATTATTTTTTGCCATTATTGCATTTTTCCATTTAGAGTGAAAGGGACTATAGTGGGTTGTCCAATCAAAAAATGAGTAATATATATCTCCGATTTAATTATTTTTAATGAGGTATTTTGATTTTACTAATTATTAAGTTTAAAGTTGCATGTTCAGTGGTTATTAAGTAGTTGTATTTGAAAATTTATTTATACAAGTAAATATAATACTTCCTCCGTATCAAAATAAGTGACACACTTTCCATTTTGGGGTGTATCAAAATAAGTGACATACTTTTAAAACTTTCCTTATTTGGTAAAAATAGTGGGACCCATACCCACTAACTATCCACTTTAATAAAGTGAAATTACCCTCATACCCTTACTTTTACTTTTAAAACTCATTAATATCACTTTATTCAAGAAAAGTGGGACTCATTCTCCATTAACAATGTACTTTAATCTATTTTAACCTCTACTTTAATCTTTTACCTCAAAAAACGTGTAAGCCAATTTGTGTCACTTATTTTGATACGGAGGAAGTATGACAATTTAATAGATCTTCATTTGTATATATTTATAAATGAAACCTACTGAATGTAACTGTTTATATAATTTGTTCTGTCGACTACGTTAACCTAATATACGATTAAGAGTCGAAATTTTCAAAAGAAGGCCATTTTTCTAGCTCATTAAAAATAAGTGGATAAAATTACTAATTCTGGGCAAGTTAAAGCAAATTAAGAAAATAGCTCGTGAAACAGGACGAGCTGTTTAAAAGTCCTTATAACTATGCTGAAGTGTTTAATTAAATAACTTACTGATGCTGGAAATTGTTCAATCTGTGCAACTTTCTACCACAGTAGTTGTATTCAATATTTTCTCTTTCTCTACATATATATGATAATAATTTGACAAATGATTATTATCAGCTACATATTAAATTTGTAACAATTAAGAACAAAATGGTTGTAGTTGATTGAAACAAGCTTCTAACGAATTTTGTGATCTATTAATTAATATCTGTTTCTGTTTGAATTAATTAATTTTTTGGATTGGATGTTGTTTAAACCTTTTAAACGATAATTGATGTAATTTTATGTAATATTTTTTCTTTGTTTTTAGGTCTTTCGGGTTTTAGATGATGTTTGATTTAGTCATCATACCGGGTTGAGTAATAACCCGGGTTTTAAAACATTTGTTGTATTGACCAAATTCAGTAATCTAAGCGGTTTTAAATTTACTTTAACAAATTTAACATTGATAATTTGTTATAAGTTTTTCTAACGTATACGAGTTGATATGAGTCATATGACTAACCCAATTAATGAAATGGTTTGAGTTACGGATGAACTTTTCGATGTGATTAATTAAATGAGTCAGATTATGGTTGATATATATGAACTCATCAACATGCCAACGTAAACATGATAACCGTAACACAACACAAATGACCACCCCTAAATAATACATCCTGTTCTAGTAGAAATTTGAACACATACCTTTGTGTAATGAGTCAGTTAGGATACCAACTCACCAAGGCAAAAAGATGTTGATTAATGTATGTTACTGTTGAAGCCTGCAAAATAAGACCGAAGTTAATCAATGATCTTTACTAGTCACAAGACCACCCTTTTTCGTGTAAGAAGTTAATATATGTTACACACTATCCTATTACTACAATTAATAAAGTATGATATTAAAAATATATAAATAGAAAATTTAATAATTTTCCAGTCATATTTTTTTTTCAGATTCAGGTAATACATACAGTGATACATAGAAACACAAGAGCACATATAACGTACTTTATTTGTTTTTGCTGCGGTTTGGGGAACTAAAAATGATGAAAGTGTGAGCATTGATATTTTTGTGTGTTTTTTTATGTATAAAATATTAGGTGAATGAATATTATTACAATAAATATATTAGTTGGGTATCTGTTAGAGTGTCAATTGACCTAATGTTGAGCGGTTTAAGAAAGTAAGATTGTTAATTAAAAACATCTTTTATGTTAACCTTACATATATGTTATCCTTATAATGAACAATATCATCTATTAACATTAACCAATATAAATTAAGATAATATTTCGTAAATTAAATAATATCAACGCGGATTGGTCAGCATATTATGTAATCACATTGGTTGGAAAATAACTTTATAACGTTAATGAATTTTAAAGATTAAGCAGCAATGATAACTAATGAAGTATACTAAGTCGATACTAATATTAACAAAACTGTCGTGCTCGTGATCGGCATAATTATTCATTGAGTCCAGAAATAATAATATTTATTAGAACTCTTGCGATGTGATGAATTTGTCAATAATGGATCCACTAATTCAATAATTTTAATTTATTATAAAACTGAAGTGACATGTTACGTTAAACATAGGATACTAAGGCCGGCGTTCATTCGTATACATATATTTTAATTTATTCATCCATTAAATTCCCGTAGTACTAAGATCGAATATGCATTTACATATTCCATAATTTTGTTATCATCCAACGTATATATATTAAAGGAATAGCAGGTGTCCGAGTAATATGGTGACGAGCAAGGGTGGATCTATGCCTAACCAAGGGTGTATATAGCCACTACTTATGTGGAAAAAAAAATTAATAAAAAAAATTAGTGTAGAACTTTTATATGGTTCACGCTCAAAATTTTGTAAAAGTCCCGGTTGAATTTGGTCATGGATTCGCCACTACTGGTGACTGATACTTTGTAACTATATTTTATGGTGCGATAATGATGATGGTGGCAATGGCGAATCTAGGATCAAAATCAACCGGCGCCTTCATACAAATTTACGTGGAGATCATATAAAAATTTCCACAAATTTTTTTTTTACTAGGTTTTTTTCCATATGGGTGGTCCACCAAGTGGTGGCCATGGACCCCCCTTGGGTACATGTAAATCCGCCACTGGATGGTGATGACACTAGTGATGGCAGTGCGTGGTGGTGCATATGTTGGTGAGTGGCAACAATAGTGATTAAGGTGGTGGTTGGTGGATGATGGTGGTGAGTGGCGGTCGTGAGTAGTTACGATGATTTATAAAAATACATTTAAATATTAATAAAGATAATATAATATATAATTAATTACAATTAAATAATTAACATTTGCTCCATAAACTCAGTTGGCTAGAGTCATTTATAAGTAATAAAATGAAGTTAATTTGTAGGTATCGGTGAGCATAAAAACCGTCAAACCGAAACCAATCCGTTAAAACCGTCAAAACCGAACCGTTAAAACCGAAATCATTTCAAAACCGACGGTTCCGTTTTAAATTTTGAAAAAACCGATGGTTTCGGTTTGGTTTCGGTTTTTACCTAAAACCGCCCCATTAAGAATCCGCCCCACTAATATTTAATATTATATATATTTTTTACTTTTATATATTAAATATAAGTCAATCAATTTAAATATTTAAATATCTAACTAGTGTAGAGTCTATTAGCTTGTTATTCCAATTGACTTTTAGGGTCTATAAACAATTAGGGCCCATTTAATATTATGATTATATGATACAAATTACGTGTAATTTTGGATTTTTTGGCGGAAAATGATATTAAATGTTTAAATATATTGTTGGACACTGAATTTTATCTTAAATATTAGATATTGTTGCTTAAATTTTTACACAATGTTTAGAAAATAAGAATTATTGCATGAAATTATATATAGTCATCTCCTCTTCTGCTTCTGAAGTTACCACGGTCTGTCATCAAACCTCATAGGCAAAAGAGAAACCTAAACAGGGGTTCAAGATTGAGTTCACTGGACCTCGGAAGTTCGAGCGAGTTAAGCTTATTAATGTTGAAAACCATGTGGTTTCGGTTTTAAAACCGAAACCGAACCGTTTACGCCCAGAAATCGCTAAAACCGAAACCGATAGAAACCGAAACCATTGGGTTTGAAAATCCTAAAACCGAAATTAGCGGATTCGGTTCGGTTTGAGCCTAAAACCGCCCCATGCACACCCCTATGTGTAGGTTTGGATGGTAAGTTTGTCATTGTTCTAGAAGAATAAGTCGTATTTATTGCATGTGCGGGTGTAAATGAGCCGGGCCGAGCTCGACTAGGTTTGAGCTCGGCTCGTTTAAGTTTTAAGAAGCTTGAGCTCGATCTCGGCTCGTATCGAACCTTATATGTAAAGCCTGAGCTCGGCTCGTTTAGGTTTTCACAGGTTCGGGTTCGGCTCAATTAGGCTCATTTAAAATTTTTTATATTATACACAAAATATATACATTTTTTTATTTAATTATAATATTTAATATATTATGTAAACATTTCACTTTTATATTATGTCATATACAATGGGATTTTCTAACTCATGCCCTAAGGCCATGAGATTATAGGTACTTAATGAACTACAATTTCCTTAAACAATTGAAATTGCATTTAATGAATCTCATTAATTAACAAAAAATGAAGTTTATTAGTGATTATTTATACATTTTTTAGGAATGTTTAAGATTAATAAAGACTCTTATCTCACGCCTTCAGGGCATGAGTTAGCCAAACCCATTATATGTATATTATACATACACACATAAGTATAAAAATATATAATATATAATAATATTTTTGCAGTAATTAATATATATTTGCTCGTTTAGACTTACGAGCCTAATCAATCTTAGTGGATCAAGCTCAGGCTCGGGCTCGTTTAATAAACGAGCTCTTAGTTAAGCTCAGACTCGGCTCATACTCGTTTAAGCTCGGTTCGTTTCGAGCTTTTATCGAGCCGATCCCGAGTAGCTCACGAACGGCTTGGCTCGTTTTCACCCCTAGTTGCATGTTTGACACTTTGGCAGGACGAGGTCGTTGACTGGCAAAACCGAGTGTGTAGTGGCATTGTTAAGTCGACTCCCATTTACCCAAGGCTTCTAGCCTAGTGATATTGGTGAATTAGATAAGGTGTTGTTCATGACCAATAGGTCATGGGTTCAAGTCTCGTCGTAGACGTGTGGTTTATATAGGTGAAAGGTTCGAGGGAAGACATATTGACCCTTGTAGATGTCATTTTCTAAGCTCAAACTATTAACATACTAACTCACCGTTAAAAAAAAAAATTCGACTCCCATTTCTCGAATTGTAAAATAAGATTAACAATGTTTAGACTTAAGATATCTATTAATCTAGAAAAATAAAAACTCAAACCTCAAGTTTACAATGGAAAAAAAATAAAATAAAAACTAGTAGCAGCATCCTCATTTTAATTGCTAAAAATTTTTATAAAACCAAATCATCCTATTTCCTAAATATAGCTAAAACCATTTGGACCGAGTAAGGCTATAGTTGAACAGGACTAACAATAATTTTGATTATTTATTATGAAATAATTATGTAAATAATATATAATTACAAAATAAATATTATAAAAAAATAAATTTTTTCTAAACCTATTTTTTAACTATGTTATCATTTTTTAGTTCTAAAATGTATATAAAAATCCACACGTCTATTTTATTTATCTAATTTCAATTGAAAAACATTATTTTGTAGTTCAACTGATGAGTTGTGACCGAGCTATAACCATCAATTTTACTTTTAATTGATTACCTTCTTATTTGGACAAGTCGATTCAAACAATTTTTTAGGAAAATTGCATAAAACTTCTACAGTTATAACTTTAAGAGTAAGTTATACGAATGATCCTTTAAGTTTATAGCAACTTTCACCAATGGTCCTTTGTTTCAAAATTACACCGATGGTCCTTAATTCTGAAAGGTTTTCACCGATGGTCCTTAATTCTGAAAGGTTTTTCACTGATGATCCTTTACACTAACTGGCTTTAATTTATTCTGTTAACTCACCTCATGTGCAATGAACGTGAGAGTAAAAAAGTCATTTTTAATTTCTTTTCATTCTCAAACTATTTTTTTTTATATTAAATAAAAGTTTTTATTTTAAGAATAAAAAGAAATGAAATGAAAAATGACTTTTTTACCCTCATGTGCAGTAAATTAACAGAAAAAATTAACGTCAGTTAGTGTAAAGGACCATCAGTGAAAAACCTTTCAGAATTAAGGACCATCAGTGTAATTTTTCAACTAAAGGACCATTGGTGAAATTTTCTATAAACTTAAAGGATCTTCTGTGTAATTAAAGTATAATTATTTTTTCATAATCTATTTGTAAAATTTACTATAAACTATAAACTTTCAGAATTAATGTTGTTGACGACAAATTAAATTATAATTATATTTTTCATAATCTATTGTTTCTCTTGATCTCAAAGACACCAAGTAACAATATCTTGCATCAACTTGTCTATTTAATGAATAAATTTATCATTGATCGACTAGTAATATTTATATTAATTGTATGTATTTTACATAACAAATAAACTTACATAATGATATTCTGCCACGTAGAAGAATTTAAACTTAGAGCATAAGGTGTGGTAACCTTAAGTCAGATGTCACATCATCATTTCACATTTCACATTTAAAACCCTCAAATACCCCCTCTATCGTCACTTAAGCCATTTGGGCCCCACCTCTTTTTTTTTTCTTTTTCCTTTTTTCAAACAACTTAATATTTCATTAAAACAACAAATACAAACTACAAATTAAAAAAAAATACAAATATGAATAAATAAATAAATAAACCGAAAAAATTAAAAATTATCCTTTTTTTAAAAAAATGCCGAAAATTATATACGATTTTCTTGATATCGTTGCCAACTATGGTCCGTAATATTTCGTTGGACTGATTCGTGTGTACGTTTATCACGTAATTCACTTGATATCAGTCGTTGTATTTCGGTTCTCTCGATCCAAGTACGTTGTAAATTAAGTTGTGGAGTAACATACAACTCGTTCATATCGCTTATGGCAAAGTTTTGATCTTTTACAATCATGTTATGAAATATGATGCATGTGTGCATGGTTCTACGTAGCTTGTTGACAGTCCACGAATGAGCCGGTTTGCTAATAATCCCCCAACGCCCCTGTAAGACACCAAATGCACGTTCTACGTCTTTTCTTGCATTTTCTTGTCTTCGTTTGAAGTAAGCACGTTTTTCGTCTCGTGCAACAGTAAATGATTTGACAAAGCTTGCCCATTGTGGGTAAATACCATCAGCTAGGTAATACCCGTTCGGATAAGTCACTCAATTTACAACAAAAGGGACCGAAAGAGAAATTTCGTCAAGAAGGTTATCAAACAAGGGTGAGTTATTTAAGTAAGGTCGTTATTGGCACCCGCAACCCCAAAAAATGCGTGCCAAATCCACAAATCTTGCGAGGCGACAACCTCTAGTATTATAGTTGGGTATTTTTTTATAACCCCTACCATGCTTTTGGACAGTTGGTCCACTCCCAATGCATACAATCTATACTACCAAGCATTCCAGGAAACCCATGAGCGTTCTCGTGTTTTGTATATAAGTTTTGAACGCCATGGATGTCGGGTTTCCTTAAATACTCAGTGTATATAATACACTTGGTAAAATGATTTAGACAATCACGTGCACAATATTCACCAATTTGTAAATATTTATCAAGTGAATCAGGTGTTATGCCATACGCCAATTGGCGAATGGCAGACGTGCATTTCATTATAACATTAAAACCCATTAGACCGGTGGCATCCGGTCGTACTTTAAAAAATTCAAAATGGTAGGGAAGAGGTTCAGCAGTATAGTTAGAAATACCTTCAACTATTTCTAAGAATGATCTCCTGCTCATACGAAATCGACGCCGAAAAACCGTCTCAGGGTACGTAGGATTCTCACCAAAGTAGTCATCCAATAAACGTTGCTCGGCAGCTACACGATCTCGATAGACTGGCACGCGAGTCCGGGTTGGTTGAGCTTTTTGGCGTTGCATGTACTGATGCGCTTGAGTCATAAAAAAAATATCTGTCTCATCGTCGATATCAGATGAATAACTTCCATGATCCATCAAATTTCGACGCATTTTGATCAAAAAGTTGAGTAGAAAATGTTGTGTGAAAAGGTTTAGTTTGAGAAATTGTGAGATATGTTGTGTGAAAATATTGTATAAAATGGGTGGTATTTATAAGGGTTAAAGGTTTATTTTAAAAAAAAATATTAATTTTTTTGAATTAATGCCGTTGCCCAACGGCTAGTCCACGTGGCTGCCCCCCATACGCTCGTTACCTTCATCGATCATCCGGCGCCGGGGCTCGCTCACGTAACGCCCGGTGTGGTGGCGAGCCCGGCGAGCCGACGTGGCGTCCGACGCATGGCCTCCCTCGCCACCACACCCCTTCTCTTAAGTTACAAAGGACTGAAATGATGTTCTGTACAAATTTAGATTCCCTTTCATTAGTCAGGCAGGTATGAGTCTACGCGACCATATCAATATTATTGTCATATAAGAGAATACCTAAATAAACACATCACAATATTCTTAAAGAAATACTAACTAAATGATCACACACTGTTGGGTCGCTAAAAATCATCCCCCACTGAGGAGATTTAATGAAGACAAAAAGGCAAATAGTTAGAAGACAATCTGAGGATTAGTTCCTCAGATTGTGGGTAATTGAATCTGATCAGTTCGGAGTTCAGTTACCCATTTACACTATCTGATCACTATCTGAAACAACGATCGGTTCCCCGTGCGGAATCAGATACTGGTTAACAGATCAGATAGTGTAGCAGGTTCAGTGCATTGGACAAAACGCTGAACCATTGAACATATACTTCTCTAAGCAAACCTCTTAGTGAAGGTCGCTGAAGCTGAAGGCCATCTGAAGAAGCATGAGTATCCGAAAACTCATGGCTGCCAAAAATGTACATAGGCCCAAAGTTTCAGCGTCACAGAAAGACACAAGTAAAGCACAAGTTTGTGCATCGCTGATTATGAGAATATCTTGAAAATCTTCTAGAAGATATCGGCGATCACAAGACGACATAAAGTACTGTCAGAATTCTGTTAGTCGTGCTCGTCCCATGAAATATCCTCTGCACCAACAGAATTCTCACACGTGGAATCGATCGATCATTCCTTTGGCTCTACGTTTCCCAATGATATAAATTGAGGACTTAGACGATCGATTTCTGTGTGCACCCAATAAGGTTACACGCTGCTGAAATTACTCCAGAACTTTATCCCCTTGAGCAGAGTGTAAACCACCAGTTAACTCTAGTTATCTATTTCGAGAATTGAATCTGCATAACGAAAGTGTCTGGTCTTGTGCTTGATCATTTGTTGATCATAAACTTGTCTTAGATAATATTTGTTGTTGTCTATCACATGCAAGCAGTTTAGTTAGGATTTGTTCTTAGCTATTCCGCAAACTGCTTGCATCTTTATTGTATCATTATTGATTAATAAAGAAAAGTTTAAAAAGTGTTGAGTGTCTCCAATAATTTTAAATTGGTCAGTGAAAGCGTATAGGTATTGTATTTCACTTATTATGGGACTAAAAATTGGTATCAGCGCAGGACAATTAATTCATAATTATTGATATGCTTACTTACTTACAAAAAATGGATGAAAATCTATCTCAAATGAATCTTGGTTCGAAGAAAAATGCCCCTGTGTTTACTGATGACGATTTTGGTATGTGGAAAACGTTTTCTGGGATTTGTCGAACATCAAAATGACATGGGACCAAATATTCTTATCAATGGTCCATACATTCTAAAAATGTTCGTTCCAAGTAAAACTATTTCCAAGAAGAAGGAGGAGGGTGACGATAAAGACGAAGATGAAGAAGAATACCTTTCTTATGTTGAAGAACCCAAACCAAAAGATCAATGGTTAGAGGCAGACAAAAAGCTAGCGGGTTTAGATGCTGAAATCTGGTTCCTCCTTCAAACATCCCTCCCAAATCTTATTCTCATTACAGTAAAAGAATGTAAAAGTGCCAAAGAGATATGGGATATCCTGATAACATCTTATGAAGGAACCGATGAAGTTAAGGCTAGCAGAAAAGCGATGTTTAATCGAAAGTATGAAGCATTCAAGGTCATCAAAGGTGAAACATTCAACAAGTCCTACAGAAGACTCACCATCCTCATAAATGAATTAAGGGAGTTCGGCATTCACAAAGATGTTCAAGAGTTAATCTACAAATTTTTGGAAATTCTTCCAAAAGATTGGGCTGTCATGTCCACGGTGCTAAGAACCTCTGGTCAGATGAGAGACATGAATATGAGCAGTCTCTACAGTACAGTGATGAACTTTGAAAATGAAAGCAAGATGTATGACGACCTAAATGAAACTCCACCACATCTGCCCTCATTGCAAATTCCTCCAAGTCATCTCGAAAAGCGCTAAAAGCAAAGGCGGAAAACGCTGTCGGTCCAACTGACGCTGATGATGAAAGATTTGAAGATGCTGAAGACGGTGATTTTGAAGAATGTGAATCTAATTCAGGAGAAGGTGACAATGATGATATAAAAGAACTCTCTGAAAGTATGGCTCTATTAGCCACAAGGTACAAAAGATTCTTAAATAGAAACAGACCAGGAGGTCAAAACGATAGAGGAGAGATGGTATGCTTTAAGTGTGGAAGAACGAGTCACATTAAAGCTGATTATAGAGTTAAAGAGAACTTGGGATCTGAAAGATCAAGCTCAAGCTCTTCGTCAAACTATAAAAAGAAATATGAAGATACTGATAAGAAATACCAGGAGCTGAAAGCTCAGCTAGCCAAGGCTGAGAAAGATGCAAAAGCATTAAAGGCAACTGCTAAAGATTGGTTAAGTGACTCAGAAACAAGTGAAGAAGAAGTAATTACTTGCAAAACAAAAGGTCTATTCGCTAAAACAGAAGAAGAATCTGAGTCAATCTCTGAAAATCTAAAAAGTTGTATATGTCTGATCACAAGGGTTGAAGAAACTGAATATCAACAGGAAGAAAAAGAAACTCTAGAATCCGATACTCCAATGTCCCTTGTTTCAAAGGAACGGGGGGATGAACTTCCAAACAAAGAAAAAACGCCTAACACAGCTCCTCAAGAAGATTATCCACTGTTAGTCAGATCACTTGTTAAAGATCTGAAGCTCACTCACAAAAGAAATGCTCAGTTAAAACCGCTCTATCCACGGTGACTGAAAGATTAGAAGAACTCACTCGAGAATCCTCAGAAGCTGAAAATTCAAAACTTGAGGTAGTTAGGCTTCAGTGCTTCAACAATATCCTGAGAGAAGATAACTTGTCATTAGCTCAGAAAAATGAAACTCTTCAGAAATCGTGCAACTCATGGAATAAATCATCTGATTTCAACAAGCAAGTCTTGGAAGAACAGAATTCCATTCAAGGTTTTTCTAGAGAAGTATGAGCAATATCCAATCTGCAGAACTCCTACATCTGGAACATTAAACGTTAAAAACCAAAAATTCAGATTGTCTAATTCCCAAGAAGTTCGCTATGAAAGAGATGTTTTCCAGACTGCAAGCGGAAATCTGATCATCACCAGAGATTATACTTCAGAGGAATCCAAGATCCAGGATAAAGAGACGTCTCAGGCTAATACTCCACATGAAGAAATAGAATCCACTTGTCATCAGAGACAAGCAAGAACCACTGGAGTTGATTGTTCTGATGACCAAACGTTAGTAAACCTCACCACTCACATCATCTTGCTAACATCATCAATAGCTGATACAAAAGCTGATCTTGCATAATTCACATCTGAAAACAGGGCTGAGATGAATGAAGGGTTCACAAAAATTAACGATCAACTGTAAACATTTTTCAAACATCTAGAAAACAGTGCCACTCCACCAGTCACTTCAAGAGACTTTGCAAGCTATCCTTTTCAACATCTCTCATTTCTTCCAAAGGAAATATCAGACGAATCTGTCACTGATGATTATCTAATGACATTCTTTGATCAGATGGATGACCTTAACCAATCCCAAAATATCTCAATAGAAGACTATATCAACCAAAATGTTATTTTTGAAGGGGTTAAAGAAATGGAGGTCGATGAAATTCAAGCTGATCCAGATGTTCAGGGTCTATCAATGGAACAATATGTAAGACAAAATATCATTTTAGAAGCAACTGAAGAGATGGAGATTGATGAAAGTCATTCAGATCAGAACAATAAACTCGAAAATGGCAAAAGTAAAGGTGTTTAAAATCTCACCTTTAAAGAACTAAAGAAGATATAGCATCTAGCTCAAAAAGGCCACCAGAAATTGAAAGAGCTGCTTAAAAAAGGTTGGCCATTTCAAAAGACAACAAGTATCCATTCTTCAGTTATGGGTACTCAAAAATCCAAGAATTAGATGAAGGACGGTGCAGGGCAGACAACATAATGACATCTGATTTATGATCAGTTGTAAGCCCCTACAAACTTAGCATCATTAATAAGGCATAGTAAAAGTTTTATCATCGGATCCCGCTTATCGCCAACCACCGTTGCAGCTATTTTTCCTCATATGAAGCTGCTTCTTTTCTTCTCTTACCAAGTCTGAGGACTAATTTTGTATTAGGTACGAATTACTTTATTTTTCATCATGTCCAGCTACTCATTTTCATGCAAAACTCTATTCTTAAATGATCAACTTAACGTTTTTGTTTTATGATTGCATGAGTCTGTCTTTATTGACATACAAACATATTACCTAATTTATCAGCCATATCTTAGTATCTCATTAAATTCAGATATAAGACATTTTATCAGCCAAAAAAAAAAAACTGCAGATATCATATACTTTAGATACATCTTCACGGCTCGGTGATTCAGATAGCCAAATGATTTCAGATAGTCAAATGATTTCAGATAGTCAAAATTTTTACTAGACTATCTTATGGTAATGACCATCTGACGAAGGATCAGTTGCTAAACTTCATCAGATAATCATTAGGTGGAGCAATCTCATTGGACCTATCTTCATAACTGACACTCAAGTGCCATTGGACACGTCTATCTCGCTGACATTTAATGCGACTACACGATGTCATTTCCCGCCACACTACCGTGCCATTTGATTGACTTCTTTCATCATTCCTAGACTACCTACAAATAACTTCCCACCACCACCACCTTCAAATCCTTCAAACCAATCCCGCAGATATTGAACCAGGAGTTCCAATCCCAGAGTTGTGCCCAATCCAACTCTAATTGAGATAAGGGAAATTTCATCCTCCCCTTCACCACTCCCTCTGAGGACAGAAAATGTTGATGTGGACCATTCTCCGGTCCATCAGGAATCCAGATTAGAAGCTGAACTTGATGATGTTAACAGACTCATTGATGAGTTTGTAGAAGAAGAAAATGCTGATGTAAACCAATTGGTGGAGCACACGAGTGTCCCCACTGTTGGAATATGCTTCACGTTTATAACATATAGTTATATGGCTAGTTGTACGTGAGCCTAAATGGTCACACACTTAAACACTTAACACCATTAGATATATAGTGTAATTAGGGTAATTACATTATTTATTAATATAAGCTACTAGCTTGTATGTATTATAGTTTAATATTAATCGTTAATATTGAAACTTAATTGTAATCAAAATAAAAGGAACAGAAGGCAAGGGACTAGAGTGCAAATAAATCAATGGTTTATGGAAGGTATTAAGAGAAAGGGGTGTGGTAACGAGAGGGACCCCAAGTCGGACGCCACCTCAGCTTTCGACCCAAGCCACCACACCGCAAGCTGGGTGAGTGAGGCCCCAAGTCGGATGGGTGGCATAGCCCACGAACCAATAGGAGGAGAGATGGTGTTTTAGGACCAATGTGAGGAGAGAGGTTATTATTTTTTAATGGTTTTTGTTTTTTTTTAAAGGAGTATTATTGGTTAGTGATGGTAGAGGGGATATTTAGGGGTTTTGAATGTGAAATATGAAATAATGATGTGGCGCATAGGTGGCGTGGAGGTGGCATCTGACCCCAAGCCACCACACCTAATGCTCTAAAGGGTGATTAAGGCACCATAAACACCCCACTCCTTCCCTTGTTTTTTCCGTTCCCATCCCCATCTCTCTCAAGAGTTTTTTTGCTTCTTCTTGCTTAGATCATTGGACTAGCATCCTTGGTGTTCTTGCACAAGTGTTGTGTGGATTAGCTTTGGAGGAATTCCCTTTTGGAGTTCTTGGTTTCGGTCGACTACTACCACCATCCGAATCACTATAATCAAAGGCTTCTAGGGTATGAATCATTCTTCCTAACTCTTTAATTTTGTCTATTGTTTAATTGTATGATTCATATCAAGATCCGTTCATGGTGATTTAATCTTTCCGCTGCGTTTTGGTTCTTGTTTAAACCGAATATCACCATTAGTTGTATCACGAGTCATTATATTAATCATATAATTAGCTAGATTTTGTGAAAAGTGGCAAAAAATCGTCTTTTTTTGTGTTAAAAGATTACCGATCGGAAGAAAAAAAATCGTCTTTTTTTGGCAAAAAATCGTCTTAATTTTAATTTTCGGTGTTTTTTAATATATATAGGTTAAAATATTGAATTTTTGGAACCCTATTGTCACTTGTTACAAAATCATAAAAAAAAAAAATTAATCTAGTCATTGTTTTTTTGATTAATTGGCTTGGTTTCGTATTTTAATATCGTTATTTTCATATGGCAAAACATGTTTTTTTGCCATATACTAAGCCAAAGCCTTGTCAATAGTTACTTGATTGTGCAAAACCGATGATAACCTATACTGTTTGTGATTGTGTGAATGTTTGGATTGATTGTTTGGAAAAACCGTGTTTTTGGCTATGTTGTATTTTTAATTTTTATTTTATTATGGTGCCATTTTTTTGGGCAATTTGTAAATATAAAAGTGATAGAATAGCTTGTATTTCTTTATTTTTTCTGTTGTAATTAGTTAACCAAAATTGAAGCAAAATGAAAGAAAACAACAAATTTGCGTCACCGATGCAAAGGCTGTACGAAAACAGGTTTTCCAGCAGCATACGGACTCCGTTTTGGGCGTTCCAAAAGCCTAAAATGCTTGCAAAGTCGTGGGCTACAACTTTACAGAAGGGGGGGAAGACCACCGAAGAATCCTTCAGTGACTTTTCGGGCTTCAAAGTCTGCTGGAAATTTCAGGCAGATTGCATTTTTTCAAACATTTGGTTCCTACTTGCTCATGAATGTCTTGGAGCAAGTGGGAGCCCATTGGGTTTATGTAGGCCCGTTTGGGTTCATGTTGGCCCGTCTCTTAGTTTGACCCTTCGGTCCGCCGTGATGACTCACGTGACCGAACCTAGGCTATCACCGGTCGAGGTTTTGCACAAAATATATGTTGCATGTTTTTCTTTATGTTTATGGTTGTTTAAATTTCTATTAGATACAAATAATAAAACAATTAAAAATATGATTTTTAAACACAAACATTAAAACATCTAAATCTTTTATCATCTATGATTACTTGTTAATCATTGATGATTAATCTTTAATGTAAACGTGTTTTTGAGATTAAATAAAGTTTAAATGCGATTTGAAACTTAACACTTAATAATCGTTAAAAGTTTTTACCGCTTATTAAAATGACTTATGAAGTGGTATGAATGAAGTACATGACTCATTAAATTTTTTCTTAAAAAGTTTCATACCTAAAATTTAAGTCATGCCGTCCAATTGGTTCAAATCACTTGCTTCAACTTTTAAATTCACGTGAGACGTGGTTTGAATTTAGATCCGAGGTCACTATTCTCTACGCGTGAGACCTAGATCTATTTTGACATGATTTCACATTGGATGAGTTAATCGAGTTAACGGTGAGACCTTGACACGAGGCGAAGATGCGACAAACATGCCACTTGACCCTAGATGCTTTTTCACTAGGTGCCATGAAGTCCCATACCTCTAAGAGTTGCACTTGTAATGCAATTGTTGATCGTCACCTACCTATTGGATCTATCATCACTAGCAGATCAACTGATGCGGTGATAGAAGCTCAATGGGATCTAATCTTTTAATTAAAATTAATAGGGTAGTTAATTTATTAAAAGAAATTATTATTAAAAATACTAATTAATGAACTTTTTAATTTTGTAGATGACTTCAAACAATCAAACCCTAACACACACCACCATTCGTCCCGTTCTCGAAAAAGAGAAACTTGATGGAACGAACTTTGTGGATTGGGCTCATAACCTAAGGATTGTCCTTAGGGCCGAGCACAAGTACCACCATTTGGAAGAGGCGCTGCCCCCTGCCCCCGCTTCTAATGCCATTGCTGCTGTTCGTACGACCTATACAAAAGGTTCAACGAACAGCAAGAAGTTGCCACTGCTGCTGTCAAAGCGTTCCACGCTTGCAAGCAAGAGGAGGGTCAGTCTGTTAGCTCTTATCTTTTGAAGATGAAGAGCTACTTGGACCAAATGGAGAAACTTGGTTACCCCATGCCGCACGTCCTTGGAATTTGCTTGATTCTAACTTCACTCAACAAGGACTTTGCACCGTTTGTCATGACTTATTATATGCATAGTATGGGGAAGACTTTCGCCGAATTACATGTTATGCTAAAACAAACGGAATCTGGGCTACCCAAGAAAACTCCTGCCCCTACTGTCCTTGCTATAAGGCAAGGGAAGATCTAAAAACCAAAACCGCAAGTAGTTGCTAAGGGCCAAGGAAAGGGTAAGCAAGTTTACAAACCCAAGCCAAGGATTCCTCCACCTACTAGAAAGGAGCACCCTGCTAAGGAGCTTGCTTGCCATCATTGCGGTGAAACGGGCCACTGGAGGAGGACTTGTCCTGCCTACCTGGCAGAGTTGAAGAATAAAGCCAGCAAGGTTGGCACATCAGGTATCTTCACAATAGAACTATATGCTTTCCCTAATAAATCTTGGGTATATGGCACTGGTTGTGGAACTCACATTCGTAATACCATACAGGGTCTAAGGGGAAGTAGAAAGCTAAACCACGGAGCTTTGGACATGTACGTGGGCAATGGAATGCGTGCACTGGTCGAAGCTATAGGAAGCTATGATTTAATCCTTCCTAGTGGTTTAATTATTGTATTAGACAATTTTCACTTTGCACCTAGTATTACTAGGGGTATTGTTTCGCTTTCTTGTTTGTGGAATAATGGTTTTATTCACACTTTTACGGATTATGGTATTTCAGTTTCGAAGGATAACATTTTTTATTTTAATGCTATTCCTCGTGATGGTATCTTTGAAATTGACATGCTTAATCGTGTAACAAACGGTAGTTCTATTTATACATGTAGCAATAAGAAACCCAAAAAGAATTTGGATTCTACTTATCTATGGCATTATCGCCTTTGCCACGTTAACAAGAAACGCGTTTTAAAATTACAAAACGATGGACTTATAAAATCAGATGATTCTGAATCATTTGATAAATGCATTTCTTGTATATCTGGGAAAATAGCACGCAAGCCTTTCTCCCATGTAGGCGAGAGGGCCAATGATCTGGTTGGACTCATACATACTGATGTATGTGGCCCATTTAGAGCTAGGACTAGGGAAGGTGCTACCTACTTCATAACTTTCACGGACGACTTTAGTCGATATGGTTATGTTTACTTGATTAAACATAAACATGAAACCTTTGAAACGTTCAAAGCTTTCCAAAATGAAGCAAGAAGATAAAGGCTCTACGTTCTGATCGAGGAGGAGAGTACATGAGCCATGAGTTTCAAGACCATCTACAGAAATGTGGGATTGTCTCACAATTCACTCCTCCTTATACACTACAGCATAATGGTGAAGGGTTTCACTCGCATCTAGCAAGACTGATCGACCCATAGGACCGACCTCCTAGTTTACTTGGTTTGAACCATGCTGAACAAGAACATGAACTTTTTCTTGACCGGTTAAAACCAACTAGCTAATTTAATCTCTAAAAGCGGAAGTGGGATTAAACCTAATCCTTAAACCCTAAAGGATTGGGATGTTGGAAATCTAGATTAGATTAACAAGAAAGAAACCGTGTACGAAGAACTCAAACACACACATAACTTGTGTGGTTCGTATGGTCGAATTCGTCCAAGAGGGGAGAAGGGAGAAAAGTGTTTCCCAAAACATACCTTGTTGATTGCTTAAGATAGATCCACTGATGATGAACAAATCGAGCGATCTTCTAGTTGATCTAAGCAATGAACTTGTTCTTCAATACTTTAAGAACACGAAGAACACGAAGAACACAAAGGCTTGTGTTGTGTGTAATTTCGACCGAAGCCGAAGGGGAGGAGAGGGAGAAATTCGTGAGGTGCTACAAGGGGTTTTAGGGTTACCCTAAGCCTCTTATTTATATACAAATAGGTTGCGCTTAGAACCCTTCTAGTTTAATTAATATTAGATCTTTAATTAAACTTCCTTTTAACATTTCCATCCCTTATAGTTTAACTAGTTTATTATTCGGTACCCATATACACGAATTATATACTTTTAATAATTAATTATATAATAACCTTTATATAATTTATACAACAATATTATCCAATTACTTATATGTTTTAATAGCTTTAAATCATATTATGGATAATCTATAATTAACACATTGTATATTTACTCAACTAGTAAATACACAACTACTTGTATTAACTAGTTAGTCAAACTTATCTAGTAATAAGTTAAACTTAACTTAATACTTAACTGATTCATAATGACTATTATGAATCATTCCTCTTCGTAGTATCATTGCTTATCTTCCTCGTATTACATGCACTCACCGGTGTGACCCTTAAGTGTTTCGTAGGCATGGATGTATCATCATAGGTTGACTAACTGTGCACATAAATCCTTCAGACTCCCACTTGTGCAAGTTCGTAACCTTTGTCTTAATGATACGAGCTACAGTGGCCTTCTAGATGGGCATGTAGGTAACCAACCCCATAAAAACAGCTTACGTAACCCATGTATAGTTTATGAAAAACTCTTTAATAGCGTCTCCTAGTAAAGAACACTCTGTCTCTACTTCTTGGGCAAATATGTTAGGCTTATCCCTTGCAGCACGATATTTTTGACAACGAATACGAGCATGGTAGAAATTATCAACTCATGTATTCGAAATCATTTTATGACTTCTTGATTCAAACTGTTGTGATAAACGACAAAAAACAGATCAATTCGTTTGGGCACGGCCGTGCACTTGTCATTTTCTCATCATGTTAAAGGACCCATAAATATCTCTCCTAAAAAAAGAGGTGCAATTACCATCTTGTTATATTTCGATTTAAAATACAACTTCCTTTGTACCCAGTAAGGCCTCGTATGACAATCATATTTCAGAATTGTCTAAGACGAACCAAAGCACATTAGTCATTGTATCTTAAACCAAATACCTCAGGCTTAAGGACAATCCTAGTGAACAATACTTTTGAACTTTTCAACCACGAAGTATTGTCACGGTGGTCAATCCAATATTTGTTGAGCCTCCAACAGAATACCACCGATATTTGGTTTACACAAAACTTGTGTAGCTATCTTCGAAGAACTTCGAATCTACCACCAAACATCGCGATGACGTTAACATCCCATCAAGGTTCCCACCAAGACGAGTAGTCACGGATTTATACCTTTTTGAATAAATAGACTTTTCTCCGTGGATGTTGTAAAACATACAAAGTCTGAATAATAATGATACTAACTCATGTATTATTCCTCACTGGACATAGATACTGAATTATTACTGGATCATTACTTATTCCTTTTGTTTGTGCTGATTACTTAATGATTCTTACAACTTTAATTGTAACTTTATCACAAAACCAATCATTTCTATTAAACTAAAGACATAAGACGAGCATTTGGGAATACTATTACTTTTGTCTTTGCTAGATATTGTTCTTGCAACGATCTAGAACATATTTTAGTCTTGCCTTTTATGTAATTCGGTAAACATAGGAGGATTGGAAATTAACTCCTTAGTTTCTTGAATTCATAAAATTCTCCTTGTAACTAAAACCTCTTTTAGTTACTTGATTTGTAGATATTCTTTCTAGTTAAAGAAATTTCCTTAAATGATTATGTTATCCACTGGAGTGTGAACAACCTATTAGATATGCAATAATTAATCACAAGACTTGTGATCACGCTATTAGGTTTGCAATAATCTAATTCACGATCATTTATTATTTCTCTTAACTCTTTGACTAACGACTTGGTAAAACCTTGTTGTTAATGTCTTACTAACTTATTAAATTCATTAATCTCTTTAATGAATTATGTTAGTCTTAGCTCCCACTCACTGTTATGGAATTTAAGCATCTCTTAAACTACTTTGACCTAGTCAATAACTTGTAGTTTAATCTTTCAAGAATTCTATCAATAATTAAGATCATCCCTTGGATTTGTGAATGTCCAATATTCATGTTTAGGGAATCGTGACCTTTATTGATTGATGTACCTAACAAGTGTAAAACACTTGAAATGATACTTTCAATTCTTAAACACATTAGTATTCTTTTAAGAATCTTATTTAATGCCAAAGTCATTTCTTGGATTTCTCATATATCCATGATTCCTGTAAGGGAATTATGACTTGATTAAATAATGTATTTATTACAAGTATAAAAGACTTGCAATAATACTTTTTAATTCTTAAATAATTTAATATAGTTCGTCCCTTTTTAAGAGTTCATTTAATGTCTAAGTCATTTTACTTGGATTTTACGAATATCCAAATTATTCCTATTAGGGAATTATGACTTCATCAAATTCTTTATTACGAGTATAAAAGACTTGTAATAATACTCTTAAAGTCTATCTTGAGTATACCCAATATAATCATACTATATTAATACTAATACTTTAAAACCTTCTATCATAAGTAATGACTATTACTTAAGATGTTTTAACTAAGTTCAATAACTTTTGAACCTTATGCTTCCATAAAATTCTTAAATACTTTCATTAGAAAAACTTTCTAATTACTAGTATCTAAATACCTTGATCTATCAAGACATTATTCATACAACAATCAAACAAGTATATAACATGAAATATAAGTAAATCAAAAACTTGACTTACAATTTAGTCATAAACCTTGACTAGTGTAATTATCACACATGCACACAATACAATTCAACCATGGATTCGAAATTAATTAAAACCAAAGAAAACTTGTTTTAATTATAAAATAAAATTATCCAAACAATAAAATAAAATTGTTTTACTGAATCCATAAAATACTGAATTATAAAAAACTTGGTGCTCGTGGGATCATCACCATCTCACGCCGGTCGTCATCACTTTCCATCTCCTCATGCAATAAACTATTGCAAAAGTTAGATTACTCGTAACATACTTTACAAGTATCTTAAAGTGATTAAGAAGTGTGGTTGTGTTACCTGAGGAACTTGCGTTTCCTCCACCACCACTTGCACCCTTTGGACAATTCCTTTTCCAATGCCTAGCCTCACCACACTTGAAGCACCGATTCTCGGTCCTCGCAGTGTTAGGCTTCACCTTCTTGACCTTTTGTTTGACACCTTTACCATTTGGCACTCCTTGGTTAGGATAGGTTTTACCCTTTCCTTTACCACCATGCCCTTTTCTCTTCTTCCTACCGCCACCGCCATTACCGATCATAAGAACGTCTTTAGATTTGGTCCCCAAACTCAACTCGGCTGTCTTGAGAATTGAATGTAGCTCAGCAATGGATTTCTCCATATTATGCATGTTGTAGTTGATCGCAAAAGACTTGTAGTCATCAGACAACGAGTTAAGTATAGTATCTGTTGCCATTTGCAACGGTATGGGGTGACCAAGTCTAGCGAGGTGATCCATGTGCCCTTTCATTTTCATGACGTGTGCACTCACCGGCGTTCCTTTGACCAACTTGCAAGAGTTGAAGGCTCGATTGATGTCAAACCTCTCAGTGCGAGCTTGCTCTTGAAATGAATCTCTAAGTTGCTGGATCATCTCAAATGCAGGCACATCCATAAGTCCCGCTTGTAACTCAGGACTCATAGTGGCGAGCATTAGACAGCTCACGTCGAGTGCATCACTGACATGCTTATCATAAGCTTGCCTCGTTTTAGCTCTGGCATTAATAGCAGGGACATTTGGTACTGCTCTCTCCAAGACATACCACTTTCTCTCATGCCTGAGCACAATACAAAGATTTCGCTCCCAGTTGAGAAAGTTTGACCGAGTCAACTTGTCCTTTTCGATGATTGAGCGAAGTGAGAGATTGTTGGTACTTGTTGTCGCGATTGTTTTTGTTGCTGCCGTCCACAAATCAAACCCAGTTTAATTAGTAATCATCAATAAACATTCTCTAAAACATATTATAAACCCATAATTAATATTTTAGGCCTAGGATCCATATATCACATTCTCGCCAAAAGGTTTGGGCACTTCCCGACGAGACATGCTGTTGCTGGTAGGTAACATCCTTACCGATCGTATCAAGACTTGACACGATTCCTAGGGGTCGTAGAATCTTTAGACTTATAACTTATTACAACCTTGTACAATCTAATTGTACATTTCTAAGTTAGTAATAAAGTCTAGTATGTTTATTCTACTCAAGTACTTTTTGGGCCGGGACTCCCGATTATCACCAAAGTAGATCAGACCATCTAAGACAGTGCGATGCTCTGCGCCGGGACTCCCGATTATCACAGAACCTTACGCACCCTGACACTCGCAATGATTTGAATCAATATCTAAGGTTCTTTATCCTTACAATATGAATATTGTTTAACAAGTGAGGTGTTCCATTAGGTGGATAGTACTTCGATATAAGATTTTCTTGGGTTTATTTAAGTCTTAAACTAAACTTAAACCTTTATTCCAATCTTAATCCTTGTTTAAAATGTGTGACTTGTGAATTTAGGAATTCTACCAGACACCTTTTTAAAACTTAAGAACTTCTCTTTAAAACTTATAGTTTCGAGAATTTGCACGATTTTACATGTATACCTAACACGAGGTGCACAAAATGTTTTACTAGGTTTTGTGACAAACCTTATCTATGATAAAACTTACTTGTTTTATCTTACTTGAAAAACTTTAAAACTTATGTTAAACTTTTAATTCTATTATGATTCATAAACTTGAATCATAAATCTAGTTTAACACACCTAGTTTTCCACTTGTTTAATAATGAAATTAAACATTTTATTAGATTCGACCAAAACTTATGTCTTAACGACATACTTACAAACTTTGTGATTTTGTTGTGTAGCTCCCACTAGCTCCAACAACCATGATGGAACTTGAGCAAACACAATCACCGGTTTATACTTGGTGAAACTAATAAACTTATTATATAAAGACTATATATAATAATACTTAGTTTGTTTTAAACATTTCTTACATTTAACTTGAACTAGTTAAATATAGGTTATAAAGTTTTCTTGTTATTTATTACTTGATAATTAATCTAGTATATTACATAACTTGTAAAATACTTATATTATACTTGTATAATTATCTAGTTATAATAACTTAGAACTTTATACACCTTAATATATAACTTTGTATATTTCTAGTTAATCATATAATTTCAACTTGTACAATTTCTAGTTATAATGAAAATATAACTTTGTACTTTCTAGTTTTAATTATATAATAACTTCATACAATAAGTAGTTATACTATTATCTTTTAAGATCAAAATAACATTACCCTTTTAATTGTTCCATTTTATGTTGTATTTAATATATTCGTTTATATATATATATATATATATATATTATTTATAATAAACTTGTAACATTCTAATAAGAATATTACACCTAATTTATATGTATGTATTTTAACTTAATCTAATTAAAAAACGTATAAACTTATTATATCTTTTAAAATAAATTCCGAATATTATATATATATATATATATATATATATATATATATATATATATATATATATATATATATATATATATATATACATAAATACTCCTTGTTAATTTTAGAACTTAAAAATTAACACTTCTTTTAATCTTATTAATTCCCTATTAATAATTACTTAAACCCTAGGTTCTTGATCAATCAAAACTAGGGTTATGACTTTCTTGATCAAAGACATTATTTTAATAAAAGATTAATTTTAATCTATCCTATTTAAACAATAAACTTTGTTTAAATTCTAAGATAGATTATAACCTTAATAAATTTATTTAAACTTTTTAATCTAAACCTTGTAGACAATAAAAAACTTTGTCTAAATTTCTAGGTTTAAAGAACTAGTCTTAATAAATCTATTAAAATAATAATTAAACCTATTAAACATAAACTTGTTTAATTAACAAGGTTTTAGATTTATTATTCTAATTAAACTATACTAGTTTAATTTTCTTGATCCTAGATTACATCTAGGGTTTCAAAAATATGCCTTAAGCCTAGGAAACTTTTCCACCAATTAAACTAGGCTAGTTTAACAAACTTGGTGTCCAAGCATCCTCCTTGATTTCGAAATCTTTAAGGGAAAAAGGAAGGGATCCTTTTTGACCAATTAAACCAAAACTTGGTTTAACACACTTGATCCAAGATTTTGAAGATCAAACAATAAGGAAAGAAACCTCTTGATCAAGAACTTTGATGTTCTTAATCCTAGGGTTCTTCCTAATTTTCGAAATACTAGGGTTAGGGAAAGAAGCCTTTTGATCAATTAAACAAATCTTGCTTAACATACTTGATCCTAGGGTCCTTTAGAATGTTCGAAAATTACTAGGGTTCTTAGAAACCTTTTGACCAGTTAAACTAAACTAGTTTAATGTTATTGGTCTAGGGTTCTTACCCTTTTTTGAAATTCAAGAAGAAGAAGGAAAAAAAAGTTGAACAAAAAAACTTCAATAAAAAATAAACAAACAAACTTTGTTAATCTAGTTTAGATCTCTAAACCAACACTCTGATACCACTGAAGGGGTTTCACTCGCATCTAGCAAGACTGATCGACCCATAGGACCGACCTCCTAGTTTACTTGGTTCGAACCATGCTGACCAAGAACATGAACTTGTTCTTGACCGGTTAAAACCAACTAGCTGATTTAATCCCTAAAAGCGAAAGTGGGATTAAACCTAATCCTTAAACCCTAAAGGATTGGGATGTTGGAAATCTAGATTAGATTAACAAGAAAAAACCTTGTACGAAGAACTCGAACACACACACATAGCTTGTGTGGTTCGTACGACCATCAACCAAAGAACCCTAGGGTTCTTTGGTCGAATTCGTCCAAGAGGGGAGAAGGGAGAAAAGTGTTTCCCAAAACATACCTTGTTGATTGCTTAAGATAGATCCACTGATGATGAACAAATCGAGCGATATTCTAGTTGATCTAAGCAATGAACTTGTTCTTCAATACTTGCAGAACACGAAGAACACAAAGGCTTGTGTTGTGTGTAATTTCGGCCGAAGCCAAAGGGGAGGAGAGGGAGAAATTCGTGAGGTGCTACAAGGGGTTTTAGGGTTACCCTATGCCTCTTATTTATATACAAATAAGTTGCGCTTAGAACCCTTCTAGTTTAATTAATATTAGATCTTTAATTAAACTTCCTTTTAACATTTCCATCCCTTATAGTTTAACTAGTTTATTATTGTTGCACTTAACTATTAAATGTCTAGTATTAATACACTAATAATTCGGTACCCATATACACGAATTATATACTTGTATTTATACTTTTAATAATTAATTATATAATAACCTTTATATAATTTATATAACAATATTATCCAATTACTTATATGTTTTAATAGCTTTAAATCATATTATGGATAATCTATAATTAACACATTGTATATTTACTCAACTAGTAAATACACAACTACTTGTATTAATTAGTTAGTCAAACTAATCTAGTAATAAGTTAAACTTAGCTTAATACTTAACTGATTCATAATGACTATTATGAATCATTCCTCTTCGTAGTATCATTGTTTATCTTGCTCGTATTACATGCACTCACCGGTGTGACCCTTAAGTGTTTCAGAGGCATGGATGTATCATCATAGGTTGACTAACTGTGCACATAAATCCTTCAAATGGTGTATCAGAAAGGACAAATCGCACCTTGCTTGACACGGTCCGATCGATGATGAGTCCGACCACTCTGCCTCTATCCTTTTGGGGTTATGCACTCAAATCGGCTGCTCGCATACCGAATATGGTTCCCACCAAGAAGGTTGAAAAGACACCATATGAGATATGGCATGGGAAAGTCCCTAACTTGTCTTACTTGAAGGTCTGGGGTTGTGAGGCTCTCGTGACACGAGACACACCAAATAAACTTGAACCCAGAGCTGTCAAGTGCATCCTTATAGGATAGCCTGAGGAAACGATGTGTTACTACTTCTACTACCCACCTGAGCAAAAAGTAATTATTGCTCGTTATGCTGAGTTTCTTGAGAGCAATCTCATTTCACAAGAAGCAAGTGGGAGCACAATCGACTTTGACGAGATTCCAAGCGATGATGATGCACAACCTATTTGAGATACTAGGGAACATTAAGATGAGGCTGAACATGAATCTGTTCCCGTTGCACCTCAAAATGATGTAGTTCACGTTCGAAGGTCCGCAAGGACACCTCATGCACCTGAACGATATGGTTTCCAATCGATGTTGAGGAGCAAAGTTTAGGGGATCATGACGAACCCCCTAACTATCGCGCTGCATTAGCAAATTCCGAATCTGACAAATGGCTTGAAGCTATGAATGCGGAAATGCAATCCATGAAAGATAACCAAGTTTAGACTTTGGTTGATCTTCCTCCTAACAACAAGACTGTTGGCAGCAAGTGGCTCTTCAAGAAGAAGACCGACATGGATGGCAATGTACACACCTATAAAGCTCGGTTAGTAGCAAAATGTTACACTCAAACCTATGGGGTTGACTATGATGAAACCTTCTCTTCTGTTGCTGACGTTATAGTTATTAGGATTCTCTTAGCCATAGCAGCGTACTATGACTATGAGATTTGGCAAATGGATGTTAAACCAACTTTCTTAAATGGGCACCTTGATAAAGATGTCTATATGGTACAACGTGAGGTATTTGTAAGTACAAAACACCCTAAGAAAGTTTGTAAGCTTCAAAGGTCCATTTATGGACTAAAGCAAGCATCTAGAAGTTGGAATAAAAGATTCGACGAGGAAGTCAAAACGTTTGGTTTCACTCAGAATCCCGACGAGCCATGTGTATACGTGAGAGCTAGTGGGAGCATTGTCGTCTTTCTAATCCTATATTTCGATGACATACTACTCATAGGAAATAACGTTCCAATGCTACAAGATGTAAAATCCTGGCTTAGGAAGTGCTTCGCTATGAAGGATCTTGGGGAAGCGACATATATACTTGGTATACAGATGTATCGAGATAGATCCAAGCGGTTAATCGGATTAAGTCAAAGTGCTTACATTGATAAAATTCTAAAACGGTTTAGAATGGATGCTTCCAAAGGTGGAAGCCTTCCTATCCAACACAATGTGCACTTGAGTAAGACTCAGGGACCGTCCTCACCTGATGAGGTGAAACGTATGAGTGAAGTTCCTTATGCCTCGGGAGTAGGATCTATCATGTACGGTGCACAAGATCTGATGTAGCGTTCTCTCAGAACCTTACAAGCCGATATCAACAGAATCCAGGTGAGAGTCACTAGACTGCTGTTAATAACATACTGAAGTATCTTAGGAATCCTAAAGATATGTTTCTTGTTTATGGTGGTGATACTCAAAATGAGCTAAGCATTACTTTTTATTCTGACGCTACTGATCGAGATGATTCCAAATCTCAAACGGGGTATGTTTTCGTTATGAACGGATGCGCTATTGATTGGAAAAGCAGAGCACTATTGCGATGTCCTCTACAGAAGCCGAATACATTGCAACCATTGAAGTTGCAATGGAAGATGTTTGGATGAGGAAATTTATTTCTGGGCTTGGAGTTGTCCCCAGTAATGAAAGACCCATGGATATGTACTGTGACAACACAGGTGCGATTATCATTGCCAACGAACCTGGTGTTCAGAAAAGCGCCAGACATTACCGCATGAAGGTTCACTACATTAGAGATGCGATCTTAATGGGAGATGTACGCTTGCTTAAAGTTCATACAGATGACAACTTAGTTGACCCTTTTACGAAGCCGATGTCTTGTTCTAAACACATTGAGCACGCTAGGAACATTGGGCATCGACCGGCTAATAGTCTCATGTAATCTGTTTTAGTATTTGAATAATGGAACATTGAGCAGTTTTTATTGGAATAAATTGATATATTTGATGTGATCGTTTTTATATGAATATCAACTATGTTCTATATTTGCATGTTCATATCCTTGAATATTTACTGCGTTTTATATTTTAAATTGTCCATTGTCAAAATTAATAATATGAGAATATTATTGAGACAAATCTGAGGGCATTGATGACATTATCTTGGTATGACTAAGGATGATGAAATCAAACTCACATGTTGTTCATTGTGATGTACAAATTGGACAGACCCAACCTATGAGAAATCACTTCCTGGATTTATGTCGCAGGTGAATCTCACAAAGGCTTTGTCGCTTATCCTCTGACTTGAGATGCAAGTTGGTTTGTGTATGTAGAGGGGCAAACTTTGATGTGGTTGAACGCTGACCTGAATAATGCTGCTATAACAACCATTTTCGGGTTTGTCATTAAGCATATAGTAAACACGTGTAGACAATAAAGAATTGGTTCCTCCACATGTTTGGATTAGATACTACTGGGCCCCTCGATGATTTGAATAGATATATGTGTGGCCGCACCCATAGGTAATCAAGATGAATCTTGATTGGTTTGGTAATCTACTTCAATATATAGATCGAGAAACAGAATCGTTGAAATTTTAGATTGACATTAATACTTGTGTAAAACTAAACATGGTATCAGTAACAAAATGATGACTGATTGAAAAACTTTGAACAAAGATTTTATGAAACTCCTCATGTACTTCTAGGGGCATTGGCGGGTTGCTAGACTCTAACATTTGCTTGTATAACTACCTGATGTTATTACGTGCGCAAGTGGGAGCTGTTGGAATATGCTTCATGTTTACAACATATACTTATATGGCTAGTTGTGCGTGAGCCTAAAGGGTCACACACTTAAACACTTAACACCATTAGAAATATAGTGTAATTAGGGTAATTACATTATTTATAAATATAAGCTACTAGCTTGTATGTATTATAGTTTAATATTAATTGTTAATATTGAAACTTAATTGTAAGCAAAATAAAAGGAACAAAAGGCAAAGGACTAGAGTGAAAATAAATCAATGGTTTATGGAAGGCATTAAAGGGTGATTAAGGCACCATAAACACCCCACTCCTTCCCTTGTTTTTGCCGTCCCCATCCCCATCTCTCTCAAGAGTTTTTTGCTTCTTCTTGCTTAGATCATTGGACTAGCATCCTTGGTGTTCTTTCACAAGTGTTGTGTGGACTAGCTTTGGAGGAATTCCCTTTTGGATTTCTTGGTTTCGGTCAACTACTACAACCATCCGAATCACTATAATCAAAGGCTTCTAGGGTATGAATCATTCTTCCTAACTTTTTGATATTATCTATAGTTTAAATGTATGATTGATATCAAGATCCCTTCATGGTGATTTAATCTTTCCGCTGCGTTTTGGTTCTTGTTTAAACCGAATATCACCATTACCCACTCAATCGAATCTTGATGTTGAACCTGAACAAGAGTACACGCTACCAGTCAGCTGGACTGATAGCTCCGATGAAGAACCCACCCCCACAACCGAGCAAGTTCGACCTCTCAGGAGAGCTGCCACACCAGAGGGTCCGATGGACCAGGGTGTGCCAGCAGCGAGTGATCTCCCTGGCCTGATGGAAAACTTCAACGAAACATTCAGACAACTTGCTCTGATTAGAAGTTTTTGTGGGGTTATCAATACCAACATTAGCAACATCTCCAATCACCAGGCTATGTCAGACAACGTCCAAGATTTCCTGGCCAACAATCAGGAAAATCTCCAAAGAAACGTGAATGCACAAAACGGGCAGATCGATAATCTTATCTCTGCAATTCAAAATCTCACGTCGAGTAACGCTGATCTGACTTCTAAGTTCAATCGTCTCGAAAGATCCATTGGTGAAAGGATTGATAATTTGTTATCGCACATCTCTAGCCTTGTTGAGCCACTGATAAATAGAGAAAATACTCAAGGTGTCACTCCCACCCCTCATTTTCAGGGGGAGAAATATGTGTCCCATCAAGGCACAACGGAGAGGGTCGTTAGACCGGCCGAAATGGGTAGTGAAGACCGGAGCACTGGAAAGAGAATTGTTGGAGATAGCAAAGTTTGTAATGATGGCAGGGGTTTGAATCGTGTAGCTGCAGAAAGGGTTCAGGGTGGGAAAATAAGTCAGATGACCTCATAATGTTTTAGGAGGTCAGGTATCAGGTTCGAGGAATTTCTGGAAATCACCATCACTCATTTCGGGGGTACAACCATGATCCCTATAGTTCCTTCCGCAGATCCCCTTGTCAGGGATTCTGCACAAGCTCCCGTGGGCAAAATCCAAAACCTTCCCCTTGATAAAGGTAAAGGTCCTGCAGATTCTCCCCCAAAGACGAAAAGGTGAAAGAGCCAAATTACTCCTGATGAGGAGGAACTGAGAAGGACAGCCAGACGTCTAGGGATGTCTGTAGAAGAGATTGTTGAGGCTAAGGAGGAAGAGTGCAAGAGGAGGGGCTTGGGAAGCCACAATGGAAGGAAGGAGTGAATGGCTGGAAAATGATGGGAGGTACCGGTGGCAGAAGGCCGGTGTTTGAAGAATTTATGTTTATGTTTTAAAAACAATGGTCTGTAATCCCAAAACAATTTACTTTTCTGCATGCACCCCAAAACAATTTACATTTATGTCTTTATTTTGCTACTCTGTGGTGAATGAACATCATCAATTAATGATGATGATTTTGACATACCTGAGTTTATTTGCTTGCTAGATACTTAGAAAAACTCAGAAAGAAAATATGAGTTATGAACTGTAGTGTGATCAGATTCTATCAGATCACCATATATTGTAATGTTTTCTAGGTATGTCGAAGACCCTCTGAATTGTGAAAAATACTCAAGGTTAAATATAAAATCTTCACATATTCAGGGGGAGTTGCCTAACTATTTGTCTACATCAAATAGGGGGAGATTGTTGGGTCGCTGAAAAGCATCCCCCACTGAGGAGATTTAATGAAGACAAAAAGGAAAATAGTTAGAATACTATCTGAGGATTAGTTCCTCAGATTGTGGGTAATTGAATCTGATCAGTTCGGATTTTAGTTACCCAGTTACATTATCTGATCACTGTCTGAAACAACGATCACTTCCCCATGCGGAATCAGATACTGGTTAACAGATCAGATAATGTAACAGGTTCAGCGCATTGGACAAAACGCTGAACCATTGAACAAATACTTCTCTAAGCAAAACTCTTAGTGAAGGTCGCTGAAGCTGAAGGCCATCTGAAGAAGCATGAGTATCCGAAAACTCATGGCTGCCAAAAATGTACATAGGCTCAAAGTTTCAGCGTCACAGAAAGACACAAGTAAAGCACAAGTTTGTGCATCGCTGATTATGAGAATATCTTGTAAATCTTCTAGAAGATATCGGCGATCACAAGACGACATAAAGTACTGTTATAATTCCGTTAGTCGTGCTCGTCCCATGAAACATCCTCTGCACCAACGGAATTCTCGCACGTGGAATCGATCTATCATTCCTTTGGCTCTACGTTTGCCAATGATATAAATTGAGGACTTAGACAATCGATTTCTGTGTGCACCCAACAAGGTTACACGCTGTTGAAATTACTCCAGAACTTTATTCCCTCGAGCAGAGTGTAAACCACCAGTTAACTCTATTTATCTGATTCAAGAATTGAATCTGTATAACGAAAGTGTCTGGTCTTGTGCTTGATCATTTGTTGATCATAAACTTGTCTTAGATAATATCTGTTGTTGTCTGTCACATGCAAGCAGTTTAGTTAGGATTTCTTCTTAACTATTCCGCAAACTGATTGCATCTTTATTGTATCATTATTGATTAATAAAGAAAAGTTTAAAATTTGTTGAGTGTCTCTAATAATTTTAAATTGGTCAGTGAAAGCGTATGAGTGTTGTATTTCACTTATTACGGGATTAACACACACTTTATACCACAACTTTTATGATATCTACTACAACTATAATGTAATATACTTATATAATCAACTGTAAAACTTGTATGTTCTAATGTGTGATTTAAAAATTAGAAATAAATTGCCCACACTAAAATATGGAGGAGGCCCACCACATGACTAATTAGAAACCTACTATGGTGTGGTGGGGGTGTTCCAGAAATCAGACCACACCACACCGTGGTCATATATTGTTGTACCCGCACCTTACAACCTTAAAAGAAAATATGGAAAATAAAAATTACAGGTGGGGTCCAATTATGACACGTGTTTAAATCACATGGTGGGACTATCTGGGGTTGATTATGCGTCAGTTCAGTTGGGGCCGTTCTTTATTTCAGTCTTATGATGGACCTGCAATCGTCACATGCAGCTTATCTCTTTAACTAATGTAGCCTAACGTACAACTCATACATGCATGTTGTTATAGAACTACTACTCATTTCGTTTTTCAGGAGATTCTTTTTTTTTTTTTACACTGGGTGGAAATATGTACGTTCTACTTTTTGCTATACATTATTATCTGTTGGATTAAATGGTTCGTTGGCTAGTTAGCTTCTACATATGCAAGGCTGGAAGTGTCTTAGATTTAATAAGTATTTATTATTTTAGTGTTATGTTTTAGTTTATGGTTAATAGTATAGGATTGGTATTTTAAAGTTTAGTTTACGTTGGGAAAATACTAGTGGGTAGAAAGGGTCATTGTTTGGACCGGTTATTTAGCTAGTTAGGTGAGTGGGTAGTTTGTTTTGCTAATTCGTAGCTGTCAAGTAGGCTATATATAGCCTTTTCTTTATCCTTAATATTAAGAAAGTAGTAGTACTTGTTACTTTTTCTCTGCATATTTACACATCTCGACATATTAGAGAGTTATTCCTTTTCATCTAAAAGTTGTAGTTCTTAACAGTGAGGTTTGAGAGTGTATTTTTCCTTTTGATTTCCAACATTATCCTTATTTTATGATATTGTACGTACGATCGATAATCTCAAATACATAAAAATGGCGCATAATTATCGGGTGACAACCTATTAATAATGATTCTAATTTCTAAACATTAATTTTATAAAGATCACGAGTTTAATATCTTACTGTATAAACATTTAGCAGATGTAAATGCGAAGGTTCAGATACAGCTACGACAAAGGTTAAGTCATGTATATTATGAGTCAAACTCGTCTGCCTAGAAGTAGCCTTTATAACAGAAATATCATTTAAAAAACATTATAATAGCGCATGATAAAAAAAAATGATGGTCTACAAATCACTATTCCTTTAATATTAATACTGATATAAACATTTTAATAGGTAATGCTATTATTTATTCAAACAAAAACAACAATTAAATAGTCTACTAGAGTTCTGGGGAGGTAGCGTGTGTTAAAGAATCTAAATTAAGAAATATTGTAATGGCTCCTATTAAATATTTTTACTTTATGAAACATATTGACCATACGAAGTTTTGTGCACTTATGAAATCAATTTTCCCTTTATTTCCAGCAACTTGAAAATCAATATTATTTGTAATTAGTATTCATTTGTAATAGTCGTTTCTGTTGAAGTCAAGTGAAATTTATAAAACTAGGACTAAGTATTAAATTCCGACAAGATAATAACATCACAAGGTGGAGTTAATGGGTATAGATTGAACTTTCAATGTTGGGGGGCCTACTTGTCGTTTATAAAAGTTGAGGGAAAAAGTAGTATATATCCAAAAATTAACTAGACGATCAACCCGTCAGAAATATGGTTAAGAAAAAGCTTGAAAAGGGCAAATTAAAATTCGGAATAACCGCTTGTTATTGTTGATTCTATGTTGGTTAATCTTATAGGAATAATGATACTTCCATTCAATATGTTTGACCAAAAACAGAAGCCCACACGACTAGACCATGTGTACTCAGTTTTATACTATTACACAATAGACATGTGACACAACCACCGATATTTAATGAATTAAAATCGTTGTTAGACCACTGCCAATGATAAAGTTGGTTGGGACTCCACCTCATCCGACGAGCCAAGGACCACTGGCACGCCTCCTCTTGGGGAAGGCTTCGGTTGAGGAGTTTGGCTGGTGGAAGAGGTGACACAAGGAAGGAGGCCCTCCATACTTCAAAGTAAATGCTTATGAATAATGTTGTCAATAGTCTGTCACGTCGTCTCGATCCACTCAAATTGTGGTGGCCATGTCAATTTAATATAGTATTTGGTATTTTGTGTCATGTGTATATATTTTATAATGGTGGAACCCAAAAAATTGAAGAAAATGAATATTGATAGTATGAGTTTGTCAGTTAAATGAATGTCAGTTGAAGTGTGAGTTGAGGTAGCGCGGATTTGATAAGAACTGAAGTATCAGTTGACGTCATTGTTGGGATTGATCTTATATCTTTCTAACATATTACCTTTGCATATTGTTCATTTAAAGGGATTGAGTATCGTTGTTATCTACTTATTTAAAGGTTGGTAACATGGAGAACTTACTTTAGATTGTTATTGTTTCGTAAGATCGAATTTCATAGCTTCTTTTGCAGTTTTAGATCCTCGGGAAATCCCTTTTCTTAATACTCTTATTCCCCTTTCATCCGGAGCTGCCGTAACTTGGGCTCATCATGCTATACTCGCGGGGAAGGAAAAACGAGCAGTTTACGCTTTAGTACTGATTTGATTGCCGGAGGAACCTCTCATCCCCTGCTAGCGGCACAAACTATTTATGTCGTATGAAGTACTATTTATGTCATATGAAGTACTACTTGTATGATTAAATGATTGGCTATATACTTTGGTTCACTGCTGAGAATCCCTTTATGTGTTATGTGTCTGCCTTTGATAACCTCTAAGTTGGTTCCCTTAGTCGACATCATTGAACTTGTTGGTTCATTAAAGATTCAAAGTTTAAACCTGATAGTTATAGAGAAGTATGTTGAGTAATATCTTACATTAGAAATCAAATGAATTTATAATATATTTATAAGGGTTCTGAATTACTCATCTAAATTACGAAAATGGCAAGATTTATGTTTCATGGGATTGTATCTACGATGATGTGGTCCATATGGAATTTTCGTAATGCTTTAATTTTTTATAATTCCAAACCTAAGAAAGCGACACTTTGGGATTCTATTGTATATCACTCGTTTATGTGTATTTCATATTGAAATCCCAAAATACGATTCAATTGGGTAGGTTGGTTAGGAAATCTTATAGTTAATTCCATTAGTATATAATAATTTTTCTAGCTTCTGCTAGTTCTTATATATAATATTGATGTTAAAAAAAAAATTGGAACCGAACTGTAAAGACCGGGTCAAAATACCCGCCAATCAAAACTGACAACATTCCAATAACCATCTAATTACAATAAATTATTCGAATCCGATAATGATTATACAAAAGATAGCAACCGAACCAAGATCTTGCTACATACCAACAATTACTATGGATACAAACCAACTAACTACAATCAAAATACAAAACTACTCAATTTCTGAATACCTAAATGTATACCAAAATTAGAACTTCTAAGCTTCTGATCAACTTCAAGATCCTATCTGCTTTCTCTTATCTTTTCTTGTAAAATGTTTGTCCACTAAACGGGTAAGCTACAACGATCTTAGTGAGTTCATAAAGCACAAAATAATACTAGCATTATATACAAAACAAAAGAATAAAGCATATAAATGATATAAAACAATTCAGGGAATTCACATTATAACAAGAACAAGTCAATACATAACTAACCGAGAGACTTTGCAACTTAACATGAGATTTATCGAGAGTCTGACATGCCGAGTATCAACACCTATCCGGGATCAACGAGACTTACTGGATGACTGACACTGAGAATACAACTTCATCACAAGAATCAACAAGAGTTCCCAGATAACAAACACAATCGAGAACCAATCACCAAATCAATAATCAACCGGAATCATCTGTAACCACCGTAACCGACAGACAATACCACATCATGAATCAACGAGATCTCAATACAATCCAAACGAATCAAAGTGCGTCATTCCCCCTTAGGCCATTAGGGAATGAGGCCGGTGAAGGTGATCATGCCACCCCTAAATGAGTCCATGACCCAGCTTCACCACCACGGTCCATACCACTCCTCCGCCAGGTACCCCCGCGACCACCGCTCAACATATTACACAAAGTAATACTCAAGCCGCCGTGGGTCCTCACGAAACGAAATCATCTCTCAAGGAATTCATACGGGTAACTCACATTCGATATCAAACGGAATATCAACAAAGACAAACTCCAAGAGACCGGAACAAGAGGATTATCATAACCCGAATCAATATCAAATGAATCTTATACAAGGACAATCAAACCCAGATGCAACACAAGGAATTTATAAGACTTGAATCGTGTCAAGCGAGACATTACAAGGATATTCCAACAATCAAGACATCTATCAAAAGATTATAAACAAGGTATACCACATATAATCACTATATTCGTCCAACGTTCTAAACATCACATATATGATGACAATAAACCAAATAACAAATAAACACATAGCATTTATATATATATATATATATATATATATATATATATATATATATATATATATATATATATATATATATATATATATATATATATATATATATATATATATATATATATATATATATATATATATATATATATATATAACTACTAGTATACAGTTGTACATAGATGAACTCACAGTGTTGTTTCCGGCGCGAACTCAAACCGAAAGCCTCAATCAGATATATAGTTTCCAATGTGTAGACACTTTTCAGAAGCTCCCAATATGTTCTATATAACCCCTGGAGTATACAAACCAAATTTCATAAGAAAATATTACCGTTTACCCTATCTATACTCTTCTCAATTGACAATTTTACATGTTAACCCATTATACAGCCCTCTATTTATGCTCACTTCTGACCTACTTAAACTCCGAATTACACAATAAAATTTTGAGGGTTCGTGGTAATGTTTAGTATGTTTCCAATACCACTGACCTCGTATTTGTCTGATTTTTCTATGATTTTACATGAATTTTACAATACTGCAATATCGAGCTGTCAGAATCCAGCTCGACAGAACTGTACAAACTGCGATTTTCACCTATCTTAGACCCAAAATTTATTTTTAAGACCAAAACAAGAAACAAAGAAGACAACAATACGGTTCAGATTCCACTGGAATCACCCTTAAACGATTTTTCTATAATTTTCTATGATTTTTACAAAACAGTGCAGAATCATGATTTTCAAACTCGAAAATTGCTAATTCTTACAATTAACCAATGATTTTTACGATATAACTTGATATCTAACATAACCTAATCATAATATCATGATACTAGAATGTTTTCTACAGAACTTTAACCCTAATTTCATGGTTTCTTGTACTCAAATGAAAACCAAACTCAAGGATGAAGCTATACCTTTGAAATCTTCAATTATCTTGTAAGATTTCACCAATTTCTTGTGAAATCATCCATGCATGATGATGTTCTTTAAGTTTCCAGAAGTTTAGAGAGGTTTTGGGGAAGAAATGGGGAAGAAAATGGAGAAATTTCGTGGGTTTTGGGTCTTAAATCGGAGTTGGGTCGGGTTTGACCCATTTGGTACCCATTTTGACTACTAAACACTTAAAACCCCATAACTTTTCGCTCTGACCTTCATTTTTAATGAGGTTTTCGCCTACGCGTTCGCAACGAAATTATCTATAATCCTTGATAAAAATATTTCATAAAACATTTCCCAAAAATGATGTTTTTATATACCATATTTGAAGAATTTAAGCAATACCGCTCATTTAAATATCGTTTGCTCATACTTGCTCTTCTTAATCATGTTATACTTATCATTTTTACCATATTTGCACAAAACACAACTAAAGCATGACAAATATATTTTCAGAACTTATGACATATAATTCAAGTTATTTAAGCGTAAAATATATTTTAGGGGGAAACGAAATCACGTATGTTACACGAACAAACTTGTAAAGTACATTTTATAAGTGTTTTTGTTAGGGATGAGCAGCAAAAGAGGGTAACCGGAATCGGAACCGGAACCGTCTCGGAACCGGAGGTTCCGGATCCGGAACCTGCTAAGAGGTTCCGGTTCCTAAAATCATGGAACCGCCCTAAGAGGTTCCGGTTCTCAAAATTAAGGAACCTGGAACTGGTGGATACCCTGGAACCGGTAGATACCCTGGAACTGGCGGTTACACGGTATATTTTTATTAAAAAATATATAATATATTATATATGATTAAATAAAATAGATTTATGATTTATCTAAATGTAAAATACTAGTCCAAATAAAAATATAAATTGGCCTTACTCGTTATAATTAAGTTAGAAATTGGGTGACAGTGAGACATTCACTCGTTGTGAGGTCGTATATTTGCGACTGACTTTCACATGAATCACACATATACTATGTTTTTGTCATTCTTATTCACTCATTTCTATTTTGAACAATATTTGTAATCGTTGAATATATATAAAATCATTAAACGATATATGTAATCGTTAGTTTGTCTGATTTATTGTTTTGTTTATTCAGTAAGTAATGTTAAATTTTTTTGAATTTAGATACAGGGTAACCGGAACCTGCCCTGGAACCGGTGGTTCCGGTTCTGGATCCGAAAATTTAGGAACCTGTCTTCCAGGTTCCGGTTCCTATATCTCAGGAACCTGCGGTTCCGGTTCTGGTTCCGGTTCCAGTCGGAACCGGCGGGTACCGTGTTATGCTCACCCCTAGTTTTTGTTACTAAATTAGGTCATCAAACGTTTAAATTTTCGGGCGGTGAATTGTTGAGTCGAAATATTTCAATAAATTTACTCTTATACGTATGTCATTAATTAGTTGATCGGTTTATTAATTTATTTATCAATGTAAGTGTTTATGTAGTTTAGCTAAGCAAGATTGGTTCGAATCAAGATCTTATGATTCTATGTTCAAGATCTTGATCCTACGCTTGCGAAGATGTTATGCAAGATTTTCATGTTTTTACTGAACAAATTACAAAATGGAAGTAAGTTAAGATCAGAACCTAGAGTTCAACAACTATGACTAAAATTTTCATCATGTTCATTTGTGACTCACAATATCCTTTGAAGGACCAGTGACACCTAACTTAGCATTTCCACATGTTCAGTGGCTCACAATATCTTTTGAAGGAGATCTAAAATTTGAGGACCATTGACACATAATGTAGCATGTTCTAGCATATGATGACACATAACCTAATTTGTTTAGAATCTCTTTAAATTAATACTCGGTAAAATAATATTTTTTCTAAAATAATAAATTTGTCTAGTCTCGACTTTAGCCAATGTAAAAATTTGAAAAAATCGATAAAATAATAAGATAATAATTTTTTATGAGATCCCTATATAATTTTCGGTCTCAAGAAAATCATAAATTAATAATTCATGATAACTGAAAAAAATATATTACATTCTATTTGTTGTAACTCATTATTTGGAGTCTCTTTGTTTGCTTACACTTATGTCTCACATTTATGTATATTCATGTCATGACTCTTGGCTTACAACCATTAGCCTATATAAAGGAGTTCATATGTACATTTCATTACACCAATCTTGTAACACAACTATATGAATGTGAAAGTTCGAGAAGATCCTATGAGTTGGGCTAATGTAACTTACAACACGTTATCGGCACTTTGCTCAAAGTTGGAAGTATCAATTTCTTCATCGTTGAATTCTATACTCCTTAGTACGTCTCTCGATCTCTTCTTGTTTAATTCATTATTTATAATTTTCTGATTTATGATTCAATGCTAGACATCGAATCATACGGATCAGTGTGATTCAATTTGTGTGATTTCCACAATTTTGACATATATAAATGGCTATTCATTCTCAAAATTGATCAAGTTCTTAAATATGGTTTTTTAATACTAAATGTCCAAAATCATTTGGACGATTTGATTCTCCAATTATTATTTCATATGAGGTTTTTTTTTAAGAAAAAAAAATGTGACAAATTGAATTTCTTTGTCAAAATTGAAATTCAATCTTTTGAAGACATAATTTGGAGTAATAAAAACCAATCATTTGTGGCAATCATTTAGAGTGTAATCAAAGATAGTTTTAATGGTTTATATATTTGAAAGACAATATCTAATTTTGCCATTTATTCACCCAAAGTATAAAAACTTATAATATAGTGTGAAGAAAAATAAATAAAGGTACAAACATTTATTTTGTTGTGTAATTTATACACACATATGACAAGATTCAACTTTGAATTAGTGAAGATTTTTATTATTTGAATATCTTATGATATTAATAAAATTACAATGTTACGTGCTCGTAACAATCAAATATTATTTTGAGAAAGCAAAGACACAATCATTCTTTGAATGTCTAGTTTTGATTAATTTTGATACATAATCAAAATAATTTCACAGTGAAATCTATCTTTTAGAAAACTTTGATATTTTTACAATAAGAGATTATCATTACAACATGATAATATTACTAATGGATTTATATCAATTTTGCGACAAATTTTTATAAAAAGAATTGATTATTCGATGGCTTTTCTGAAAATGAGAAAATAGTGGCATCATGAATTATATGTTGGGATATTGAGTTGATGCACTCACGTGATACACGATGTGTATAATTGCTATTTAGCATTTGAGATATCTAAAAATGAGCATTGTATTAAACAACTTAAAACGGAAAAAATTATGAATCATCCACAAATAGGCTCACCTATTCTTAATACAATGTCTAGGAAAGATTGGCGGTTTTTCTGACTCCTAATGATGGGTGGTTCCGATACGCACAAGCGCTGTCTACCCTCACCGTCTTTCTTGGTTGTATTTGAATAGAGCTACCGAAAAGGGTTGACTAAATAATCTTTTCCCCCAATGTGTTTATATACTTATGACGAATTGGTGTCTATCAATCGACCTGTCGCTCGATAAATGAGAACTCATTCGCACTTGTGTTTTTCGAACCTGCTGTTTCGACACACAATTTTTGCTCATTCAAAACATAAACATATAAACATATCGTTTTATATGATAAATAAATCCAATATTACTCCTCCCGTTGTAGGAAAATATCAAAACAATCATAAATTCTTTGAGACCACCGATTTTATGGCTCAAATGGAATAATAGAGCTATTGTTCAACTCATGATAATTGAATCCAATATATTTCTCCTCCCATTGTAGACAAATATCGAATCAAAGACACAGTATTTCTTTGAGGCCCCTAATTTTGTGGCTCAAATGGAATAATAGAGCTATTGTTCAGCTCATGGATTATATTTCCATTGGATTATGCTTTCCCATTTGAACAATGCTTATCTTTTGGATTATGGATTGATTACATTGATTATGTTTCTCGAAATAATTAAAGTTATTTTCCTTGTGAAATTAGTCAATACGTGTGACCGACTTTAAATTATTTTTACTTTGAGGCATGCATATTGGGTTGTTGATTGTCTGGTTGATTGTTGTACCCAAGTACACTTTCATAAAACATAAAAATTACTTAATCAACATTATGCCTCAAAGTAACTTCATTGACAACCATTTCGGGCCTGTCGACCCTTGGTTTTGGTATAGCTCAATATGTGTTGTCAAATGGTACTAATTTAACCATAGATGAAACCTTATATTGTCCAAGTTCCAGTCGTAACTTGTTGAGTTTTAAGGATATTCGAGAAAACATGTTTTCATCTTGAAACTGATCGAGAAAATGGTATTGAATACCTTTACATTACCTCTGATCAATACGACCCAAAAGCGTATATTGGAGAAGTTGAGATGTTTTTCCAAACGGTTTGTACTTCACTACGATCTAAACCATTGAAAGCAATCTAATCATTCGTCGAGCCCCTGTTGATGGCGTAACTTATATGTTATGGCATGACCAGCTGGGACACCCGGGTCAAAATACGATGCTTCGAACTATGAATGTGTAACACCTCAAATTTTAATACAAAACATTTGCCCAAAATAAATCATTTTTCATAAATAGAAGAACTATTCCAAAATATGGATTTACAAAAACATTTGGTATGAAAATCAGAGTATAAAGTTTGGTGTTACAAAATAGATCAAAACCAAAGCTAAGCATAAATCCAATCTAAAGTTCTTCTACTCTAGGCCCCGCATCTCTATCCATGCGTACCTAAACCTTCGATCCCGAACCTGAGTACATAGCAAAACAAACAAGGAGTACGTGAGACAAAACGTCTCGTGAGCTACATGGGTTTAGACCCAATAATAATAATAATAATCGTATGACATATAGACAAACATGTAAGTAAATCGTCCATCTAACTAGTCACCATATTGTGACTCTAATACTTTGCTTTCCTAGCAATCATATCTAGTTATCGGGTTGCCCCCGAACTAACTAGAACCACCTTGACTTATTAACCGAAATCCATCGCCATTAATAAGCCTCAAGATACCGGCAAGAGGGATTCTCCCAATCTACCAATACCTGCCTTACTCACCGGACTACCTCCAGTTAGCAAGACTACTATCGTGGTTGAGTCAATGGGAATCCACCCAACTGCCCCTCACACCACACCTCATGACCGGGGGTCCCCCGCATCATCACATCATCTCAACATATCTTAACCCAATGGTTATGTCAATCTAGCTCTCGGCTATCACGTCTATCAACAAACAAGTTAGTTCAATACTATTATCGGTATAACTAACTACTAACTACTAACTACTAGTTTACACAATTAAGCAAATAGACCATAACACAAGTAATAAAGGGATTTCATGGGCTATGTACTCAGTAAATTTCCACACGTACTCACCTTAGCAATTAATGCTCCAACCGTGTTCTTGACACCAAAACTCTTGCTTCCACAATTCGGTCAAACTTCCCAGACTTCACCAAAAGCCTAATACACAATCATACAATGTTCAACATCACATACTACTAATAATGTATCCATTTATCCCTAGATACCATCAACTAACACTTTCCCCCAATTATGGTGATTTACCAAACCCTAGGTTTAACCAACCCTTAAGTTTCTTGCAAATCGAAATCATACACTTGTTTCCTTTGTTAATATACCATCTATTAAGTGTATACATCATTTATTCACCATAAACCACAACCCCCAATAACTAGGGTTTCAAACCCAACCATCAAAATACCTAGATCTAAAGCTACAAAGATCAAGGAGTGAAGATATACCTTTAATCTTCACTTAGGAGTGAAATCTACCAAGCTTTGATGGAGAAATCAACCAAGATCAGCACCTGCTCTCAAAAATCGCCAATGGAAGAAACTAGGGTTTACTATTGCATTAAATGAGCCAAAACCCGACTTTAATGCTGCACGACCAAAGTTCACGGCGCGAACTAAGTTCACGTCGCTAACTATGCGTTGCACGCCTACTTCGTGATCGCTAACTACTCGTGAACTACATCACGCTCAAAAGCCAAATCCGCTGGAGACAGTTCCCGGTCGTTAACTCGAGTTCGCGGCGCTAACTTTCCAATGCAGCAGGGCTGCATTTTTCGGTTGTTGTCTCGACCCAGTTTCGCCCGTAACTTCCTCATACGGTCTCCAAACGACACGAAACCAATTCCTACGTTCTTAGAACGATTTATCCTTATTTGTCATATTTTTATACAATTTATTTATTTACAAATTTCGGGTCGTTACAACTATCTACCCCTGAAGAAGATTCCGTCCTCAGAATCTCATCATAGTTTACGAAATCCGGGTATCTTTTCCGAATCTCGTCTTTGACTTCCCAAGTCAAATTCGGCCCAAGTGAATGCTTCCACTTGACCAATACCAACTCGATCTCTTTATTCCGGAGCTTCTTTGTTTTCGCTTCTAATATCGCCTCAGGCTCCTCAATCAACCGGTTCGGGCCGTCAACCCGCAACTCTTGCAATGGAATAATATTTTCAACTTCCCCGATAATCTTCTTCAAATAACTTACGTGAAAGGTGTCATGCACACCTTGAAGCTCGGGTGGAAGTTCCAACTTAAAAGCTTGAAGCCCGACCCGTTTCAATATTTTAAACGGTCCAACATACCTTGGACTTACCTTTCCCTTCTTACCAAACCGCATCACACCTTTCCAAGGTGACACTTTCAACATGACCATATCACCAACATCCAAGTCGTATGGCCTTTTCTTCAAACCCGAATAACTTTGTTGCCTATCTTGAGCGACTTTCATGTTGGTTTGGATAATACCGATCTTTTCATTCGTCACTCTCATGATCTCGGGACCCATGAGTTTCGTTTCTCCCGCTTCCAACCAACAAGATGGAGTTCTACATTTTCTTCCATACAACGCCTCATAAGGCGGCATCTTAATAGTCGAGTGGTAACTATTATTATACGAGAACTCGACTAACGGTAAATGTTCATCCCATTTACCACCGAAATCTAGTACACACGATCTTAACATGTCTTCAACCGTTTGAATCGTTCTTTCACTTTGACCGTCGGTTTGCAGATGATAAGCCGTGCTCAACCGCAACTTTGTACCCAACTCTTCTTGTAATGACCGCCAAAATCTCGAGGTAAACCTCGCGTCTCTATCGGAAACAATCGATAACGGAACCCGTGGAGTCGAACCACCTCATCAACATACAACTTAGCCAATTTCTCAAGTGGCAACGTTTCCCGAATGGCTAAAAATAGCGCACACTTGGTCAACCGGTAAACTATGACCCAAATGGCATCGGGACCCTTACTCGTCTTCGGTAACCCTACTATGAAATCCATAGTTATGTCTTCCCACTTTCCGGCCGGTACAACCAATGATTGAGCTACCCCATACGGTACTTGATGCTCGGCTTTCACTTGCGCACACGTGGCACACTTCGAGATGTACTTAGCTACTCTCGTCTTCATTCCGGGCCACCAATAGACCCGTTTCATATCTTGGTACGTCTTTGTACTTCCCGCGTGAATCGAATACTTTGACTTGTGCACATCAAACAACAACTCTTTTCGGATGCCACCGAACTTAGGAACCCAAATACGACCGCCTACGGTCTTCAACCCTTGTGCATTTTCGAGAAAATGTTGGTTCTTACCTAACCGCTCTTGTCTTAACTCTTCTTTTCCCATAACTTCTCGTTGGGCATTCTTGATTCTTTCGATGATGCTCGAGACGACTTCTATACGTGATAAAATTCCTCGGTTCGGCTTCTCATAAACCTTTCGGCTCAAGGCGTCGGCTACTACATTAGCTTTTCCCGCGTGATACACAATTTCACAATCATAGTCGGCGATCAACTCGATCCACCTTCTTTGTCGCATATTAAGATCTTTTTGAGTAAACACGTATTGTAGACTTTTATGATCCGTGTACAACGTACACCGAGTACCATACAAATAATGCCTCCACAACTTCAAGGCAAATATAATCGCCGCCAATTCCAAGTCGTGTGTCGTGTACCTTAATTCCGCATTCTTCAATTGTCGCGAGGCATAAGCGATTACCTTACCTCTTTGCATCAACACACAACCGAGCCCTTGATTCGACGCATCACTATAAACCACAAAATCTTCCATACCATCCGGTAGCGTAAGAATCGGCGCGTTACATAACTTTTCTTTCAACAACTTAAACGCCTCTTCTTGCTTCTTCTCCCACACAAACTTCTCACTTTTTCTCGTTAACTTCGTGAGTGGAATCGCGATTCTCGAGAAGTCTTGTATAAATCTTCGGTAATAACCGGCTAATCCAAGGAAACTTCTAACCTCGGTTGGAGTTCTCGGAGGCTACCAGTTTGACACCGCTTCAATCTTGGACGGGTCAACCTTAATACCATCACACGTCACCACGTGACCTAAGAATTGCACTTCCCGCAACCAAAATTCACACTTCGAGAATTTTGCATACAACTTTTCCCGTTTCAACACATCTAAAACAAGCCTCAAATGACTTTCGTGTTCTTCCTCGGTTTTCGAATAAATCAAAATATTATCAATAAACACTATCAAGAACTTATCAAGGAACGGTTTGCAAACCCGATTCATTAAATCCATAAAAATAGCCGGCGCGTTTGTAAGACCAAACGACATCACTAGAAATTCATAATGACCATAACGTGTACGAAAAGCCGTCTTCTCGGTGTCGCCTTCTTTCACCCGAACTTGGTGATAACCCGACCTCAAATCAATCTTCGAGAAATAACTAGCACCTTGCAATTGGTTGAATAAGTCGTCAATTCTCGGCAACAGGTAACGGTTCTTAATTGTTACCTTATTCATCTCTCGGTAGTCGATACACATTCTCATTGAACCGTCTTTCTTTTTAACAAATAACACCGGTGCACCCCATGGTGACGAACTCGGACGAATAAAACCTTTATCTAACAAATCTTGCAATTGGGTCATCAATTCCCGCATCTCGGTAGGAGCTAAACGTTAGGGAGCACGAGCAATCGGCGTCGCCCCCGGAACTAAATCAATTTTAAACTCGACTTGTCTCTCCGGTGGCAAACCGGGTAAGTCATCGGGAAATACCTCGGGGAAATCCCGAATAATCTTGACGTTATCCATCGTCTTCTTTTCTTTTCCGCCATCTAATACATATGCAATAAACGATGCACAACCCTTCGATATACTTTTCCTCGCCTTAATGGCGGTAATCACATAAGGTATGTGATGTCGTTTCTCCCCATACACATACACTTTCTCATTCTCGGGTGTCCTAATCGACACTATTTTCTTTCCACACACAATCTTGGCTTGGTGCATACCCAACCAATCCATACCGATAACCACATCAAACGCCCTAATTCCCATGGGCAACAAATCTACCTTAAACTTTCTACCATCTATTTCTATTTGACAATTTCTATAAATACATTCAACCATAGACGTTTTCCCGTCGGCTACTTCTATCTCATAAACCTCATCTAACATCTCGGATGGCACATTCAATTTACAACCGAACTCATAAGACATAAACGAATAATTGGAACCCGAATCAAACAAAATATGAGTTGGCAAGGAGTTAATGAATAAAGTACCTGACACCACATCGTGTGCCTCCTTCGCCTCCTCCCGAGTGAGTTGGAAGGACCGCCCCTTCACCTTTGCCGGTTCCACTTTCTTTTGAGCCGTGGACACCATCGACTCTATTCCCTTCTTCGGGCATACATTGTTATAATGACCTTTTTCATGGCATGAGTAGCACTCCACATCGGCCGACAACTTGGCCTTACAATCCCGGCTATGTGCCCCATCTTGCCACAACTATAACAAGCCTTGGACTCTCCTCGGCATATGCCGGTATGATTTTTCCCGCATTTCTTGCACGGGCCAACACTTCCTTGTTTAGAGAAGCTCGAAGTGAACTTCCCTTTTTTGAACGAACTAGAGCCGCTCTCGGCTTTCCTTTTCTCGCCCACACGGGCCCTCTCGGCAACACGTGCCTCATTCACTTCCTCTACACCCCGGGCGGTACTAATGGCCTCATCAAGTGTGACCGCCCTCTTAACTTCCAATTGGTAGTCCCACGGTAACCCACTAGCATACCGGACCACCCTCAACCTCTCATCCGAGTAGGTTTTAGCAACAAACGGGAGCAATCCCGTGAACTCTCTCGAGTATTCCTCGATTGACAAATCACCCTTCTTAAGGGTCACGAACTTCTCGTGCATCTTTTCCAAATCCCTTTCGGGATAAAATTTCTTTTTCAATCTCGTGGTGAATTCATCCGACGTCATTTTCTCAACCACCTCCCTCCCGAGGGTTTCATACACGATATCCCACCAAACCATGGCATCTTCTTTTAACAATTGTGACGCATACGTCACCATATCGGCATCCTTACACTTGCTACTACCGATAACCCTCTCGGTCTCCCGGATCCACCTCATAGTTACCTTCGGGTCCGAACTACCCTTGTACACATTTGGCTTACATGCCATGAAGGATTTAAACGAACAACCTTCTTTCACAATGGGACTAGTCCTAGCATCACTTTGGCCACCCGTGGAGGATTTCCCCTCCACGGTGCCACTACCCCCAGTTCTCTCATCCGACTTAGCCTCGGATTCCCGGTCTCCTCCCGACCTCTCACGGTCTCCAATAATTCGGTGCACTTCCTCGGCCACCATCCCTTTGATTTGATCAATAATAGTTTGGAGATCCGCCATAGTTACCGGAGTTCTATTCGCTCCGACCTCCGACTCACCCATTCGATGCATCGACGGTTGATTTTCTTGTTCAACCACAACCTCAACATGAGGTATCTCCTCCTCCCGGCCCTCCGGGGCTCTACCACTTCTACGCGTGGTCACCATTTCTTTCAATCAAGACTATACGAAAGACATTAAACATTTAGTACATTGTGTACAGCCCATTAGTCGCATAAGACTCAATATCCATAATCATATCAAATTTCATCGGTCCCCTAGGTTCAACCCTAAACTTAATATAAAGTCTCAAGGTTAACCTATGATCTTAAGGAATAATGCTACAGTCTAAGACTAGGATGGTCATCCAACCTAATTCACTTAAACAGTAGCTCTGATACCAAGTTGTAACACCTCAAATTTTAATACAAAACATTTGCCCAAAATAAATCATTTTTCATAAATAGAAGAACTATTCCAAAATATGGATTTACAAAAACCTTTGGTATGAAAATCAGAGTATAAAGTTTGGTGTTACAAAATAGATCAAAACCAAAGCTAAGCATAAATCCAATCTAAAGTTATTCTACTCTAGGCCCCGCATCTCTATCCATGCATACCTAAACCTTCGATCCCGAACCTGAGTACATAGCAAGACAAACAAGGAGTACGTGAGACAAAACGTCTCGTGAGCTACATGGGTTTAGACTCAATAATAATAATAATAATCGTATGACATATAGACAAACATGTAAGTAAATCATCCATCTAACTAGTCACCCTATTGTGACTCTAATACTTTGTTTTCCTAGCAATCATATCTAGTTATCGGGTTGCCCCCGAACTAACTAGAACCACCTTGACTTATTAACCGAAATCCACCGCCATTAATAAGCCTCAAGATACCGGCAAGAGGGATTCGCCCAATCTACCAATACCTGCCTTACTCACCGGACTACCTCCAGTTAGCAAGACTACTATCGTGGTTGAGTCGATGGGAATCCACCCAACTGCCCCTCACACCACACCTCATGACCGGGGGTCCCCCGCATCATCACATCATCTCAACATATCATAACCCAATGGTTATGTCAATCTAGCTCTCGACTATCACGTCTATCAACAAACATGTTAGTTCAATACTATTATCGGTATAACTAACTACTAACTACTAGTTTACCCAATTAAGCAAATAGACCATAACAGAAGTAATAAAGGGATTTCATGGGCTATGTACTCAGTAAATTTCCACACGTACTCACCTTAGCAATTAATGCTCCAACCGTGTTCCTGACACCAAAACTCTTGCTTCCACAATTCGGTCAAACTTCCAAGACTTCACCAAAAGCCTAATACACAATCATACAATGTTCAACATCACATACTACTAATAATGTATCCATTTATCCCTAGATACCATCAACTAACACTTTCCCCCAATTATGGTGATTTACCAAACCCTAGGTTTAACCAACCCTTAAGATTCTTGCAAATCGAAATCATACACTTGTTTCCTTTGTTAATATACCATCTATTAAGTGTATACATCATTTATTCACCATAAACCATAACCCTCAATAACTAGGGTTTCAAACCCAACCATCAAAATACCTAGATCTAAAGCTACAAAGATCAAGGAGTGAAGATACACCTTTAATCTTCACTTAGGAGTGAAATCTACCAAACTTTGATGGAGAAATCAACCAAGATCAGCACATGCTCTCAAAAATCTCCAATGGAAGAAACTAGGGTTTACTATTGCATTAAATGAGCCAAAACCCGACTTTAATGCTGCACGACCAAAGTTCACGGCGCGAACTAAGTTCACGTCGCTAACTATGCGTTCCACGCCTACTTCGCGATCGCTAACTACTCGTGAACTACATCACGCTCAAAAGCCAAATCCGCTGGAGACTGTTCCCGATCGTTAACTCGAGTTCGTGGCGCTAACTTTCCGATGCAGTAGGGCTGCATTTTTCGGTTGTTGTCTCGACCCAGTTTCGCCCGTAACTTCCTCATACGGTCTCCAAACGACACGAAACCAATTCCTACGTTCTTAAAACGATTTATCCTTATTTATCATATTTTTATACAATTTATTTATTTACAAATTTCGGGTCGTTACAGAATGCATCTCATTGGCATCCTCTTGAAGGAATTAATTTCATGATTAATTCGAAAAGCCTATGCCAAATATGCTCGATTGTAAAGACACATCTCAAACCACTTTATGTATAATCTACAAAAGTGATATCCCGTTTTCTTAAGAGAATTCATGGGGATATTTGTGGATCTATCCAACCACCATGCGGACCATTTAAAAATTTCATGATATTGGTTGATGAATCAACGGTGATGGTCACATGTAGCTTTTTTGTCCACAGGGAATGAAACATTTCCTAAACTCCTAGCCCATATCATTAAGTTGAGGGCTAATCATCCGAATTATCCAAAAAAGTCAATCAGACTTGATAATGTCGGTGAGTTTACATCGAAAATATTCGATGATTATTGCATAACATTGGGCCTTGATATTGAACACCCTGTTGTGTACGTTCATTCTCAAATTAATCTTGCGGATAAGTTTATCAAACGAATACAAATAATTGCAAGAATTTTGGTTATGCGCACCAAAATGCCCCATTTTTATATATGGTTATGCGATATTGCATACAGATGCATTGGTCCTTCTGAGGCCCATGGGCACCCAATAACTTCCTTCGTACCAGTTGGTAACTGTATATGAGCCCGATGTGTCATATTTACGCGTGTTTGGGTGCTTGGTAAATGTTCCAATTGAACTTCCGAAGCGTTCGAAATTTGGACCTCAGAAACGACGGGGAATATATGTTGATTATTAATCCCCATCCATCATACTCTATTTAGAGCCCTTGACAGGCGATCTCTTTAACGCTATACATGCGTATTGTGACTTTGATGAGACAATCTTCCCGTCGTTAGGGGGAGATTTGCACGTTAACGTTGATAAGGAACGACGTGAAAGGAAGTGGCATGTACCCAATTTATCTCATGTGGATAACCCGACTGCACATAGTGATAAGGATGTGCAAATAATTTTAAGTCTACAAAATGTTGCTAATCAGCTACCAGACGCATTTAATGACTTAGCAAATGTCACGAGATCAAATATACCTGCTGCATGCCTGCAAGGATAGACGTCCCTGTGAGACGCCATGTTCCGTTTGAACATGTTGCATCGGTCGAACCCATCGTGCAAAGGACGCTGCCATTGGTTGTCCAGTCCGGCGCTCTTCCCAATTAAAGAGGAAGACCGGTTCGGTTCCAAGGATGTTCTGCCTCAAAGGAGGAGAAATTTTGTTGTATACGTTTTGCCACACCAGATCATTATGGATCACGGGAGTGTATTGGAGAAACGTGTTCATGATGAAACACATATTTCTCATCATCCCGATAATCTTGAAATATCTGTCGAGTATGCTAGCTTAGACAATATTTTGAAGCAAAACGAAACTGTCATCGATTATTTGCTCATATACGCAGTGGCCACTGACATTATGAGCAATGATGACATGGCATCAAGTACTATTGCTGAGTACAATGGACTGGTCTTTATGAAATACACAATCCAGGTAAAATTGGATTCCTTACCGAAAGGAAGAGTGTTTGGACCTGTTGCTCCGACACCACCTAATGTTTAACCATTTGGTTGTAAATTGGTATTCGTAAGGAAGCGTAAAGAGAATAATGAGATTGTAAGATACAAAGTTCGCCTCATGGTGCTAGGCTTCTCTTAAACGCCCTGTTATTGATTACGAGAAGATGTATTCTCTCGTAATGGACGTTATAATGTTCCACTACTTAATCAGTTTAGTAGTTTCAGAAAAAACTGAATATGCAGCTTATGGATGTGGTCACAGCCTATCTCTACGGGGATCATGACACAGAGATACACATGAAAGTCCCTGATGGACTCAAGTTGTCTGAATCAAGTAGTTCTAGACCACGGAACACGTTCTCGATACGAATGAGACGGTCACTTTTTAGATTAAAACAATTCAGACGGATGTGGTATAACCGTCTAAGTGAGTACTTGATCAGCCTGGGATATTTGAATATTGAGATATGCCCATGCGTGTTTATAAAGATATCCACTTCAGGATATGTTATTATCGCAGTCTATGTAGATGATTTGAATCTCATAGGATCCTCGAAAGAGATGTTTGAAACTGCTGAAATCCTGAAGAAGAAATTAGAGATGAAAGATCATGGGAAAACACAGCATTGGCTCGGCCTGCAGATCGAGTACCGTGAATATGGGGTTTTTCCTCCATCAAGAAAATTACACCCTAAAGGTGTTAAGACGCTTTAGTTGCCATGACACAAAACCTCCATCTACTCTCACGGTCGTTCATTCTCTAGACATTAAAAGGGACCAATTCCATCCAAATGAGGATGATGATGAGATATTGATCCATGTGTGTTCATCTATCGGTGCAATACACACAATATTGTACTTGACCCAATGTACTAGACTGGATATCTTCTTTGTTGTGATATGTGTGACTAGGCATAACAATGCGCCAACACGCCACCATTGAAACGGTATTAAAGACATCTCCTGTTACTTTAAAGGAAGTACGAATATGGGATTATTCTATCCCTACGCATAATCGAGTGGATCAAGTGTGATTGATACTCGAGATAACGTGACCCTTATTGGTTATGCCGCTGCAGTTTACTTATCAAACCTGCACAAGGGACGTTCCCAATCTGGTTATATCTTTACCATATGGAATGCGGCAATATCCTAGAGGTCTTATAAATGGACTCTAGTTGATACCAAAGCGAATGCACCATGTTGAGTGCGGATAATGATTGCATCCTGACGTATGTTTTGCACCCTTTTGAGTGAGAATAATAATTGCATCCTGACGTATGCTTTGCACCTTGTTGAGTGTATGTGAGGGGGAGCATCCAGGCGAATGCTTGTGTACTCTTTTTCCTTTCGTTCAAGGGTTTTGTCCCATTGGGTTTACCTTGACAAAGTTTTTTAATGAGGGAATTGTTGAATTCAGGGGGAGTATCCAGTTGAATACTTATTAACCATTGTGCACTCTTTTGTCCTTCGTTAGAGTTTTTATCCCACTGGGTTTTCTCTAAACAAGGTTTTAATGAGGCAAACCATATATGGTTTTTTCCATCGCTCAAGACATCCAGATCGTACTCTTTTGTCATTCGACCAGAGTTTTTTTTCCCAAGGGGTTTTCTCTGACAAGGTTTTAACGAGACGAATGTTTCATGGATTGTCTAACGATACAAGGCGAAGCTCAAGAAATCCATATCGTACTCTTTTATCCTTCGAATGGAGTTTTTGTCCCAAAGGGTTTTCTCCGACAAGGTTTTTAACGAGGCGAATGTTTCATGGATTGTCTGAAGATACAAGACGAAGTACATGTACAGTTCAACATACATTTAAGCAACCAAGGGGGAGTGTTGTAACTCATTATTTGGAGTCTCTTTGTTTGCTTACACTTATGTCTCACATTTATGTATATTCATGTCATGACTCTTGGCTTACAACCATTAGCCTATATAAAGGAGTTCATATGTACATTTCATTACACCAATCTTGTAACACAACTATATGAATGAGAAAGTTCGAGAAGATCCTATGAGTTGGGCTAATGTGTCTTACAACACTATTGAAATATGATTTTATTGAAATATATTAACTTTTCTTATTGCATCTAATAGCTCATGTGTTGTATTATTGTATTGTATCAAAATGTTGTGACGAGTGTTCCACATCATCCTCTACATTGTACTCAATGATAGTACACACAATTTCTTCTAAACTATGAACCTCCGAACATGCTTCATTTTCACCTTGGTAGTTCATTAAATTGTCGATATGCATCTTATTACGATAGCCACATTGGTTGATGATAGTCTCTGAGGTCTCGAGTTTCTTCATCAAAAGTGGATTCATCCAAATTTCTTGCAACATCACTAGCTGAGCGAATTTTACAGTGTTGAACACGTACTTAATAATTATTAACACATTCGACTCTTTAAATTTATAATTATTAATTTATCGAAAAATAAATAAATTAATAAATTTCTCAAGTCCCGACCTTATTAAATTATAGAGATTATAGTACTACAGTTAGCACCAACCTTATTATTGAACAAGAGCAAATCACATTAATTAAGACAATATGTGATTATTGCTTGATACATAATTTAGCATGTTCCTGGACTAGTGGTATCTAATGGCTCCCGAATGACATCTTATAGGTTACGAGTTCGATTTCTCACTCGATAACTATTTACCAGATGGTCAATGCAATGAAGGTTTAGAAATAACCACTACAACAGTTAGGTCACGTACTTCACGAGCTTAGCCATCCCGGAGGACCCCTTAGGCCGATCCATAGCATGACACTAACTAACAATTCAGTTTTTTTTATCAAATCAAGTTAATGTCAGCTAACACTACAAATGAAAGACTCATGCCAATAATATTCTTTTGTTTAATATTTTATACATAAAATACATACTCAAATAATACCAATGCCCACAACTTACCCTAAACCTTCATCTCCTTGTACGTCTCCAAACCGAAGCAATCAACCGGCGCTTGCTACTGACCATATCGTGCCAGTGGTTTCCTTAAACATCCAACCATCGATGGGGACCGACAATAACCGTTGTCACATATATATAACAGATTTATAATAAGAATACCCTTTAAAAAAGAAATAATCTTTCCGACTACAACTAGATTTACTTTCTGAAGCATAAACAGGGTTAAAAAAAACTCAGACAAAGGTTGAGAACGTGACTCTTGTCGCTCTTTATAACATTAGTTGTTTTTACTATATTCCGTTGAATCTAGCAATAGTTAAATAGTAAAATACTTGAAATAATGAATATTTATATACACTAAATGTAGAAACTTTTGAAAAACGTACTATATTTGATTTCTCAAAAATAACATGACAGGCCATGTTATCTAAATGACTTATAAAAGTGCAATTATTGATCAAGCTATATGTCACGTGATCAAAATTCAAGTCATAATATCCATCATTTAATTGAACACTGCCACCATTATTTGTGGTAAAAATGATGCATAAATGAAGACTTATGGTTGAAGGTGTTAGGAATATTTTTATTAAATATTCATTAAAGATTTGATTAGTCAAAACTATTAAACTACAAGGACTTAAGTCGGTGATATGAAGTTCAAGATTTGAATAAGATTTAGGAGATAATGATAATTGTAAAAGATATAGTATATCTTGTTTGAATTTAAAAGATTTAGTATTATCTTTTCCTTGTAAGTCTTAGGTTTTCTAGTATATAAAGAAACCTAATGATAGAGAATTAGATGTTCTTGTAACCCACGTTTTAACGTGTTTTGTGTGTAAAACCTAAGCCTCAAGGTCGTTTGATCCTGTTTAACGAAGAACCGTTCTATGTATTTATATATAGAATTGAGGCTTTTAATGATGAAAACTTGTTTAGCTATACATATATGTTCAACTAATTCCGCAATTTTGTTATTTGTATATTTTTTTTTTGGAAACAGCTTTCAATAAAACAAAACTAGCACAAGGCTAGAAAAACACGAGTCTAATAATTACACGGTAAAATTAGCCATTCGGCCCAACTAACTCTATACTTAGGACGACGATTACAAACCCAAAGGAACGACACTTCTTTAATAGAGTCAACAATAAAGTTCCTCCGAATATTACCACTATTAAAAGTAATAGCATTCCTGAACCTCCAAATAATCCAAATAACCGTAAACACCACCGCTTCAATAATCGTCTTCCCTTTTGTATTCATCGAACTAGCATCTAAGCTACCCAAAAGCTCATCCAAACTATCAACATTTGTATCCACCACCTGAATCCACCGACCAATGGCCCTCCACACACTCTTAGCCAATTCACAATTCCAAAAAATATGATCCACATTCTCTACCCCGTCTCCACACATAACACACTTAAGATTCTCGAACTGGATACCCCTCATCAACAAGTTAACTTTAGTCGGAACTCGATTTAAATTCACCTTCCAAAATAGAATATTAACTTTACGAGGCACTAACGTGTTCCACCTCGTATATAACACCGAAGACGGAAGTAACAAATCATCTTACCACCTTCTCGTGCTCTTAACTTCAAAAACTCCTTCACTACCAATATCCCACACCCACGTATCCGGAGCATTAGAAAGCCTCACACTGTCTAGTAACCGTGTCAATTCCAATACACGAGATTCTTCTCTCCCCCCACGAATGTCCCGAGTCCACGCCCATCGCACCTCACTATTATTGAACCGATCCGCTACCGAACAATCACTATCCACATCAAGTAAATGGATCCGCGGAAATGCGACTGCCAAGGGACTCGAACCTAGCCAATTGTCCATCCAAAACCGAGTTCTTCTACCATCCCCAACCTTTTTTTTCAAATGAGTCAACAAATCAATACCATTGCTTTTAAACTTATAAAGCATTTTTATCAACTGACCCCAAGGAGTCGGTCCTAGCCGATGCGGGTTCGCTAGGTCCAACGCCCCATTTTCGCCGTAAATGGATTGAATAACCGTGGCCCACAAACCGCCACCATTTGATCTAAACCTCCAAATCCACTTTAAAACTAAGGCAACATTAAAAGCATGTAAGCTCCCAATATCAAGGCCCCCATTTTGTTTTGCCGCCAACACCGAATCCCAATTAACCCAATGAATCTTCTTTTTATCCTCAGTGCCTCCCCAAAAGAACGAAGCTCTCAATCTCTCTAAATCATGCGCCACACATTTTGGCATGACAAAAAGAGACATGTAATAAATACCCATACCACCAAGCACCGATTTTAAAAGAAGAGACCTACCACCAACCGAAAGTGTATTAACTTTCCACCCTGACAACTTTTGCTTAAATTTATCAATCAAAGGTTCCCAATTCTTTTTTCGAGACATACAAGCCCCGACCGGAAGCCCCAAATAAATGAAAGGTAACCGCCCACTACACACACCAAGCAAATCCGCCATATTTTTCACCTCCCCATCCGACACCCCAATTCCATAGAGATTTGACTTATGTAAATTTATCTTCAAACCCGACGCCATGTGAAAATAATGCAAAATAATAAGCAATTTTTGCAAATTATTGAGAGACCATTCTCCCAGAAAAATCACATCATCTGCATACAAAAAGTGAGAAATATTGCATGCTTATTCAAGATAAGAACTAACTATTCTTGAGCCTAAAGATCGACGTTTATGAAGAGTTGTTCTAAACTCAGCAATTGGTATCAGAGCACGGTGGCTCAGATCTGGAATCAAACAAGGATCTATCAATGATGAAGAATCAAGCATAAAAAATATGGAATTTGAAATTGATTCGTATACGATCTGTATTGAATTAAGAAAACAACGAGTTACAAGTTGAAGTTTGGTGAAAATATGGAGAGATTTAAATGGTCACATAATTTAAAGCAGTATTACGTTTGTGGGAGGTAACAGATTTTTTAAATTATGTTAATTTATTTTTTTTATCAAATTGTTGGGGTTGGTGAACTTGAGGTTGGATTAACAATTAAACATGAAGAATCTAGAAAGATGATGAATTTAGTAATTTACTACAATTTCACACGTGTACTTTGGGTTTTATACTGGCAATTCAACACCAGATGGTCAATTTGAAATTCCAAAGTTAATACATAAGGATAATATTTGGTGAACTTGGGAGGATGTGATAATTTAAACAATGGAGGTGAAGGCAGTAGGTGGTTGGGTCTAATCAAAAGAGTTTATACTTGCTACTGCTCTCAAAGTTCAACGTATTTGTTACTTACTACTGATTAAAGTTGAAGGCAGTAGTTGATCTTATTTAAAGTTTTACTACTGATCTCCTCTACAAGCTTTGCTACTGATCCTATTAAATTTCTTGATTTACTACTGATCCAACATCCATCTTACTACTGATCCTATGAACTTTATAATTTTACTACTGCTGCTCCAACAACTTTACTACTGATCAGTACTGATCAGTACTAAAACTCGCAACTTGTTACTGCTCTTAATATACTACTGATCAGTAATAGACTGAAATTTTTACTACTGCTGCGTTGACTGATCAAGTATTAATCAGTACTGACCGAAAAATTTTGAAGAAAATTTTGATACTGATTTCTTCCATACAACTGATACATCATACTTTGGAAAGCATGACACACACCATGTTCATTCCATACTACGGTTTATTGATCGTATCTGATAATAATGTGAAACGAATCACATTATTCACACACACAGGTTGAAGGCATGATAAAGATAAAGAAAAATTTTATTTGTTACATATTTGATCTTTATCAATTGATTACAGAAGATAATTGATTATATTTTATTTGAAGAAGAAGTGGAAAGTCTTACTACATAAGATGTTATGTATTGTTGTAACTGCAATTCAACACTCTTAACGAAAAGATCTGTTGAAGGCTAAGATAAGAAAGTCCCTCATACAAGATTATGACGTTGCTGATTACTATATTTAGACGGAATGTGATGCATAGTTTGAGTTTCTACTTCAACTTCAAATAGAAGATAATTGGTTTTCAATGTAATCAATATAGCCTTGAAGAACACAAGAATGATAGCACACTTTTAGGGGAAGAAAAAGTGTTGATCATTCAAGGGGAAGTTCAAATTTCTCGGATTTATTTGATTATGTCAAAAAGGGGAAGAGACTTGAAGATTCCAAGCTAATTCTACAAGTTTTGTCAAATCAAATAGGGGAAGATTGTTAGGAATATTTTTATTAAATATTCATTAAAGATTTGATTAGTCAAAACTATTAAACTACAAGGACTTAAGTCGGTGATATGAAGTTCAAGATTTGAATAAGATTTAGGAGATAATGATAATTGTAAAAGATATAGTATATCTTGTTTGAATTTAAAAGATTTAGTATTATCTTTTCCTTGTAAGTCTTAGGTTTTCTAGTATATAAAGAAACCTAATGACATAGAATTAGATGTTCTTGTAACCCACGTTTTAACGTGTTTTGTGTGTAAAACCTAAGCCTCAAGGTCGTTTGATCCTGTTTAACGAAGAACCGTTCTATGTATTTATATATAGAATTGAGGCTTTTAATGATGAAAACTTGTTTAGCTATACATATATGTTCAACTAATTCCGCAATTTTGTTATTTGTATATGCTTATTCCAGATAAGAACTAACTATTCTTGAGCCTAAAGATCGACGTTTATGAAGAGTTGTTCTAAACTCAGCAGAAGGTTTCAATGATAATGTAAGAATACAATGTTAAGACGTGCCACTTTACTTTGTGATACCATGGAATATGTTTAGAGAGAGAGAAAAAAGCAATATCTAGGAATTGGGATACTCTTTGAAGACTGAAGAGTAGTACCTTTTCATTTCCATAACTTAGTTTAAGGGAATACTAAGGTGTGACCATTTTTATCATAACCCTCGCAACTTAACCTAAAACCAACATAAAAATAACTACTTTTGGTTGACGGAAAAAAAATTGTATAAGTTTTTGGTCAACTTTCCTGACTTGCTTATTAAATGGATTAGGTTCTGGTTTATGATAATTTAAATTGTTCAAAATGCGACCTTGATTAATCATAATAACATGTTTCAAAACATATATACTTATGTTTTATTAGTTTATAGATATATTTAAAAAAAGATATATTAGTAGATTGCGCATAACATTTAACACTACTAGAAAAATGTCCCTGTTCCTAGGAGGTAATCCCTAGGAACTCCCTAGGAAACGACCATTTCCGAGGGATTTCTGAGGGATTTACGTCCCTCGGAAAAGTGTTTGTCGGAAAAACTTTCCAAAGGATTTCCGAGAAAGTTTCCGAGGGAATTCCGAAGGAACTACTTTTGTAGGAAATACCGAGGAATTTGCTAGTAAATCAGTCGGTTTAATATATCCTAAGGATTTCCGAGGGAAATGATTTCCTAGGGATTTCCGAGGGAATTGTTTCGTAGGGATTTCCGAGGGAGTTCTTACTAGGGATTTCCGAGGGAATTATTTTCGAGAGATTTCCTAGGGGATTTTTTACTTTTATTTCCGAGGGATTTCCGAGGGAAGTTGGCAATTTGGTTTACCTAGGGATTTCCTAGAAAAAATTAAAGCCGTAAAAAAAATACAAAAAGTGCATGAAAATATCCAGATTTTCTGCTCAAAATTAACAAAAACATAAAATACAAATACCAAAAGTTAATCTACGATAACATAAGTCAACAATCCAAAATAAGTTTAAACAACAAACACTGTCTTAAGACCGTGTAAACAACAAATAAACTTAAGGAGAGCGGAACTATTTCATAATTTCGGCCAATTGTGCTTCCATCTGTGTTTGCCTTTCCATCATTTGAGAATGTTGTTCCATCATTTCGGCTTGTTTGTCTTCCAATTCCCGAACCTATAAAATGTTTAAACAACTTTATACATTACCAAGAGTACTTTCCAATAGCAATAGCAAACTTAATAACAATATCTTTTTTAAATGTCACAAAACATTGCAATCATTATTACCAATTTTAACATAAAAGCAACATATTTGAAATATTTGTCGCTTAACAGAAAAATGCTTTCAAATCAATAGCAAAAGAGTTTATATATATAACATAGTTTAACAAAATATGAAATGGAAAAACCGACATTTGCACTTCAAAAAAGAAGAAAACAATTTATTCCCTAGGAAACCCCTCGGAATTTCCTACACATTCCCTAGGGATTTAGAATCTCCCTAGGCAATCCCTCGGAAATATCAACATCATTATATATGAAGATATATTCATTTTATCAAGTGATATGTTATATACACATATGTATATTCACATTTATTATAGAACTCATTGCTTGAACATATATGTTTATATCATTCTAATTATTTTCCGAGGAATTATTTTTAAAATGTCACCTTTTGAGTTCCCTAGGAATTCCCTTGGAATTACCGAGGGATTTCCGAGGAATGCCTTTTAAAATGTCATCTTTTGAGTTCCCTAGGAATTCCCTCGGAATTTCCGAGGGGTTTATGAGGAAGTTTGTTTTTATAACGTCATTTTATGAGTTCCCTAGGAATTCCCTCGGAACTTCCGAGGGGTTTCTGAGGTATCTTTTTAAAAACGCAATTTTTTGAGTTCCCTAGGAATTCCCTCGGAAGTTCCGAAGGATTTCCGAGGAAGTTTATTTTATCGAATTCCCTAGGAAATCCCTCCGAAATGTGTAGGAATTTTCGAGGGAAAATATCCTTAGGAAAAATGTGTACGAATAGGGGTCTTTTTCTAGTAGTGTAAAAAGTTGACATATTTAACCCATATGATTCATTCAAACTGTTAACATGTTTAACTCACTTGATAAACCGGTTATATGGGTCGTGTTCAGTTGGAAGTAGGCTTGCAAACGAACCGAACGTTCAACGAACCGTTCAGCGGGAGTTCGTTTATGCTCGATCATTCGTTAAATTAAAAAAATAAACACGAACGCGAATTTGTGTTCGTTTAGTTTAACGAACGAACATGAACAAAAGTCCGTTCGTTCATTTACGTTCGTGAATATGAGTATGTGTTCGTATGCGAATATTCGTTTATGTTTGTTCGTTACTGTTTGTTTATGTTCGTTCGTTAGTGTTCATTTACATCGTTCGTTAATGTTTGTTTGTGTTCAAATATCTTATCAAATATTAATTATTTGTTTATGTTCATGATATATATGTTCATATACTAGTTGGGGTTCAAGTCACGTCGTGGACATAGGTGGAAATTATGTGTAGTTTAGGATTTGCCTTTAAAAAAAACTAGTTAACGTTTTGTTATAAAACATATTTACTTTGTTTAGGATTATTTTAAAGTTTTGATGATTCCTTAAAATTTTACATTGTGATTTTACTGTCTTTTTCGTGAACAACTTAAGTTTGTTAGTGTTCTTCATTTCAAGTTTTGTTACGTCATTCGTTAAGGCTTCGTTTCATGTGTATGTTCGTGTCTTTATGCACGTTTACCTTTTTTCTGAATTACTCACGAACCGTTGGTTAACACTTAATTTTCTTAATAAACACACACGAACACAAAAGTTCGTTCGTATAAGTGTTCGCGAACCGTTCGTGAACACATATTTTCCTTAGCAAACGAACACGAAAAAGGCTTCGTTCATGTTCATTCGGTTCATTTATGGACCTAGTTGGAAGTAAGTATATATGTTAGAGTTCAAATATCTAAACCATCTATAAACACATGTCGGGTTCAAATGTTTGACATGCCAAGTTCCCAGCTCATAAACCTGAATTATCTCACCCCATGTTTGCAAAATGGCTAGATACTTCAAACGGGTTCTATTATTTATTAATAATAGAGAGCATATCTATATTTCTATAATCATATTGATTATATCAACGTTATCTAACTTTGGTTAATGATGGTTGGGACAATTAAAAAACCTTCTCTTGTTTTTTAGCTTTCCTCTTTAATTAGTGTGTTCTAAGTTCTAATAGCCATTTCTGGTACGAAAACCATGGATCGTCATTTGTTGAGTTGTCCGGTTACCATAAACCTTTGGAAGAAAGTAATTTCAAGCCGGTGAGCTCCCTTCGTCGGACATTCCTACTTCTATTAACAGGCTTCTTTGCAACGAAATTCGCTTTAAGGTGGTCACCAAATGCTTTAACGAAGTTGTTATTCCACAATTTGGATCATTTGGAACAATTGGTGGCCTTTTAATAAAATTTCTTAGCGTTAGAAAAAACAATTTAGTTATTTTAGTATTAATCCCAACTTAGCACACGTGTCAACCATTTAAACCTATATTGGTTTTCACTCTATAACTAATTGAATTTCACCTTTAAGATTATTTCGTAGCGGTGAGTTTCATTACCCGTGTCACATCAGTTTTTCACTCTTCAGATTAAACACATGATTATAGGGGTGAGCTCGGTCCAAAACCCGAACCGAACCGAAACCGATAGAACCGAAACCGATAACGATGAATTTTAAAAACCAAAACCGAACCAACATGTTATCGGCTTTGGTTCGGTTCGGTTTCGGTTCAGGTTTTTTAGGCCAAATGTTCATTCTTTTCCAAAACCAGACCGGACCGAACCGAACCGAAACCGATAGAACCGAAACCGAAAACGGTGAATTTTCAAAACCGAACCAATAACATGTTATCGGTTTCGGTTCGGTTCGGTTCGGTTTCGGTCGTTTTCGGTTCGCTTCGATTTTTTCGGTCCAAATGCTCACCCCTATATGATCAAATCATCATATTATTGAATAAACTAATGATTAAATCTTAAAATTGATTTTACTAATATATATATCATTTATCATACATAATGTACAAGTGACCATATATAATATAGCACACGCGGAGTCCCCTTGACGACCAATTGGAAGTAAAAGAAGGGGTTTAGTCGCAAGGTTTCATCGCTATAATAAGGGGTCGTAGTCACCATGTGTCGTCCATTATGATTAGTCTAAACGGTCGGTCTAAAACCAACTAGATAAACCAAGGGATCCATGCATTCTAGATGCTTGAATAAACCAATCAAAATCCTTTTATAAATCAGTTCACTTAACCTTAATTACAATAATAACACCTCCAAAGTTAGTAAGAAATTGACTAAATTAAATGATTAAAAAAAACAAAAAACACAATTAATTCATTTATATCCATAATACCTTGTTAAACTACAAAAATATTGTTGATCACACAAGAAAATTACCTACAAATAATAATTCATGGTATTTGCCACAAATTTTACCCACGATTTATGATGTTAAAATTTCATCAAAGTTGCCCTCAAACTTTCCATGAGTTATAATCTTTTGATTTAAAAATCATGAAATTTCAACGATGTATCACTTATTTTAAATTGTAGGTAATATTTATTAACAATATTAGATCATTGAGTTTTTTAACGGAGTATGAATATTAAAAACAGGTTAATCCACGTGTACAAACCCTAATAAATATACTTGTGACATCCACACATTTAAAGAAACAACAATCTTGAAAGCTTAAGATTTTTCCACTAAGCATGTTGTTATCATAGATTGAAAAAATAAAATAAAACAAAAGTACAAGTGTGTGTTTGAGCTTTGAGAGCATGATTCGGATACTCGTTGAAGCAAGTTTCATTTCTAAAACTTCGTACTTAAGTCCTTTCTAAACATTTATATAGTAAAACTTAAAATTTGTATTATTTCCTACTAAAATTTTCATATATATCTTTATACTCATTTAATCAATATAATTATCTAAATTAAAAGATAAGATGATAAAAAAAATTAATGAATGTCACAAGTTAAATTAGATAGAAACGCATATTTTTTTAAAAATATATTAATTACACTATATTATTTATTTATATATTTTTTGATTGGTTGAAACTTAAAAATATACAATCATTTATAGACCAATCAAAATAAAAATATACTTCCTCCGATTCAAAATAAGCGACATACTTTCCTTTTAAGCGTGATTCAAAATAAGTGACACACGAAAATAGGCTCGACCCGGTTTACAAAATCAGAGTACGGTCAGACTTCCAAAGCCCGACTCTAGTCAATGCCAACCAAAACAACCTGAAAAGAGTCAACAAAGGAGGGATTAGCACAAAGCTAAGTGAATAGAAATAAACGACAATTTGCATAACCACAACAAATTAGAAACAAGAGAAATCAATCAGGAAAATCGTCCAAACTTCCACAACCATATTATAACAAATTTCATGTTAACTAGTTATACTTTGGAACACTCAAAATTATCAATACAAGTTTGACCCAAAAAGACACACTCAATGACCTGATACTAACTCAGAACTCTGAGTACTTTTATGACCTTATCAGTTCATGAAATTATGATATAAATAAAGTAGACTCTTAGACTTTTGAATCGACTGGTCGCACGTCCAAAACGGAGTTACGGTTGATTTTATATGATTTTCACAAAGTCATCAAAATTTGGTCAAAAGCTGTCTTTTTTTGTGCTTACGGGATATCTTACAAATTTCACCCAAACACTACTTTTATTATATCAAAAAACAACCAATTCATGTTATAGTTAATTACAAACTACAAATATCATCTTAAACACGTTATTTGACGTAACATATGCATAATGGACACCAAAATCACATACTTCACTTTTTGGTTAAAAACTCATCTTCTTCACTTCACCAACAATGGTGATTTATGGCAAGTATCATCAAATATAAGATTCTACTACTAATTAAGCATGCATTAGGTCTCATTTCATCATAAGAACATAAAAGATTCAACAATTTAGCAATTAACAAGAAACCCACCAAAAACCAAGAACCATAATTCATCATATCATCAAGACTATGAACCCTAGCTTAAGAAGAAGGAAAACATACCTAGTCTTGCTTCTAATCTCGAAAATCACAGAGAGGAAACAAATATCCAAGCAACAATCTCCAGTTTTTGTAAAAACCTTCAAGTTTGTATTGTGTGTGTTTGTATCGAGTTCCAGGCAAAGAAAGAGAAAAGTAGGAAGTTTTGACACCTCCTACACACGTGTCCAGCAAAAGGGAGTAAACCTCCAATTCATTAAATCACAGTATAGAATATTAGGTTCGCAGATAATTAATTTAGACCTAACTAACTCCAATTTTAACGAGGATATTTTTGGAACCCGGGTTTAAAATGAACCCATAAATATAAAAATCATTTTAATATATAAATATCTCAGTATTTGCTATGGTTAAAAATACAATTAATTCAAATAAAATAATATAAAATAATATATAATAAAAATATAACTCTCGGGAAGTAATAAAATACTAGGTCGGGTCTCGAGGTGTTACAATTATAATATTTTGCCTCAAAAACTGTGAAATCCAAAATGTGTTACTTATTTTGAATTGGAGGAATTACTAGTAAATACTCCCTCCGTCCCATAAAAAACAACATATTTGAGTTTGACACAAGTTTTAAGGTGATAGTTAGTGGTGAGGTCCTTAATAATAATACTCCCTCCGTCCCTAAATAAAGTTCTCATTTGTGTTGGGCACAACATTTTAGGAGATAGTTAGTGGTGGGTATTTGGTATTACTTTTGAATAAAATATAAGGTTTGATTGGAGAGAGAAAGTGTTTTAAGAGATAGTTAGTGGTGAAAGTATTGGTAATAATATTATTATATTAAGTGGGTCCCTTAAGTTTTAGAAATGGGAACTTTATTTAGGGACAAAACTTGAAGGTGAAATGAGAACTTTATTTAGGGACGGAGGGAGTAGTATTTTATTATATGGAGCCCATAAAATGCATGAAATAAGAAGTTTTTTGTGGGACAGAAATTTATGGTAAAATGAGAAGTTTTTTGTGGGACAGAAATTTAGGATGAAATAAGAATTTTTTTTTTAGGACGGAGGGAATATAATCAAGACGTTGGTAATAATAAAATATGAAAATTCTATCCAAGTTAGTACTCGTACAATTTTACATTAAAAATTTAAAAAATCAGAATTCGTTGTTGGAACTAGGAGTATACATATTTTAGTATACAGTTTTCTCTACATTTTCTTTTTAATAATATAAATATAGTGATGAGGATAGAGAGGTTGTGTTGTGTTGTCCGCCTGTTGGTTCATCGGGTGTCGCGCCAACCCCTCACGAGCGTTTTTTCACCACACCACTTGCATTTCCTGCACCATTTTTATGCTTCCACCTATCATATATCTCTCATCTTTCTCTCTCTAACAATCACTCCCACTTCCCCCAATCACCATTGCTCAGATCCTTCCACCCATTCGCACAATTTCTCAACCCCCTTTTCTCGATCCCCAATCGGTGGGTTTTAATTTAAGATCTTCAAATAGGCTGATTTCATTTCAATTGATTCGAAAAGGAAAAAAAAAAAATGAAACGAGATTACCCACAGCATCAAGATTACACCTTCTTTAATGGCAGTTCCACTTCCGCCGGCGCCGGCGGAAGTGGGTTTTCTGACATGACCGGAAAATCAAAGATGTGGGACGAGGTTGACGAACAAGACGCCGGCGTTGATGAGCTGTTGGCGGTTCTTGGGTATAAAGTTAAGTCGTCTGATATGGCTGATGTCGCGCAAAAGATCGAACACTTGGAGGGCGTTTTTGGGAACGATGATGGGTTGTCGCAAATTGCGTCTGATTCCGTTCATTATAACCCTTCTGATCTATCGTCATGGCTTGAATCAATGATTTGCGAGCTTAATCCCTCTGTGCAAAATCCTATCATCGATGATTCATTCACAGGTAACTCCGGCATAACCTCATCAGCTGTCGACGATCTACAAGCGATCCCGGGAAACGCGATTTACCCTCCGACGAAAAAGCAAAAACCCTCGTCTCCGTCACCGTTAACTGCAGCTTCCTCGTCGTACAACCCGAACCCTATAGTTCTCGTTGATTCACAGGAAAACGGGATCCGTCTCGTTCATACTCTAATGGCTTGCGCTGAAGCCGTACAACAAGACGACTTAAAACTAGCTGAAACTTTAGTGAAACAAGCCGGAATTTTAGCTGTGTCTCAAGCTGGCGCGATGAGGAAAGTCGCCACGTATTTCGCCGAAGCCCTAGCCCGGAGAATTTACCGGCTGTATCCCAAATCGCCACAAGATTCACCGGCGTTTCAGGATCTCCTTCAGATGCATTTTTACGAAACGTGCCCTTACCTCAAATTCGCCCATTTTACAGCCAATCAAGCCATATTAGAAGCTTTTGCAGGTAAAAAGAAGGTTCATGTGATTGATTTTAGTATGAAACAGGGTATGCAATGGCCGGCTTTGATGCAAGCTTTAGCGCTTAGACCGGGCGGTCCACCTACGTTTCGATTAACCGGAATTGGACCGCCGTCAGGTGATGATACGGATCATTTGCAGGAAGTCGGTTGGAAATTGGCTCAATTGGCTGATACAATCCACGTGGAGTTTGAGTACAGGGGCTTTCTAGCTGAAAGTTTAGCTGATCTGGAACCGGCGATGCTTGATTTAAGAGAAGATGAAGTTGTTGCGGTTAATTCGGTTTTTGAATTGCATCAGTTGCTCGCTAGACCGGGGGCGGTCGAGAAAGTGTTGACCGCTGTGAAGGAGATGAAACCGGAGATTTTAACGGTGGTGGAGCAAGAAGCCAATCATAACGGACCGGTTTTCCTGGAACGCTTTACCGAGTCTCTACATTATTACTCCACTCTTTTTGACTCGCTTGAGAGCAGCGGCGTCGCCGCCGCTTCCGGCGTGGTGGACGGTGGTCTTACTGCGGCGAGTAATCAGGATAAGATTATGTCGGAGGTGTATCTGGGGAAGCAGATCTGTAACGTGGTTGCGTGTGAAGGACCGGACCGGGTTGAACGGCACCAAACGTTGACTCAATGGAAAACCCGATTTGAATCCGGTGGGTTCGAACCGGTTCATCTTGGCTCCAATGCTTATAAGCAAGCTAGTATGTTGCTGGCCTTGTTCGCCGGTGGAGATGGGTACAGGGTGGAGGAGAACAACGGTTGTTTAATGTTGGGATGGCATACCCGGCCGTTGATCACGACGTCGGCGTGGAAGCTCCGGTGAACTCGGCTGAGTCAACTCGGTCAATAAAAATTATGAAACCTAACGAGTTGGTCCAACTCAGTGCCAACAAGAAAAAAAATGTATATCTATTGCAAGTTGCTGAGTTGGAAAACTAAGACTCAATAGATGGGGGCCACTTGCCCACCTTCTGGGTTTGTTGTTTATTTTAATTTACGGAAGTAATTCTTAAGTTTTCTTTTTTCTTTTTTTAAAATTGGGAGTTTGGGTTAGAACTGGAATTAGATTTAAGTTGTGTGGGTGGAATGAAATCTTGTAATTTTCTCAAGGGGTTGAATGAAAATAGGGTCAATGTGAATTTTATAATACAGTAGGTTTCAATGACTCCAAAAAGTCAAACTTGCTAACTTTAGTTTGATCTAAAGTTCTTGAACTTTGTAAACAACTTTTCTTTACCACTTCATCTACAGTCGTAACCTAGATGATGCAACTGACTGGGAGCTCATTTTGAGTTATTGTAAAACAAAGTTATAGGTTAACTAAAAAGGGTTTTGATAATACGTGCTTATGGTATAGGATAACGAACGCTTAGTAAATAAAAATTTCTTTAAATTCAGTAAAATGGTATGTATAAGTTATTAATACTTTTGTGTTATATTGATTTTACTTTATCATAATTGAAAATGAAGATTTTTTTTTTTAATTAATTGAAGGGACATAAAACATATTTAAAATTAATATGATGTGTTATTATGGCACATATTAGAAAATTCCAATTAAAAATAGTGAGGAAAAACTGTAAATACTTGTTAAAATTACATAATAACTCCTTATTCCTTTCTGGCAGATTTCACAATAAAAGTTGGGTTTTGTTGTTACTTGTATTAACAAATTTAATTTTAGTTAGTGGAGAGGTGATATTATAAATTTAAGAGGTGGTTATTGATTAATGTATATATTTGTAATGTAATGTAGTACATGTCATAATATATTAATGATAAGACTGTTATTATAATTTTTCATAAAATTATTGGTTGGTAATTTTCGTAACATAAAAATCATTTTGTTAATCAGAATGGATACATACATGTTTTTATGGATATTACCTCCTATTTTGTTTGAATGTATTAGTAAATTATTTTGTTTAATGTATTATACTAGACGATGACTTAGTAGTAAGTGTATCTAAAATGATTATGTAGAGTGTACGAGTTGAGTCACTTCTCTAACTAAACATTACTAGATAACAAAGAAAAGTTTGGATAAGACTATAATAATACTTAGATCATGTATATTACAAGTAAGACTAGATCATCTCTCTTCAAAAAGAATATTGATGTAATAGATCGAGAGCATAACTCAAAAGAAGAATATCAAACTTAGAGGAATAAAGTTGCAATAGACTGGTCACATGTGTTGATTCAACATTTTTATGAGTTTTCATTTACATTTTTCAATTAGATATTAAATTAGACAATGTTATTTTTTTATAATTTCCATATTTTATGAATTAGAGTGTTCTTTTAAAAGAGTAAATGATTCCATTCTATTACATTATTAAAGATAGAGTTAGTCGTCTCTTTCTAATTTCTAAATGTAGTAAGGAAAGTTTAGTGACTCTTTAAAGACTAATCAGAAATAAGGTTAATGTCGTATTTTGACACGTACTTTATATGGAGAAAATATCGAATAGATATTTATAATATGCAAAAATATGATTGTATCTCTACTATTATTTGACATAAGTCTTTTTAGAAATAAATTTCTTTACTCTCGGATAAATGTATGATTGTCATTTGTCGACATCTCACTATCATCATGCACCGCATTTGACAGGATCGGTTATCGCTGATGTTGTATACTTGTATTAAACTTGTTACATTTATTATTGATGTTTCTTTTAATTTAAGAACTTAAAAAAGAGATATAGCTTCATAGAATAGCAAAGGTTATGTCAATATTCTAGTTACTGGATCTAATCAAAATCTTAAATTCATTACAGTTAAGATACTTGAAAGTTGAAAGGTGATCATTAAGAAGAGAAATGATATTGAACTACATATATGTCTACATATTTGATTATGACAAGTATTATAATTAGTAAATAATATGATAAAAAGAAAATTAATAAATTACATAAGTTAATTTTAAAAGTAAGTAGAAATATGAATATGAATAAAATGTATTAAAAAAATATCATTTCTCAATTAAAAGAGTAACAAAATTCAATTTCATAGTTATCTAGTGAACCTTGGCTAATATTACTTGAATTTTTGATATATTTAATGCATACATGTAACAAATAACTCATAGTTCATATTATTATTATTTCGTTAAGAAAAAAATATATTAAAAGCTCAAAACAAGCGGGGCCAAAAGCCATATAACGAAAAGGGAAAAAAAGGCAGCAAGAAGGGGACTACAACAAAAAGAAAAACAGAAATATAGTTTTTTATTAAATGGTTTTGTTTATATTATACAAATAGATAGATAGATAAATAAATACATATTAATATTACTCTATTATATAAATAGAGTTGCGTTCAAGTAGTTCCATCATTTTTACAAAATCTCGAGTAATAAATCTCAACAATTGATCAATAATATCTAATGGTCAAAATTAATCATATATTTTATACATTGAGAGGTATTTTGGTCATTTTGAAAAAAAAAATTGATTTTTTATGTCAAATTATTATTACTTATTATTATTTTTTTTAAAAAATTATTATTTTTTCATTAATAACACATAATGTGATTGTATAATGAATCACATGTGTATGCATACTGAATCACATGTAATTGTGTACTGAATTACATGTGATTGAAATAAAACATTAAATATGATTAAGTATACAATCACATGTGATTTTTACACTAAAATCATATGTGATTAATTACTACACGTAATTATCAAATAAATATTATTTTTTAATGAAAAAGTAATAAAATAACAAAAAGTAAAAAAAAATCGAATTTTTTTAAGTGTCAAATGACCAAGATACACCGTCATTATAAAATATGTGATTAATCTGATCATTATATCTTATTAATTAAGAGTTGAGATTTGTTACTCGGGATTTCGTAAAATTAATGAACCTGCTTGAATGTTTTTTATATAAATATTAAATTAGATTATTAACTCATTAGTTAATATATATGGATTGTGGCTATATCTAATGCATACATGTATTAAACTGCTTTTTTTATTATATAAATAAATACATATTTTCTACCATGCAAATACAGAATGAGAATTTTGAAAGTTTGGTTGAATTATGGATTGAAGTTGACATAATTTTAATTATATTTGTAGGTCCCTGTCCTATGTATTTGATGATTTATTTGTAAAGTCATTGAGGAATAAAGCTAGCTCCAACCCTCTTTCAATATTCTAAGTTATGATCTAAATAAAATAATATCAAATTAATCAAGTGAAAATGACTCAAATAATACTAAATAACTCCCACCAACATAATTATTGATGCGTCTTTTTAAACTTTAATAAGGTCCCTGTCGACTTCACATCTCTCACTTTCTTCCATAGGTAGTAGGTACAACTCAAATTTCATTCCTGTAAAACTTTAGTTCACAAAAATAAGTAATTAGTATAATCGTACAATTTTAATATAGTAGTAAAAACTTTTGAATAACTTCATATAGATCACACGAGGTGAAATATTACCAAATGGATATATAGAGAAATGACAGAAAATAGAAAGTTAGGTCACGTACATTTGAAACATAAGCTTGGTCCCTCATAAAGGAAATATGTGGTAATTTTTACACCAAACATTTTAACTTAGGGTGAGCACGGTCTAAAAACCAAAGCGAACCGAACTGAAACTGATATATCCGAAATCGAAAACGATTAATTTTCAAAACCAAAACCAAACCGATAACATGTTACCGATTTTAAATCGATTCGATTTCTGTTCCAAAGGGCATGAGCATGAGCCCGTCGCATCCCAAAGGACATTTGGTAGTATAGGCGCCCATTGCTGGTCGCCAATTTTCGAACATTAGAGGTGTAATAATTCCACATTAAAAAAACACATCATTTTATCCCATAAATACCTTTATCTATTATCCAATATTTTCTAGATCTTCTTCACAATCCTTCCCACATATTGTCTTCGACAATCTTTTGGACAAACTTTGTTCAGCAATCTTTTATACACATATTCAAATGAGTTCAGATGATGAGGTTAAACATTTCGGTCTACTTTTAGCGACATATATTAGGGGAACAAGGTCAATAATTTAAATCTTGAAGTTATAAAAGAGGTTGTTGTGCTTATTGAAGCTTCCACTTCTATAATCCCTAGAAATCCATGAAGGGATGTAGATAGGGACCGTATCAGTGCTCATGATCGTCTCGTGGCGGCTTACTTTGTTGAGAATTCAACGTATAATGAAAAAGATTTTCGTAAACGTAATTCTAAATGAACTGAGATCTGTTCACACACATTGTTCGTAATTTAACTGATAATGTTTCATATTTTCAACAACGTTGTGATACAAGGGGAAACCATATGTCTCCATGTTGATGAGATGTACTTATACAATTCGTTAGTTATGATACAATACCGATCCTGATACTGTGGACGAATATCTATAAATTGGTGAAAAAACATCTTGTGATTCTCCCGCCGCTTGTCTATATCCTTTTGACACCCTTTTTCTAATTTTTACTACTGATATAAAAATGTGAAGTTTATATATATTCAAAAACCATGATTTCTATGCTACTGGGTATTAAATTTAAGATTTTATATTTGTTCCTATTTCTTATTTTACTTATATTCATACTTATTTTTAAATTTGACATGTGTAATCCATTAATTTTTTTCTCATATTATCCCTTGATTTTAACACTTGTCTTAATTTTATTGATAGAATCTACCTCTATATACGAGATCTAATTTTGATTTAAATTTGACAATTTATCCCTTTCAAGCTCTTTCATTGGCTGCCAATACTGACATGTAATTCCTTTCAAATGCCACCCGTCAAGCCAATTTTAGAAGCCCTAATTTCTCATTTAGAAGCCCTTTCAAATGCCACCTGTAAAATATTGTTTAAAAGTATAAAAATATTATGGAAATTTTGTGCAATTCTTCGGTCATGGTTCTCACAGACTTGATTTTGATAAAGTAACAAAAGTAAGCAATCTACTATTGTAATTGTTTCGATGCAAAATGTTTACTAAAAATATTTGTTTCTTATAATTCGTTTTTTTTTGTACTGATTCAACTATACGTTGATGTCTCATTAAGAGCAACAAAAACTTAAAAGTTTATGTTGCCACCAAGATGACAACTATTATTCATGTATAACAAAACGTTTATTATTTCAATAATAATTAACTATATGATTTCATACGTTTTTTTTCTTCATAATTATGCATTTTATATTTCGTGACCAGATGTCATTGGATCAGTGGTTAGTATCGAGAACATTGTTCACATACCCATAACCAACAGGAAACTTTGTTTCTCATCATTTTAATTATGGATTGTTATGTTATTTCAACATGATCACTATTTTGTTATTTTCATATATCTCTCACGAAACATGCCCGCCCATTCAGGCGGGCTTTGAAGCTAATTGTGAATATAACTAAATATTAAGAAACAATACCACTTCTTATTAAATTTTCTTAATTGTTTAAAAAAGCAACATTTACATTCTAAACATAGAAACGAACATATATTGCCCGCTGTACTAGCAAATACATACAGCTATTCTAGTCAATGAGCCAACAAAAAATTAATCAACGTAAATTATTATTTCATATAATATTATAGTAGTATTATATATTATATATGACACACATACATATGAGTAGAATATTCATTTTTACTTCGGTTTATTGTGACTGCCGCAATTAATACAAGTACTGAAGTACGTGCGTGGTACAAAGATTATAGTATCATTTCTTATTAAATCATTCAGAAGTATCACTTTGAATTTAATTTTGGTGTACTTTTTTTCCAAATGAATGTTTAATTATATTTTTTTCGTTTAAAGAAATTGCGTTCCCATATTGTCAAGGTTAATTAATATTTTGCTGATAAATATTGAATTTAAACCTCCGTGCCTAGAAGTCTAGAACTAGGTGCTCCTAGAGGTTGGGTTTTGTTTAGTTGGCTTTGTCAACTGTATTGATTTAAAATTTTAAATGGCCACTGATATATTTTATTGAAAGTTTGTATTCCAGTGATATTGGTGTAAGGTATTATCTATGACATATAAATCAAAATTAAAATCCATTATAGATAAATTGGTGTAGATTATGTGTTGTTTGAAAAAAAATATATATTTAAGTGGTCACACAGATTTTACATCTAATAAATTTCCTCGGTTCCTATATAAATAGGGATTAATGGTTTGATTTAAAGTCTCTTGTGGGCTTCAAATGGTATTTTGTTGTCGTTTAAATCTTGTGTTATGTAAAAACAAAGCTGGACACTAAGGGTCATTTGACATCGGCTAATTGCTTACCTCTCAATAACTAAGAGGGCTAACATATATATAGTGTAAATTTTGAATTAATATGTAGCTGAAACCAACTTGTTTGATTATATCTCTGACTCGATATATTGAATAGTCAAAATGACCATGTGCCCTTCTTTTTATTTATATAATATGTTAATGTTAATTCCTAAATGGAAGAAAAAATCATAACATATAAAACAAAGTAAAAGTCATAACATAACATGTGAAGGTTATAAGGTTTACTCTTATTTGGCCAACAATTTTTTTCTCTTCAACTGGATATGAGGTTAGGTCAGAATCTTATATCGAATAAGAAGTGGAAATGATATTTAGCAAATGATCTAACTCAGATCAAGTAAGATATCACTTCTTAATAGTAACAAGTAAACCATAGAGCCCTAAACCATTACGTAACATTGTAACCTATGTTTAAACGTATTTGAGTTTAAAGGCATTTGAATTTCTTATTACATAAGATTCGTATACATATAATTTTTTTTATATATGTAATGTCATCTTAACACTAAGTGTTAGACACTAAGCCACTTGTTATTTCATACCTTTCAAACCCCAAATCCACTCTCGAAACTAAATTTATTAGAACCAGAGGATGAATGGCAAAATGGAAGGATGATTAGCTCTATACATATATGGTGTATCATTGGACCCGTAATAAAATCTAAAAAGTTGATCATGTAATGTTTCGTCAATTATTGTAGTTCTTTATAATTGAATATTTAATACAATTTTAAAAAGGTTCTAGTGGTAAGCAAATGCCTGCCCTTCAACGGAGTTCAGTAAAAGCAAAACATAAAACACAAATGGTGTTGTATATATGTTCAACTAGCTTCAAAGCCCGCCCGACTGGGCGGGCATGCTTCAAGAGATATATAGGAAAATAACAAAAATATTGATACAGTTTAAATGACGTACTAATCTATAATTGTAATGATAAGTTGGTATAAATTTTGATACATGAATAAATGTTACAGGAAATTTAGAGACAAAATAAGACTTCTTTGTAAACGACATTTGTTGTTAAATTAGTGTAATTGTCATCTTTGTCGCAACAAATAACCTTCAATCTATTCTTGTTCTTAACTCTTGATACATCGACATAATTGTCATCTTTGACGCAACAAATAATCGTCAATCCATTCTTGTTCTTTTTTGGAATTATCTTTCACCATATTCTCAACGGTGGAACATGTAATACGTTGACAATTTGGAAGACAAGGGTTTCAATTTCTGAAGTTAAGATCTAGGTTTTAATTGTTTGATCTGACATCGGTGTCAACTTTGGAAACGCGTATCATTTCTTTTTAATTTGATTATTTTTGTGCTAAAAACTACCTTTGAAATCCAATTTGGCGTGACAATTAAACAGTGAATAATTTGTGTGAATCGGTTTGTTAAACGGCTTCAGTAATTGAGAACCATATGTAATTCTATCGAGTACTATAGTGTTTATAACTTTAAACGAATATTAGGGTTAATTCGGAATGGGAAACAAACCCATTTGATTGGAAAGCTAGTTTCTTCCAATCAATTATCGGACAATTTTAGCATTGTATTCTTTAAACAATTTTCTAAGTTCAGCCAATTTGACTTGTTTGAGTTAATGTATTATGTCGAATTCACCCAATTATAGCACTGTACTTTAAACTTGTGCTGATTTACATATGGATTTATGCTAACAGGCTGCTCAGTGCTCAAGGCTGCTAATGTGAAGGTTCCTGCAAATTGGCAATAGCTGCTCACGGATGCTAATTATCGAGTATGAGTATTTAATTTCCTCATATATATGATATATAAAAAGTCTATTGTTTTAAAAAAAACGAAATTGCATATGCTATTTTTAAAAAGTCTGGTGTTATGTGGCAAAAAAATGCCTCTATTCGAATAAAAACTTAATTTTATTACATAATTAAAAAATATGCATATTACCAAGAAATAAATAAGACTACATACCTTTGTTTTTTGTAGATCGACTATGCTGGAGGGGACCAATTAATGAAGGAATTCAGTGGGTATTGTGAATTGAATTCGTACAGAAGAAGATGAGATATATAATGGTGGAGATAGAGATGTAAGTTACAAACTTCCTTAATTTTCGTTTAGTAGTTAATGTAATTTTCGTTTAGTACCAAACATTCCGAATTTATAGACCAGTCATGAAATGCCGCCGATGGAACTAAAATATGTATACATTTAAAAAAGAGTATAAATCAATACTAAATTAAAATTCACTCAAAATTACCAAACATTCCGAATTTATACATTTTAACTATGGAAATATTTATTTGTTTTTAAAGGAAATAATCAATCTAATAAAAAAGTTTGAATTTTACAGGCTGTTCTTTCGAAGGCGGGAGGATTTTGTTACCGAAAAATTTGCATAATATTAACTGCAACATATGCAGCCTTCGAAATATGTGTGAGGAAAGTGCCGGCCAATGGGTGAATTCCACGTGGCAAAAGCGACCAATGGGTGATCTTGAAAGGGCCGAGTTGTCATAGGTTAGTCAAATGTAAGCTCATATATAGGAGAAGATTGTTCATGCATGTCGTGACATCAACTTTTGATAATTGCATATTTTGTAGCATGCCCGTAAGCGGTCTCTCTGTTTGTAAGTAAAAAAACATAAATGTTTACATATTATCTCCTATATGCTACTCATGCATTTAAATAGATTGAATTTACCGGAAATTTGGAGAGCCATTTGTAAATGGTGTGATATTGAGGAATTTATCGGAAATTCTTTTGACGATTGGTGGGTGTGGTGCGACGACGTACTACAAGATCTATTACAGAATTGAAATTCAAGACAACTGGTATAGCTACATGTGATGATTTGGCGGTTTAGAAATTATATTTTATTTGATTTTGGTAGTATTAGAAAAGGAGACATTGTTGATAATATTGTTTTATTTTCGTTTGATTGGTTAACCCATCGAAATCAATCTTGTAAGTTTTCGTGGCTTGATTGGATTAACAACCCATTGTTATGATTATTTGGTTTAATGTTTTGCTAAACTAGTTAATTTAGTTGGAGGTCTTCGGGAGGGTAATGACAATGCCGAAGCTCGATCCGTTGACTTTTTTTTTTTAGCTGTTCAAAATTCTATTTAAATAGTTCGAATATCATCATTGTCGTTGTTCTATATTCACGGTAAATTATAACATCTAGAAATTAACTAGTTAAAACTCTAACTTAGAGACCAAAAACTATTTTAAATGAAAACTAGATTAAGATATTTTATTTTAACAAATATATTTGGTACGGAACCACGTTAAACTATACTGACACTTTTAAAGTTTTGATTTTCTGAAGGTGAAACTAATACTAGTTTTTAGATATGAAATTATATTTCTTTACTGATAAGATTGTTGGGTTTCGTACAGATTTATCGTCACTATGTTTGTCGTGAAATTACAAACAATTAATACGATAAACTACGAACATTATGATCGCTTATGTCTACGAATATAAGGCAACTAGTAATAAATAAATACTTACATTAGCGGTGCTTGGAGATGCTAATCCTTACGAACGAGTACGAGCAAGAACTTGCAAACGAGCTAGGATTCAAGTGAGAACCCCTTTACTTGATCACACTCGAGGTTGACAACGAACGAGACAATACACCACAACGTAGTGTAAAGTACCCTTGAGAAACCCCAAACGAAACACCACCGAAATCATATTCGGTGGCGGCGGTCCGGCGGCGTAACGGCGGCTGGCGGTGGTTCGGTCGACGGAAGTCGGTCGAAGGGGAGTGAGGGCGAACATGGTGCAAGCCAAAGAGAAAGTGTGTATTAGGTCAATACCCCATGCACCCTATTTATAGGTTTTGGGAAAGACTTGTTTCCTTAGTTGAGTCGGGCTCAAGTTAACCTAAGCCCGTCTTGTTTAATTAAACCATTAATTAAACCAAGCCTGATATGGAATAACAAGTTAATTACCCATTAACTTATTCCAGTCCACCTAGCCCGTCACGCCTTTGATTATACATTTAATCAAAGCCCGGTTCGTTTATTCTCGTGTTCGGTTGTGCCCCAAGAGCAACCCCAGTAGGACTTTAATTTACGTTGACCAAGTCAAACCATTTATTTGATGACGTTGGACACCATTTCCAACAGTCTCCCACTTGGACATCTCACCAACTATAGACGTCTGTCAAGCATACTTTTAAAGTGTGCAATCAGTGCAGTTGCTGAACTCTGAACTTAATCAGAATACAGTTCCTAAGATAAGTGATTATATGTCCTTCACTTCGCGATATCCCGGTAACTAGAGACACGGAAAAACGTAAATCTCTAGTCACGACTATGTTTCCTGATCAAGATTTATGATGACTGATTTGACCACTAATTGAACTTTCAATTTGGCCATGACCTGCGCAGGTTCTTTAATTGTCACATCAAATCAACAGGGGGCCCACAAATATCTCTTCTTTCATACTTTTGGAAGAAGGAGTGAATAAACTTCGACTTACATTTTCTCTTCCATAATCGTTACATGACACATGGAAGTACTCTGTATAGCTACCATTTACGAATAGCGTTGGAGCAAACCAATGCATCACGAACTCATACTAGGAGACTAATGTATCTAGGTTTTAAGACCTATATGATATTACCGTCTCACTATTACCTTTGAATTTGTCCATGAGGTGATACACTGAGCATGAGTTGGTCCAACATTTAAAGTCTCTATTTAAATGCCCATGAGATTAGGAGCAATCTCCATGCTATGTTCAATCTTATGAACAATCTACTTACTCTTATGACATCTTAATTCATTTCTCATTCCCATGAGAATGATCGACTGTGGACGTTCAAATGATCTATTAGATCACTTTTGAATTTGTTTTAAACATGCAAAAATGAAACTCAAATTTTAAATACTATATGAATGATAGAACACTTGCATATTATTTAATCACCATAAATAAATCATTCATTCATACAATTTAATATTTGTAATATAGTTTCAATAAATAAACTAATACAAGTCACTTGGAAATCTAATCCCTATCATCCTAGCGTGTGCATCATGCTTGGATCGACTTAGTGGCTTTGTGAATGGATCAACCGGATTCTCCTCCAATGATACCCTCGTCATGATGACGTCACCCTCCTCAACACGTTTTCGCACATAATGTACTTCCTGAGTATATGCCCGGTTTTACTGTGATCTTTGGGTTCTTTAGTCAGTGAGACTGCACCTTCATAATCACAGTAGATTTTCAATGGGTCCTTGATGCTTGTTACGACACCAAGGTCACCGATGAAATTCTTCAACCATGTAGCCTCTTTTTCCGCCTCACTAGCAGCAATATACTCAGATTCACATGTGGAATCAGCAACCGACTGTGCTTGGATCTTTTCCAAGTAACAAGTCCACCATTCAGTAAGAATACCCACCTAGATTGTGAGCACGAGTCATCCCTGTCTGTTTGGAAACTCGCGTCACAATAACCTTCCACAACTAGTTCGTCTTTCCCACCATACACTAAGAACATATCCTTTGTTCTCCTGAGGTACATGAGAATCATTTTCACCGCTATCTATAATCATTGCCAGGGTTGTCCTGATAGCGAATCACCATGTTCAAGGCATATGAGACATCAGGACGAGTACATATCATGGCATACATGATCAATCCTATAGCCGAAGCATAGGGGATTCGACTCATTCTATCCCGCTCTAACTCAGTGCTGGGACTTTGACTATGAGTCAACTTTATGCCATGGTTCATTGGTAAATAACCTTTCTTAGAATCAAGCATATGAAACCTCTTAAAAATCTTGTCTAAGTATGTGTAACGACCCGAAATTTGTAAATAAAATTATAAAAATTATGATAAATAAGGATAAATCGTTTAGAGAACGTAGGAATTGGTTTTGTGTCATTTGGACACCGTATGAGAAAGTTATGGACGAAACCGGGCCGAGACAAGGATGAAAAAGTGCAGCCTTGGCTGCACAAGGAGTTAGCGACGCGAAGTATAGATCGCGTCGTGAACTATGGTCGAGCAGCTTTAAGTCGGGTTTTGGCTCATTTGATGCCATATCAAAACCCTAGTTTCTTCTTTGGTGATTTTCAAGCTTGAGGACTGATTGAGGTTGAATCCCTCACAAATCTTTGGCAGATTTCACTCCTAGTTGAAGATTAAAGGTATATCTTCACTCTTTGATCTTCGTAGCTTAAGATCTATGTATCTTGATGTATGGGTTTGAAACCCTAGTTCTTGGGGTTATGGGTTATGGTGATATAAGTGATGTATACACTTAATAGATGGTATATTATCAAAGGAAACAAGTGTATGGTTATGATTTGTAAGAATCTTAAGGGTTAGTTAAACCTAGGGTTTGGTAAATCACCATAATTGGGGGAAATGAGTTAATAAGTGTTATCTAGAGATAGATGGACACATTGGTAGTAGTATGTGATGTTGATAATCTTGTGATTATTGTATTAGGCATTTGGTGAGGTCTTGGAAGGTTGACCGAATTGTGAAGCAATGAAACTGACGTAAAGAATACGGTTGGAGCATTTTATTGCTAAGGTGAGTACGTGTGGACTTTACTGAGTACATAGCTATATGAAGTATTTTGATTACTTATGAACGGTCTATTTAATGTTTGTCTAGACTTATTATGTGTTGAGTTAGTATATATTATTGATAATATCTAACTAACTTGTTTGATGATTGATGTGATAGCCGAAGGCTTTGACTGGCATAACTGATAGAGTTATGATTAGAGATAGATGGTGGTGACGCGGGGTGACCCCGGTCACTGAGACGGGTGTACATATGTTTGTACACTAAGCACACGGGTGCTACTAGTACGCATATGTTTACGTACTAGGCAACGTAGGGATCTATTGCATATATGTTTATGCATTAGGTTCGCTTGAATTCCAATACATATATGTTTATGTATTGGATATGACTGTGTTCTGGTACATATATGTTTATATACTAGATATGTATGCTAGGAAAGCAGGACCGATAGAGTCCCCATAGAGTGACTAGGATGTGTTGGTAAAATATAAATATGTATTTATATACGATGTGATACTTGATATTATTGGGGTATAAACCCATGTAGCTCACGAGACATTTTTGTGTCTCACGTACTCCTTGTTGTTCGCTATGTACTCAGGTTCTGGATCGAGGATTTAGGTGCGCATGGATTGAGATTTGCGGGGCCTAGAGTAGAAGATCATTAGAGCGGATTTGTGCTTAACCTTGGTTTTGATATATTTTGTAACACCAAACCTCATACTCTGATTTTCATATCAAAGGTTTTTGTAAATCCGTGTTTTGGAACTGGTCTTCTATTTATGAAAATGATTTATTTTGGGCAAATGTTTTGTATTAAAAATTGAGGTGTTACAACTTGGTATCAGAGCTATTGTTTAAGTGAATTAGGTTGGATGTCCATCCTAGTCTTAGACTGTAGCATTAGGAATGTAAGATTCCTTGAGATCGATAGGTTGACCTTTAGACTTTATGTTAAGTTTAGGGTTGAACCTAGGGGACCTATGAAAGTTGATGTGATTATGGATATTGAGTCTTATGCGACTATTGGATTGTACAAGAGGTACTAAATGATTAATGTCTTTCGTATAGTCTTGATAGAAAGAAATGGTGAACACTCGTCGAAGTGGGAAAGCCCCGGAAAACCGGGAGGAAGAGATACATCATGTCGAGAGGGTTGAACAAGAAAGTCAACCATCGATGCATCGAGTGGATGAGTCGGAGGTGGGAGCTAATAAGACTCCGGTAACCATGGCGGATCTCCAAACTTTTATTGATCAAATCAAAGGGACGGTGGCCGATGAGGTGCACCGCATTATTGGAAACCGTGAGAGGTCGGGAGGAGATCGCGAATCCGAGGCTAAGTCGGATGAGAGAACCGGTGGTGGTGGCACCCGAGTGGAGAAATCCTCCACGGGTGGTTGTAGTGATGCTAGGGCACGGCCCGATGAAAAAGATGGTTGTTCTTTTAAGACCTTCATGGCTTGTAAGCCAAATGTATACACGGGTAGTTCGGACCCGAAGATGACCATGAGGTGGATCCGAGAGACCGAGCGGGTCATCGGAAGTAGCGAGTGCAAGAAAGCCGATATGGTGACGTACGCATCACAATTGCTAAAAGAGGATGCTATGGTTTGGTGGGACATAGTCTATGAGACCCTCCGGAAGGTGGTGATAGAGAGAATGTCGTGGGAGGAGTTTACCACGAGATTGAGAAAGAAGTTTTGTCCCGAAAGGGATTTGGAGAAGATGCATGAGAAGTTTGTGACCCTAAAGAAGGGCGATATGACGGTCGAGGAGTACTCGAGGGAATTCACGGGATTACTTCCGTTCGTTTCTAAGACCTACTCCGAGGAGAGGTTGAGAGTGGTTAGGTATGCTAGCGGGCTACCTTGGGATTATCAATTGGAGGTGAAGAGGGCGGTCACGCTAGATGAGGCCATTAGTGCCGTCCGAGGTGTGGAAGAGGTGAACGAGGCAAGGGTTGCGGAGAGGACCTATGTGGGCGAGAAGAAGAAAGCCGAGAGTGGCTCGGGTAATTTCAAGAAGGGGAAGTTCACGTCGAACCTCTCTAGGCAAGGAAGTGTAGCCTCGTGCAAGAGGTGTGGGAAGAGTCATACCGGTGAATGTTGAGGGGAACCGAAGATTTGCCATGATTGTGGCAAGACGGGGCATTTGGCCCGGGATTGTAGATCCAAACCGGCGGCCGAGGTCGAGTGTTACTCATGCCACGGGAAAGGGCATTATAGTCACGTGTGCCCGAAGAAGAAAATCGAATCACTTGTGTCCACGTCGCAAGAGAAGGTGGAACCGGCGAAGGTGAAGGGACGATCCTTCCAACTCACCCGAGAGGAAGCAAAGGAGGCGCACGATGGGGTGTCAGGTACTTTATCCGTTAACTTCTTGTCAACTCATATATATCGTGGAATCGAGTCCTATCTAATTGTTTGTGTCTCATGAGTTTGGTAGAAAGATAGATTGTGTCGATCGAATGGTTAGATGAAAAATGTGAAAACGAAAGTAAAGGGGAAAACCTCAATGGTAGAACGTGTTATTAGAAAATAGGAGTTAGAAATAGATGGGAAAAGTTTAAAGGCAATTTATTGCCCATGGGGGTAAGGGAAACTTGACGTGGTTATTGTTAAGGATTGATTGGGTATGCACCAAGCCAAGATATTATGTGATCATAGCTTAACGGTTGGATTGCCGCATGATTTGGTGCTCATAGAAATTTGAGATAAGTTGTATGATGTGAATATATATTTGGGAATAATCTTTCCGGTTAATTATGTGTATAGAAATTTATATTTTTGAAGGATTATGGACCGGAGTATCGTATGTGGTAAGGAAACAAATAACGATTTTAATAAGTAGTATAAAAAGGTCGAACCTCGAGGTCGGTGAATATCGGTATCAAGCGAATGTTAGTATAATGAAGTACTAAGTCTTGGTATGAATTTTTAGTTGGATGAGAATTATAGAAATAGAAACCTTGGAAGCGGAACTTGGATATTCGGCGTGAACCCGGATGAGTAAGGTAATATTATTATATGTGAATGGTAAAGGAAAGAATGACTAAGGTATAGTGACACCTTAGAATTTATAAATGGAAAGTATGTGGAAAAGAATAAGTGTCGGGAATGACGAATTTTGATCGTTGAAAACGGTTGAGTAAAGGTTGGCACATAGCCATAGCAAGTCTTGTGACGGGGTTGATGGATTCAACATTAAGGATAAAAAGACGATTATTGGTAAAATGTCATGTTAATGGTATGAAAATATGTGACATAGTGTAGTGTAAGACTATGATTGGGAAAAGAATATTCCTAAGTCCCACGATGTGATGTGAAAAGGTAGAACATCGAGTCTTGAGCCATTGGTTGCTAAGTCATGGGTTGCAAGTGTGGGCCGGAGTCGAATGTTTGACTCAGGGATGATTGAATTGGCCGGTGAATTATGTCTAATGGAATGTAGTGGTAACTACTCCGGCAGTGTCGAAAGACTCGGAAATTGGTAAGGAAATGAACCGGTTAAGGGCGGTTATTGAGTAAGTGAAACGGTAAATAACAATTAGAGAATGTTATTAGTTACCCGCGGGGTACAATGCATGTGCATTATGTGATGGCCTTGGAAGGCATATAATAATGGAAAGATAATATTATATGAAATGTGCTAAGTAGTATGTCCAATGGGAGATATGTGAATAGGAAAGAAAACGATAATGCGATTATATGGGAGAGATGCTAGAATGCATGATGAATGATTTGATGATCGAATGGGTAAGATAGTAGCAAGGCTACACGATGCGAAAAGATGGATGTTAGATGACATTGGCGTGGCATATGCATATGTTTGTATATGTGCACTATAGAGGTGTTCATATGTTATTGGTGTGACATATACATATGTTTGTATATGTGCATGATGATGATGCTTATATGTTATGGGTGCGACATATACATATGTTTGTATATGTGCATGATGATGATGTTTAGATGGTATTGGTGTGGCATATGCATATGTTTGTATATGTGCGCGATTGAGATGAATGGACGGCATATGTGTGCACGGTAGAGATGCTTAGATGGAACTAGCAGGATAAGTATGTATACTCATGTATATAGGTGCTCATGAGTGAGTATAACGAATGTAGAACCATGTGGTTAATGATGTGTTACTATTATGATTGGTGAATGAGGACCTGGTTCGAAATGCAGGCTGCATTTAGGTCATGTAAATGTAGGGGATGCCTACGATTTATAGAATAGAAGGAAAAAGAGACTCCTAGTGAGCAAATTATCATTTGATAACCAAAGTATGGTAAACTTGTATGAAATCGTGGAATATGTTGCGATAGGAGAACTAATTTGGTAATTGAAAATAAGAGTTATGAAATTGCTTGATGTGACGCAAGATGGTTGAAAGAGAACTAAGTGATGGTGTGAGTGACCAAATGTTGGTCAAGAATCGGTAAAGGTCGATGTGGCCATATATGAATGTACGACTCCCGGATAATTGGGGAGAAAATGAAAGTGTGGAAAAACGGGGACAATTGTTAAGGGGACAATAATGAGTAGAACCGGAAGTGATATATTAATGATGGTGCCCGTGAGTATGAAAGTGGTTAGTTGAAAGAGTATGGTTGACTTCACGTAAAAGTCAAGGTTGACTAATTGGTGATTGGTTGACTTGGTCAAAGATGGGCTTTGACTCTCGTTTTGAATGACTAGTGAATATTGTGAGCATAACGTGTTGATTGTATGTACGTGAAAAGGTTAATGGAATAACTAAAAGAGTTATAGTCGGATTGTGTGACTTTGACCCGTTGGGTGTTTAGAGTTGAATTTGGGAATTGAGTATATTATTATGGATGGATTATAAATAAAAGGCCAATGGTAAAGGAGAGGATGATTAATGAAACCTTTAACAAGTAAAGAAATTGTTGAAGTATAGTTGACTTTGTGCTTAAGTCAAAGATCAGACAATGTTGGATTAAATCGACTTGGTCGAAGCTAGATTTTTATTCAATCAGATGATTGTAATGGCCATGTCATGTTATTGTTTTGTGAATAGAATGATCGGTTAAAGGATTTGAAGCGTTATGGTCAAATTGTGTCATATTGACCCGTTTGGGTATTAAAGGCTTAAGATTGATTTTTCTGACCCGTTCGGATCTAACAGGGTTAAGTGAACGTTTATATACATGTGGTTGGCTAAATTGGAATGGAAAATTTTGATGGTAATAACCATGGGAGAATGAGAATGGATACTCGGTAGAATGTGGATTGGAAATTTTTGAGTGATTCCGAGGACGGACTCCTTTTTAAGGGGTGGATAGTTGTAACGACCCGAAATTTGTAAATAAATTTATAAAAATTATGATAAATAAGGATAAATCGTTTAGAGAATGTAGGAATTGGTTTCGTGTCATTTGGACACCGTATGAGAAAGTTATGGACGAAACCGGGCCGAGACAAGGATGAAAAAGTGCAGCCTTGGCTGCACAAGGAGTTAGCGACGCGAAGTATCGATCGCGTCGTGAACTATGGTCGAGCAGCTTTAAGTCGGGTTTTGGCTCATTTGATGCCATATCAAAACCCTAGTTTCTTCTTTGGCGATTTTCAAGCTTGAGGACTGATTGAGGTCGAATCCCTCACAAATCTTTGGTAGATGTCACTCCTAGTTGAAGATTAAAGGTATATCTTCACTCTTTGATCTTCGTAGCTTAAGATCTATGTATCTTGATGTATGGGTTTGAAACCCTAGTTCTTGGGGTTATGGGTTATGGTGATATAAGTGATGTATACACTTAATAGATGGTATATTATCAAAGGAAACAAGTGTATGGTTATGATTTGTAAGAATCGTAAGGGTTGGTTAAACCTAGGGTTTGGTAAATCACCATAATTGGGGGAAATGAGTCAATAAGTGTTATCTAGAGATAGATGGACGCATTGGTAGTAGTATGTGATGTTGATAATCTTGTGATTATTGTATTAGGCATTTGGTGAGGTCTTGGAAGGTTGACCGAATTGTGAAGCAAGGAAACTGACGTAAAGAATACGGTTGGAGCATTTTATTGCTAAGGTGAGTACGTGTGGACTTTACTGAGTACATAGCTATATGAAGAATTTTGATTACTTATGAACGGTCTATTTAATGTTTGTCTAGACTTATTATGTGTTGAGTTAGTATATATTATTGATAATATCTAACTAACTTGTTTGATGATTGATGTGATAGCCGAAGGCTTTGACTGGCATAACTGATAGAGTTATGATTAGAGATAGATGGTGGTGACGCGGGGTGACCCCGGTCAATGAGACGGGTGTACATATGTTTGTACACTAAGCACACGGGTGCTACTAGTACGCATATGTTTACGTACTAGGCAACGTAGGGATCTATTGCATATATGTTTATGCATTAGGTTCGCTTGAATTCCAATACATATATGTTTATGTATTGGATATGACTGTGTTCTGGTACATATATGTTTATGTACTAGATATGTATGTTAGGAAAGCAGGACCGATAGAGTCACCATAGAGTGACTAGGATGTGTTGGTAAAATATAAATATGTATTTATATACGATGTGATACTTGCTATTATTGGGGTCTAAACCCATGTAGCTCACGAGACATTTTTGTGTCTCACGTACTCCTTGTTGTTTGCTATGTACTCAGGTTCTGGATTGAGTATTTAGGTGCGCATGGATTGAGATATGCGAGGCCTAGAGTAGAAGATCATTAGAGCGGATTTGTGCTTAACCTTGGTTTTGATATATTTTGTGACACTAAACCTCATACTCTGATTTTCATATCAAAGGTTTTTGTAAATCCGTGTTTTGGAACTGGTCTTCTATTTATGAAAATGATTTATTTTGGGCAAATGTTTTGTATTAAAAATTGAGGTGTTACAGTATGTACTCTGGCTTAATCCTATTAGACGTTTTTCTATATCTCTATATATCTTGATTCCAAGTATCTACGCTGCATCTCCTAGATCCTTCATTGCAAAACACTTTCCTAACCAAGATTTCACATCTTGCAGTATAGGAATGTGATTCCCAATGAGCAATATGTCATCGACATATAATACTAGGAAGACTACAGTGCTCCCACTAGTTTTGATATAAACACATGACTCATCTTCTCTTCTCGAAAATTCAAACTGTTTGACTCTTTCGTGAAAGCAAAGATTCCAACTACGAGACGCTTGTTTCAATCCATAGATGGATCTCTCAAGCTTACACACTCTCTTAGGATGTTGCTTGTGGATAAAACCTTCTGGTTTGCCATATAGACATCCTCAGTTAACTTTCCGTTCAGGAAAGCAGTTTTCACATCCATCTGCCAAATTTCATAGTCATGAAATGCAGCGATTGCAAGCAATATCCTTATAGATTTAATCTTGGCTACTGGTGAAAACGTCTCATCATAATCAATCCCATGAGTTTGAGTATAACCTTTTGCAACCGGCCTAGCCTTATAAGTGTGCACATTCCCATCCATGTCTGTCTTCTTCTTGAAGATCCATTTACACCCAACGATTTTAGAGCTAGGTGCAATGTCAACCAAGTTCCATACTTGATTGCCATACATAGACTGAATATCGCTCTCCATAGCCTCTTTCCATTTATTTGCTTCACGGCCTTCCATAGCTTCCTTATAGTTTGATGGTTCATCATCATCAACTGGTAAACTATTATCAGTCGATGCATCGCCTTAAGCAATATGGTATTCATAATATTCACCAAGATGCTCAGGAGGGCGAACAACTCTAGAGGATCTACGTGGAATGGTAGGAGTTATATCATTTTTTTTAACATGAGTCTCATCCTCAGGTTGAGTACTAGTGTCAACTATAGGTTCTGATTCAATTTCATTAGTTGATTCTTGAGACTCTTCAAGATCAATTTTGCTCCCACTAGCTTCTTTGGATAATAGCTCTCTTTCAAGAAAGAATCCTCTTCGAGCTATGAATACTTTGTTCTCAGCCGGTTTGTAAAACCGATATCCAAAAGACTGGCGAGGGTAGCCAATGAAATGACACTTCTCTGATTTTCTTTCTAGTTTGTCATGAGTTTCGTGTCCCACGTAAACTTCACAACCCCATATTTTCAAATGTCGGAGCGAGGGAGGATTCCATGTCCACATTTCAGAGGGTGTCTTGGAGACCTTCTTAGTTGGTACAAGGTTTAAGAATGAGCTGCTGTTTCTAGGGCGTAACCCCAGAAGCTCACTGGAAGAGTTGCACGACTCATCATTGATCGAACCATATCTACCAATGTTCGATTTCTCCTTTCAGACACTCCATTAAGTTGTGGAGTTCTAGGAGGAGACAGTTGGGATACTATTCCACAACTCTTTAGATGATCCATGAACTCTTGACTAAGATACTCTCCAACCCTGTCAGAGCGGAGCATCTTAATCCTTTTACCCACTTGATTCTCAACTTCGTTTTGAAACACTTTGAATGTCTCAAAATTTTCTGACTTATGTTTAATCAAATAAACATAACCATATCTACTGAAATCATCATTAAATGTGTCGAAGTATCTTTCACCATGTCTAGTGCTTGACTCGAATGGTCCACACACGTCAGTGTGTACAAGATCCAACAAGTCTTTGCCTCTTTCACAAGTCCCCGTGAATGGCGCCTTAGTCATTTTGCCAAGTAACAAGATTCGCACACATCATTCGATTTGAGGTCAAATGATTCTAGTACTCCATCCTTTTGGAGTTTGGCGATCCTTTTCTTGTTAATGTGGCCTAAGCGACAATGCCATAGACATGATTTATCCAACACACCTTTGGACGAATCAACATTCAATATTAGATTTCTATTGTTAACGCAAACAACATTTTCATATATGCCAGAACAAGGAATAGCTTTGAATATAAAAACATCATATTAAGAACTAAAATATAACCATTTTCATTATCAAAACTGAATGTAAAACCATCCTTAAACAATGCATAAAATGAAATAATGTTTCATGCCATGCAAGGCGAATAACAAACATCTAATAAAGTAATTGAACTAGTAGTCCTAAGCATGAGCTCGTAATCTCCAATCTTGGTGACAGCAGCCGACACTCTGTTTCCCATGATTAGATTCAACTCACCATGCTTCAGCTTCTTACTATTCTTTAGTCCTTACATATCAGTGCAAATGTGAGTACCACACCCTGTATCAAGAACCCAAGAATTTGACATAAAAGCACTATGTAGTTCAATCATAAAAGTACCTGATGGTCCAGACTTTTGGACCTTCTGATTCTTCAGATCATCCAAGTACTTTGGGGAGCTTCTTTTCCAGTGGCCCTTCCCTTGGCAGTAATAGCAAGTGGCCTCTTTCGGATTCTTAGATGGTGCTACGTCATAATCGACCTTCCTTTTCTTGTATCCCACTTTGGCTTTGCCACTGGGAGGAGGTCGCTTCTTCTTCTTAGTACCACTAGAATGAATAGCCAGCACGGGAGCAGTAGGAGTGGAAACCTTGGCTTTTGCCAAGCTAGCCTCGGTAGTCTTTAACATACCATGCAATTCCATGAGTGTCTTGTCCATATCACCCATGTTATAGTTAACTATAAATTGTGAGTAGGACGGTGGAAGCGAGTTCAGGACCATGTCAGTAGTCAACTCCTTCGGTAGTGGGACACCCAAGTTCTCCAGCCTGTCTATGTAGTTTTTCATCTTTTAGACGTGGCCACATACAGGTTGCCCCTCTTGCAACTTACACGCCACAAGGGAACTTACAACATCGAAACGTTCTTGCCTAGCTCTATTCTGAAACATCAGTTTGAGCTGTTGGTTGAACTCAAAAGCACCTAACTTCTGAAAACCCTTTTGGAGTTCAGAAGACGTGGTGGTGAGCATCAGGCAAGCAACCTTTTCCGACTCAGCATAATGTTGCTCATAAGCTTTGAAGTCATCTTATGTCGAGTCATCAGTGATCTCATGAATTTCTTCGTCAAGGACATACTCCTTGCCCTCGTACCTTAAAGTAATTCTTAGAGTACGAACCCAATCAATGTAGTTGGGTCCGGTGAGCTTCTCTCGTGATAACACCGATAGTAGATGGAAGTTAGAGTTTTGTGGTGGTTGTGGAAGTGGAGGTGGTGGTGGAAGATTTTGATTGATGTGGTTGTTTGGAGGATTGGCCGTCTACAAAGAAAACAATTTCTTTGTTAGTTTATTCATTAGATAATCCTTAACATTATTTATCCAATAATCAAATTAAGGCTAGGATCCAATATTACGTTATTTGATGTGAAGAGGGATGCCGTAATTCACACCGAATAATTTCATAAGGAAACATACTATTGTTAATTTCAATCACTATGAAATCCCTAGATCTTTTAGATTCATTTTAAACTTTTAAAATGGCATGTTAATCTCGATTATATGCTCGTCACATAATTCACGACAGGGATACCGTGGATCATGAATTTGACAGTGAATCTACCATGAAAGCACTCACGAAGATTCCCGGCTCAAGTTCGCTTGGGTATCGCGAGAATCTCTTCACCCATAAGTATAATCTCAAAATTAACGTACCGGCTCAATTGCACGCGCTTCGTTAATCAGATTATACCTTGAGTGCGTGTCTCTCATGGAGAGCACAATCTTTCACATTTAACACTATACAGGAAGTTTTGCTTAATGTATTTATTTTAGTTATACATATATAAACTTTTATAATATGTTAAATTAAACTTTTAATTTATTGTAACCAAAGTAATATATATATAATCTTTTAATTCTATTAAAATAAGAGTACGCACATTTTAATAATTAATTGATTATATCTATTTATAATATTTAAATATACTTTTATTTACATAATATTATAAAGGAGGAATACATCAAAAACTATTTTGACATATGGGAATTTCTAAATATATATATACATATATTAAATTATAGTATTAATTTATATATGTATATATGTATATATCTAATATATATTATAATTATAATCATCTTTTAGATTTAAGATTTTATCTCTTTGGAGATATTTTATATTACAATATATAAATACAAAATCAAATCAAGATAATAATAAAAATCCGAAATCCCTTAATTCTTTATAAAAATTCGGATATACACGATTTGTATATATCCCTAATTTAAACTTGATATCTTTATTTAAAACCCCTTTTAAATAATTATCTATATTTCCCAAATCTTATTTATTTAAATATACACTCACCGAAATATATATATACTTCCTCCGATTCAAAATAAGTGATACACTTTCCTTTTTGGGGTGATTCAAAATAAGTGATACACTTTGAAAAGTTTCCTTATTTGGCAAAAAAAAATGGGACCCACACCCACTAACTATCTACTTTAACAAAATGAAATGACTCTTTTACCCTTACTTTTTACTTTTAAACATCATTAACCTTACTTTATTCAAAAGGTGTGGGACCTATTACCCACTAACCATCCAATTAATCTAATTTATCCATCATTATAATCTTTTGCCTCAAAATCCGTAAAACTCCAAGTGTATCACTTATTTTGAATCGGAGGAAGTATATATATATATATAAACAAATATTATCTTTTCAAATCTTTTATTCTAATACATCCATATATTCCGTAAAATATACATGTATAATAAATTTTGATTTATTTAAAAAATTAAATAAATATATATTTATATAAAACCGAAATTTTAATATATAAATATAATTTTTTATTTAATCTTATTTTAAATAATTGGTGAGATAATCATTGGAAAATATCTTGGTAATTTTAAAACCTTTTAACAATTATCCACTTTCTTATTTTAATTAAAAACAATTTTACAAATTAAAATATATATTTATTTATTATTTCCCAATTTTCGGAAATACCGAAATAACCGAAAACAAAAATAAAACTTTTCTTCTTCGAATTTCGGATCTAACACACTTAGATTCGTAGACCAACGCTCTGATACCACTGTTGGGTTTCGTACAGATTTACCGTCACTATGTTTGTCGCGGAATTACAAACAATTAATACGATATACTACGAACATTAGGATCGCTTATGTCTGCGAATCTAAGGCAACTAGTAATAAATAAATACTTACATTAGAGGTGCTCGAAGATGCTAATCCTTGTGAACGAGTACGAGGCAGAACTTGCCAACGAGCTAGGATTCAAGTAAGAACCCCTCTACTTGATCACACTCGAGGTTGACAACGAACGAGACAATACACCACAACGTAGTGTAAAGTACCCTTGAGAAACCCCAAACGAAACACCACCGAAATCGTATTCGGCGGCGGCGGTCCGGCGGCGTAACGGCGGCCAGTGGTGGTTCGGTCGACGGATGTCGGTCGAAGGGGAGGGAGGCCGAATAGGGTGCAAGCCAAAGAGAAAGTGTGTATTAAGTAAATACCTCATGCACCCTATTTATATGTTTTGGGAAAGGCTTGTTTACTTATTTGAGTCGGGCTCAAATTAACCTAAGCCCGTCTTGTTTAATTAAACCATTAATTAAACCAAACCCGATATGGAATAACAAGTTAATTACCCATTAACTTATTCCAGTCCACCTAGCCCGTCACGTCTTTGATTATACATTTAATCAAAGCCCGGTTCGTTTATTCTCGTGTTCGGTTGTGCCCCAAGAGCAACCTCAGTAGGACTTTAATTTACGTTGACCAAATCAAACCATTTATATATATTAGTATTATATTATTACTACTTAACATCATATATAAATATATTCATCCCTATTAGATGATCACGAGAATCACGAGTACAAAACCCGGACGCTGCTCCAGCACAACGCGATCCTCAAATTATTCCACCGGACGAACATGTTGCACAACCCGATCCACAAGCAGCTCCAAATCATGCAGCCGCAACTGATAATCAATCCGAAGCAGCAGTTCAACATAATGCTCCGGTTGATCCTGCTCCTTCGCACCCCATGGTGACTCGATCCAAGGATGGAATTTTTAAACCACGTCACCAAGTGGATCTTACTACATTATCAATGACAAAATTACATCAATGTCTTTTATCTGATATTCAACCAAAAGGTTATAAATCAACTGCAAAATGTCCAAAGTGGATGGCCGCAATTCATGACGAAATGGAAGCTTTACGACAAAATAACACCTGGCTTTTAGTCCCAAGACCGCCTAATGCTAATATCATGGGATCTAAATGGGTTTTTCGTACGAAATACAACTCGGACGGCTCAGTTGAACGACTAAAAGCTCATCTCGTGGCTCAAGGTTTCACGCAAATACCCGGCCTCGATTATTCTCATACCTTCAGTCCAGTTGTCAAAGCTTCAATAGTCCGTATAGTTCTCTCGCTCGCTGTAACAAACAAATGGAGATTGCATCAGTTAGACGTTAAAAATGCGTTCTTGCACGGTCATCTAAATGAAACGGTATTTATGGTACAACCCCCGGGATTCAATGATCCTCAATTTCCTAACCATGTTTGCAAACTATCCAAGGCTCTATACGGTTTAAAGCAAGCACCGCGCGCATGGTTTCATCGTCTCGGCACTTACTTACTCAAAAACGGATTTGTATGTAGTCGCGCTGACACTTCTCTTTGTATATTTGCTCGAGACTCATGCATTATGTACTTGCTCGTTTATGTAGATGATTTAATTTTAACCGGAAATCGAGAAGAAATAATCAAGTCTTTTACTTCTAAATTAAATCAAGAGTTTGCAATTAAAGATCTTGGTGACCTAAGTTAATTCTTAGGCTTGGAGGTCAGTTACACTCCCGATGGTCTCTTTCTCGCTCAGTCAAAATATGCCCACGATATTCTCACACGAGCTAATCTCCTTGATTCCAAACCGGTGTCAACACCTTTGGGTACTCACGAGATTTTTACTACCGATGGCACATTATTTCATGATACTACTTTGTATCGGTCCTTGGTTGGCGCTCTTCAGTATCTTACCATTACGCGACCGGATATTTCATATGCTGTGAATCAGGCGAGCCAGCATCTCCATGCTCCCACAACTGATCATTTCCAATCAGTAAAACGTATCCTACGGTATGTCAAGGGAACTATCACTTTGGGCCTCTCTTTCCGCAAACCTCAAACGCAAAACATTTTAGGCTACTCTGACGCTGATTGGGCTAGATGTTTAGAAACTCGACGTTCTACATACGGGTATTCCATCTTCCTTGGTGGAAATCTGGTTTCTTGGAGTGCTAAAAAGCAACCCGCTGTCTCATGATCGAGTTGCGAGTCAGAATATCGTGCAATGGCAAACACCGCAGCAGAAATAGTTTGGGTCACGCATCTCTTGCGTGAACTGCATGTTTTACCGCCTGACCGCCCAACATTACTTTGTGACAACAAGAGTGCTCTATTTATGACACAAAATCCAGTCTCTCACAAATGCGCTAAACACATTGATTTAGACTACCATTTTGTGCGAGAACTAGTTGCTTCTGGAAAACTTTACACTAAGTTTATACCAACCAAGCTTCAAGTGGCTGAGATATTTACTAAGAGTCTTACGCGCTCTCAATTTGAATACTTTCGCTCTATGCTTCGTATTGGTCCGCCACCGATTCGCTTGAGGGGGAATATTAGATGATCACGAGAATCATGAAGATGATCACGATAATCATAACCATATTTAAATTAGACATATCTTTAGAAGTTATCTTATGTATATTTGTAACTTTTATATTTATCTCCTCTCCTTTAATAAAGGAGTTGTACGTTGTAATCTCTGCATATATATTCAAGAGTATCCCACCATAATTGGGTGTGGTTAATTTTATAACAATTCTACAATCCCACCCACCTCTTACCGGCCCCGATAAAAAAAAAAAGAAAAAAAAGGAGTACGAAACCAGTCAACCGCAAATTTTTCAATTCCTATTTTTTACAGGATTGAAACAACCGTTTATGACCTAAATATTTCCAACGGGATAATGAAAATTATGCCGTTGCTACTGGCAACTTTTCTAGTAGTGGCAACTTTTCTAGTAGTGGGTCTAGTAATTGAATCGAACTAACACCAATAGAATCTAAACCGACCCTTCTGCGTTGGGAGCTTGCTTGTTAGCCTTCTTGCTTATTGGACTTGTCCTCAACTCAATGAATTTTCATAATCGGACCGGTTACATGTTTCTGGTTTTGGTTCGATTCGGTTTCGGTTCAGTTTTTTTAGCCCACAATGTTCATCGTTACCGGAAGAGCGAATCGAAACCGAATATGATGAATTTTCAAAACCGAAAAACCGGACCGATTACATGTTTTCGTTTTCGGTCCAGTTTAGTTTCAGTTTCGATTGGTTTTCAGTTCGGTTCGAGTTTTTAAGTCCAAATGCACTTCCCTGCTAAAATATGTGTCGTTATAACGCTTACATGTGTAGTGAACCTCGCCACTGCACCATCAAATACCACATAAATATTATATCATGTTTTCATTAATGCCACAAACCATCACAAATACTTAATTATGTACCGCATCCACTAATATCCCATTTTTAGTCAATGTTTTAAAACTCGGGTTATTACTCGACCTGATACGATGGCCGCCGTGGTGTCCCATAGGCCATACTGGAAGATCTAACTGTAAATACTCTGTTTAATTATTTAAACTAATAATCGGAGAATCTTGATAAGAAAAAAAAATATGGTGGTTTCCAACTCCCACTTCCCCCATTAATTAAGCACGTACTACTGAATTTAGGTATTTTACACCAAAAAAGTGACCCGTATATATACGATATAACAGCATAAAGTTATGTTACAAGTCAATGGTGTATTCACTATATCACTTCACAGATATACATCCTTTCTCCTGTATGAAGTCACTTCCCATTTTGAAAAGCACGTACATGCAAGATAAGATATTAACTTTTAGAAAATGATAACAACTTGTAGGACTATGGTTAACAGGTTAAAACATACATGAAAATTGTATGGAATTATCCTTATATTAATAAAATTCAAATGAACAATGGATGTACTAATTTTCAGACACAACCTAAAGGCCAAATCCCCTACCTTTTTAGTTTTTTGAACGGAAGTAGCTTTTTATTAGTTAATTAAAAGGTAATAAAAGGAGAACTATATCCTGTAGTTTGCAAGAATAGCAACTTTAATAAAAAATGATAAATGTGTATTCCCTTTCACTCTACATTTTTAATTATATACGTACAGTAAAATGAACTATAATGTTTAGAAACGTTGACTACTCTTTTTCTTAAATTACATGCTTAAATAAGAAACTCGTCTATGGATAAAAAAACATATACAAATATGTTAATCCAAACTTTGAAAGTTATGACAATCCTTAAGAATGATTTGAACTTTATGCCTATAATGACAGTTTTTTTTTGTTTGGTTAATGGTTTGGATGCTCGATAACTAGTGATTAAAATTTAGCACTTAATTATAAACGCTTTAAGGTTAACAAAACCTTGGGTTATACTACTCTACCAGTGGAGTAGTGGTGTTCAACCCAGTTTTTCCCTCAAATCGGACCGGTTTCAAAACCCGTTCGGTTTCGGTCAACTCCGGTCAAAACCGGTTTTGGGTGAAACCGGTTCGGTGTTAAACATGTTTTTGGGAGTGGAGTGTATCTGGTTAAACCGGGTTTTACACCGGTTCTAGCAATTATTTTAACGAAAAAACTGGCTTTCAAACCGGTTCAGCATCCCCTGAACTTTTACTAACTTTTCTGTAAGTAATTTTTTCACGCAACTCAATATCACACAATCTTCTAAGAAGATTTCAACCCACAAAACTCACATACTGCTAGGCTAAAAACTCATCAATTTATTAATTATTTTGTTATTCGCTTATTTATTTGGGTTTGTGGAAGTTATATAGAAATTAAACTTCGAGGTGTTTGTTTTAGCTTAGCTTATCTACTCGTCTTATTCACTTATATAACTTTTAAAAAGCTAATAAGTTTTGTTAGAACAAAACACAGATCAACTTATTACTGATGCTGCAGTTAGTACTGACAATAATTAGTACTGATGGGGCAGAACATATTACTACTGATGAAGTTGATACTGGTGATACTATAACTTAGTTACTACTGATCATGCAAAGATTGAAGATACTACTGATCTTAGTAGTTACTAATGACGATGGTTTCTGGACTTACTACTGATCACCAAGTTTACTACTGATGTTACATATTTACTACTGGTGATGAGTTTTACTACTGATACGCGTTTTTGAAGAATATCAAGTCCGAGATCTTCGTAGAGATAGTTATAGAATGTAAATCAATGTATATTTTTATTATTCGATGTAAATCAAAGTCCTAGAATAACTAGGGTAAATAGTTTAGCTTCAAGGACTATTATAAATAGTTCCTTACGAATTGTAAACGTACGTGTGTATTGTTAACTCAATAATATACATTGAAGCTTTTTGTGAAACTGTGTTCTTAACACTTTTGTTTATTATTTACAATTCATCGTTCTTAATTACATTGATATAGTGTTGATCCGCTGCAACTTCTATATTCAATTAGATCTAAAGTGTTTATTAACTTTTCTATAGTTAATCGATCCTGACAAGTGGTATCAGAGCTTATTGGCGCTAGATCTACTATTTGTTAAGAACAACAAAAAGTTTTAATCTTTAAAACACACACATTGTTAATCATGTCTGATAACAATGAAAGCACTCAGGCCAATAAAATCCCTATACTCACTCCCAATAACTTTGGGATGTGGAAGAATCGTATTAAGCAATACATGCTTATTACTGATTATTCCATGTGGGAAGTTGTCCTTGAAGGAAACAAAATTGGTCCTGGTCAAGCAAGCAGCTCTGCAACTGAGGCAGACAAACTCAAGTGTGAGAAGGAAAAGAAGGACAAGGGAATCGAACTTAAAACTCTAAGCACTCTCCTACTGGCCATTCCTAATGACTATCAACATCTCTTCGTTGAGTATGATGATGCAAAGATACTTTGGGAAGCACTGGAGAAGAGATTCGTTGGGACTAAGAGCACCAAGAGGAACATGAAGTCTGTTCTCAAACAAGACTTTGAAAACTTCAAAGGAAAACCCAATGAAACACTCACTCAAGTGTTTGACAGATTCAACAAGCTAATTGGTGAACTTAACCAGGTTGGGGTTAAGATGGATCAAGAAGATGTCAACATGAAGTTCCTAAGATCTCTTAGTGAAGAATGGGCCATGTATACAGTGGTATATAGACAAAGAGATGCTCTAGAAGAAAAAGAGTTGGATGAACTCTACAATGATCTCAGAGTATTTGAAACTGAGGTAAACCAAAAGAACCCTTCTATTTCTTCTAATAATGCTGCATTTGTCTCTAGTACAGGTCAAGGTCAGGAAACCTTCACAGGAAAGGCTGAAGATTCTGAGGATGCTGCAAGAGAATCCTTCTTCACTAGTCATGTGCATACTGCATTGATTAGTGATGACTTGGAACAATTGAACCCAGATGATCTTGAGGAGATGGATCTCAAATGGCAGATGGCTATGCTAAGCCTAAGGACAAAAAGATTTTTAAAGAGAACTGGTAGGACAAGCCTCAACTTCAACAAAGGTGACAAAGCTGGATTTGACAAAACTAAAGTCAAATGTTACAACTGTAACAACCTTGGTCACTTTGCAAAAGAATGTCCTCAGCCAGACAAAAGATCAAAATCAACTGCCCTTGTATCACAACAAGGACAAGGTTATGACTGGAGCTTCCAAGCAGAAGAGCATGCTCAAAATCAAGCTCTCATGGCCTTTACTGACAACAAAACTGAGGTAAAATCTAAACCTTGTACTCCTGAATGTGCTAAAATTATTAAAAACTTAGAAAAAGAAAACACTAAATTGAATGAAGATTTAGCAAAAGCAGTCAGAAGAAATCATGAGTTTGATAGTGTGATTGCTGATCAAGAACATCAAATAAAGGTGTACAAGATGATTGATCAACGGATCAAGGAAGAATTGCTTCAGGCTATGGATGAGAAAGAGTTTTATGAAACAAAAAATAAAAAACTAACAAGTAAATTAGAAGAATGTCAGCTTGAAATTGAACAAAATAAATTAACAATTAAAAAGTTTGAAAGAAGCACTAAAATTCTTGATGAATTAACTAATAATCAAACTACAGAAAAGGTTGTTCATGGGGTGGGATATCATGCTGTACCACCTCCACATAAATTCATTCCTCCACTTAAAAACAGTTCAGAAAGAATCATTAATGAATTAAAAACTGAAAATCAAACTGAATCACATAATGAAACATCTGAATCAAATGATTCTTCTGATGATGATCAATCAATTGAATTTACAATCTCTCAAGCTGAATCACCAAAATCAATTGATACAAGTTTTCATACAGCACAAAGTCCAAATGAATCTCCCAAATATGATGCAGAAAATATACCTAAAATTCTAAAAAGGGGAAATCAAAGAAACAGAAATCAACTTTTAGAACAAAGAAAAAATATCAAGGCTAAAGATAATAAATTAAAATGTGTTATTCGCAACAAAGTAAACCATTTAGCAAAGGATTGTCACTTCAATCCAATGAACTGCAAAGAGTTAAAGGAATTTAAAATTTTTAAAGAAAAAGCAAAAACTCAAAAGTTAAAAGATACTACTGGTCCTTCAGTAGTAAATAAAATTAAAACTCCAATTGCTGAAACTCCAAGATTTGGAAGAAGTGCACCAAGATTTGTGCAAAACAGAAGAGTTGGAAGCCCAAAGAACAGCAATTACTTCAAGAACAATGGAAAATCCAATCAAAATAAACAATATTTTAAATTTTCCAACACCAGTTGAAACTTTAACAATTTTACTACTGGTGCTCACCCTAAGTATAATGCTGTTTGGTACCAATACAAGAATACTACTGGTAAAAACCCTAATTTCAAAAATACTACTGCTCCCAAGACAACTTTCAAAAATACTACTGGTGTCAACCTTAAAAACACTAATGGTCATTCTAAACATGATAAGTACCCAAATACTACTAGTCCATCAGTAGTAAAGTATTCAAAAGCAAAAAATCACGGGTATAAACCAAGATCAGTAGGAAATTCTCCCACCAGTAATACTTTCAAAAGGGCAGTAGTAAAACAAAACACCAGTACTAAACAAGTATGGGTACCAAAAAGGTTTAAAGTTAAATCTCCCAAAGCTTATTTCTCAAAGGATGAACCCAAGACATATAAAGCTTGGGTTCCCAAACTTAACTAATCCTTTACTCAATTGTGCAGAGCATTCAGATCCCAGAAGCTGGAAGAACATGGCATATTGATAGTGGATGCTCAAGGCACATGACTGGAAATCTGCAAATTCTTAAAGATTTCAAGTCATTTGATGGAGGATATGTGGCATTTGGTGAGAATCCCCAAGGAGGTAAGATTACAGGTAAAGGTACTGTTACTAATGATAAAATTACCTTTGATGATGTATTTTATGTAGCTGAACTAAAATACAATCTTGTCAGTGTGTCTCAAGTTTGTGATAAAAAGAACAAAATTCTTTTTACAGACATTGAGTGCATCATTCTTTCTCCTGATTTTATATTAGATGAAAAATATGTTATTTTAAGAACTCCAAGGAGAAACAATGTGTATTGCCTAGATATAGGGGGAGAACTCATTTCTACAAATGAGGTCAACTGTTTTATATCCAAGGCAAACACTACTGAATCAGAACTATGGCATAGAAGGATGTGTCACACAAATTTCAAAAACATGAACAATTTAGTAAAAAGAAATCTGGTCATTGGACTACCTCAAAAACAATTCATGTGTGATCATCATTGTGTTGCATGCCTAAAAGGTAAACAACACAAGACTTCTCATAAGTCCAAAACTGTGAACTCTATTTCTGTTCCTTTACAGCTCTTACATATGGACCTATTTGGACCTACAAATGTAATGAGTATTGGAAAGAAACAATATTGTCTTGTTATTACTGATGACTTTTCCAGATATACATGGGTTTTCTTTCTCAGGACAAAGGATGAAACAAGTGAACTCATAAAGAACTTAATTGTCAAACTGGAAAACACATCTGATCAAAAAGTTAAAGCCATAAGATGTGATAATGGCACAGAATTTAAAAATGCTAATTTAATTAACTTTTGTGATTTTAAAGGGATTGACAGGCAATACAGCTCACCTAGAACTCCACAACAAAATGGTGTAGCTGAAAGAAGAAATAGAACCATCATTGAAGCAGCAAGATCAATGATTGCAGACTCAAAATTACCAATTACTTTTTGGGCAGAAGCTGTTAATACTGCTTGTTATGTTCAAAACAGAGTATTAATAGTGAAGCCACATTTTAAAACACCATATGAACTTTTTAATAAAAGAAAACCTTCCATAAGCTTTCTAAAATCATTTGGTTGTCCTTGTACTATTTTGATTACAAGAGAACAAATTGGTAAGTTTGACTGCAAAGCTGATGATGGAATCTTTGTGGGATATTCTACTCAAAGCAAATCATATAGAGTATTCAACAAAAGACTAAGGATAATTGAAGAAAGCATCAATGTATCCTTTAATGAAAATGTACCTAATGAACAAGGAAATGGTCCAGATTGGCTATTTGACATAGACAATCTAACCAAATCCTTTAATTCTAACATGAATTTCAATGCAGGTAATTCAAATTGTCCCAATCAAAAGGAAGGAACATCATCAGTTAATACTGGTCAAGAGGAGATGAGATACATTGTAGTTAATACTGCTCCAATAGTTAATACTGATGTCAGTAATAACTCAAGTTCTGGAACCAGTAGTAACTCTGAGAATGAGGACAGTAGTAATTCAAATACTACTGATACCAGTAATAGTACTCAAAATACTACTGGTCCCAACATTAACCTAGATTCTCAAGATACTACTGATGCCAGTAACAACAACAATACTACTGAACTCGATGAAGACAATAGCAGTAGTAACTCTGACCAAGATGATGATGAACCAAACTTCAATGACAATGAAGGATCTCCAGAAGAACAATTCCCTGAGACAAATGAGTCCAATCTTGAAAATCAACTAGTAGTTGATAAAACTACAACCACAAGGACTCAGAAAAACCATCCATTAGACCTTGTTCTAAGTGATGTTAACTCACCACTACAAACAAGAAGCAAATTAAACAAAAGCTTAACTGCAAATATGTGTAATATAAGTTTAATTGCTAATGAATGTATGTTTGAATGCTTTTTGTCTCAGGATGAACCAAAGAAGATCCAACAAGCAATGAAGGACTCAAACTGGATTGAGGCAATGCAAGAAGAACTACTTCAATTCAAGTTACAAGCTGTTTGGACACTTGTACCTCTACCCAAAGGAAAAAGAGCCATTGGAACAAGATGGATCTTCAGAAACAAGAAAGATGAAAGAGGTATAGTGATCAAAAACAAAGCCAGACTTGTAGCACAAGGATACACTCAAGAAGAAGGAATAGACTATGATGAAGTATATGCTCCTGTTGCTAGAATTGAAGCTATAAGAATATTTCTAGCATATGCTTCATTCAAAAAGTTCAAAGTCTATCAAATGGATGTGAAGAGTGCATTCCTATATGGGAAGATTGAAGAAGAGGTCTATGTTTGCCAACCTCCGGGTTTTGAAGATCCAAAACATGGTGATTATGTGTTCAAATTGGATAAAGCTCTGTATGGCTTACATCAGGCACCAAGAGCATGGTATGACACATTATCATCATACCTATTGAAGAACAACTTTAAAAGAGGAGCCATTGACAAAACTTTGTTTACAAAGAAAGTCAAAGATGATATACTACTGGTACAAATTTATGTAGATGATATCATCTTTGGCTCAACCAATGATCTATTATGCAAAGAATTTGAAGAACTGATACAAATTAAATTCAAGATGAGCTCTATGAGTCCAATGAACTTCTTCCTTGGACTCCAAGTCAATCAAAGAACTGATGGTATTTTGATAAATCAATCAAAATATGTCAAAGACATCTTGGAAAAGTTTGATTTGAAAGACAGTAAAAGTGCTAGTACACCAATGGAAACACACAAACACCTACATCCTGATGTTTAGGGGGAGGATGTAGATGAACACTTATATAGATCAATGATAGGTTCTTTGATGTACTTAACTGCATCAAGACCTGACATTATGTATAGTGTTTGTGTGTGTGCAAGATATCAAGCAAGACCCAAAGAATTACACCTGCAAGCTGTCAAAAGAATTTTCAGATACTTGAAAGGCAAACCATCACTAGGTCTATGGTATCCACATGATTCACCATTTGAACTCATAGCCTACACAGATAGTGACTATGGAGGAGAATGTCAAGATAGAAAATCTACTACTGGTGGATGTCAATTCTTTGGATCAAGACTGGTGTCATGGCAATGTAAGAAGCAAACAAATGTATCAACATCAACTGCTGAAGCAGAATATGTAGCTGCATCTGCTTGTTGTGCACATGTACTCTGGATTCAAAACCAGCTTCTAGACTTTGGTATCTCTATCCTTAAAACTCCTATTTTTATTGATAATCAAAGTGCTATTAGTATTGTGAATAATCCAGTAAAACACTCAAAAACTAAACACATTGAAATAAGATTTCACTTTATAAGAGATTGTAATGAAAAGAAATTAATCAAAGTAGTTAAAATCCATACTGATGATCAATTAGCAGATCTTTTTACAAAAGCATTTGATGTAGGAAGATTCAACTTCTTGGTTAGCAGTATTGGAATGATTTTGATAACTTAAAATCTCACTTAAAATCATGTGTAAAGTTATTGTTGTAAAATATTATTTATTTACTTAAGTGTTTTACTACTGGTATATCTGTACTACTGGTGTGTATTAGGTTTACATAAATACTACTGGTGGTCAGTACTACTGGTATTCACATATACTATTGGTCTTGTGTATTAGTAGTTACTACTGATGTCCATAGTTACTACTGATGTCAAAATCCTTAGTCACTACTGATGTTAGTAGATACTACTGACGTTTTACTACTGATATCTTATTTACTACTGGTCTTTCAGAAACACAATTACCAAACTAACCCCCATGAAAATAACCGTTATGTTATGATTCGAAGGACATTTTAGTAGTTTTGCAGGATAAATCGAAAGATATAAAAGGCGACAGTCGATTAGTTTAGCATTATCTTCACTTCGATTTGCTAAATCCTCTCGATAAACCCTAGCTTACGATCAAAAACCCTTCGTCAGTAACAAAATTCATTCATCTTTTTCTCAAAATCAACATCAAATGGCAACTCTACAATCTCTGGATGTGCAAACCGATCTCAAATATTCAGAATTTCACAATATGTGTGCCTTCCTAAAGAATCCCGACGGCACAAAAGATTTTCGTCCGATAGTCAAATTCTTGAGAAATTCATATATACAGTTTGCATTAACGGTAAAACCCAAATCATATCAACAGCATTTGGTGGATTTCTGGACCAATGCTGAGCAAACGGAAGGAACAACCGTATCAATGATCAAATCACAAGTAGATGGAAAGCATATCACAGTAACAGAATAATCAATCAGACACCATCTACAACTTCATGACGATTCAGGTATGTCCACTCTTCCTAAGGAATACATTGCTGAAATTTTACAAAAAATGGGTTATGAGGGAAGACTCAATATAGTAACCTTTCAAAAGGGTCTTCTCTCCCCACAATGGAAATTCTTAGTACACACTATTCAGCATTGTATTTCTCCAAAAAGAAGTACTTGGAATGAGTTTAATAAGGCAATAGCATCTGCTGTTGTCTGCTTATGCACAGACCAAGTCTTCAATTTTTCTCAAATGATCTTTGAAGGTATGTTGGGAAATCTCAGTTCTACTAAATTTTTAATGTATCCCAGATTTCTACAACATATCATAAATTTTGAATTACAAAACTTGTCAACTCCTAAAAATATTTTCATACTACCAGAGTTGAACAAGAAAGTTTTCTCAAATATGAGAAAACAATTTAAATTTTCGGGTAAGGAAACCCCTCTGTTTCCTAATATGATCAAAGATCATCCCCATACTGGAGAAGGTTCAACCATTGTTACAACCCAAGTTGAACCTCAACCCACTCCATCACCCCCAAATACAGCCCAAACACCACCCCAACTAGTCACTCAATCACCAGCCCAAACAGAAGTCATGAATGTGTCCCAGGAACTTGATATGAATCTGCAGAGTGCTACTCTTCACTCTGTGGAAGACCTACCAGATAAAACCAAAAATATTTCCACACTTTACAAAAGAAAGAAATCTTTAAAGGACACCAGGGGACACATTGAGTCAAACCCCAGGCTCCAAGAGTTGTCCTCCAAGGAGGAGAGAGGACATGAGGCGAGGGCTTTCACTACTGATGCCCCAAAGGTGGGTGCACAGGACAGTGAAAACATAATTAGGACCCAGACCTCGGCAACTTTGAGTGATGACTCATTTGAGGAGTTACTCAAAGGACCCCGGTGCCAAGAAACCACAAGGGGGGCATCTCTGCTTCTTCTAGGAAGAAGAGGATGTCTAAAAGACCCATTTCATCACCAAGAAGTGATGAGGGCAGACCTATGGATTTGACGGATAGGATGGAAAACCTCAAAGCCAATGTACCTGTTAGTGAGCCCGATGATCTTGCTAGATGGAGTGAGGGCAGTATTAAAATCCAACAATTGACGGAAAAAGTGGATTCTCTTGAATCCACAGTACAAAATTGTCTTGAATATCTCACAAACCAAGGAAAAACGATGGCTGCTATGAAAAGACATGTCAATACCATCAACAAGAGAATGAGATTATATGAGCATAGGCTTCATCAACAAACTAAAATCATCAGGAAATTGAAGAAGAAAATTGATGATAGTGAGGCTCCACCAGTTGAGCTCACTAAGGGGGAGAAGGACAACATACAAACTATGATTGATGAATCAATTGCAGCAGCAGCATCTTCTCTCCTAAATTTAAAAGAAACAGAAGTTGATGAAGGCCCAGAAATGATGGTTACAGAAGATGAGCCTGTTACTACTGCTACAATGGAAGAACAAGTTGAACAAGAAATACCAGTAGTAACTTCTACTACTGATATAATAGTAGTAGTAAGTCAAGAAGAAGAATTAAAAGCAGCAAATACTACTGATGCCCTATCAGTAGTAACTCCTGAAGTCACACCAGTAGTAACTACTCTGGTTACTACTGAAGAGGAAGAACTACAATTCCCAGAGCTGATTGAAAGAGAAAGGCATGTCATCATCTCCAAACCACCAACACCTGATCAACCACTTATCATACCTGACATTGATGATAATGTGAATTGGTTTGAGGTAGATGAATGTACACTTCCTCCACACCCTAAAATCTTACCAGAAGGTCAACAACATCTGTTTTATCCAAAACTTCTGATGATGGGTATACCAGATATGAAATACATTCCACCTCCACCATCTGCTCATATTGGAAAAGGAAAAGAAATATATGATGATGATTATCCAAACAAAGCTTTAGGACATCACATGGTAAACAAGATTAATCATGTCAGAGCAGAAAAGCAATCCAGATGGAGAATTAAACACAGAAAATTTTTGGAGAAAGTGGAAATGTATCAAGCTTTAGTAGAAAAGAAAGAGAAAGTTCAAAGTGCAACTCCTGTTCAAATACCTGCTCAAATCAAAGATGTTCAGATAGAAGCCCAAGAAGCAGAATTCAAAAGGCTCAGAAAAGTAGAAGAAGAACATCTAAACTGTCTTGAAGATCTGGTAGCTGAATGTAAAAGAACAAAAGGTGATCTACCAGATGATATCTTTGAACAAAAGACACTTATGATAGACTTTCTCAAAACAAAAGGGTACAGTGCAAAATCTTTTGGAAGAATGAAGATGATAACTATCATTGAAAACTACTGCACTGCAAAGAAGAAAGACTTGGCTGAACAAGAAGCTGAAGAAACAAAGAAAGCCAAAACTTTAATCCCAATCAGTCCAACACAAATCAAAGCTGGTAGTGTTTCAACTATTGGTGATACTTCAACTCCCCAATCAAAGAAAAGAAAAACTGTTGATCAATAACAAAGCTCAAAGAAGAAATCAAAACAAATTGTACCAGTTCTTGAAATGCCTGTTGCTCCATTGCAGAACAATCAAATTATTAACTGGAGAGTGATACAGAACAATGTTATAGAGGTCATAAGGGAAGACAAAGTTGTACAGAGATTCACTGGATGGTTACCATTAATCAGATCATGCTCTAGAAGTGATGTAATCAAGCTTCTGATTATTGGAAAACCTAGAATGACAAAGAAATCATGGAAAGAGTCTGGTGCTGGATACTTAACAAAAATGATAGATGCTGCATTTTATCCAGATAATTATCCAGAACAATTTACAGATCCAGGTAATGTGTATGCTTGGAATGTCATTCCTACAGCTAATATGTACTTCTTTGAGAAATCAGGCAAAGTGTGTGAATTGTACTTATATGAAAAAGAATATCCACATTCTGAGAAGACTATGTATCAGATATTCATAAACACTTTGATGAAACCTTATGATGCTGTTATGTTCCAAAACAAACTGAATTACTTTACAAAGAGGAACAGCAGATATATTATTGAACAAAGGCTTCAACAGAATCAAAGAACTCTTGAGAAAAGAAGAAGAGAACAAGAAGAGCAAAAGAAACTTGATTGATTAAAAGATAATCAATAAGTTTAGGGGGAGATTGTTAGAACAAAACACAGATCAACTTATTACTGATGCTGCAGTTAGTACTGACAATAATTAGTACTGATGGGGCAGAACATATTACTACTGATGAAGTTGATACTGGTGATACTATAACTTAGTTACTACTGATCATGCAAAGATTGAAGATACTACTGATCTTAGTAGTTACTACTGACGATGGTTTCTGGACTTACTACTGATCACCAAGTTTACTACTGATGTTACATATTTACTACTGGTGATGAGTTTTACTACTGATACGCGTTTTTGAAGAATATCAAGTCCGAGATCTTCGTAGAGATAGTTATAGAATGTAAATCAATGTATATTTTTATTATTCGATGTAAATCAAAGTCCTAGAATAACTAGGGTAAATAGTTTAGCTTCAAGGACTATTATAAATAGTTCCTTACGAATTGTAAACGTACGTGTGTATTGTTAACTCAATAATATACATTGAAGCTTTTTGTGAAACTGTATTCTTAATACTTTTGTTTATTATTTACAGTTCATCGTTCTTAATTACATTGATATAGTGTTGATCCGCTGCAACTTCTATATTCAATTAGATCTAAAGTGTTTATTAACTTTTCTATAGTTAATCGATCCTGACAAGTTTGTTTTTTTTTTTGTGCATTATGAGCTTGTTAACTTGAACTTGTAAGTTCACATAAGCCTAAGTCCAAGTTAATAGGCTTATGAGACGGAAAAACGATGCTTATAAGCTTTTCAAATATAATACATCAAGCTAAAGCAAACACCCCTATTTTTCACCTCTTATTTTGTCTTATATATAATGGAACTGAAATCGTAATCAATATTCATAGCAACTAGATACTTAATGTGCAATGCATTTGGCCCAATAGAAGTTCAGAATACGCTTGTAAAATGGATCGAGCTTTAGTTTTTAGTGGACTACCCTCAAAAGCGCACACACGAGTATAAATTCTTATGCATATTCTAGAAATTGATAAATTAAAAGAAACACCTAACTAATCGATATATAAATTAATTATTAAGTCATTTAAAATTGAAAATGCTATTGATTTCTACTATTTATTTTTAATTATATGGCTACTCACTTGATTAAGATAAATGTCAAAATCAAAAGATGATACACTAAAATAAAATTAGTATATTATACATATAATCTTGTTATGGTTAAACATATAAATTAGATACAAATAGTAAACATCAATACTATTTTCTTTAAAATTTAATATAAGACATCGTTCTCCTTGCATCCACCTTTTTCATCATAATTCGTTTTTGAGTAAATTATAAATATAGTCCTTCAGATTTGCAAAACAATACAGATTTCTTGATTTCATTTATTGTATCTATTAATTATAATAAAAGGAGCACTAAGGTACCACATGGCTTCTTTTTAAGAAGTCACTTTGACACGTGGCACTATCTTATTCGTCAAAAATCTTATTTTCCCGCCCATTTGCCTATTAATTTTCGAGCAGTTTTCGAATTTAATGTGAATTTTATATAAGGCATAGATATTAATTAGACATCATGGAATTTTGGCAATATCTTAAAATTTCGAGCAGTATTTGAAATTAATGTCAATTTCGTTTATAAGGCATTAATTAGGCAACAACGAATTAAGCAATATCCTTAATTAGGCAACATGGAATTAGCCTAAATGCAAGTTTCAAAATATAAAAATTTACTTACTAATATTGACGATTTTTTAAGGAAACGAATTCAATCAAACCTTTTACTTTTTTGCTATATAAAACTCATCATTATCATTCAGCCTAAATTCCACACTTTGCTACAGCATCATTAGTCTTCGAAATACATGCAATAGGTAAATCAATATTTAATACTCCCTATATCAATTTCCTTCAGCAATATGTATTCTTGAAATCATGTATTCAATGTCATGAATCATGTATTCAATATATCTGAGTCAATAAGCTGTTGTAGCAATTCTATTCATAATGTTTTTAATATTTAAGAATTATACATAAGCGGCATATGTTCGGTTAATGCAAATCAGCATGTAAATCATTGAATAAGCTGTATAATTTGTTTTAAATCCGTTTATCAATTCATAAAGACTACATGATTATATAATAATACAGTTCCAAATGTTACCATTTGATAACCTTTTAGGCCTAATTCATATTTGAAACTGTTTTGATTTTTGACCTTTAGAGACAATATCAGTTTGACATATTCACTGTTTTAACCTTTACTTTTATAGTCAACATAAATTGGATCTTTTACAGTGATTTGAATTTTATTCAGTAGCAATTTAGCCTATTCAATATGAAAGTTATTACAAACTTAATAGCAGTTTAGGTTGGATGTCATATTTGAATTTTAGAAGCTGTTTAAGTTGGAAGTCATATACAAAATTCATAAGCATCTAAAACATTGGATTTCATATTTGACTTTTTTTGGCTCAAATTGAAGTCATTATGTACTTTACTTCAGTAAACGTTTACTGTAGTATCAAGCAATTGTTTGACTTTTAGTCAAACAACAAAAAATTTGTGATTATACTCGCAATAACTAATTTAGTGACTATCAGAATGTAATAACAAATTGGCTTATGAAACAAACTCTTTTTATAAAACAAAATTAGTATTTGTTTTTTAAATTACCCAGCTGAAATAAATTTCCAGACAGGTTTCTAAACAATGATTAGTATAATATTTCGGAGTTGCATTCAAGGAGGTCCATAATTTTTACGAAGTCCCGAAGAACAAATCTCAACCATTGATCAATAAGATCTAATGGTCAAGATTAATCACATATTTTACACATTGAGGGGTATTTTGGTTTTTTTTAAACATTTTTTTTATTATTTTTTATTTTAGAATTAATTTTTTTTGTATATTTTTTATATATTTTTTTATATTTTTTTATATAAAAATTATTATTTTTTCATTAATAGCATAAATTGTGATTGGATATTCAATCACATTTGATTGTATACTAAATCACATGCGATTGGGTACTTAATCACATGTGATTGAACTAAAATATCAAATGTGATTAAATATACAATCGCATGTGATTGTACACTAAAATCATATGTGATTATGTATTACACTTAATTATCATATAAAATATTATTTTTTAATAAAAAAAGTTAATAAAGTTAGTAAAAAAAATAGTAAAAATAATATTAAAAAAAATAAAAATAAAAAAATAAAATTTTTTTAAGTGCCAAATGACCAAAATACCCCTTCATGTATAAAATATATTGTTAATCTTGATCATTAGATCTTATTGATCAATGGTTGAGATATGTTCTTCGAGACTTCGTAAAAATAATGGACTTCCTTAAACGTTTTCTTTAATATTTCGTTAATTCTGCTATCACTTTTAAACTATAGCAGCAAATTTAAGATTAAAATTCTTTCGTTAATTCTGTTTAGTTTATATGGCTTATTTACCACACCATTAAATTACACTAAAGTCAATTTGTTTTAAATTACCCCATTTTATAGTTACCAATTAGGTCAGTATTAGACCTTTAGACTTGGATACTCACCTCAATCGACTTCGGAAAAAAAACCCGTGAGTTTCCGGCTTTCTGTTGATTTTAAGTAATATTTGCTTATGTTACATTGGAAACTACATAAATTAAGTGGTGAGTTTCCGACTTTCTGGTATGCATTTTGAGATTGAGTATCGTGAAGATGAGACACAATATACAACAAAGGGTCAATTTTTTTGTACCTCCACAAGTTTATACCACAATATTTTTTTATGACTTTATGACTATACGGTTGTTACGAATACTGAATTTTCCTATAACTTGTGAAATAAATGGGCCGAATTTGAATGGATTTTTGTTTAATGAGATTGTCGAATTTTACAAATTATAACTACAGTTTACTTCAATTTTTATATAGCCAGTAAGCCAGGGTTATTAAACAAAGACAAATTCCACTCGGAGCATGTTTTGCTATGATCGTTAATATGAGTCATTTTTAAAGGTTGGTCTAATTTGACAGTCAGTATTTTCACATTGACAAAGACAATTATATGTAGCCTTAGCCATATAAAAATTAAATGTTGTATTTAAGAAAGTATTCCAAAATTTATATTGAGTTTTCCTTAGTTTCTTGAATAAATTGTTTCGTAATCGTTATTTTGTTAAAGAATTTGTTTCATGATATGTTAATATTTACTATTTAATGTTTAAAGCGATTGTTTTTTTAATTTCTTTTTCTATATTTATCACTTTTTATCACGTAATTTTTTTTTAATTTATAAAGTTTTTTAATGATCAAAGAAAATATTTTCAGTTTAAAATCATGACATATTTTATTATTCTACGGTCAATATTCATGTAATTAACGGTAATTGTTGTATGACAATAAAAATTATAAACGAGTAAAATTAGGAACAACTCGTAATTTTTCACGGGTTATAACCTAGTTGTACTATAAATACAATTATCATTCGGATTGTTACTGTTCATTACATAAAAAACGGATATAAGGATTAAAGGCACATGCACGTGAGTTACACACGCTTTACACCATACTTAACTTGAATACTTTTATAATAACAAATATCAACCAATGATCAATAACATCCAATGGTCAAAATTTATCACATATTTTATACATTAAGGGGTATTATGGTCATTTTAGAAAAAGTATAAATTTGTTTTTTTTAGAATTATTAAATTATTTTATTTTTTTTATTATTATTTTTTTAAAAAATATTTTTTATTAATAACACATAATGTGATTGTATACTGAATCACATGTGATTGCATACTGAATCACATATGATTGAACTAAAATATCAAATATGATTAAGTATACAATCACATATGATTTTACACTAAAATCACATGTGATTAAGTACTACACGTAATTATCAAATAAATATTATTTTTTAACGAAAAAATAAAAAAATAAAAAATTGATTTTAAAATAAAAAATGAAAACATTTAAAACTTTTTTAAAGTGCCAAATGACCAAAATACCCCTTCATGTATAAAATATATGATTAATCTTGATCATTATGTTTTATTGTTCAATGATTGAGATTTATTACTCGGGATTTAATAAAATAATGGATATACTTGAACGTTTCTCTATATTTGTATATACAAATTGGTGGGGACTTTAATACTTGTACAATTGTACCCTTACTTTCCGTCATATTGCATATTGATGTCTAATTTTTAATATCATGCCACTAATTATGTAATTAATTTATAAGATTAATTATTTTGAAATTTACCGCGTTAGAAATTATGTAAATGATGAATAATAATTGGTAATGAAATGCGACTTTGGAACAAAGAAATCATAAATATAATAATGTTCCCGCAATAAAATGAACAAATCATAAAGTCCGCAGCGAAGAACAAATAATATTTTACTTGTTTATTATATTAGTGGTTCATGATAAACGGACGAATTATATTGACGGTCCTTACCTCTAAAGGTCGTCCATTTTAAATGTATCGTGAGGTCACGTGAGAAACCTAGGGTGCGTTTGGTACAGAGAATGAAATTACAGAGAAATGATTGCAGAGAATGGAATTGCAGAAAAAGAGAATTAGTCTGAGAATGAGAATTAGCTCTCTTGTTTGGTAGCACAGAGACTTCAACAGAGAAATATAACAGAGAATCATTTCTCTTGTTTGGTACATCAAGAAATTCAATAGAGAATTATACTAACATTATCATTAGCATACATTTTTGCCAAAATATATCGTTTTATAAATAGAAGAACCGTTCCAAAAATACGGATTTACAAAAAAAAAAACCTTTGGTATGAAAATCAGAGTATAAAGTTTGGTGTTACAAGATAGATCAAAACCAAAGCTAAGCATAAATCCGATCTAATGCTCTTCTATTCTAGGCCCCGCATATCTCTATCCATGCGTACCTATATCTTCGATCCCGAACCTGAGTACATAGCAAAAACAACAAGTAGTACGTGAGACACAAAGATGTGAGCTACATGGGTTTAGACCCCGATAAAACAAACAAGTATCACATTATATATAAACATATATATATCTCATCATCATACGTCTAGTCACCCTAATGTGACCCCATCTATTTTGCTTTCCTAGCAATCGTAACTAGTTATTTGGAACATCTCCAAATAACCCATCAACTCACGTACTTATTAATCGGGGATCCCCCGCCTTAATAAGCCTTATGATAACGGCAAGAGGGAATCACTCAATCTACCGTTACCTGACTTCTAGCTGGATCACGTCCGGTTAGCAAGCCTCCTATCACATGATGGTCCATGGGTCGACGCCCAATCCGCCCCATCCAAAGTGACCGGGGATCCCACGAATCACCGCCAATCTATCACTCATCATAACTTCTCGAGTTATTCCATCTAAGCCCTTGGCTATCTCGTCAATCATCAAACAAGTTAGTTTTAATATTCATATTAATATAAAACTAACTCTACATACTAATAGTCTACACAATTAAGCAAATAGACCAAACACAGATAATAAAATATTTCAATGGCTATGTACCCAGTAAAGTCCACACGTACTCACCTTAGCAAATAATGCTCCAACCGTGATTTTTACGCAAATTTCCTTGCTCCAACAATCAATCGACTTTCCAAGATTTCACCAAAAGCCTAATACAACAATCACAAGTTGTTCAACAACAAATACTACTAGTAATACACCCTTTTATTATTAGAAATCCCTTTGATAACATTTTCTTCCAATTTTGATGATTTTCCAAAACCCTGGGTTTAGCCAAATCTTAAGATTCTTACAAATCTTAACCATACACTTGTTTCCTTTGTTAAAATGTCATCTATTAAGTGTAAAAAACATTTATTTCACCATTTAAGAAAACCCCAAGAACTAGGGTTCGAGATCCAAGCTTTAACTTCCATGGATCTAAAGTAATAAACATGAAGGAGTGAAGATTTACCTTAATCTTCGACAATAGAAGCAAAATCAGTTGATTCGGACCCCAAAATCGGCTTCAGATGATCTTTTCCACTCAAAATATGTATAAGAACTTAGAGAGAGAGTTCGGGTTACAAGTTTTGCACTTAATGACCAATGTAACACCGCATTTTTTTTTTAAAGGCAATTAAGTATCAGTCTAAGTACGGAAGCATCTAGTTAGTTAAGTTTACAAAACGTGGTCCCACAAAATATTACAACCAAAGTTATTTAAAAGACGGTATTACTAGACACGGCTCATTTTACAAAACATAATTTAAGCATGGTCAAACTTCCCGTCCAAGCCCGACCCCTTTCAAGCCATCCAACCTGAAATGTGTCAATAAGGGAGGGATTAGCACAAAAGCTAAGTGAATGAATTCCTAACACTATCAACTACACTAGCAACTACACTGGTCACTTAAACACGGAAGTTATAAAACATCTCCGAGTTGGGTAATCACTTTTTGAGAGGATCGGCGGCTTTGCGGGCCTTAAACCATGGTCGGCCAAAACCACGGTAACCGATAGCGTTTCGTATCCAACACCCGGGCAACTCCCTCCCCTTAACCATGCAACAAATACAGGTAAGGTCGGATACCCGATTAGTCGATACCCGATGCCCAGCCGTTCTCCTTCCGACACTGACCTCATCCCGTATGGTGCACCTAGTCATGTATGGTATTCCCTAACACTAGGCATACATAACAAGTCAACTAGCTACGAAAGACACCGCGAAAAGCGTCAAAACTGAGTTCCCAATCGCGAACTCTAGTTCGCGATCGCGAACTAGGGTTCGCGCCGGGAACTCAGTCGTGAACTACTTCGCGACGACCAACAATTTTCTCTGGACCGACTTCACGATCGCGAACTAAGTTCGCGTCGCGAACTCTCTTCATCTGGCGATTTTTCTGCATTTTCACCAACAAGGCAATACCAAATGAAATAACCGAAACCCGAGTTGTAGGTCGAATCCACTCACCTTTCAACCTTCGATTCCTTAACTCAGTGAGCTAGTATCACTGAGTATCCTTCCCGGTTCCTGTCAACAACATACCGAGTTAGTGATGATCCACCGAATCGTCAAAATCATCAATTTCAACAACTAACTACATAAGACTCATAAAATGCACATTTTATGACATTTACAACTAGCACAAATCCTTCATCAATACAATTGACCATTTTGACCATTTAACAAGTATTCACAACTAATTGACCCAAACTGGCCAAAAACCCGAACATGATCCTAAGACTTCCACACTTCCATCAACTAGCAATTAACCTTTCAACTAGCAATTCACAATCATATACAATTCCACCAAGTTGACAACTATCACAATTCCAAGTAACATACTTGTATAATCACTAGATCACCATTTTGACAAAATCATCCAAACACTAGTTAAATTACTTCACCATTTAATTAATACTAGGTTTTTAACATCCATAACTTACCAAACATGATTTCACAACCTAATAAACAATTCTATCCATCCAAAACTCAAGAAATCCAAGATTCATCAAAACCCACCTTCAACTTCCACCATTAATGGAGGTTGAAGGTGATTTTCACCAAATCTTGTCTTCCTTCAACAATCAACCATACAAAAGATGCAAAAGCTTGCACAAACACATAAAACAACACCCCTAACAAGATTCAACCACAAAACACTAGAAATCATAAACCCTAGTTCAAACTCTAGCTCAAGAACAACATGAACAAGTGAAGGGGAAAGAGTAACTTACTTCTAGACTCCTTTTATCACCACAAGTAGCAATATTTCGAGAATTTAACCAAAGAATCAACACCAAAAGCTCAAGAACAAGGAAAGAAGCTAGAGAGAAAAGATGGGGTTTTTTGCAATGGAATAGTGAAGATAATGTTTTCAAAAAGAAAGAAGTGTAAGACAAAAGAGAGGGATTCCCCTCTCTCTCTCTATCCGGCCAACACAAGGGGGTGGAAACCCTTTGTGGCTTTTGTTTAATTTAACAGTATATGTCTGAAAAGTCCCTTTCGAAATTAATTTATTTAAAATAGCAAACGGACTCCAATTTTAGAAACGAAAGTATTTCTGGAGACAATATTTACCAAGGAATCCAAATATATAAAAATCATGTTTTCATTCCAAATAATTCACAAGTCGGGTATTTTAACCCCTTGGTTAAAATACCGCAAAGGACAGCAGGCTAATTAAATTAACTAAGCATTTAATCAGATAATCATTTAATAAGATACCTTAAGGTCAATAAACTACTAGGCCGGGTTTTGGGATGTTACAACTCTCCCCCACTTAAGAAGATTCCGTCCCTGGAATCCCATCTCGATCAAATAAGGAGGGATAACGTTCCCGCATATCGGCCTCGGTCTCCCACGCCATATTCGCCCCCAAACTGGGCTTCCACTTTATTAGAACCATAGGAATTTGTTTCTTTCTCAATTTCGTTACTTTTCGGTCTAATAACTCCACCGGTTCTTCGACCAATCTCTTTTTCGTATCAACCCGCAACTCTTGCACCGGGAGAATTTGGCTCGGATCTTCGATGTTACACTTTCTCAAGTAACAAATGTTGAAAGTGTTGTGTATTGCCGACAACTCCGGGGGTAACTCGAGTGTTACCGATTGAGAATTCACCACCTTACTAATTTGGAACGGCCCAATAAACCTCGGGGCCAACTTTCCTCGTTTACCAAAACGAATAACGCCCTTCCAATGTGAAACCTTCAAATAAACCATCTCGTTCTCCGAGAACGTAGCGGGTCTACGTCTCGGGTCGGCATACATCTTTTGTCGGTCACGGGCGGCTTTCAACTTTTCTCGAGCAATAGCAACTTTATCCGCGGTCATTTGTACAATATCGGGCCCCGCATATTGTTTCTCACCCGCTTCCAACCAACACGTCGGGGTTCGGCACCGACGCCCATACAACATCTCATACGGTGGCATTTTAATACTTGAGTGATACGAGTTATTATAAGCAAACTCGATCAACGGTAGGTGGGAATCCCATGACCCACCGTACTCTAACACACAAGCCCGCAACATATCTTCTAGCGTTTGTATCGTTCTTTCTGATTGCCCATCGGTTTGGGGGTGGTATGCGGTGCTCAAATTTACCCGCGTCCCCAATTCTCGTTGCAAGCTATTCCAAAAGTTTGAAGCAAAGCGGGGATCCCTATCGGACACGATAGAAATTGGAATACCATGTCGGGACACCACTTCATCGATGTATAATTTTGCCAATCTACTAAGTGAGGCGGTCTCACTAGTAGCCAAGAAATGAGCACTCTTCGTTAACCGGTCGACTATAACCCAAATCATATCGTGACCCCTTTGTGTACGCGGCAATTTGGTCACGAAATCCATAGTAATCCGGTCCCACTTCCACTCGGGAATCGGTGATTGGGTTAAAGTTCCATAGGGCTTTTGGTGCTCGGCCTTCACTTGAGCACAAATATGACATTGGCCCACAAAACGGGCAATGTCGGTCTTCATTGTCGGCCACCAATAAAGTGCTTTAAGATCATTATACATTTTCGTGCTACCCGGGTGAACCGATAACCGAGAATTGTGAGCCTCGGCTAAAATCAATTCTCGCAAACCCCCGAGTAACGGTACCCAAACCCGAGATTGATATGTCTTCAAACCCCGAGAATCTTCTTCTAAATCATCTTTCCTCCTTAATAAAATCTCGGCCTTCAAATGTTCGACATTCAACGCTTCCATTTGTGAAATCTTCAACCGGGACACCAAATCCGACACAATTTCCATCCGCATAAATTGTACCCGTCCCGAATCTCCCTTTCTACTTAAGGCATCGGCCGCCACATTTGCCTTTCCGGGATGATATCGGATTTCACAATCGTAATCCTTAATCAACTCTAACCATCTTCGTTGACGCATATTCAACTCCTTTTGCGTGAACACGTATTGCAAACTTTTGTGATCCGAACAAATCACACACTTAGTACCGTACAAATAGTGTCTCCATAATTTTAGTGCAAAAACCACCGCCGCCAACTCTAAATCGTGAGTCGGGTAATTATTCTCGTGATTCTTCAATTGCCTCGAAGCATAAGCAATGACCCGATCTCGTTGCATTAACACGCAACCCAAACCCGCAAGTGAAGCGTCACAATAAACAATAAAATCCTCCGGGCCTTCGGGTAGGGCGAAGTGCACCATCTTATTCAATTCCCGATAGTCAATGCACATACGAAGTGCACCATCTTTCTTTTTCACGAATAACACGGGAGCTCCCCAAGGTGAGGAACTCGACCGAATAAAACCCTTATCCAATAAGTCTTGAATTTGTGTAATCATTTCCCGAATCTCGGACGGTGCTAAACGGTACGGTGCTCTAGCCACGGGGTTGGCACCCGGCACCAAATCAATTTTGAATTCTACCTCCCGAACGGGAGGTAACCCAGGTAAGTCTTCGGGAAACACCTCCGGGTATTCCGAAACCACCCGGAGATCGCCAACCACTTTCTTTTCTTTCTTTACATCGATCACATAAGCTATAAACGATTCACATCCCTTGGTCAAGGACTTACGGGCTTTCATCATGGTTATCATGGGTATGGTCGGGGTCGCACGGTCTCCCCGGGCCACGACGTGTGGCCCGTCGGGTAATAGAAAAGTAATTAACTTTTGGTGACAATTTATGTTGGCCCTATTAGCACTTAACCAATCCATACCTAAAACCACATCAAAGCCGGATATCGGCATAACAAGTAAAAGAATCGAAGATTTCACGCCATCAATATCAATACTAGCCCCGGACACGGATGTCGTGACCGGAACCATTTCACCATCGGCCACCTCTACCTCTAGAGGTGTCGCGATCAAGGAAATAGGCAATTTCAATTTGTCACAAAAACTCTTTGAGGAAAACGAACTATTTGCACCCGAATAAAATAACACGCGAGCGGGTATCGAGTTTATTAGAAACATACCGGTGATGACATCGTCGGTGGTGGTGGCATCCTCCACCGTCATTTTGAATGCCCGACCCGAAGGTGGCGGATGACTCTTCCTCTTTTGACTTCCCGACGAAGCCGCTCCCCCGCCCGAACCCGAACCTGAACTTCTCTTCATTGGGCAATACATGGCCCGGTGACCCTCTTTTTGACACGTCCGACAAACACTCTTCTCTAACTTGCATCCCGAGGATTCATGCCCGTGTTGCCCACATTTAATACATCTTCGAGTTTGTGCCGTACACGGGCCGGCATGGGAGGACTTACACGGTATGCACCATGGGTTCCTTTGGTTGGAACCTTGAAGGATTTGTGTTCGGCGATCATTGTTTGACCTATGATTGCCTTGGGTTTTCTTGTGGTTGCTCGAGTTTGATTGATCATACTTTCCCTTATGAAACGGGGCCTTCTCTCGATTCGCGGCCTTTTGGGCCAAAATGTCACCTTCGGCCGATTTGGCAAGATCATAAGCTAGCAAGAGAGTTCCCGCAAGCCTTGTTACGTTCCGATACTCGGGCAACAACGCCCCAACAAAGTGTTTGATTTGGGTGGACTCATCGGGCACCCATTGTGTCACAAATCGGAGCTTACCATTAAATTGGAGGATAAGCTCATCCACCGTCATCCGATCGGTCATCTTCAACATCATGAACTCATTCCGGATCTTATCCAACTCAAACGGGCTACAATACCGAGCCTCCACTTGCTCCCTAAATTGTTTCCACGAGACCGCATCCATCATTTCGTTGCTAAAGTTCGCGTCAACCCATCCCACCAATCCATAGCCGGCCCCCCCAACATTCGGGACGCATACCGGACCTTCAAGTGGTCCTCACAATTACAAGCAATAAGAGCCCTCTCGGTGGCCCTAAGCCAAGTTAGAGTTTCCGCCGGGTCGGTACTTCCCCGGTACTCGGTTGGTTTACAATCGAGAAAATTCTTGTAAGTGCACGGTTTCTTCTCAACCGGGAAAGGTTGGTAGAAGAATTGTTGGTGTTGGGCATCGGCAATTGGTACGGTGTGGGCGAGTGGCGGTTGTAGTATGCTTGTATTGGGAGATGAGGAGTCATTTTGGGGAAAGACGGGATTTTGAGTAGTTTGAGTGAAGTGTGGGGGTGGGTTTGCTTGGGTTGGGGGTGGCAAGGTAGACCGAGCCTCGGGTCGCGGCTCAGTCGATTGACTTTGGCGAAGAGCCCTAATGGTATCCTCAAGTTCCATATTCCGTGTTTCCAACAATAAGATATATTCTTCATTCGGTATTTCATCACCCCCCGAGCCCATTGCTCCATCGTTCCCAAGGTGTTTCCATCCGTAGCCATTCATGTTACAAAACACAACATCTCACCAAAGCTTAGTTTAACTCGTTAGTACACATATACTAACTACTAAACCCAATTCACACTTGCTCTAATCCCCTTTGACCGGAAGGTTTGACCAAAACACGAGCCACGATTTGGGAATGGAACACCAACCCCATGTATCCATCGCCAAACCGAAGCTCTGATACCAAGTTGTAACACTGCATTTTTTTTAAAGGCAATTAAGTATTAGTCTAAGTACGGAAACATCTAGTTAGTTAAGTTTACAAAACGTGGTCCCACAAAATATTACAACCAAAGTTATTTAAAAGACGGTATTACTAGACACGGCTCATTTTACAAAACATAATTTAAGCATGGTCAAACTTCCCGTCCAAGCCCGACCCCTTTCAAGCCATCCAACCTGAAATGTGTCAATAAGGGAGGGATTAGCACAAAAGCTAAGTGAATGAATTCCTAACACAATCAACTACACTAGCAACTACACTGGTCACTTAAACACGGAAGTTATAAAACATCTCCGAGTTGGGTAATCACTTTTTGAGAGGATCGGCGGCTTTGCGGGCCTTAAACCATGGTCGGCCAAAACCACGGTAACCGATAGCGTTTCGTATCCAACACCCGGGCAACTCCCTCCCCTTAACCATGCAACAAATACAGGTAAGGTCGGATACCCGATTAGTCGATACCCGATGCCCAGCCGTTCTCCTTCCGACACTGACCTCATCCCGTATGGTGCACCTAGTCATGTATGGTATTCCCTAACACTAGGCATACATAACAAGTCAACTAGCTACGAAAGACACCGCGAAAAACGTCAAAACTGAGTTCCCAATCGCGAACTCTAGTTCGCGATCGCGAACTAGGGTTCGCACCGGGAACTCAGTCGTGAACTACTTCGCGACGACCAACAATTTTCTCTGGACCGACTTCACGATCGCGAACTAAGTTCGCGTCGCGAACTCTCTTCATCTGGCGATTTTTCTGCATTTTCACCAACAAGGCAATACCAAATGAAATAACCGAAACCCGAGTTGTAGGTCGAATCCACTCACCTTTCAACCTTCGATTCCTTAACTCAGTGAGCTAGTATCACTGAGTATCCTTCCCGGTTCCTGTCAACAACATACCGAGTTAGTGATGATCCACCGAATCGTCAAAATCATCAATTTCAACAACTAACTACATAAGACTCATAAAATGCACATTTTATGACATTTACAACTAGCACAAATCCTTCATCAATACAATTGACCATTTTGACCATTTAACAAGTATTCACAACTAATTGACCCAAACGGGCCAAAAACCCGAACATGATCTTAAGACTTCCACACTTCCATCAACTAGCAATTAACCTTTCAACTAGCAATTCACAATCATATACAATTCCACCAAGTTGACAACTATCACAATTCTAAGTAACATTATAATCACTAGATCATCATTTTGACAAAATCATCCAAACACTAGTTAAATTACTTCACCATTTAATTAATACTAGGTTTTTAACATCCATAACTTACCAAACATGATTTCACAACCTAATAAACAATTCTATCCATCCAAAACTCAAGAAATCCAAGATTCATCAAAACCCACCTTCAACTTCCACCATTAATGGAGGTTGAAGGTGATTTTCACCAAATCTTGTCTTCCTTCAACAATCAACCATACAAAAGATGCAAAAGCTTGCACAAACACATAAAACAACATCCCTAACAAGATTCAACCACAAAACACTAGAAATCATAAACCCTAGTTCAAACTCTAGCGCAAGAACAACATGAACAAGTGAAGGGGAAAGAGTAACTTACTTCTAGACTCCTTTTATCACCACAAGTAGCAAGATTTCGAGAATTTAACCAAAGAATCAACAACAAAAGCTCAAGAACAAGGAAAGAAGCTAGAGAGAAAAGATGGGGTTTTTTGCAATGGAATAGTGAAGATAATGTTTTCAAAAAGAAAGAAGTGTAAGATAAAAGAGAGGGTTTCCCGTCTCTCTCTCTCTATTCGGCCAACACAAGGGGGTGGAACCCCTTTGTGGCTTTTGTTTAATTTAACAGTATATGTCTGAAAAGTCCCTTTCGAAATTAATTTATTTAAAATAGCAAACGGACTCCAATTTTAGAAACGAAAGTATTTCTGGAGACGATATTTAACAAGGAATCCAAATATATAAAAATCATGTTTTCATTCCAAATAATTCACAAGTCGGGTATTTTAACCCCTTGGTTAAAATACCGCAAAGGACAGCAGGCTAATTAAATTAACTAAGCATTTAATCAGATAATCATTTAATAAGATACCTTAAGGTCAATAAACTACTAGGCCGGGTTTTGGGATGTTACAACCAAAAACCCGTATTTAAGGTGTTCCAGACGAAAATCAGCAGTAACTGATCAGCACTAACGGAAATCAGCATTAACGGAGTCAGCACTAACTGATCAGCACTAACGGAATCGGCACTAACTCATCAGCACTAACGGAAGTCAGCACTAACGAAATCAGTACTAACGAAGTCAGTACTAAAAAAATCAGTACTAACGAAATCAGTACTAACTAAATCGTTACAGCAGCCTTTCTTGAATTTCTTTTCCTTCTCGTTTACTACCCGGGTTCGACCCGTTTCGTCCATAACTTTCTCATACGATGTCCAAATGACACGAAACCAATTCCTATGTTTGTTTAAACGATTTATCCTTATTTATCATATTTTTAAATAATTTATTCATTTATAAACATTCTGGTCGTTACAATTTTTTATTTTCACAACAATCCTTATTAAAACACAAAACGTACAAAAATATGGTTAAAATTAATAATAAGAATGCATTAATAAAATCAATTATAACATCCAAAAATATAAATTTTTATCGGACCATAGTCACGCTAATTAGTTATTAGCAGCATTTTCTGCACCCCTAATTAGTTGTTCCGGCTGGAAGATTTGCCGGTAAGTACTGGTTTTAACCTCATGGATAAACAGTGGGTTCCAGATCTACGAGCACTGCACGGGGAATGTGTTTTCCCGCAACGGTTTCACTGAAAAAGGCGTTGAAGGCATACCCTTTCCCCCGACCTATCCCTATTAAAAAAAATGACAGAGAACACAAAAAAACCCTAATCCTTAAAATCTGGACTAATCGACACAGAGAGAGAATGATGAATATAGCGATTAGCGAGACAGAGGGGCATACCTTGACGAGAAGATGCTCGTCTGTGGAGAAGAGAGCTGTGGAGAAGACGATGGCTCATGACAGGGGATAAACGAAACGAATGAATGGGCTTTCAAATAGGGAATTCAAGTCTCCGTGTTTTTTATTTTATTTCTCACTTATTCCATTCTCGGCTTTTCTCTTTAGTTGATGGGGAATTAAAAATAGGGAATTGGAATTAGCTTTTCCCCGCTTTTTCTTTTCTCTAATGAAAACAAACAAGAGACTTCTATTTATTTCCATTCCCCCCCCCCTTGATTTTTCTGTTCCAAACACACCCCTAATGAATTATATCGAGATCAGTTATGAAATAAATTAGATCGTTTGTGTTGGAAATAATGGCGGGGAGAGAGAAAGATGGAAAGACGAAATTACTCTCGTATGCACCTCATGCAGCCTCACTTAACGCTTAATATTGACCGCTTACATGGTACTAAATTTGTATTTTTATGTAAACTACATGTATTTAATTTACTCAAAACACTTTCATAGTTTTATATGATGATCGAATGTTTGAATTTCATGAAAAATAACGACAAGTATATAAATACTTTCTTCGTATCAAAATAAGTGAATCACTTTAAGCTCATGCTTTTTTTTGGCGAAATAAGATAATAAGATATTAGTAAATTAAATTGGATAATTAGAATGGATGGGGACCACACTTTTTATTATTTTGTTGCTTTTATAGGAAGATGATAAAGATGGATGAGATCTCATACTTTTAATGATGTTTAAAAATATATAACTAAGATTAAAGAGATAATTTTAAATATAAAAATTTAACAAATAAGATAAATTATTAAAGTGATTCAATTATTTGATAAGTGGGAAGTACAAAAGAACACATGGATACCCTAAATTGTCTTGTATACAAACACATGTCACCTTTTTATTCGAAGATTGCTATAGAATTCTCATTACAAATACAAACAATCCTTACCCTTTAGCTATCATCTCCATCAAACGACACAAAACTTTCCGGCATTCCAATTTCTTCAAATGCCTTCTAAGGACACCTGCCCTTGTATCCCGTTTGCCCATTTTACGGCAAATCAAGCAATATTTGAAGCTATTACTGGTAAGGAAAAGGTTCATGTCATTGATTTTAGCATTAAGCAGGGTACGCAGTGGCCGGCTTTGATGCAAGCTTTGGCTCTTACTCCGGCCGGTTCACCTACCTTTCGGTTAACCGGAATCGGACAGGCTAATACGGGTCAATTGCAGGAAATAGGTTCGAATTGGCCGTGGTGAAAATACACACGAATCAATTCTTATTGATAACGAAGATGATAATCTTGAACTTAGATTTTGGGCATCATATAGTGGACAAACATTAGCAAGAACCGGTATATAATTATATCAAGTTAGTACTTTATTGCTAATTTTTTAAGCATTTAACGTTTGGGTTATCCTTATCCAGTGAGAGGAGTGACTGCTAATGAAGAAACACATACTATTTTATATTTGGAAAGAATGATTGTTGGAGGTTTGTTTGTCCAGAATATTTATATTTTAAAGACTTGTATTGCATTATAAATTTATTATGAAATATGTATAATATATAGACCCGGAAGCACCAGGACCTGCTAATGAATCAAAAAAGGAGAATTGATTTTTCTCCTGAAGAATGAGCTCACGCTGATTTAAATTCACATATGTTGTCACACGTCAGATTTATGGAAAATAAAAAGTAGATCAAAAACCTACATTATTTTTATATTGGATTGTTATTAAAAACGCCAGGTTTGTATTTTTGCTATCATGATTCATTATTTTTTATAACTTGCATTATTTTTAATTGTGTTGTTTATTTTCTTCTACTTGTGTTGTTTTGACCTGTTTACTCATTAATTATTTGCTTTGGGTAATGTTTATTTCTCTAATGGGTCATTATGGAATTTTATCTCTAATTGCCTTTCAATTGTCTGATGATATGACCATGCAACATATTGTTCTTCAATTGCAATTATTTTCATAAACTAATGGGTTTAGCATTGATGAATAAAAAATTTAATTGCAAGCAGGATGAGAAATGTAAGAACTTGAGGATTATCTTATTTTGGTAAAAGCTTTGGTAAAAGGCCCATTGTTATTGATTGTGCTGTTCTGAATTAGCAAGTTTTATACAGCTGGTTCTCAACTTTCTTTACAAGATGGTAACATTTTATGATTTTAGTATTTTATATTCATTTATAATAAAAAATAGTAGGTTGATGAAGTTGGGCTGGGTCGGGTTGGTTTGGGTAACGGGTCAAGTCGGATTCAGGTCAAAATTGTGATGTTTGGAAAAGTGCACCAGAGGGGTTCGGGTCATAACGGGTTGTTTATAAAGAATATTAAAATGGGTCAAACAGGTTGGGACGTGTTGAAGTCAGAAGCTTAAGAGTCAAAATTGGGTCAATTTCGAATTGCTTTGAAGTCAGAAGCTTTACCACTTTATATATGTTACTTGGAGCTATTTTATTGGTTTAAGCTGCATATTATTTGTTTATCTCTATAATTATAAATTAGGAGCCATTGTTGTATGTGTTTATCAGTTGTATGACTTATATAATTAATTTATAACTTGCTATGAATTCAAATGTGTTCTTCTGTATGATTCTCATAAAAAATTTATAATACTATGTTGAAATTGGTTAGGTTTTATGGCATTCTACTTAATGAGGATGATATATGTCAAGAAGTTAATGAGAATTTGGGTCTTATCACCCGATGTGTTTACACTTTAAAGGATAAGAACTGAGGGATCAGGACTTGGTGGGAACAGTGTAGACATGCTTTTAAGGAACTATATACTCGGGAATAACACCGTCACTTAGCTTGCCACCGAGTTATTTTACAAAGGAAAAACCTTAAACACAACTTAAGATGGCTTATGTAAATAGATATGTCATCTTGTCAAATTCTTTATGTTCATTGACTTTTTTGGTCTACTGAAATCTTAAACGGGGTCTTGAATTTTGCTTTACGTTCTTTCATTGGGCTGGCAAATTGTGTGGATGACAGAACCCTTACCTAACTGACTTGATTAGTATAACTACAAGATTATATTAAAGTATATGTTTTTAATCAGATTTACTTAGTATGCAAAATCATAATCAAAATCTCAATCATGTTTAATTGAGACCTGTTAAACTCGTACAAATCGAAGTGAGGGATGGTGGACTAGAAACAACTAAATTAGTGGAACTTTTGAATGAGTTGGAATTTGATTTTTGGAAAAGGTCAAAATGTGAAATCGAATTTGGGAATTTCTTACTTTTTAATTGTAATAATTTTGAATGTGTTGACATGCTCGAGTGGGTTGGTCATAGCAATCTAAACCCGATCAATTGATCTACTGGGTTCCTCCACATTTCGAACCTCGGGAGAGAGGGACGTTGATCGAGCTTTTCAATGCCATTGTTTCTTCCTCCGCTACAGTTTATTCTTTTGACCTCCACCCGACATCATAACACCACCACTCCACCCACCACTACCACCACCCGACACCATCACCACCACCATCAGTACGCACCACCACCTACCACCATCAATACGCACCACCATCACTGTTGTAGCCAACCACCATCATTATGCATCGCCATCGACCACCATCATAACTGTCATCACCGACATCTCTTTCGCCACTGAGAAATATATATACAGGGTACCCACCGCCGCATTGCGCGGGTACCTGCTAGTTAGAAGTAAAACAATTGCAACTTTATGCAAGTAATTGGAGCATCTTGTATTGCTACTTTTGTGACCTGATGGTGTTGACATATAAAACTAAAATAAAGTATTATACTTCCTCCAAATTCTCATTTCTCTTGGGTACAACCTTTTAGTAGATAGTTAGTGGTGGGGTATTTGGTATTACTTTTAATTAAATTATAAGGTTTGATTGGAGAGAGAAAGTGTTTTATGAGATAGTTAGTGGTGAAAGTATTGGCAATAATATTATTATATTAAATGGGCCCCTTAAGTTTGAGAAATGAAAGCTTTATTTAGGGACAAAACTTGAAGGAGAAATGAGAACTTTATTTAGGGACGGAGGGAGTATCTTTTACTTGGATAAAAAGCAAATTAAACAAAGTTTTCATTAAAATCACAAGGCTTGTAGCCTAGTGGTATCGGAGTTTAGTACTTCGTATTGCTCATGATCTATATATCATGTGTTCAAGGTTCATCATAAACAAAATTAAAGTAGATTAGATGCCATTAAAAAAAAATATTCATAAACCATTTTATTTCGGGCTACATTCATCACTCATGATGTCGGAGGTTATAATGGCCCTAACGCATGAGATTGGCATCTCACGGATGTCTCACATTACTACTAAAATCAATCTTAGTTTCAAATAAACATCCTAAAAAAAGCAAACATTGAAAGTTATGATCACAAACAATTAATTAATAAATTATACACTATTTTTGAAACTTAAAACTGGTGGTTGACGGTGATGGAGGTGAGCGGAAGATGCAATTGTGGAGGTGAAGGTAGTCTTTAAAAAAAAATTAACAGTCAATTTTAACGGTTATTAGTATTAGAGACCACAATGTAACAATATTTCGTATTCAAGGATATCTATGTAATTTTTGAGATTTTGGGAGTAAATTCAAAATTTTTGGCAAACATAAGAACCATCTCTGTAATTTACTAAGTTATTAAAACATCACCCAAATTGTGTGAAAAACCAAAACGCCAAATGAATAACTAAAAAAGAACACGGTTAAGAATGGGCTAGCCCATTTATACCCAATAGGCTCTACCATGAATCAATTTGGATTTGTTAACAAACTAGACGTATGCTTCTCAACTTTGAGGTCAGGAGGTCAGGAGTCCCGTAGTGGATATAAGTGATAATTAGGTATAGATTAGATTTGGCGTTTCAAAAAAAAATAATGGATTTTGACCCGATTAAAACTGCGATTTGAAAGGGACAAGTATTTCTGGCAAGGCACGACCTAGTTGCAACTAGGATATTGGTTAAGTAATAATACACTTGAAACAACCGTATACAAATGCTAATAAGTACAGTAATACAAATGTTAAATATTCTTACTTCCTCCGATTCAAAATAAGTGATACACTTTCCTTTTCGGGGTGTATCAAAATAAGTGACACACTTTGAAAAATTACCTTATTTGGCAAAAAATAGTGGGACTCACACCCACTAACTATCTACTTTAACAAAGTGAAAAGACCCATTTACCCTTACTTTTACTTTTAAACATCATTAACTCCACTTTATTCAAAAAGAGTGGGACTCATTTTCCACTAACCATCCAATTAATCTAATTTAACCATCATTATAAACTTTTGCCTCAAAATCCGCGAAATCCAAAGTGTATCACTTATTTTAAATCGAAGGAAGTACTTACTTAGTTTTCAGCTTCCGACCGCATTGCCCTAACATAATTTCCTCTTGTCAAGCGAAATTCTGACAAAGAGAGAAAAATGATCTCAAACCTAAGACGGGTGTCAAAGGATGTTTCTGCTTGGCATCAGTTTGCAACGGTAAACCGATACCACTGACACGGTGGTGTTGGTTTGAGCTTCAGATAATTCACTTCTGTTTAATAAAGTGTAAAAAGACGAAGGAAATATTAATTTTGTGGGTATTTGTATTTTGTTTTTTGTATATATATATAAAATATTAAGTGAATATGTATTGTTTGCATGGTTGTGTCAGTCGAGTATCAGTTGTACTGACAACTGACGTAATGCTGATTTGAAAAAACTAGTCAGTTGATATTAGAGTTAGAAGTTGTTAAAGACTTTTGTCTTGCATGAAAAACAATCGAAACAACATACAAACATTTATAACATTACCAAACTAAATATCTAATAAACATAATATCATAATAATATCTATATATAGATATATAATATAAATGTTTTGTTAATAACAACTCTTAAATCTGTCTTTAAAATTCATAAAACGTTTGTACATTTATTGAAGTAATTATCATAAAATTCAAAGGGTTGTTATACATTATCTTTGGCTTCTTATATTATCATTTTCCATAATATAATACCCATACCCCATGTATAATATACAATCCTTTTAGAGCATCTCCAATAAGAGTTTTTTCGAAAGCTTATTATTATTACAATTAGTCTTTAAATGACTTTTTTCCATTGTAATAACAATTTTTTTAAAAGCTTATTTGAAATATTTTTTTTCTACTAATCTTTTAATTAACTTTCAGTGTTTGTATATTTTAATCCCCTATGTTTAATAACTTTTCATTTTAAACCGTAGATATATTATATATGAATTCTTTATTATGTTTTTATTAGTAAATAAATAAATTATATAATTTTTAGTGTCAATTATTATAATATTTTTGTATTAGATATTTTAAAAAATATTATATTTAGTGAATTGTAAAAAAATTATCAAATTATATAGCGTTGAAAAACGTTCTTTAAAAGGTGGTTGCCACCCCGACTCTGGCACGGGTTCGTTTGCTTCTCTTTCTACGTTGCACGCTTCAGGTGTGTAGGCCCAATAATAGACAAGAACGTAGGTCCGATAATAGAAAATACTTGCAACAAAATTCTATATTAGAATCTCTGGCTACATGGGGGAAAGAGGATGGTATTACAACGTTAGTTAAAAAAATGTTGGATGCTTCTGGGTCAGGGCTTTTGGGTCAGGGAGGAGGTGATTTTTTGCAGCAGAGCACATCGAGTAACACCAATGTTAGGCAGTGTCTTCGCAAGGCTGCCGATGGGCATTTTTCAGCAGTAGTGAAAGTGTTATCCTCTTCCGGTGTTGTTCCATATTGTGTTGATACCATTAAAGCCTTAGAGGCTAAGCATCCCTACAAGACACCCCCTTCCATGCCGAGCCACACATTTTCTGAGCCTCCCCTTGCAGCAGAGTTTGATAGTGTCCTTTGTTGCATTAAATCTTTCCCCAAAGGTACTTCATGTGGGAGAGATGGTTTGAGGGCACAATATATTTTAGATGCTTTATGTGGTGAGGGATCTGTTACTGCCACAGACCTATTGAAAGCAATCACCTCAGTCATTAATTTGTGGTTAGCAGGCAGGTGTCCGCCTATATTAGCTGAGTTTATCGCTCATGCCCCTCTCACACCACTCATTAAACCAGATAACGGGATAAGGCCTATTGATGTAGGCACTATTTGGAGGCGTTTGGTTTCCAAGGTTGCTATGAAATGTGTGGGTAAAGAAATGTCTAAGTACCTTGGTGATTTTCAGTTTGGAGTTGGAGTGTCAGGTGGTGCCGAGGCAGTTTTACACAGCGCCAATAGGGTGCTTAGTGAATATCATATTGATGGGTCTCTTGCAATGCTTACAGTGGACTTCTCGAATGCTTTTAACCTTGTGGATAGATCGACCTTGCTCCATGAGGTTAGAGTGAGGTGTCCCTCTATTTCATTATGGGTGAATTTCTTATATGGGCAGGCATCGAAGTTGTATATAGGAGACTCGCATATATGGTCTGTTACTGGGGTGCAACAAGGTGACCCTTTGGGACCCCTTCTTTTTGCTCTTGTATTGCACCCGCTAATACATAAGATCAGAGACAATTGCAAGCTTCTTCTTCATGCTTGGTATCTTGATGATGGGACTGTCATTGGAGATGCTCAATAGGTGGCCCGGGTGTTAAACATTATAAGGGTTAGTGGTCCGAGTTTGGTTCTAGAACTTAATATCAAGAAGACCGAATTATTTTGACCCTCGTGTAATGGAATAAAACCTCGTGAGGGTTTAATCCCTGTCGATATCAAAAGGCCATCATTGGGTGTGAAGCTTCTTGGGGGAGCTGTTAGTAGAGACCCAAATTCTATTAATGGGTTAGCTATGAGGAGGGCTGCAAATGTTGTTGATTTGATGAGACTCCTTCTAGAGTTACATGACCCGCAGAGTGAGCTCCTTTTACTACAATCATGTATGGGTATTGCCAAACTCTTTTTTGGTTTAAGAACTTGTCAACCTGTACACATGGAGGAGGCATCTTTGGTCTTTGACAAAGGATTGCGTGAGTCGATTGAGAACATTGTGGTATGTGGAGGGCCTTTATTTGGAGACTTACAGTGGCAACTCGCTTCTCTACCCATTCGTTCCGGTGGTTTGGGTTTGTACTCTGCAAAAATGGTTTCCTCTTATGCTTTTATGGCCTCGAGGGCCCAATCTTAGGTGCTTCAGGATCACATCTTACGTGACAGTGGGATATCTTGTATGGATGGCGATTATGGTTGTGCTTTGGCTCGTCTTCGTGATATGATTCCGATCTTTGATTTTAGCGGCTTCACTAATAAGGAAACTGCACCCTCTAAAGCCCAACAAACATTGGCGAGTGCCCTTTTTAGTGAAACGGTCAAGGATTTGGAAGTTCGTTTCGACATGAATGTGAGACACAAAGCGGTTTTTGATTGTTTACGGGCACCTCATGCTCAGGATTATCTTCTTGCTATTACCATAGACGGGCTAGGTCAACATATGTCACCTGTGGAATATTGTGTCATTCTTAAGTATCGTCTCATGATTCCATTATTTCCGGTTGATGCGTTATGCCCTGTTTATCGCAAGGCAAGTTTGGATTCCTTTGGGGAACATGCTATTCATTGTAAATAGCTCCCGGGTTTCAAGTACCGACATGATATGGTTCGTGATGTCCTTTTTGACATATGTAGGCGTGTCGGGATCTCCGCAAAGAAAGAAGCACCTGTGAACTTTTTGACTGGCCCGTTGGATAGAAGATCCACACGTAGACCTTCCTACATTTTGGTTTTTGGATGGGTTGGGGGAAGCACGCGTGTGTGGATCTAACCGGAGTTTCTCCTCTCGTTGGTTTGAGTAGTCGGGGTGTTACGGTGGGACAAGCTGCTTTGAAAGCCGCCTCGTGCAAAGTGACAAAGCACGAGAAAGCATGTATTGAAAATCAACACGTGTTTATTCCTTTTGCATTTGACACTTTCAGTTTCCTTGCACCTGAGGCAGTGGAGCTTCTCAACAGAGTCCAACGTGTTATGCATAGCAATCTTATGACACCTAGATCCACAAACGTTGTTTTTTAAAAGAATTAGTTTTGCAATTCAAAAGGGGATAGCGGCGCAGCTTGTTGCTCGTTTACCTTCTTTATCCGTGTAAAAAAATGATCTTTATCAATGAAATAATATGTCAAATTTGTCTTAAAAAAATTATATATAAGAAGTATTTTAGAATATTTGAGATATATAAAAATAAATTAGAAATATTGTAAAAGAAAAATTTGTGAAGGTTAACCATTAAAGATATTATTTATGAATAACTTTTTAGTTTGTTAAATGTGGAGTTTTTTTAGCTAACCATCGTTGTTTCAAAAAGTATTTAACAATCTATTGTACTTTTGAAAGTATTTATAATAATATAATATTCTCTTTTATTTATCTACCCCTTTTAAGATATCAATCCCAAAACGCACGTGAAAAAAATCCAAGAAACCCTAGACGAAAAATTTGCTCCTGCTGTGCCGTGAGTTGGCGTCTCCATCTCCGGTGGCGTCTCCTACACCTAGGCTTGTAAATGAACCGAACGTTCAACGAACCGTTCGCGAACCGTTCGGCGGGAGTTCGTTTATGTTCGTTCGTTAAGCTAAACAAACGAACACAAACAAGATTTTGTGTTCGTTTAGTTAAACAAACGAACACGAACAAAGGCCCGTTCGTTCGTTTACGTTCGTGAACATCCGTTCGTGTTCGTTTGTTTACGTTCGTTTGTGTTTATCTATGTTCGTTTGTGCTTGTTTATGTTCGTTTGTGTTTGTTTGTGTTTGTTTGTGTTTGTTTATGTTCGTTTGTTTATGTTTGTGTTTGTTTATGTTTGTTTGTGTACGTTTGTGTTTATTTTGTGTACGTTTATGTTTGTTTATGTTCGTTTGTGTTCGTTTATGTTTATTACCCTCATTCACGAACCGTTCGTGAAAACTAAATTTTCTTAACAAACGAACATGAACACAATGTTCGTTTGTTTATGTTTATGTTCGTTTGTAGGCTACACCGAATGAAAAAAGCCACCAGCGTTGCCTCTACTACCATCGTCTTCTTCATCCTGAGGTACAATTTCGTAATTTCCCATTCTTCTCCATCTGTAATTAATTTTGACCTTCTCTTGCAATTTCGTTAGAACTGTTGATTTTCAAACAAATATTTACAAGCTTTAAATTGGATTGTTGTAGGTTTTTATCACCATGGCACCAAAGTTTGTTATATTATTATGTTATTGGGGTGGCAATATTTGTGATGGATTGGAAGGTGTAGCTTATGATAAGTCTCCCGGTAAAGCTATTAAAGTTCAACGAGCTTATTAAGCAAATCCATGTTGCGACATCTATTGATAAGCAACATTATCATGTCAAATTATTTTGTAGATATCCATTAGTTGTTGGAGAAATGATTAAGTATATTCCTCTTCCAATCAATGACGATGATGATATTGAGGTCATGTTCCATATATAGTATCCATCGAAAACTAAGTAGCATTGATCTATACTTGGAACTTGAAGCTACTGAACCGCAACCTCATACCGAGATAGCACCGGGGTATAATTTGTTTTGCTTATTTTAGTTTTTACCGTGAAGTTTTTTATTAATATTTTTTAACGGGTTTTATTTGTTACTCTACCTGCAGATTTCAAGAATCAATTTCGATTGCAAGTGATACTTCTTTGCCTCGTGAGATAGCGGAAGAAAGTAACAATAATTTATCATGTGATGATGTTGTGGCAAACATGGTTCAGAATGAGGATTTTAACATGATTTCTAAAATTGCAGTTGGGAAAAAGCTCTTTGAGTTAGACGATGATATTTTTGTGGATGATGAAACTATGGATGGAAGTGAAACCGAAGCACCAAATGCGGGTGGAGATGGAAATGAAACTGAACCGCAAAATGTAAGTGGAGATGGAAGTGAGACCGAACTACCTTCTCATTTTACTAGTTTAGAGGGAGTTGAAATAGCTACTATTGACAACAATTGGGTAGTGTCACATTCTGAAAGTAAAAATGATTTAACTCGGGAGTTGGGAAAAAGCTCTTTCAAGGATAAGGAAGAACTTATTAGAGCTATCAAGCTCTACACTATTCGTAAGCATAAGCAATATGAAGTGATAGAAACATGTCCAACTATATGGAAAGTGAGATGCAAGTTATGTTCACAATCTGATTGCAAGTGGCAACTTCGTGCATGTAAACGTAAACGTACAGGATATTTTGAAATCACAAAGTATATTGGTCCACATACTTGCTTGAATGAAAAAAATAATCAAGACCATCCAATTCTAGATGCAAGCTTGATCGCTCAAGAAACCCAACATCTTATAAAAGAGCAACCATCTATTAGTATCCCTGCTTTGAAAGCTGAAATAATTGATAAATTAGGCTATACTCCATCATATATTTGGGAATTGGGAAGAATCTTATAGTGCTTTACCAAAATTTCTAAATGCACTTCAACTTTTCAATCCTGGATCCATAGTTAAATGGTGCACTATGAGACCGACTAATGTAGATCACATTGTATTTAAGCGTGTTTTTTGGGCTTTTGCTCCCTGTGTTGAAGGTTTTAAGCATTATCGACCCGTGATAAGTATTAATGGCACCCATTTGTATGGTAAGTACACTGGAAAGATGTTGATTGCAATGGGAGTGGATGGTAACAATCAAATCTTGCCACTTGCATTTGCTATTGTCGAAAAAGAATCTTACAATAGTTGGCAATGGTTTCTAAATCATCTCAAGAATCATGTGGTGAAACAACGTGAAGGCATTTATTTATTATCTGATCGTCATCCTGGAATCTTAAAGGTCATTAATGACCAAGGATCTCCGTGGTTGGAGTCACGTGGTTTTCACAAGTACTGTCTGCGACATTATGTCAACAATTTTCATGATAAGTTTAAATACTTAAATTAAAAAGTTTTAGCGTACCGTGCTGATAGTCAGAATCAAGTTCGTAAGTTTAACTTAATAATGGAGGAAATTGGAAAACTAAATCCAGAGGCTCGTCGATGGCTTGAAAGAAACCCATTTGCTAGATTGACGCTTGCAGCCTTGCACATGACAGTGGAAAGCGATATGGTATGCTCACTACTAATATATCTGACATTTTTAATAGTGTACTTAAGGGTGCTCATTTTTTACCTATCACGTCATGTGTCGAACTCACATTCTATAGAGTGGTACACTACTTTAATATGAGACGTTCTCTCGGATCTGTTGCCCGAGCTAATGGGAATTTGTGTACTCCCCACGTTGTCGTAAAACAAGCAGCTTCTATGTCAAAAGCTAGTGGACATGCCTTGAAATGTTTTAACCGAGAAAAAGGAATATTTGAGGTTATAACTCAACGAGGAAAAAATGTACAAGTTGTTAATTTGAAGAAAGAAACTTGCACATGTGGTAAGTGGGAGATAAATAAGTATCCGTGTTCACATGTATTGAGTGCATGCGCCTTTCTCTCATTGAATAGTTGTCGATATATTCAAAGATATTACTCAATTGTAGAGTATTCTCCTACTTGGGCATCTGAGTTTTCCCCTTTACCTCATAAAGCATATTGGCCACAATCAACTACGACATTGCTTCCGGATTCAGATCAAAGGCGTAATGAAAAAGGTCGTCCTCGCTCAACAAGGTTACATAATGGAATGGATATCAAGGAATGGAAAAAATCCAACCTCTGTGGATTTTGTAAACAACGTGGTCATAATTAAAAAACATGTTCTTCAAAACCTAGAAGAAGATCTAATGATATCTTAAGTTAGTCTAATTTATTAGTGATTATTTTGAGCTTGTAATATTGGTCGAATTATGTATTTTGGCATATAATTTGATGGATGATTGTTTAAATGGAGGTTGATTTTTTGTGTTTGTTAGTAGATATATATCATTATTATTTGGAGTTAAATTAAAATCTAATGTTTGTTGGGTAAGAAAATAATAAAATCCAAGTTAAAGAAAGTAAAATTAAGGGTTGGGTAAAAAAATAAGGCCTGGGTAAAAAAGATATATTTTTACAAATATTTTCAAAAGTACTATCATTTGTTAAATACTTTTTGAAAATACAATTATCTCTTAAAAAACTCCAAGCTTAACCATTAGGATGCTAATACATGCCAGCCTTATCGATTCCATTTATGTGGTGCACAATGCACACAACCAGCCCAACATTAATGACATGAAGAAAAACTCCAAAACATATGAACGCGGAAAACAAGATCAAATTCTTCTCACAACATCACATGGTGGTTGTTGGCCTCTAATAACCACCATTCTTGCATTGTACGAAGATAAATGATATGAAGTATTTAGTTATATTATTTAGTCATATTTATAGTCTTATTTATTTGAAAAGATGGCATATGTATTCTATTAATTCTCTCTCTTAATATCATCAATTGATATTGATACATATCTTCAAGAGTAAGACTAAACAGTAGGACTAAATACCAATACTCTTGCAAACTAATGATACCACCAAACTTCTAATGCATAAAATGTATATGACCTAACTATTGTTGTGTTTGTCAGAACTTTCGCCCGACTATCCGGTAAATAACATACTCTCTTACTATCTATGACTAAGTTATTAGAACACACTTCAAGAAAAGAAATTCAAAGCTAGAAACACATGATTCCATGATATTATAGCAAGTATACATATGAAGGCGAATCTTGATTTGGGAAACAAACAAGACCCTTTATTTCATTATAATTCATTGCTAAAACTAGAGCAATCAAGAAATACAAAGTTTTTATTCAACAAGTGAATCAAATATAAATTCCCAAAACATGAAAAGAAAACCTGGAAGCACATAACTTCCATACATTGCATCTATCAAAACACTCAATGGGAAGAAACTTTAGAATTGAGTGATTTATTGAACCATGATTTCCAGCTGCCGGAATTCTTCCTTGTTATTCCCACCGTCGCCGGTTTTCCATCTCCGACCTCCTCCACCGCCTGAGGCTTCTTGCACAGCATGAAATTTCTAACCCCAAATGATCCGATTGCCGCAAACTGACTTAAAGCTAAAATCAATTTCACGCACACAAAAAAAAAAAAAAAATTAGATCCAAAGAACACATAATAACAAATCAGAAATTACGTTTTTTTGAAACTACGATAACACCTTCGGTACCGGAGATCGGGCAATAGAGAACGAATTCACTGATATTCGACCCGAGAACCGGAAGCCGGCCTTCGCGAGCGTAAGATTTGAGAGCTGTATCCATAACAGAAGCCACACGCTCTTCCTCATTAACCACAAATCGGATCGGACCAGCACTTCCGATGACGGTAATGCTAATCAGAAGCCGGTTTCCAGCCTGATTCTTCTTTTGTTTGTACATCAACATCTCAAGAAGTCGTTTTCCGAAAAAAAAGAACGAAACAATTAAGCAAATTGAATCTAATAACAAAAACAAAAAACAAATGCGCGATTACGGTGGTCGGACGGTGAGTGTACGGTTGCCAATTTCAAGGATCAACGCCGACGCAGCGGTGGTACCAGCCTTCCTTGCAAGATCCGAAACAGAAAGCGGTAATCCCCCTTGAGGAAAGGGGGGATATCATCAACCGATTACAGAAGATTTCTACCATTCACAATTGAGATTTCTTTGAGAGGATTGAAAGAGGGAGCAAGAAATCAAGGGAATTGGGTTAGGGTTGTTCGTAATTTTTGATATTGAAATTGGGGAATTAGGGTTGGGATTGTTTGTGAATAAAAAGGGGAAAAGGGGTGTTAAAATACTCCTAGCCTTTCGAAGATACGTTGCCAAATCGCCTACTTTTTCCATTTACCAGTTATTGCGTGAATCTGGTAGGTTGAGTTGGCGGTGGGTATTTTTGTCATGTACTAACTCGTGTAACATGCATATTACATGCAAGACCACTTCAATCCTCACGACCCAACTTACATTTCTGTAACACACATTCCTATCGCTTCTTCCGATTCATATGCATTACATATTTTAAGTTTAAAATTAGATAGATATATAGAGTTGCGTTCAAGGAGGTTCATGATTTTTACAAAGTCTAGAGGAACAAATCTCAACCATTGATCAATATGATCTAATGGTAAAGATTAATCACGTACTTTATACATGGAGGGGTATTTTGGTCATTTGGCACTAAAAAAAATTATTTTATTTTATTTTTTATTTTAATTTTTTAATTTTTTTTAATTTTTTAATTTTTAATTAAGGGGTATTTTGGTCATTTTGAAAAAAAAAATTTATTTTTATTTTTTATTTTTATTTTTTATTTTAAAATTTTTAATTTTTTTTTTTTAAAATATTTTTTTTTTTAAATATTTATTTATTATTATTTTTTTTAAAAATTATAAATTTTTCATTAATAACACATAATGTTATTGCATAGTGAATCACATGTCATTGCATTCTGAATCACATGTAATTTAACTAAAACCCAATTTTACACTAAAATCACATGTGATTTACACTAAAATCACATGTGATTAAGTTATACACGTAATTATCAAATAAATATTATTTTTTAATTAAAAAAATTAATAAAAAAATTAAAATTAAAAAAAAATTAAAATAAAAAATAAAAAAAATCCAAATATTTTTTAAGTGCCAAATGACCAAAATACCCCTTCATAATAAAAATTAAAATAATTAAAATAAATAAATAAATAAATATTTTTGTTTTTTGAAAAATGACCAAAATACCCCTCAATATATAAAATATGTGATTAATCTTGACCATTAGATCCTATTGATCAATGATTGAGATTTATTCTTTGGGACGTCCTAAAGATGATGGACCTCCTTGAACGTTTCTCTAGATATATAAGTAAGAAGAAAATGTAAGAAGAAATATAATTTCTTTTAAACTAATATACTTATACCAAAAATATATTTTTTCTTTAATTTTTTAAATTTACTATTTTAAAATATACAACCACAAAAAATATCAAATACCATATTAAAATACATTGAGCCTCATGTTTCCTCCCTCTCCACTTGTCTTCCAGCCAAACTGAACAGCAATACCGCCAACCGACGCCCCCGTACCATTGATGGAGGAAAATAATAATTCCCCATATCGATTCCCACACCAACGAACCGCTAGCATTCCTCAAATAACATTTTTCAAATATAAATACTAACTCGTATGACATTAGACGTGGCAAATGGGTCGTGTCGTGTCGGGTTCGTGTCGTGTCGAGACTTTAAACGTGTTGAGACCCCTAAACCCAAACTCGACAGGCTTAATAAACGGGTTCAAAATGTTAACCCAAACCCGATACGGTTAATTTCGTGTCAACCCAACCCATTTAACCCGTTTAAGCCATGAAAATCCGCATATAGCGATTAAACATAATAAAAATTCAACAAAAATATAATACAAATCCAACAAAAAAACGTAATAAAAACCCAACAAAAACTTAATAAAGTTGTACCTATGAAATTAGTGTAAACAATATTAACAATTTCAAATCTAATAAGATTAAGCCCAATATATTATAAGAACCCAGTTGTTTCTATTACAACTAATAAGATATAATATTTACATATAATATATTTAAAAATATTAAATTTATTAAGACATATACGTACTTAAACGGGTTATTCGGGTTACCTTCGAGTTGAAAATGTTGACACTAACCCAACCCGTTTAACTTTCGTATCGTGTCGTGTCGTGTCAACCCGTTTACTTAAACGTGTCGAAACCTCTAACCCAAACCCACTAATTTCGTGTCGGGTTCGTGTCGAGTTCTCGTATCTTGTCTGATTTTGCTAGGTCTAGCATATTAATGTAATAAAATTTTCAAATATAAATATTATTATTTATCTAATTGTTTATAAATATTACTTTTTTTTCTTTTTCATAAGTTATAATATTTCTACAAACATATTAGTTATAATATTAAAAACCAACGATGCCGTCAGATAATTCATGTATACTTGGTAGTGAATTTCGTTTGGGTCTATAACCGGGGTTGAAATTATTAAATGAGCAGAAAGAAGTATGATTTGTGGTTGCGTTAGTATGGTTTGAAATTATGCAATATGTATGTATTTATAGTAGTGTAAGATAAAAATAAAAAAGATTAAATTTTAATTAATTTTAGACGCTCCCCGACCCCACTTCTCACACAGTCACACATATGAGTTTCAAAACTCGTCCAGAATACGGCGAGATGCTAATAATGCGACCCACCGACGAGGTTGTCCCAACGGCGTCGGTGGAGAGAACATTCCAAGCGTGTCAATGACGAAGTTTTGAGCTACCATTGTGACAGGTGTTAAGGTACCACTAATTAGAGCCATCAACCGATCAAACATCTCTTAATTGGTTTATATAAGATATAATCAAGGTTCTAAAAAGCACGCTATGGCGGCGCTAAAGTGTGAGGCGCGACTCCGCCGTTACGAAACAGTCCATGGCGGCAGTATAAGGCGTGGCGGAAAAAAAAAACGTGATAAGGCGGCGTAAGGCGCGCCTTATGGCGAGTTTTAATGAAAAAACTTGTAAAAATTTGAATTTTTTTTTGAAAAAATGATATTTTTTTGAAAAAAAATGATAGCATGTAATTATAAATTTAGATTTAACATTTTTATTATATAATTCACATATGAAAATCATGTAAATCAATAGGTATATAATTATTTTTGAATTTGATATAGATATATATAAAAAAATTTGCCGCCTTAAGTCACGCCTTGAAAAACGTCATGGCTCGCCACGACTCGCCATGCTCAAGACTTGATAGTGTCTTCACGCCGCGCCTTGCGTCTTTTAGAATCTTGGATATAATTAATCAAAGAAGAGAATGACAAAAATGATTTAGGCTCCTCTGGCTTTATAAAATATTCGATCAGCGGCGCCCCTTCAATTATATATTGCTCATTACTCTACATCAATATATATACTAATACTAATAATAAAATATATAAATATATATATTGCCCCTTCAATTAAGGGTGGATAATACCTTTTTTAAATATTAATTAATTACAACATTATCCAATAATCCATATTTATCTCATTTAGTTTCAATTTTTTCCATTTTTCAACCTCCTCCAACCAAACTACTACTTTTTCTTCTAGCAAATCTCGTTGGAACACAACACGTCAACACAATGGAATCAACATTGCAATCTTACACCAATTAAGCCCCCCTGCAATTTTTAAATTCACGGTGCAATTTATAGATATCTAACCCTGTTATCTTTTGTAATGATCGGGTCAAAATACCTACAAATCAAATCTCACAATATTTCAATAACCATCTAATTAAAATAAACCATTTGAATCCGATAATGATTATACAAAAGATAGCAACCGAACCAAGATTTCGCTATATACCAGCAATTACTATGGATACAAACCAACTAACTACAATCAAAATAAGAAACAAAGAAGACATTAATACGGTTCAGATGCCGCTGGAATCACCCTTAAACGGTTTTTCTATAATTTTCTATGATTTTTACAAAACAGTACATAATCATGACTTTCAAACTCGAATATTGCTAATTCTTACAATTAACCAATGATTTTAGTTATATAACTTGATATCTAACATAACCTAATCATAATATCATGATACTAGAATGTTTTTAACAGAACTTTAACCCTAATTTCATGATTTCTTAAACTCAAATGAAAACCCAACTTAAAGATGAAGCTATACCTTTGAAATCTTCAATTATCTTGTAAGATTTCACAAATTTCTTGTGAAATCATCCATGCATGGTGATGTTCTTCAAGTTTCCAGAAGTTTAGAGAGGTTTTGTGGAAGAAAATGGAGAAATTTCGTGGGTTTTGGGTTTTAAATCCGAGTTGGGTCGCGTTTGACCCATTTGGTACTCATTTTGACCACTAAACACTTAAAACCCCCATAACTCTTCACTCGGACCTCTGTTTTCGATGAGGTTTACGCCTACATGTTCGTAACGAAATTATCTATAATTCTCAGTAAAAATATCTCAGAAAACATTTCATAAAAATGGCATTTTTATTTAATTAGTTATATATACTAAATTTTAACTCTAATTTGAAGCATCTGAACATTAACATTCATTTAAATATCATTTGTAAGTATTTTAACTTGTTATAAAAATGTGTATGTTACACCTTTTCCTAAATTATGCATCATCAACGCGATGCATAAATTAAACAACCTGCACGGTTTTTCATTCCCTCTATATTTAATTAACCCATTTTTATCTTTTCAGTTAGGTTTAAAAATCAATCATTATGAGCTTCCCTTCACTAGAACCCATTAAAACACTAGAATTTAGCACATGGGTTAATTATATAAGGGTGATTTTCTAATTTGGACCAAATGAAACAAAATTTCCCTAAGAATAGACTTAAGTTTCAATTCTTCTCAAAATATACCGTGCAACTACTCCTGCGAGCGTGCTGCGTGCAACCGTGCAACTCCACTAGAACGCCGCCACGTGTCCGAGTTAGTGCTGCTCAACCTTATTACTATTGCTCGTTAGTACTGCTCAAACTCGTTACTAGTGCTCTAATCCTTGTTACTACTGCTCAACTGCTCAGTTAGTACTGGTCACCACTTAGTGCTGCTCCGTTAGTGCTGCTCCCAGTTAGTGCTGCTCAAGTCTCCCAGTCGCATGAGGTAATTTGGGAAGATTGAAGTATATCAGTATTAAATGGGAGTGTCTCACTTTTTTTTTTTTTTTGACTAAATTGGTAATTAATTCATTATATAATTAGAAAAACCTGTAGGAAAAACTCTGCAATTTAGAAATTATCAGTTCAAGTTAAGATACAAAATTGGAACCCTAACCTGTAAGGATTTTCATTTTGGTTTGCAAACCATGGAGCGATTGAACAGCTAGTCTCCTACGTAATGTAATGGGGTTGTTTGAAGGAGGTTGCTATACAAAAGAGGGGAAAAAAAACAAATTAATGAGATAAAGATAAGTTAGTGGTTAATACGTAATTAATTAAAGGTTAAAAAGGTAATTATCCACTCTTAATGATAGCTCAGCTTAAATTAAATTAAGTGATTTGCTAATTATTCTGGCTATGGTTAAAAACTAAAATCATGCTTAAATCACTTATACCTAGAGCTGTCAAATCGTGCTATCGTTTCGTGTTTCTGGATAACACGACACGACACGACACGAAAACGTTCAACACGAAAACAATACGACACGAAGTCGTGTTTTCTTTTGCTAACACGAACACGACACGATTAAGAAAACGATAACACGATAAACACGACAAATACGACAACATAAAACAAATAACAAATTTCTTACTTATTACATGCTAAAAACACGATAAACACGACAAAATCATAAATATCGTGTCAATTTCGTGTTAATCTTAGAACACGAACACGACACGACACGACTTCGTATTTGTTTTACACAACACGAACTGGATTTGAAATTTCTGTTTCGTCCCAATTTCATTTTGTTTCGTGTATTTTTGTCGTGTCGAGTCAGGTTTTGTCAGCCCTACTTATACCTAACCACAAATAAACCAACAACTACTTTATAGTGCTTATGCTTTAAACATTATATATTAACCACTTAAAAACTTCTAATTATAATGTTTAGAGCATGGGGTATGGTGGCTTAAGTCGGAACGTCACATATGCACCACCTATGCGTCACATCATTATTTCACGTTCAAAACCATCAAATACCACATCTACCATCACTAACCAATACTACTCATTTGAGACCCACTAAAATACTTCTCACTCACTAAAATACTTCTCACTCACAAAATACCCTTAAAAAGATACTCATCTCTCTCCTCTCATTGGCTCGTGGCTCAAGTCGGATGGCTGACTTGGGGTGAGGTTTAGCATGGCGGACGGTGTGGTGGTGCGAGTCGGAAGTTAGGTTGCGTCCAATTTGGGTAGGGGGTAAGCCACCATACCCCATGCTCTTACACAATGTTTAATATTTTCCTATTAATTTTCTATATTCAAACTTTTTTCATACGTTGTCAGATGGATTTTATTATGTTAATATTTTAGTGAAATTTTATCTACAATACTATACGGTAGTACATAATATGTTTAATTAATTATTATTTTTAGGGTTTTTATCAGGATCGAATAACTCAATAAATTATTGAATCACAGATCTACTAACAGAGAGAAGTTACAGCGGATTAACTCTCTTGTTATTGATTAAGAACATTGTAAACTGTAAATTGAATACGAATTAACAAAAACACAGTTTATCACAAAAAACTTCAATGTATCAATTAAACTATCAAATATACGTATGTTTACAATTCATAAGGAACTATATATAATAGTCTTTGAAGCCTAACATTATACCCTAGTTATTCTAGGACTAGATTACAATCGAAATACAAAAGATTTAAATTCTAAACTTACTCTGCTAGAATCTCGGATACGATCTGTTCCATATATCGACATCAGTAGTAAACAGCATCGTCAGTAGTAAGTTGCTCATCAGTAGTATATTGTAATTCTGCTCAATCAGTACTAAGTCTTGTAGCAGCTCCAAGATGTCATCAGTACCAACTGCAGCATCAGTAATAGAATATTTATTTCCAAACAATCTCCCCCTAAACTTGTTAATTCACTTTTGATTAACCAAGTTTCTTCTCTTCTTCCTCTTGTTTCTTCTTTTCTTCCAAGAGTTTTGCTCTTCTTTCATCACTTTCTTTTACTTGCTGATTTCCTAACTTTCTTTGTTCAATGATATACTTGTTGTTTTTCTTAATAAAATAATTGTATTTTTCTGCAAACATAACAGCATCATGAGGTCTGATGAAGGAGCAACATATAGCTTTATACATTGTTTCTTCAGAATGATTATATTCTTTTTCAAACGGAAACAGTTCACATCTTTTACTGGCTCTTTCAAAGAAGTACATATTAACTGTTGGGAGAACATTCCAAGCATAAACTGCTTCTTTGCTTTCAAACTTCTCAGGGTAGTCATCTGGATAGAATGCAACATCAATCATTTCAGTGAGATATCCAGCACCTGAGTTTCTCCATTTCTTTGACATTCTTGGTGTACCAATGATTAACACTTTGATTATATCACTTCTTGATAATGACATAACCATTGGCTTCCAAGCAGTAAACCTTTGCGTTGTTTTGTCTTCTCTGATCAATTCAATCACATCATTAACAACTCTTCAGTTAATAATAGGATTATCTTGTAGAGGAGCTAGAGGAAGATCAAGTATTGGGAGATCTTGTTTTGCTTTCTTCCTTGCCTCTTCTTCAACATCTATTAACTTTCTTTTCTTGGCAGAAGAATTTGAGGATTCACCAGTCATTGGTTTTCTGGTAATCACCAGTCATTGGTTTTCTGGTAATCACCAGTTTAGGATCAATATCAACTAGTTCTGTGACCTTAACCTCTTCTTCTTCAGGTTCTGCCAATTCCTTCTTTCTTGCAGTGCAGTATTTGTCTACAATGGTCAACATTTTCATTCTTCCAAATGATTTAGCACTGTGACCTTTTGATTTTAAGTAATCTACCATTTTGGTTTTCTGTTCAAGTATTTCTTCTGGTAAATCAGCCTTTTCTCTTTTGCACTCTGTAACTAGATCTTCAAGACAGTTCAAATGTTCTTCTTCTATTTTCTTCTGTTTATCAAATTATGCTTGTTGATCTTCTACCAGGAAATCTTCAATCTCTTGAATAGCTGCATTTTTCAATTTTTCTTCTTCAGCCTTTCTTTTATCTTCAAGAGCTTGAGTCTTAGCACACTTCCTTTGATATCTCATTCTTTTCACCTTCCATACATCTCTCTTTAAAGGTCTAACCAAATTGATTTTATTTACCATATAATGACCTAGAGCTCTGTGTGGATAATCATCATCAAACTTTTCTTTTCCTTTTCCCACACATCTTGGAAGTGGAGTGTACTTCATGTCAATCACTGGTATAAACTTGAATAAAGGAGAAAATGTATGTACTTTATCCTCTTGTAAAATTTTGGGGTGGTGAGGTAGAGCACATTCATCAACTTCATCTCAGTTCACATTATCATCAATATCTGGGATGATAAGTGGTTGTAGTTCTGGAGTTGGAGGTCTTGGGATGACTACTGGTTCAATTAGATCTGGTAATTCTGCAGGCTAAGTAGTAACCAAGGTAGTTACTACTGGTATTAGAGACTACAAGTTGAAAGGCCTGTAAATTACCATTTGTAAGTTTGAGGAGTTTACTACTGGAGAGGCTTTAGATGTAGTTAGGCATCAGTAGTAGCTGGAATATTTGTTGCTGCTATTTGAATGTTTACTACTGATATTGCTTCTTGGACCAATTCTTTAATGGGATCAGTAGTACCCATGACTTCAGTAGTATTTACTGCTTCAATAGTAATTGGAGAAGGTATTTGTTCTGCTGCTGGTGATTGTTGTGCAGACATAAATATATCTTCATCCATACTTTTAACTCCTCTATCCAGGTCTTCACCAAAACTTTGACCTGTTTCACTTTGAGCTTCTCTAAGGTTTAAGAGGGAGGATGCTGCTGCTGCAATGGAAGTGTCAATCATACCATGTATGTGAGCCTTCTCCCCTTACTGATCTCAACTTGTTGAGCCTCACTATCAGCAATTTTCTTTTGTAATTTTCTAATGATGTTTGATTGCCTTTGAAGCCTATAATCGAACCTCTTATGTCTTCTGTTCATGGCATTTATATAGTGCTACATGTAGCTCATGGTCTTTCCTTGATTATTTAAAAGTTTTAGACAGTGTTGTACAGTGGTTTAAAGGTTTTCCTACCTATCCGTCAATTGGGTTGGTTCAATGTTGCCCTCACTCCATCTAGGTAGATCATCGGGCTTGTTTGATACACTGGCTTTAAGGTTTTCCATCCTATCCGTCAATTCAGTTTGTTTCAAACTACCCTCATCACTGCTTGGTGATGAATTGGGTGATTTAGATACTCTCTTCTTCCTAGAAGAAGTAGAAGCACCTCCCCTTGTGGTTTCTGAAGGGTTTCTCGCAACCTGATCGACCCATAGGACCGACCTCCTAGTATACTTGGTTCGACCATACTGACCAAGAACATGAACTGTTCTTGACCGGTTAAAACCAACTAGCTGATTTAATCCCTAAAAGCGGACGTGGGATTAAACCTAATCCTTAAACCCTAAAAGATTGGGATGTTGGAAATCTATATTAGATTAAGAAGAAAGAAACCTTGTACGAAGAACTCGGACACACATATTGCTTGTGTGGTTCGTTCGACCATTAACCAAAGAACCCTAGGGTTCTTTGGTCGAACTTGTCCAAGAGGGGAGAAGGGAGTAAAAGGGTTTCCCAAAACATACCTTGTTGTTTGCTTAAGATAGATCCACTGATGATGAACAAATCGAGCGATCTTCTAGTTGATCTAAGCAATGAACTTGTTCTTCAATACTTGAAGAACACAAAGAACACGAAGAGCACGAAGAACACGAAGAACGAAGAACACCAAGACTTGGTGTATTGGTTTCGGCTGAAATCTCCCAAGAGAGGGAGGAGAGATTTCGTGTAAGGTGTTTTAGGGTTACCCTAAGCCTCTTATTTATATACAAATAAGTTACGCTTAGAACCCTTAAGTTTAATTAATATTAGTTCTTTAATTAAACTTCCTTTTAACACTTTCATCCCTTATAGTTTAACTAGTTTATTATTGTTGCACTTAACTATTAAATGTCTAGTATTAATACACTAATAATTCGGTACCCATATACACGAATTATACTTGTATTTGTACTTTTAATAATTAATTATATAATAACCTTTATATAATTTATACAACAACATTATCCAATTACTATATGATTTAATAGCTTTAAATCATATCATGGATAACCTTTAATTAACACATTGTATATTTACTCAACTAGTAAATGTACAACTTCTTGTATTAATTAGTTAGTTAAACTAATCTAGTAATAAGTTAAACTTAACTTAATACTTAACTGATTCATAATGACTATTATGAATCATTCCTCTTCGTAGTATCATTGCATATCTTGCTCGTATTACATGCACTCACCGGTGTGACCCTTAAGTGTTTCATAGGCATGGATGTATCATAATAGGTTGACTAACTGTGCACATAAATCCTTTAGTTTCTTGGCACAGGCGTCCTCTAAGTGCTGCCTCAAAAGATGAGTCATCACTCAGAGTTGCCGAGGTCTGGGTCCTAATGATGTTCCTACTGTCCTGTGCACCAACCTTTGGTACATCAGTAGTAGAAGCCCTTTCCTCATGCCCTCTCTCCTCCTTGGAGGACAACTCTTCGAGCCTGGGAGTTGACTCAATTGGTTCCCTGGTGTCCTCTTTGGAAATTCTTTTCCTTTTATATGTTTTGGAGATTGTTTGGCTTTTAGGCTGCTCTACCTAAGAGTGAAGAATAGCACTCTGAGGTTTACTTACATGTACCTGGGACACATTCAGGACATTTGTTTGTGTGGTTGATTGAGTGGACTCATGGGATTGTGTTTGGGCTGTTTTTAGTGATGGAGTGGGTTGGGGTTCAATTGGGAGGCTTGAACCTTCTCCAGCGGGGGGTTGATCATAGATCATGTTTGGGAATAAAGGTGTTTCTTTTCAAGAAAATTTGAACTTCTTGTTCATGTTTGAGTAAACTTTTCTATTTAGTTCTGGAATTGGAAAAATGTTTTTTTTTTTGTTTTTGCAAGATTTGGGATCTCAAAATCAAAAATATATGCAAGGAATCTTGGATACATTAAAAATTTTGAAACAGACAACTTTCCAAGCATTCTTTCAAAAATCAGTTTTGAAAAATTGAATACTTGATCTGTGCACAAGCAGACAACAGCAGATGTTATTGATCTGTTGAACTCATTCCAAGTACTCTTCTTTTGTGACATACAATGTTGAATTGTATGGACCAAATACTTCCATTGGGGAGAAAGAAGACCCTTTTGAAAAGTTTGAATATATGTTCTTCCTCATACCCCATTTTTAAAATGTTTTCTATTAAAACTTCTTTGGATAAAAGAGATATACCTGACTCATCATTGAGTTGAAGATGATTTCTGATAGTTTGTTCTGAGATTAGAATAGTCTGTCCATCTATTTTGGATTTAATCTTGATTGTGTTCTGTTCTTCTATTCTTTCAACATTTTCCCAAAATCGAACAAGATGTTCTTCACAAAGTTTGGGATGTACAGTCAGAGCAAATCGTATTGGTGAGTTCTTCAAGAACATCACAATTGGTCTGAAGCTTCTTGTGCCATCTGGATTTCGTAGAAAAGCAAGCATGTTGTGAAATTCAGAGTATTGAAGATCTGTTTTAGCGACCAAGAGATTTTTCATTGCCATTTTGATGTTTGAGAGTTTGTATTTTGAGAGGTTTTGATCTTGTGAACAATTTCGTAAGTGATTGAAGCTGTTACTGGTTCAAGGTTTAATCAATTTTGCAAAGATTAGGGTTTATCGTAGGGTTTATCGGATCGAGGTTTGGATAATGCTAAACTAATCGGATTCAACTATTTATATTTTTCGAATTATCCTGCAAAATGACCGAAATACCCTTCGAATCATAGCTTAACGTCTATATTCACGGGGTTAGTATGGTAAAACAGTTAATTTCACAAATAACGGTCGATCAATAGTAAATTAAGTATCAGTAGTAAATCGTCAGTAGTAACTCTCGATTCATACTTAACCTAATTTTCAGAGAAACCCTATCAGTAGTATTTTGTGAATACAACTCACAGTCAGTAATAAGGAATAACTAGTAATAAAACACACTTTTAAGTAGAAATATTATACAAAAACGTTACATATGATCTTAATACTGGAATTAATTTATTAAAATCATTCCAATACTGCTAACCAAAAAGTTGAACCTTCCTACATCAAATGCTTTTGTAAAAAGATCTACTAGTTGATTGTCAGTATGAATTTTCTCTACTTTGATTAATTTCTTTTCATTACAATCCCTTATAAAGTGAAATCTTATTTCAATATGTTTCGTTTTTGAGTGTTTTACTGAATTATTCACTATACTAATAGCACTTTGATTATCAATAAAAATAGGAGTTTTAAGAATAGAGATACCAAAGTCTAGGAGTTGATTTTAAATCCACAGTACTTGAGCACAACAAGCAGATGCAGCTACATATTCTGCTTCAGCAGTTGATATTGAGACATTTGTTTGTTTCTTGCATTGCCATGACACCAATCTTGATCTAAAGAATTGACATCCACCAGTAGTAGATTTTCTATCTTGACATTCACCACCATAGTCACTATCTGTGTAGGCTACAAGTTCAAATGGTGAGTCATGTGGATACCAAAGACCAAGTGATGGTTTTCCCTTCAAGTATCTGATGATTCTTTTGACTTCCTGCAAGTGAAGCTCCTTTGGTTTTTCTTGATACCTGGCACACACACAAACACTGTACATAATATCAGGTATTGATGCAGTTAAATACATTAAAGATCCTATCATTGATCTATATAAATGTTCATCTACATCCTCCCCCTCAACATCAGGATGTAGGTGTTTATGTGTTTCCATTGGTGTGCTTGCACTTTTGCAGTCATTCATTGCAAATTTCTCCAAGATGTCTTTGGCATATTTTGATTGGTTAATCAAAATACCATCTGTTCTTTGACCGATTTGGAGTCCAAGGAAGAAATTCATTGGACCCATTGAGCTCATCTTGAATTTGATCTGCATCAGCTCTTCAAACTCTTTGCACAGTTGATCATTTGTTGATCCAAAGATGATATCATCTACATATATCTGGACCAGTAGTATATCATCCTTGACTTTTCTTATAAAAAGAGTCTTGCCAATTCCACCTCTTTTGAAATTGTTCTTCAACAAGTATGATGATAATGTATCATACCAAGCTCTTGGTGCCTGATGTAGGCCATATAAAGCTTTGTCTAGCTTGTACACATAATCATCATGCTCAGGATCTTCAAATCCTGGAGGTTGACAAACATATACTTCTTCTTCAACCTTCCCATATAGGAATGCACTTTTAACATCCATTTGATAGACTTTGAATTTCTTGAATGAAGCATATGCCAGAAAGATCCTTATTGCTTCAATTCTTGCAACAGGAGCATATACCTCATCATAGTCTATTCCTTCTTCTTGAGTGTATCCTTGGGCTACAAGTTTGGATTTGTTTTTTATCACTATACCTCTTTCATCTTTCTTGTTTCTGAAGATCCATCGTGTTCCAATGGGCCTTTTTCCCTTTGGAAGAGGTACAAGTGTCCAGACAGCTTGTAATTTGAATTGGAGAAGTTCTTCTTGCATTTCTTCAATCCAATTTGAATCCTTCATGGCTTGTTGAATCTTTTTAGGTTCCTCCTGTGATAGAAAACAAGCAAATAAACATTCATTAGATATTAGACTTATATTGCAAGTATTTGAATATAAAGTTGAGTTAAATTTGCTTCTAGTCTGCATATTTGAGTTCACATCACTTAGAACTAAGTCTAAGGGATGGTTCTTTTCAGTTCTTGAGTTGGACACTTTATCAGCAACAATTTGACTTTCAAGGTTTGACTCATTCGATTCAGGGATTTGGGCATCTGTCCAGGTTTCTTCTTGATTTTCTGGATCTTCTTGAGTTTCTTTATTGCCGCTGGTATCAGTAGTAACCGGATTTTCATTCAAATCATGTGGTTCATTGTTATTATTGACATCAGTATTGTTTGGTTCACCATCATCAGTTTGAGTTTCTGTGTTACTACTGGGATCACTAGTATCTTGTGAGTTCGAGTTGTTACTGGTATCAAGATTGCTAGGGTTACCAGAGTTACTACTGTCCTCAGTATTAACTGCGGGATCAACATTAACCAGGATATATTTCATTGTATCTTGACTACCACTGAATGATGATGATCCTCCTTGCGGACTTTCATTGTTTGTTTCACGTGCATTACAATCATAACTAAAATCAAGAGATTTGGTTAGATTATCAATATTGAATAACCAATCTGGACCATTTCCCTGTTCATTCATTAGGTTTTAATTAAAGGATACATTCACACTTTCTTCAATGATCCTTAGCCTTTTGTTGAATACTCTATATGCCTTGCTTTGAGTTGAGTATCCTACAAAGATTCCATCATCTGATTTGCAGTCAAACTTACCAATTTATTCTCTTGTAATTAAAATTGTACAAAGACAACCAAATGATTTTAAGAAGCTTATTGAAGGTTTTATTTTATTAAAAGTTCATAAGGTGTTCTAAAATGAGGCTTTACTATTAATACTCTGTTTTGAACATAACAGTCAGTATTAACAGCTTCAGCCCAAAATGTTATTGGTAATTTTGAGTCTGCAAGCATGGATCTGGCTGCTTCAATGATTGTTCTATTTCTCCTTTCAGCTACACCATTTTGTTGTGGAGTTCTAGGTGAGCTGTACTGTCTGTCAATTCCTTTAAGATCACAAAAAGTAATTAAATTAGCATTTTTAAATTATGTGCCATTATCACATCTAATGGCTTTCACTTTGAGATCTCTTGTGTTTTCCAGGTTGACTATCAGATTCTTTATGATTTCACTTGTTTCATCTTTGATCCTGAGAAAGAAAACCCAAGTATACCTGGAAAAATCATCAGTAATAACAAGACAGTACTGTTCTTTTCCAATACTCGTTACATTTGTAGGACCAAGTAAGTCCATATGTAAGAGCTGCAAAGGGACAGAAATATAATTTATTTCTTTGGATTTATGAGAAGTCTTGTGTTGTTTACCTTTCAGGCATGCAACACAATGATGTTCACACATGAATTCTTTTTTAGGTAAACCAACTACCAAATTCTTTTTGACTAAATTATTCATATTTTTAAAATTTGTTTGACACATCCTTCTATGCCAGAGTTCTGATTCATTGGTGTTCGCCTTGGATATAAAACAATTGATCTCATGTGAAGAAATGAGTTCTCCCCCTATATCCAGGCAATACACATTGTTTCTCCTTGGGGTTCTTAAAAAAAAAAAATTCATCTAAAATAAAGTCAGGAGAAAGAATGATGCACTCTATGTCTGTAAAAAGAATTTTGTTCTTTTTATCACACACTTGTGAGACACTAACCAGATTGTATTTGAGCTTAGCAACAAAAAATACATCATCAAAAGTAATCTTACGATTTAAAACTGTACCTTTACCTGTAATCCTACCACCTCTTGGAATTTCACCAAAAGCAACATATCCTCCTTCAAAAGACTTGAAATCTCTAAGAATTTGAAGATTTGCAGCCATGTGCCTAGAGCATCCACAATCAATATGCCATGTTCTTCCTTCTTCTGGGATCTGAATGCTCTGCATAAAAAGTAAATGGATTAGTTAATTTTGGGAACCCAAGCTTGTTTTGTCTTGGGTTCATCCTTTGAAGAATAAAATTTTCGACTAATGTGGGATTTTGATGCAGGTTTGGTCTTCAGTTGTGGATTGTTACTGTTGTTTGGTTTTACTACTGATTTAGGTTTATACCATAATTTTTTGTTTTGAATATTTTGCTACTAATGGACCAGTAGTATTTGAGTAATATGATTTTTTTAGCATGATCTGTAGTATTATAGTAATTGTATCTTACATCATTGTAATTAGGTTTAGTACCAGTAGTAAATCTTTGATTGTTACTACTTATGTTTGAAAAATTTGAATACTTAGAAAATTGATTTGGCTTTCGATTATTTTCAAAATAATGACTTCTTTTTGGACTTCTATGCCTGATATTTTGCACAAATCTTTGTGCAGATCTTCCAAATTTGGGGACTTCAACATGTGGATTTTTAGTATGTTGAACCTTTTCAGTTTGTTTTAATTTGGATTCTTTCAATTTTTTTTTGTTTTCTTTAAATTATTTAAATTCTTTGCAATTAATTGGATTGAAGTGACAAACCTTTGCTAGATGATTGACTTTGTTGCAAATCAGATATGTTAATTTTGTTGTTTTAACACTTTAGGCTTTCTTTGTTTTTTTAACTGATTTAAGTTTCTTTGATTTCCCCTTCTTAAAATAGTGGGTATATTTTATGAATTATATTTAGGGGATTGTTGACTTTGTGTGGTATGAAAGCTTGTATCAGTTGATTTAATGGTTTGTTCATCATCAGATGAATCATTACTGGTTTCAGTTTGACTTTCTAGCTTTAATTCATCTAAAATCTTTTCTGAACTAGACTTGAGTGGAGGAATAAAATTAGTTGGATGTGGGACTGCATGATTTCCAACACCATGAACAACCTTTTCAGTGGTTAGATTGCTGGTTAATTCATCAATTATTCTAGAACTTCTTTCAAATTTCTTAATGGTTAATTTATTTTGTTCTAATTCTAACTGACATTCTTCTAATTTGATTAAAGTTTCTTTTAATTTTAACTCAGCATGTTCTTTATCATAGGTTGCCTGTAATAATTCATCTTTAAGTTTTTGATCAGTTATTTTATAAATTTTAATTTGATTTTCTAAATATGCAATGCAACCATTAAATTCTATTCTTCTGTTTCTATCTAAAAATCATCTCATCAAGAGTTTCTTTGTTTAGTTTTTCTAGTTCTTTATATGCTTTAATGCATTCAGGAGTGCAAGATTTGGAATGTACCTCAGTAGTAGAATCAGTGAAGGCCATGAGAGCTTGATTTTGAGCATGTTCCTCTGCTTGAAAGCTCCAGTCATAACCTTGAACCTCTTGAGATACCAGGGCAGTTGAGTTTGAAGTGATGTTCTTGTTATAATTTGATCTTTGATCTTTGCTAGGACATTCTCTAGAAAGGTGACCAAAATTATTGCAGTTGTAGCATTTGACTTTGGTTTTGTCAAAGCCAGCACGTTCACCCTTGTTGAAGTTCAGATTTTGTCTACCAGTTCTTTGAAGGAATCTCTTAGTCTTCAAGCTCAGCATTGCCATCTTCCATTTGATGTCCATCTCTTCCAGATCATCAGGGTTAATTTGTTCCAGATCTTCACTAATCAATGAAGTGTGTACATGACTAGTAAAGAAGGATTCTCTAGCTACATCTTCAGACTCCATCTGCTTTCCAGATGCAACATCTTGACCTGTACCTGTATTTGACACAAAAGCAGCATTGTTTGAAGGTAAAGTAAGTGCTTTCTGACTTACCTCAGATTCAAACACTCGAAGTTCATTGTAGAGTTCATCCAACTCCTTATTTTCCAATGCATCTCCTTGTCTATATAATAGTGTATATAGTCTATTCTTCTCCAAGAGATCTGAGAAACTTTCTGTTGACATCATCATTGTTTGGTATAACTCCAACCTGATTGAGTTCACCAATGAGTTTGTTGAATCGATCAAAAGCTTGTGACAAAGATTCATTCTTTTGTCCTTTCAAGTTTTCGAATTCTTGTTTAAGCACATATTTCATGTTTCTTTTGGTACTTTTGGTACCAAGATTTATTTGCGGATTTTCAGTCCTAAATTAAAAAACAACAGTATTTTTTATAGTATGAATTTGTTTGCTTAATTATTACATAATTCCTATAGTTTGTATAAGGTTTCAATTTATGTTCTTAACTATCTACTATTTTAATGTATAAAAAATCTCAAGGTTCTACAAGGCGCGCCATGGCGGCGCCAAGGCGTGAGGCGCGGCGTCGACATTACGAAACAGACCATGGCGGCTGGGCTAGGCGTGGCGTGAGATAATGCGTGATAAGGCGCGATAAGGCGCGCCATATGACGAGTTTTTTTAAGGCGGGTATGTAAAATGATTTTTTTTTTAAAAAAATGGTAAAATATATAATTATAAATTTAGATCTAATATTTCTTATGAGCTTTATATATGAATTGTTATATTTTTTCTGGAAACAACTTTCATTAACACAAAAAAGAAACTAGCACAAGGCTAGAAAACCACAACGTCTAACAATTACACGGTAAAATTAGCCATTCGGCCCAACTAACTCTATACTTAGGACGACGATTACAAATCCAAAGATACGACACTTCTTTGATTGAATCTACAATAAAATTTCGCCGGGTGTTAGCACTATTGAAAGTACCGCCAAATAATCCAAATCAACGTAAACACCACCGCTTCAATAATCGACTTCCCTTTCGTGTTCATTGAGCTAGCATCCAAATTTATCAACAATTCATCCAAATTGTCAACATTTGGATCAACCACTTGAAGCCACCGACCAATACCCCTCCAAACACTCTTAGACACTTCACAATTCCAGAATATATGCTCCACATTCTCGACCCCATCTCCATACATCACACATTTTAAATTCTCGAAACTAATACCCCTCGTCAACAAATTAACTTTAGATGGTACTCGATTTAAATTCACCTTCCAAAAAAGAATATTAACTTTTCGAGGCACTAACGGATTCCACCTTATATATAACACCGAGGATGGAAGTAAAAGATCATCTAACCACCTTCTCGTGCTCTTAACTTCAAAAACACCTTCATTACCAATATCCCAAACCCATGTATCCGGATCATTAGATAACGTCACATTTTCTAATAACCGGTTCAATTCCATCACTCGAGATTCTTCTCTCCCCCCACGGATGTCACGGATCCAGGCCCATCGCACCACATTATTGTGGAACCGATCCGACACCGAACAATCTCTATCAACATCGAGCAAATGGATCCTCGGAAATTCCGACGCCAAGGAGTTCGAACCTAGCCAAGTGTCCTCCCAAAACCGAGTACTTCTACCATTCCCAACCTTCTCTTTCAAGTGAGTTAACAAATCAATACCATTACTTTTAAACTTGTGCAGCAATTTTATAATTTGAGCCCAAGGGGTCGCCCCTAGCCGATGCGGATTCACTAGGTCCAATGCCCCGTTCTAGCCATAAATCGATTTAACAACCTTGGCCCACAAGCTGCTAGCATTTGATCTAAACCTCCAAATCCACTTTATTACTAAGGCAACATTAAAAGCATGTAAACCCCCAATGTCAAGACCCCCATTTTGTTTTGCCGCCAACACCGATTCCCAATTTACCCAATGAATCTTCTTTTTGTCCTCGGTGCCTCCCCAAAAGAACGATGCTCTCAATCTCTCTAATTTGTAAGCCACACCTTTTGGCATGACAAAAAGAGACATATAATAAATACCCATACCGCCAAACACCGATTTTAAAAGAAGAGACCTACCACCAACCGAAAGAGTGTTAACTTTCCACCCGACAATTTTTGCTTAAATTTATCAACTAACGGGTCCCAATTCTTTTTCCTAGACATACAAGCCCCGACCGGAAGCCCCAAATAAATGAAGGGTAACCCCCCATTACACACACCAAGCAATGCGGCCATATTATGCACCTCCCCATCCGACACAGCAATTCCATAAAGATTAGATTTATGCAAATTTAGTTTCAGACCCGACGCCATGTGAAAATAATGCAAAATAATAAGAAGCTTTTGCATATTATTGAGAGACCATTCTCCCAAAAAAATCACATCATCTGCATACAAAAAGTGAGAAATAGTGCAAGAATTCTCATTAACCTTCACCCCTTTGAACAAATGTTGAGAAGTCGCCTCTTCCATAGCCACATGAAGACCTTCCATGGCTATAATAAAGAGAAACGGATATAACGGATCACCTTGACGAAGGCCTCGTTCAAGCTTAGACTCTTTATAAGCGTTACCATTAAGAATAACAGAAGCTTTTGAATAATGCAAAATTTCCGAAATCCATCTCCGCCACTTATCCGGGAAGTTCATAAATTCCAACATCCGATCAAGAAATTCCCAACATATAGAATCATAAGCTTTTTCAAAATCGATTTTAAGCACCATGGCGCTCTTCTTTTTCTGTTTATACCACGAAATTAATTCGTTCACCATCATCGGTCCGTCCAATATTTGACGACCCAGAATAAACGCCGATTGCTCCTGACTAACCACCGAATCCACCACCCCAGTGAGCCGTAACGCCAAAAGTTTCGCAATAATCTTGTATTGCACACCAATAAGGCTAATCGGCCTGTAATCATTCACCGCCAGCGGGTTAGTGACTTTTGGAATCAGCGTGATGAACGAAGCATTGCACCCTGTGGGAATAAAACCTGTTTCAAAAAACTCAACAACAAAGTCAAAAATATCAAGTTTAAATAAATCCCAAATTTTTTTAATGATCGCGAAAGTGAAACCGTCCGGGGCCGGGGCCTTATCACTTCCGTAGCTCCACACCGCCACTTTCAGCTCGCTCATCGTGACTTGCCCTGACAGCATCGCCGATTGATCCTCAGACAACTGCTTGAATTTGCCACTTCTCCTTGCAACTTGAATAACCGGGACCCTTTGAAACTTATTAGCATAAAAATCATAAAAAATATGTTTCACAGCCGGCGGTGAAGTAATCCATTCACCATCTTTTTTTACACCACTAATCATGGAATGTCTTCGCTTACTATTGATGATATCATGGAAATACTTTGAGTTTTCGTCACCTTCAATACTCCATTTGACTTTAGCTTTTTGAGCCAAATCCTTCCATTCTTTCACGTCCAACTTATATAATTCTAGCTTGGCGGCTTGCCTTTCTACCAATTCATCATCAGACACTACATTATCATCCATATTCTTTTCAACAGCTAGCACCTTTTCGATCAACTTCTTCTTTTGGTCACCTTGTTCGGTTTTTTTGCATCTCCACCATCTTTTACAGTTTTCTTTAACTAGTTTTAACTTATCGACATCTCCCCTTGCGCGGCCCAAGATGTTTTAACCACATTTTCAAAAGACTCTTCCTCCATCCACGAGTTAAAAAACCTAAAAACTCGAGGACCATAATCAACCGTTTCTTGTGCCAAAACAATCGGCCTATGATCCTACACAATGTCCGACATCACATTTGCTACCAAATCCGAACACCTCTCAAACACCCCTTCATTCACAAAAAACCGATCTAATTTACTCATTTTCCGACCGTCCGAACTTAATCTAGTATATGCCGACCCCCCCATTGGCACTTCAATAAGACTTCCCGAATCTACCCTTCATCCCGAACTGCATTGAAATCTCCAAAAATAAAAAACTCCCCATCATTAGACTGCATATACTCGACAATAGAAACCCACAAACTTCTCTTATCCACATTGCTTTGAGGAGCATACACATTACCCATCACACACTTCATACTATTATGTTTCCATTCACCATGAACAAAGAAAACATTCTGAAGACTAACTATCCGCGAACTTTTAAACAGATTCGGATCCCAGATAGAAATAATACCACCCGACGATCCAACCGCACTACTTAACGCAAAATCGAACGACGTATTCCCCCACAACTTTTTAATTATAAAAACATCCACCTTAGAAATTCTCGTTTCTTGAATACCAAGAAAAGAGATTTTATATTTATTAGATATAGCGCCAATCCTTTTAGGTTTAACCACATCTCCAATTCCACATGCATTTAAGGACATTATATTCATAAATGACCTTTCCCACCTCCCATGCTACTAATCATACGTTCAAGCGAGGCTTGACACCCCTCCATGTTATGACCAATGGCTAGACCAATATCAATATATCTATTCAGGTCATCAATCAAAGATACGGTTTTAACAGTTTTCTGCATATTACATGTGGATTCACACGAATTTGATAACACCGGCCCATTCTTCTCTTTATCTGCCACCTGGTTCCAGGCTTTTCTTCCAAACCCTGGCGGGCTTGACACCGAATCCTCATTCACAATTATCTGATCCGCTTCAGTGTTCGCCCCTGTCGATCTGTCCCCTGTGAACTTCTCACCCGCTTTGTCTCCTATCACACCCGGAGATTCACCTGACACTTCATTACATGGACCTTTTTCCTGCGAATTATCCATATTGTATGCCCGAGGTTGTGGCATACCGTCGACTGCACTGTTCCTCTCTGCTCCTTCCTGCATATTATGAGGTACAAAATTTTTCATTACCCAAATTATTCTCCTCTTTTTCCCCGTGTGAACCCAATGATCCATCATTGGATAAAGACACGTCGTCTTCCTCTCCTTTACTCTCCAAATCTACACAACGAAAGACCGGTTGCCAAATAGCAATCTCATAGACCCTGTAACACACCAATTTTTCAACCAAATTTAAAACTTTTTAAATAAAAAAATGTAAGTCTTTACAAATCGAACATCCCAAAATTGTAGTTTAAATAAAACACTTGGAGTAATTAATAAGTATCAAAAATCGGTGTTACAAATATATCAAAACAAAAGTCTAGGGAATTAAATAAGTACACCGAGCTAATCACTTCCAAATGCTAACTACGGGCCGCCTAATCCATAGCTCCCGAACCTGAGTACATAGCCAAAATAAAAGTAGTACGTGAGACAAAATTGTCTCGTGAGAAACATGGGTTTTAGACCCGGTTAGAAATATATTTGGAATAAAATAATAATTAAATAACTATCAAATTGCACATAGTCAGACATACTCTAAGGTTTGCCTTAAGCCAATCACATACGTAACGGGCCTCCCCGAAACAAACTTTCCCGATATGGGTTATCTAGGTAAACTCCCCCGTTTCCGGGTTATCTATTTGCTCTCCCGATTTCCGGGTTATCTCAAACTCCCCTGCTTTTCGGGTTATCTATTTCTCGACACACTACCCTTGCGCAGGGTGGTACCGCCCCAAGTAGGTGTCACTAACTCCCCCAACTTGTGTGGTTATCTAGGATCCGATTTTTTAGCTACCACATAACAATTCAACTACTTGAGCCAATGCTCCAAATCATAAGATTCAACATACTAGTGGTAACCAAGCAAGTCAATAGCAATTCATATCATCTACTAACTAATAAATCTTTATTTCTTTATTAAAACATTTATTTAATAAAGACTACTAAAAACTTGTTTAATCATTTAAACTATGAAAACTCTTTTACTATGTACTCAGAAAAGATCACACGTACTCGACTTAGCAATGCTATTCAACACTTGTGTTAATCAACACAAATCCTTACTTCTTAATCAAAGAAGTACTTCAAATCTCAAGGTCTTCTTGACCTAATACCATCATCAACACAATAACTAGTTATTATGCATAACTAATCACTAATCTATCTAATTTAACACTCCCAACCACCACGTTCATACTACTTGGTAGAAATCTCAAACCCTAGTTCAAGATTCTTATCCATAAACCCAAATATAGCTTGTACACATTCATTATAAGCTCACCATGAGTGTTTTACACTCATGATAGACCATCTTCCCCAAAGATGGTCTGGTTGGTTCCCAAAACCACCATTGATGCACATGAAAAGCTTGAAACTAAGGTAGAAGATGATAAGAATCGACAATCTTTACCTTTGATGTTTAAATCTTCAAAGATGATGAAGATTTGAGCTCTAGACCTCCAAAATCGCCTCTTCTCTTCAAAATAACGGCTGAGCTACAAGTAGGGTCGTTGATGCCTAAACCCTAGCCCAAAACCCGTTTATATACAGAGGTCCCTAGTTCACGATCGCGAACTTCAGTTCGCGTCGTGAACTCTGCGTGTCGCTAATAGTTCGCGCTCGGTAATGGGTCGTGAACTCCGGTCGTCCAAAACCCCAAATTCCTTGTTTCGACTCCCGATCGGGAACCCAAGTTCGCGCCGCGAACTTGCCCAGGCAGCTAGGCTGCAACTTTTTGTTGACCGGTTCAGCCCCGGTTTCGACCTTAACCATATCAAACGGTGTCCAAATGACACGAAACCAATTCCTACGTTCTGAAATGAATTATCCATAATTATCATATTTTTGTACAATTTATTTATTTATAAAATCTCGGTCGTTACAACTATCTACCCCTTAAGAGGATTTCGTCCTCGGAATCGCATCATAATCCACAAAGTTCGGGTAGCGTTTCTTAATCTCATCTTTGACTTCCCGAGTCAAATTTGACCCAAGGGAATGCTTCCACTTGACCAACACCAACTCAATCTCTTTGTTCCTTAATTTCTTTGTTTGGGCCTCCAATATGGCCTCGGGCTCTTCAATCAAATGGTTGGGTGCATCGACCCGCAAATCTTGAAGTGGGATAATATTCTCCACTTCACCTAAGAACTTCTTCAAATTACTAACATGGAAGGTGTCATGGACACCTTGCAACTCGGGTGGGAGTTCTAACTTAAATGCTTGTAAACCGACCCGTTTCAAAATCTTAAATGGGCCAACATACTTTGGGCTCAATTTGCCCTTCTTACCAAATCTCATCACGCCTTTCCAAGGCGACACTTTCAACATCACCATATCACCAACATCCAAATCATAGGTTCGCTTTTTCAAACCCAAATAACTCTTTTGGCGATCTTGTGCGACTTTCATATTCCTTTGAATTATCCTGATTTTCTCATTTGTTATTTTCACAATTTCGGGACCCGTGAGTTTTGTTTCACCGTCTCTAACCAACAAGAAGGCGTCCTACACTTCCTCCCATACAATGCCTCAAACGGTGGCATCTTAATCGTAGAATCATAACTGTTGTTATATGAAAACTCAACTAACGGTAAATGCTCATCCCATTAACCACCAAAATCTAAAACACACGATCTCAACATATCTTCGACCGTTTGGATCGTTCTTTCGCTTTGACCATCAGTTTACGGATGGTAAGTCGTGCTCAGCCTTAACTTAGTCCCCAACTCTGCTTGGAGTGATCTCCAAAATCTCGAGGTAAACCTTGCATCCCGATAGGACACAAACGACAATGTTACCCCATGCAAACGAACAACTTCATCAACATACAATTTTGCCAACTTCTCGAGTGGCATGGTTTCCTGAATAGCTAGGAATAACGCACTTTTCGTTAACCTATCAACAATCACCTAAATGGTGTCATGGTTCCTAATCATCTTTGGAAGACCAACAATGAAATCCATTGTGATGTCTTCCCATTTCCCGGTCGGCACTTGTAACGATTGTGCAACCCCATAAGGCACTTGGTGCTCGGCTTTCACTTGTTCACACGTAGCACATTTTGAAATGTACTTTGCTACTCTCGACTTCATCCCCGGCCACCAATACATTTTCTTCAAGTCTTGATAAGTCTTTGTACTTCCGAGATGAATCGAATACTTGGACTTGTGAGCATCATTCAACAATATTTTTTGGTTTCCCCGAATTTCGGAACCCAAATCCGACCATTTACGATTTTTAACCCTTGAACATTTTCTTCAAATACTTGGTTCTTTCCCAACCTTTCATGTCTATACTCGTCTTTTCCCATCACTTCCTTTTGTACGGTTTTTATACTTTCAATAAAACTAGATACTACATCAATCCGCATCAACTTAGCCTTAACCGGCTTCTCATAGACTTTTCTACTCAAGGCGTCGGCTACCACATTAGCCTTTCCCTCTTGATAAACTATTTCACAATCGTAGTCACTAATCAACCCAATCCACCTTCTTTGTCTCATATTCAAGTCTTTTTGTGTAAACATGAAGGAATTATGTGCACATTTAGTCAACCTATGATGATACATCCATGCCTACGAAACACTTAAGGGTCACACCGGTGAGTACATGTAATACGAGCAAGTTATGCAACGATACTACGAAGAGGCATGATTCATAATAGTCATTATGAATCAGTTAAGTATTAAGTTAAGTTTAACTTATTACTAGATTAGTTTAACTAACTAATTAATACAAGTGGTTGTACATTTACTAGTTGAGTAAATATACAATGTGTTAATTAAAGGTTATCCATGATATGATTTAAAGCTATTAAATCATATAGTAATTGGATAATATTATTGTATAAATTATATAAAGGTTATTATATAATTAACTATTAAAGGTATAAATACAAGTGAATAATTTCTGTATATGGGTACCGAAATTATAGTATGTTAATACTAGACATTTGATAGTTGAGTGCAATAATAATAAACTAGTTAAACTATAAGGGATGGAATTGTTAAAAGGAAGTTTAATTAAAGTTCTAATATTAATTAAACTAGAAGGGTTCTAAGCGTAACTTATTTGTATATAAATAAGAGGCTTAGGGTAACCCTAAACCCCCTTGATCACCATACGAAAATCCCCCCCTCCATCTCCCTTCAATTTTCGGCCGAACACACCAAGAACACCAAGTTTGGTGTTCTTCGTTCTTCGTGTTCTTCGTTCGTTCTTCGTGTTCTTCAAGTCTTGAAGATCCAAGATCGTTGCAAGAGATCATCTAGAGGATCGTTCGTCGTGTTCATCATCAGTGGACTTATCTTAAGCATTAACCTAAGGTATGATTCATGGAACACCCTTCCTCCTTCTCCTCTTGTGCGACGGACAAGAACACCAAGAACCCTAGGGTTCTTGGTGAGTGTTCGACGAACACACCTTCATTGTGTGTGTTCGAGTTTTTCGTACAAGGTTTCTTTCTTGTTAACCTAATCTAGATTTCCAACATCCCAATCCTTTAGGGTTTAAGGATTAGGTTTAATCACAGTTCCGCATTTAGGGATTAAATCAGCTAGTTGGTTTTAACCGGTCAAGAACAAGTTCATGTTCTTGGTCAGTATGGTCGAACCAAGCATACTAGGAGGTTGACCCAAGTCGTCGATCAGTGTCATGCGAAACCCTACAGTGGTATCAGAGTGTTGGTTTAGAGATCTAGACTAGATTAACAAAGATTGTTTGTTTACTTTAATTTTAAGTTTTTTTTGTTTCAAGTTTTTCTTCTTCTTCTTCATATTTTCGGAAAAAAGGAAGAAACCCTAGGACCAAGAACATTAAACTAGTCTAAGTTTAATTGGTCAAGAAGGTTTCTAGAAACCCTAGCAAATTTTCGAAAATACATAGAAAGAACCCTAGGATCAAGTATATTAAACAAGATATGTTTAATTGATCAAAAGGATTCTTTCCATAATCCCTTAAATTTTCGTGACCAAGGAAAACCCTAGGTCAAGTATATTAAACAAGATTTGTTTAATTGATAAAAAGGATTCTTTCCTAAACCCTTAGGATTTTCGAAAAACTAGAGGAATACTTGGACACCAAGTTTATTAAACTAGCCTAGTTTAATTGGTGGAAAAGTCTCCTAGCCTTAAGTTTTCGAAAACCCTATAAACCCTAGAATATTAAACTAGTTTAAGTTTAATAGTTTAAAAGTATTAATTAGGATAATAATCTAAAACCTAGTTAATTAAACAAGTTTATGTTTAATAGGTTTAATTATTATTTTGATAGATTTATTAAAGCTAGTTCTTTAAACCTAGTAATTTAGACAAAGTTTTATTGTCAATAAGGTTTAATTTAAAGAGTTTAAATAAATTTATTAAAAGTTATAATCTATCTTAGAATTTAAACAAAGTTTATTGTTTAAAAGGATTGATTAAAAATAATTAGTCTTTTAATTAAAAATAATGTCTTTGATCAAGAAAGTCAAAACCCTAGTTTTGATTGGTCAAAAACAAGATTAGGGTTCATCTAATTAATTTAGGGAATTGATAAAGAGGATGTTAATTTTTATGTTCTAAAATTAACAAGGTGTATTTAATTATTTATATATATGTATTTAATTTTTCGGAATTTTTAATAATTAGGTAAAATTGAATTTTAAAAGATATAATAAGTTTGTGCGTATTTTAATTAGTTTAAGTTAAAATACATACGTATAAATTAGATGTAATATTCTTATTAGAATGTTACAAGTTCATTATTATAAATATACATATATACGAATATATATATATATATATTAAATACAAGATAAAATGGAACAATTAAAAAGGGGTAATGTTATTTTAATCTTTAAAGATAATATTATAATTAGTTATTGTATAAGTTATAATATAATTAAAACTAGAAAGTACAAAGTTATGATTTCATTATAACTAGAAATTGTACAAGTTGAAATTATATGATTAACTAGAAATATACAAAGTTATATATATTAGGATGTATAAAGTTATAAGTTATTATAACTAGATAATTATACAAGTAAGTATTTTACAAGTCATGTAATATACTAGATTAATGATCAAGTAAAAATAACAAGAACCTATATTTAACTAGTTCAAGTTAAATATAAGAAAGGTTTAAACAAACTAAGAATTATTATATATATAGTCTTTATATAATAAGTTTATTAGTTTCACCAAGTATAAACCGGTGATTGTGTTAGCTTAAGTTTCATCATGGTTGTTGAAACTAGTGGGAGCTACACAAGAAAATCACAAAGTTTATAAGTGTGTCGTTAAGACATAAGTTTTGGTCGAATCTAATAAGTCAAAACAAATATTTAATTTCATTATTAGACATATGAAGAACTAGGTATGTTAAACTAGGTTTATGTTTCAAGTTTATGAACCATAAAATAATTAAAAGTTTAACATAAGTTTATAAGTTTTTCAAGTAAGATAAAACAAGTAAGTTTTATTCTAGATAAGATTTTTCACAAAATCTAGTAGAACGTTTTGTACACCTCGTTTTAGGTATACATGTAAGATCGTACAAATTATTGAAACTATAAATTTTAAATAATAGTTCTTAAGTTTTAAAAAGGTGTCTTGTAGAACGCTTCAATTCACAAGTCACACATTTTAAACAAGGATTAAGATTGGAATATAAGTTTAAGTTTAGTTTAAGACATAAACAAACCCAAGAAAATCTTAGATCTAAGTACTATCCACCTAATGGAACACCTCACTTGTTAAACGATATTCATATTGTAAGGATAAAGAACCTTAGATATGGATTCAAATCATTGCGAGTGTTAGGGTGCGTAAGGTTCTGTGATAACCGGGAGTCCCGGCGTAGAACATCGCACTGTCTTAGATGGTCTGATCTACTTTGGTGATAATCGGGAGTCCCGACCCAAAAAGTACTTGAGTAGAATAAACATACTAGACTTTATTACTAACTTATAAATGTACAATTAGATTGTACAAGGTAGTAATAAGTTATAAGTTTAAAGATTCTACGACCCCTAGGAATCGTGTCAAGTCTTGACACGATCGGTAAAGAAGTTACCTACCAGAAATAGCATATCTCGTCGGGAAGTGCCCAAACCTTGCGGCGAGAATGTGATATATGGATCCTAGGCCTAAAATATTAATTATGGGTTTATAATATATTTTAGAGAATGTTTATTGATGATTACTAATTAAACTGGGTTTGATTTGTAGATGGCAGCAACAAACGTGATTGCGACAACAAGTACCAACAATCTCTCACTTCACTCAATCCTCGAAAAAGACAAGTTGACTGGGTCAAACTTTCTCAACTGGGAGCGCAATCTTCGTATTGTGCTCAGGCATGAGAGAAAGTGGTATGTCTTGGAGAGAGCAGTACCAAACACCCTTGCTGTTAATGCCAGAGCTGAAACGAGGCAAGCTTATGATAAGCATGTCAGTGATGCACTCGATGTGAGTTGTCTAATGCTCGCCACCATGAGTCCTGAGTTACAAGCGGGACTTATGGATGTGCCTGCATTTGAGATGATCCAGCAACTTAGGGATTCATTTAAAGAGCAAGCTCTCACTGAGAGGTTTGACATCGATCGAGCCTTCAACTCTTGCAAGATGGTCAAAGGAACGCCGGTGAGTGCCCACGTCATGAAAATGAAAGGACACATGGATCACCTCGCTAGACTTGGTCACCCCATATCGTTGCAAATGGCAACAGATACTATACTCAACTCGTTGTTTGATGACTACAAGTTTTTTGTGGTCAACTACAACATGCATAATATGGAGAAATCCATTGCTGAGCTACATTCCATGCTCAAGACAGCCGAGTTGAGTTTGGGGACCAAATCTAAGGACGTTTGCTTGATCAGTAATGGCGGTGGCGGTGGGAAGAAGAGAAAAGGGCATGGTGGTAAAGGAAATGGTAAAACCTATCCTAACCAAGGAGTGCCAAATGGTAAAGGTGTCAAACAAAAGGTCAAGAAGGTTAAGCCTAACACTGCGAGGACCGAGAACCGGTGCTATAAGTGTGGTGAGGCTGGGCATTGGAAAAGGAATTGTCCAAAGGGTGCAAGTGGTAGTGGAGGAAACGCAAGTTCCTCGGGTAACACAACCACACTTCTTAATCACTTTTAGATACTTGTAAAGTACATTACGAGTAATCTAACTTTTGCAATCGTTTATTGCAGGAGGAGATGGAAAGTGATAGTGACCGGCATGAGATGGTGATGATCCCACGAGCACCAAGTTTTTTGTAATTCAGTATTTTTGTGGATTCGTTTTAAACAATTTTACTTTATTGTTTGGATAATTCTATTTTGTTAAAACAAGTTTTATTTTTGGTTTTAATTAAATTTCGAATCCATGGTTGAATTATATTGTGTGCATGTGTGATAATTACACTAGTCAAGGTTTATGACTAGATTGTAAGTCAAGTTTTGATTTACTTATATTTCATGTTTTATATATTTGTTTGATTGTTGTATAAATAATGTCTTGATAGCTCAAGGTATTTAGATACTAGTAATTAGAAAGTCTTTCTAATGAAAGTATTTAAGAGTTTTATGGAAGCATAAGGTTCAAGAGTTATTGAACTTAGTTAAAACATCTTAAGTAATAGTCATTACTTATGATAGAAAGTTTTAAAGTATTAGTATTAATATAGTATGATTATATTGGATATAATCAAGATATACTTTAATAGTATTATTACAAGTCTTTTATACTTGTAGTAAAGGATTTAATGAAGTCATGATTCCCTAATAGGAATAATTGGATATTCGCATAATCCAAGTAAAATGACTTAGACATTAAACGACTCTTAAAAGGGACAAACTATATTGAAGCATTTAAGAATTAAAAGGTATTATTCCAAGTATCTTATACTCGTAATAACTACAATATTTAATCAAGTCATAATTCCTATATAGGAATAAATGGATATTTAAGAAATTCAAGTAAATGACTTTGGCATTAAATAAGATTCTTAAAAGAATACTAATGTGTTTTAAGAATTGATAGTATCATTTCAAGTGTTTCATACTTGTTAGATACAGTAATCAATAAAGATCATGATTCCCTTAAAAGGAATGTTGGATATTCGCAAATCCAAATGATGATCTTAATAATTGATAGAATTCTTAAAAGATTAAACTAGGACGGATAAAACCTTTATCAAGTAAAATGGGTGCACCCCATGGTGACGAACTAGGACGGATAAAACCTTTATCAAGTAAATCTTGGAGTTGAGCCATCAACTCTCTCATTTCGGTCGGAGCTAAACGATATGGGGCTCGGGCAATTGGCGTCGCCCCCGGGACTAGATCAATTCGAAACTCGACTTGTCTCTCCGGCGGTAGACCGGGTAAGTCATCGGGAAACACTTCGGGAAAGTCCCGAATAATCTTCACATTCTCAACCGCCTTCTTCTCTTTTCTCCCATCTAGGACATAAGCTATAAATGATGCACATCCTTTCGATAAACACTTTCGTGCTTTAATGGCGGTTAACAAGTTTGGCATATGATGCCTCTTTTCCCCATAGATGTACACCTTCTCATTTTTGGGAGACTTGATCGATACTAACTTCTTCCCACATAAAATCTTGGCTTGGTGGATTCCCAACCAATCCATCCCAATAATCACATCAAAAGCCTTAATCCCCATAGGCATCAAATCTACCTTGAATTTCTTATTATCGATCTCTAATTCACAATCTCTATAGATGTGTTGAACCATAGAGGTTTTCCCATCGGCTACTTCTATTTCATACAAATCATCAAGTAACTCTAGTGGAACCTTAAACTTAGCACCAAATTCATGAGACACGAAAGAATAAGTAGAACCCGAATCAATCAATACATAAGTGGGTATGGAGTTTATGAATAAGGTACCTGAGACAACATCATGAGTCTCCTTGGCTTCTTCACGCGTGAGTTGGAAGGCACGCCCCTTGACTTTCAACGGCTCCGGTTTCTTGTGAGCGGTTGACACCAACGTTTCGGTTCCTTTCTTTGGGCAAACATTGCTATAATGCCCTTTCTCATGACATGAGAAACACTCCACCTCATCAAGGCTTTTAACCTTGCAATCTTTAGCTTTGTGGCCAAAACGACCACACTTGAAACAACCGTTGGAGTCCGCCTTGCATTCACCCTTGTGGTCCCTACCACACTTCCTACATCCACCAACACTTCCTTGTTTTGACCCGCTCGGGGCAAACTTGCTCTTCTTGGATGGTCTCGAAAAACTTTCAAACTTTCTCTTCTCATTACCAACCGACCTCTCTTGAATTCTTCTCTTGCTCACCTTCTCAACACTTCGGGCGACATTGATCGCCTCATCAAGGGTAGTTGCCCTTTTCACCTCTAGCTCATACTCCCATGGCAACCCATTACAAAACCGAACCACACGGCTACGTTCGGTGGGGTAGGTACTTGACACAAACGCGAGGTATCCAGTGAACTTCTTGGTATACTCATCCAAGGTCAAATTGCCTTTCTTGAAGTGCAAGAATTCTTCCAGCAACTCTTCCAACTCCCTTTTGGGATAAAACTTCTCTTTGAGCCTTCTAGTGAACTCATCCCACGACATCTTGTAAACGGCTTTCTTTCCCAAGGTTTCATACACGGTGTCCCACCATGTAAGAGCATCATCTTTCAACAAACGTGAGGCATAAGTCACCATGTCTTCCTCCTTGCACTTGCTACTCTCAAGCACATGTTCCGTTTCTCGAATCCAACGAACCGTCACTTTCGGTTCCGTACTCCCGAGATAGGTGTCGGGTCAGAATGCAAGGAATGTTTTGTAAGGACATCCTTCACGTTCAATCTTTCTTTCTTCACCACTTTCCTCATTAGAGGACTTCTCGGTCGGGACACCAGCGTTCGTTGACTTAGTCTTTGTGAGAGTTGGGAATCTTCACTTTCCTCCCTCTCCTCCTCATCCCGATGTTCCTCTTCCTCCCTTTCCTCACCATCACCCAAGTTCAACCGATCATTAATGATCCGATTAACATCTTGTTGCATCACATTTCTCATATTAGTGAGCATGGATTGAATTGCCATCATTGTTACCGGAGTATGGTTATTCTCGGTACCCGAATTGGCCAATCCATTCTCATCTTGATTCACATTCGAAGCTTGTTCCCCATCCAACACTCGACCACTTCTCGTTCTAGCCATCTTACTATAATAAGATGTCAACCCAATTAGAATCCAATAAGTTGACTAAATAGTCAAAATAAAACATAAGAAAAGCTCGATTCAAAACAATTCCCTTTATGGCCAACCCTAACTCTTAAAGGTCAACCTAACTTCCTATAGAACATAATGTCCCAAAAGCAAAGTCTAAGTCTAGGGTGGGTAAACCAACCTAATTCACTTAGACTAAAGCTCTGATACCAAGTTGTAACACACCAATTTTTCAACCAAATTTAAAACTTTTTAAATAATAAAATGTAAGTCTTTAAAAACCGAACATCCCAAAATTGTAGTTTAAATAAAACACTTGGAGTAATTAATAAGTATCAAAAATCGGTGTTACAAATATATCAAAACAAAAGTCTAGGGAATTAAATAAGTACACCGAGCTAATCACTTCCAAATGCTAACTACGGGCCGCCTAATCCTTAGCTCCCGAACCTGAGTACATAGCCAAAATAAAAGTAGTACGTGAGACAAAATTGTCTCGTGAGAAACATGGGTTTTAGACCCGGTTATAAAAATATTTGTAATAAAATAATAATTAAATAACTATTAAATTGCACATAGTCAGACATACTCTAAGGCTTGCCTTAAGTCAATCACATACGTAACGGGCCTCCCCGAAACAAACTCCCCCGCTATGGGTTATCTAGGTAAACTCCCCTGTTTCCGGGTTATCTATTTGCTCCCCCGATTTCCGGGTTATCTCAAACTCCCCCGCTTTCCGGGTTATCTATTTCTCGACACACTACCCTTGCGCAGGGTGGTACCGCCCCAAGTAGGTGTCACTAACTCCCCCAACTTGTGTGGGTTATCTAGGATCCGATTGTTTAGCTACCACATAACAATTCAACTACTTGAGCCAATGCTCCAAATCATAAGATTCAACATACTAGTGGTAACCAAGCAAGTCAATAGCAATTCATATCATCTACTAACTAATAAATCTTTATTTCTTTATTAAAACATTTATTTAATAAAGACTACTAAAAACTTGTTTAATCATTTAAACTACGAAAACTCTTTTACTATGTACTCAGAAAAGATCACACGTACTCACCTTAGCAATGCTATCCAACACTTATGTTAATTACTAAAAAGTTCTAACTCTAAATTACTAAAATTCCAAAAATAGATAAATTAGTCAAAATACTTTTTTATGAACAAAATTTACCAAAAATATTTTGAATTTGGTTACAAGTATAAATTAAAAAAACTGGGTGTTAAGAGTATAAAATGTAAGAAAGAAAATAATTTTCTAATAACCAAAAAAGAGATTTTTTTTTCAAAAACAATGCATTTGTTTTTTAAATTTTCACAGATAATACATTTTTTTTTTGCTTTCACAATTATGGACTCCTAGAGTCCGGAATTTGGCTTAAATTGGACTCTCGGAGTCCGGAATTAGGTTTCTGGTACGATGTAAAGTACAACTCCGGACTCCGGAAGTCCAATTTAAGCCTAATTCCGGACTCTAGGAGTCCATAAACCTTATTTGTGAAAGCAAAAAAAAAAGTGCATTGTTTGTGAAAATTTAAAGAAAAAGTGCATTATTTTTAACAAAAAATCCAAAAAAGAATAGAAATAAATTATTAGGATTAAAAGAATAAATTATGAAGAATTAGGGGTTAAAATAAACTGAATAAAATATTTTAAATTTAATTAGAAGTATAAATTAAAAAAATAGGGTTCTAATATGTAGGACTTAAATTTTTAGCGAAAAAATCTTTTTTAATAGCGTAAATAGGATAAAAATATATCAATTACAAAAGCGACTTGTATAAAAAAATAAAAAAATATATGAAATATTGAGGTGTGTGAAAGCTGTCTTTGTCTCCTAGATACAAATCATTGTTGCACATACGATTATTTTACTCGCCTTAAAAAATAAATTGCTTGAAGCAAGGTTTAAACCTTAATGGAATTGGTGACAAAACTTCAAGTGCAAAACTTGCAACAAATAATATTGGCATCTTTTCCACTTACAGAACATATATATATAGTTAATTGTGATCATCTCTTTGTGAAAAATAAACATTTATCACAAATGTATTATTATAAGAGGAAAATTGGTTTTCAAATGGTTGGTAACTTGGTATCAATGATTATAGCAAAATTCTCTTTCAACCAAATGTTTTAATATAAGCTTTTCATTAAATTGGTCAATATCGTTAATACAATCGAAGGGGTCAGATTGGATGAGCTGACAGGTTTGATTCGAATGACAATATATTATTATGCAATAATTATATACATGGTGTAAAACTGTCAAAAACAACAATCAAAATACAAAATTAATAACATAAAAAAAATTTGAAAATTTTACAAATCTATTTCCTCCAAACTTTTATCATTTTTTAGTCACATATATGAAACATCTGTCTATTACGAATACTATTTATCCAGCTTTTCTTTAAAAAAAAGTTTTGTTTTTTCCAATTCGACCAGTCGCTTGAATTGAACTTTTATGTCCAACTTGCCACTTTTGACCAAGCTTTAAACCTATAACCATCAGGGGCGGATTTGAAGGGTAGCACACGGTGGCACGTGCTACTATTTTTCGAGTAATATAAAATCTTAATAATTTTTTTGGTATTAGGGTGCTATTATCGGATTAAAAACATACCTAATAGTTGAAAACTCAAGATCTGAAAAGTAGAAGGTTAAAATACAATATATAAAGCAATTTCGTAAAGAACAACAAGAGATATATACTGATAAAGTAATCTGTTCTGTATTTCTGTAAACTGTTAGAGAGGGAGGGAGATAGAAAATGAAGAGTAGAGAAGAAAACAGCTGTGTTAAAAACCAAATTAGGGCATAGGCATTCGATTAATAGAACTCAAGTTATTGGGCTAAGAGAAACGGGCTTTGGACCTGTAAACATAAAGCATTTTGGGCTAATAATTAAATTAACTAATGGACGATAACTTCCAAACATAGACTTAGATTAAAGTACACATGTAAAAACTACTTTATGCTCGTGAACTTCCAAACATAGAAACCTGAATTTTTTTTAATCATACAATAAAACAACTACAACAATATTAGACTTAGATTAAAGCTCATATGTAAAATAAATTAAAATGTGTCTTGTAAAGTTTTTATCTTTTATGTTTATGATATTTGTAGTTATCTTGTAGGATAAAATTAATTCTTGTGGACTTGTTGGTGTATAAAATCAAACATGGTGATTCTATAATAGAATCTCTTATGTTATATATATTTTTTATTTGGGACGTTGCCCCGAGCGCCGTGATGGCATCCCCCATCAACATCGTCCGGTCAGCGGGCAACGAGATCCCCGCAAAGGGATGCATCTCCCTTGATCTTCGCCTTTTTGATCCATGTAAGGTGCTACTACTGGCGGAATTTTCTAATTCCGCCCATGATAACCATCGATCTAATCAATTCATTTTCACCTGCCCACTTTCTCATTTCCCCTTGCTCGTTCAATCGGGTTTTTAAAACATTGCTTCAACCTTTGAAGTAAAATTTCATCAAATGTGTTCCGGTTAGATTAAATCATGATCAACATTATCCTATACAAGGGTTAATAAAAAAACATTAAAATTGTAAGAACTCATAATAAAAAAGGGTGATTATATTAGTACGACCTCTAGCTTTTCCCATTGTTAATTTCAAATTATTACAATAACCGTGATTGTGGTCTGATTTTGAATTAATGGTTGTGTTAATTCAAGGGTTGTACATGTATCCAAAACCATTAACATTCAACAAATCCCTCTTATTATAAAAAAGAGTAAATTACTGTTTTTGTCCCTATGATTTTTCCGATTCTGCGTTTTTATCCCTGTACTTTTTTTCCTTTTTTTTTGTCCCTAAGGTATGCAAAATTCCGTTTTTTTGTCCTTCCGTCCACCTTCCGTCTCTTTTTGACAGTTAAAGCCCTCACATGCTGAAAACGTGAGGGCATTATGGTCTTTCACATTTTCTATTTTTTTACTTTTTTTTCTTTCTCTCTCTCTCTCTCTCTCTCTCTCTTCTTCTTCTTCTTCATCCAATCTTCATCACCTTCATCTTCATTTTCCTTCTCTCTTCTTCTTCTTCATCCAATCTTCATCACCTTCATCTTCATTAAACCAAATGAAAACCCTAAATGGATTCGGATCTTAACAAACTGAAAATCATAAGTAAAAACCCTAATTGATTCAGATGTTAACAAACCTTCTTTCACTTCTTATTCAACAGATCTGAATCTCGATCTCCCCCTCTTCTTTTTGGCTTGACTGCATCTCGATCTCTCTCTCCCCTAATTGATTCACTTTCGTGTGCCTAAATTCTTTCATAGCAATCTAACCAACAATTACATTCCCCAAATCTCCATTAAAATTCGTCAATTCCATTTCATTTCACAAACACACAGAAACCTAAATTCTAAATCCATTATATTCTCCATTGTTGTGTTCTTCATGAACAAACAAACAAATTGAAACCAATAGTGGGCAGAGAGTTTCTTTAATCGATGTACACCATCAGCTTCATCTTCTTCAAAAGGCTTGAAAACAACTTCAGAATCGGCGGAGAAACCCATGTACACCACCGGCAACAGAAACCCATTTACACCACCACCGTCAGCAACCCAGATCTATAAATCGAAACTCAGACCTATAAACCCAAATCGAAACCCAGATCTATAAATCGCATCATGGATTCAAGCCCTCTCACCTTCTCTCCGGCGATGGTGAAACTCGAGGAAGACGAAACAACCACCGTCTCTCCGATGACCACTGAGTCGCCGGAAAATAGGAAGCAATCGAAGAAGACAGAAGTGGGAGATTAGAGAGTTGAGAACGTGGACGAATCGACGGGTGTCTGTGTTGTTCGTCGGTCGAGTTGCTGTTGTTCGTCATCACCATTTTTTGAACCTACGTCAATTGTCCAGTTTCTTCTTTGTGTGTATCACAGGTTCATTTTGGTGTTTCATTTTGCGTGAAAGTTTGTTGCAGGTTCTTCAAGAAGGAGATGGGGTAAAATATAAAAAGAAGAAAAAATAGAAATAAATTAAAGGTAAATATGAATGTACAAACTCTAAAGCACATGGTATAAGTGATTTGAGTAAAAAGACATTAATACCCTCACGTTTTCAGCACGTGGGGGCTTTAACGGCTGAATTCAAACGGAGGATGGACGCAAGGACAAAAAAACGGAATTTTGCATACCTCAGGGACAAAAAAACAGAAAAAAAAAAAGCATAGGGACAAAAACGCAGAATCGGGCAAACCACAGGGACAAAAACTGTAATTTACTCTATAAAAAAAGCCGAAGGAGGGCTTTTTTTTTGCTGAGAGGTTCAATCTCGACTCCATTTCATTGAAATAAAACTCAAAAAACCACAAAAAATTAAATCCCGAGTACTCGGCGCATTCAGCACCATCATATCATTTTAGTAAAAATTATTAATTATTCTTTTTCACAAAAGAAGAAATGTCTAAGAAGCAGCAGATTCCTTGGCAATCTTCTCAGCCTTTGCAATAACTTCATCAATTCCTCCAACCATGTAAAACGATTGCTCTGACAGATCATCATATTTCCCATCCAATACTCCCTGCACATATTACCAGTTTTCAATTAACAATTATTATTTTTTTAAATAATGGAAATTTAATTTTGTGATTTAAGCTGACCTGGAAACTGGCAATGCTCTCCTTGAGTTCCACATATTTACCAGGGGCGCCAGTGAAAACTTCAGCAACATGGAAAGGTTGACTCAAAAACCTCTGAATCTTTCTTGCACGAGCAACAGTCAACTTATCATCTTCACTCAGTTCATCCATTCCAAGAATAGCAATAATATCTTGAAGATTCTTGTAGTTTTGAAGAACTTTTTGCACACCACGAGCTGTGTTGTAATGATCTTCTCCCAAAATGTGCGGTGACAGCATTCGAGATGTTGAATCAAGTGGGTCCACAGCAGGGTAAATACCAAGTTCAGAAATCTGCCCATTTCAAAATTCAAACCATTAAATATGGGCCGACCCGGCCCGGCCCGTTTTCACATTTGAGATATGATTTTACCTGTCTGGATAACACAGTTGTGGCATCCAAGTGAGCAAAAGTTGTGGCGGGAGCAGGATCAGTCAAATCATCAGCAGGCACATAAATGGCTTGAACTGATGTGATTGAACCTTTTTTGGTTGTTGTGATACGTTCTTGAAGACCTCCAAGATCAGTTGCTAAAGTTGGTTGGTAACCCACAGCAGATGGAATACGACCCAACAAAGCAGACACCTCAGAGTTAGCCTGCAAATTAGATTACAGCTGTCAATTTCTAAACCCATCTGTTACTCGACCCGCCCGACCCGTGACCCGACCCGAACATACCTGGGTGAAACGGAAAATGTTGTCAATGAAGAGAAGCACATCTTGTCCTTCAGCATCTCTGAAATGTTCAGCAACTGTTAATCCAGTTAGACCAACACGAGCACGAGCACCTGGGGGTTCGTTCATTTGACCGTACACAAGAGCACACTTGCTCTCGCTCTATAAAAATTAAATAAAAAATTTAATCAGATAACATTTTAAAATATATTTTTAATAAATAGACATACACACCTGTTTGTCACCTAGTTTGATGACACCACTTTCCATCATTTCTCTGTATAGATCATTGCCTTCTCGAGTTCGTTCTCCAACACCAGCAAAAACAGAAAAACCACCTGAAAAAAGGAAAAAAAGAAACACAAGAAAATTTATAAGCATGTTTAGTTAAATGACTTAAATCATGGATTAAACAAATACCAACCATGAGCCTTAGCAACATTGTTGATAAGTTCCATAATAAGCACGGTTTTTCCTACTCCTGCACCACCAAACAAACCAATCTTTCCTCCCCTTTGGTATGGGGCAAGAAGATCCACAACCTATAAACAATACAAAACCAGATTAAAGTTGGAAATTTGGTAGAAAATGTTCAATTAACTAAAAGAAAAACAATTTTACTGATTAATTACCTTGATTCCAGTTACCAGAATCTGTTGTTCTGTTGCTTGCTCAACAAAAGCTGGGGCTTCCCTATGGATTGGCAAATAGTGGTCGGTTTCTGTTGGAAAAAATAAACAAGAAAGTGAGATGCAAACTCTAAGAAAACAGAAAGAAGACCTGATAAATCATAAATGAATGATTAGAAAACTTACTAATTTCGCCTCTATGGTCAATAGGCTCTCCAATAACGTTAATGATACGTCCAAGGGTTGCTCTACCAACAGGTACCTAACAGGAAACAAAAATTTAGCAACATCCAAGAGCCTAAAGACTAAAGAGACACTAAACAAAATGACAGATTCTAAACTAGATGCAATAGCCATCCATGCAAAGATCCTAGCTATATAATTGCAAATATATATGACTTTTATGCTCATGAAAGCCGGAAAACTAAATCGGGATTCTACATTATCTTTTACAAAAATTATATAATCAGTGTAAGAAAGTCAAAATGATTGTTAACAGACTGTGCAGCAAACAAAAGAATCATTATCCTCAAACTCGTAAACAAATGAGCTACAATTATACACATTAATTCCAGTAGCAAAACACTACAAAATTATCGATCTTACAAATCTGAATAACTGGATCCCAGACAATTAATCAGAGCAGATTCGAAAACTCAAAAGATTTTATTTCGTTTTCGTAAAACGATCTGAATACTTCGGGATCCAGAAAAACTTACAGTGATGGGAGAGCCAGTGTTGAGAACTCGTTGACCACGAACAAGACCCTCGGTACCATCCATAGCAATCGTCCTCACCATATTTTCCCCCAAATGCTGAGCAACTTCCAAAACTAGCCTGATCGAATTATCCAAAACCTCCAAGGCCGTAAGGATCGGCGGCAATCCCTCGCTGAATCTAACATCGACAACAGCACCAATAACCTGGCACACCTGTCCAATCGAGCCGGCTCCGGTGAACTCATCGGTAATCTTTCCGACGTTAGATCCTTCACCAGCTGTGGTCGGAGCAGGTTTGGATGGAGTGGCGGTGGCAGAAGTAGCGTAGTTGACTACACGGTTAAGGAAGTAGCCAGTAGGAGAAGGAGATTGGGATCGAGCACGAACGGCTCTGCCGGAATTGGAAAATGAAGATCTAGATGGTGATCGGTGGAGCGATGATCGGAGGAGGGAGGCAGCTAACCTCCGTGAAGCCATGGCGGAAAAAAAAGGAAGAGAGAGATTAGAGAGAGAAAGCTAGGGTTTGAAAATATTAGAACCGAGTCGTCTCGGACAGACAGGGAGTTGAGTTGAGGGGGCGCTTTTTATTACTGCGTTGGGTGTAAAAGAGAACCTTTTTTTTCTTTCTTGATGTTTTCTTTTTTCTTATCCATGTCTTAAACTTTGATTAATTTGTTAACTAAAATTTATTTTCTAAAGCCAATTTCTTAAATAATACTTCGTATACAACTACCATAATTTAGTGGTAAAAAATTTTAAATGATTTTCTAGAGTTACGAGTTCTATTATACTCTATACATTTATCTGCGGAAGGCAAACCAACAACGATTACGTCACATATAACACGATTAAAGTTTAACTACTCACGGAACTATTATAACGAAAATATTGTTAAAAAAAATTATATGATAGATCGATATATTAGGTGATTTTCAAATATATATATTTTTTCCTAAACATTGAAAACATTTTAATAAGTCATGTGATTAAGTCATATATGAGTTGATTCATTGAAGCTTAGACCACTCCCAATGGTGATACCGCCACTTGTTGTTAAATCAGCGTCATGTCAGCTCACACTTTAACCGACACTAAACTAACGTACACATGCCAACAATACATTTTCCCTTAAGTTTTTTGGGACCCGCCATTGTAACACACCGATTTTCAACCCAAATTAAAACTTTTAAAACAAAGGTTTAAGTCTTTACAAACCGAATATAAAAATATGGTTTAACTAAAACATTTGGAATAATTAGTAAGTATCAAAACCGGTGTTACAAATATATCAAAACTATAGTCTAGGGAATTAAATAAGTACACCGAGCTAATCCATCCAAATGCTAACTACGGGCCGCCTAATCTTTTGCTCCCGAACCTGAGTACATAGTCAAAATAAACGTAGTACGTGAGACAAATATTGTCTCGTGAGAAACATGGGTTTTTGACCCGGTTAGAAAATAATTTGCAATAAAATAATAATTAACAATTATCAAATTACACATAGACAATCAATCTCTAAGGCTTGCCATAAGCCAAACACATACGTAACGGGCCTCCCCGAAACAACTCCCCCGATGTGGGTTATCTAGGTAAACTCCCCCGTTTCCGGGTTATCTATTTGCTCCCCCGATTTCCGGGTTATCTCAAACTCCCCCGTTTCCGGGTTATCTATTTCTCGACATACTACTCTTGCGCAGGGTGGTACCGCCCCAAGTAGTAGCCACTAACTCCCCCAACTTGTGTGGGTTATCTAGGATCCAATCGATTAGCTACCACATAATAAATCATCAACTTGGGTCAAGCCCATATCACAACTCAATCATACTAGTGGTAACTAAACAACAAGTTCACAATACAATTCAATTCATTTCAATTAAATTAAATCATACTCTATCAATTCATTCTTTTCTTTAATAAAATATTTATCTAATAAAGACTCTACAATCATTTCAATTCATAAACAAGGTTTACTATGTACTCAGAGAATATCACATGTACTCACCTTAGCAATGCTATCTAACAATTGTGTTCAACAACACAATCCTTACTTCCAAATTGAGGAAGTACTTCCAATCTCAAGGTCTTCTTGACCTAACATCAATATCAATACAAAATCTAGTTATAATCCATAACTAGCTACTAAATAGCCCATCTAAACATTCCCAACCACCAAGTTCATACAACTTGGTGAAATCTCAAACCCTCGTTCAAGATTTTCCATCATCAATCACAAATCTAACTTGTACACATTGATTACAAGTCCATAAGGAGTGTTTTACACTCATGAAAGTTCATCTTCCCCAAAGATGATATGGTGGGTTCCCAAAACCACCATTGTTACCCATACCAAGCTCAAAATGAAGGTAACTAAGTGAAATAAGCAAGAATTCTTACCCTTGATGCTTAAATCCTTCAAGAAGATGAAGATTTGAGCTCCTTAGCTCCAAAAAACGCCCAAATGCTCTCAAAAACGGCTGCTATAAGTCTAGAGTTCGTAGGTGTTATGAGCCCTAGCTTCTACACTACTTTATATACTCCAGAGAGCCCTCGCGCCACACTCGCGTTTGGCTCGCGCCGCGAGGTGACGCGGGATGTCCTCTTGGTCGCCGCAGGAAGCCCGACTTCGCGCCCCGCTCGCGCCGAGTTCGCGCCGCGAACAAAACGCGAGCTCGACGCGAATTGCTCGCGTCTGATATCTGATCTTGCTGTTTGAACTCGCGACTGACTCGCGACTGCCTCGCGCCGCGAGGTCTGTCTGGGTCAGTTTCTTGCCTTTTAAACTTGTTTCCATCCAAGTCTTGACCCATACTTGGTTACACCAAGTCCCAAACATCCCAATACTCGATAGAACACAAACCGAAATGTAAACTAACATAAATAATGAAAATTCACATAAATCCCGAATAATTACACGAAATGAAAAACGTAAAATTACGGTCGTTACAACTATCTACCCCTTAAGAGGATTCCGTCCTCGGAATCGTCTCATAATCTACAAAATCCGGGTAGCGTTTCTTCATCTCATCTTTGACTTCCCAAGTCAAATTTGGCCCAAGGGAATGCTTCCACTTGAGCAACACTAGCTCAATCTCTTTGTTTCTCAATTTCTTCGTTTGGGCCTCCAATATGGCCTCGGGCTCTTCAATCGACCGGTTGGGTGCATCGACCCGCAAATCTTGGAGTGGAGTAATATTCTCCACTTCACCCACAAATTTCTTCAAATTACTAACATGGAAGGTGTCATGGACACCTTGCAACTCGGGTGGAAGCTCTAACTTAAATGCTTGTAAGCCGACCCGTTTCAAGATCCTAAACGGGCCTACATACCTTGGGCTCAATTTGCCTTTCTTTCCAAATCTCATCACGCCCTTCCAAGGCGACACCTTCAACATTACCATATCACCGACATTCAAGTTGTATGGTCGCTTTTTCAAACCCGAATAACTCCTTTGGCGGTCTTGTGCTACTTTCATATTCCTTTGAATTATTCCAATTTTCTCATTTGTTATTTTCACAATCTCGGGACCCGTGAGTTTCGTCTCACCCGCCTCTAACCAACACGAAGGCGTCCGACACTTTCTCCCATACAATGCCTCAAACGGTGGCATCTTTATTGTCGAGTGGTAACTATTGTTATACGAAAATTCAACTAACGGTAAATGTTCATCCCATTTACCACCAAAATCCAAAACACACGACCTCAACATATCTTCGACCGTTTGGATCGTTCTCTCACTTTGACCATCGGTTTGCGGATGGTAAGCCGTGCTCAATCTCAACTTTGTTCCTAATTCTTGTTGGAGTGATCTCCAAAACCTTGAGGTAAACCTTGCATCCCGATCGGACACAATTGACAATGGTACCCCATGCAAACGGACAACTTCATCAACATACAGTTTTGCTAACTTCTCGAGTGGCATGGTTTCTCTAATAGCTAGGAATAACGCACTTTTCGTTAACCTATCAACAATCACCCAAATGGCGTCATGATTTCTACTAGTCTTTGGGAGACCAACAATGAAATCCATTGTGATGTCATTCCATTTCCCGGCCGGAACTTGCAACGATTGTGCAACACCATAAGGCACTTGGTGCTCGGCTTTCACTTGTGCACACGTGGCACATTTTGATATGTACTTTGCTACCCTCGACTTCATCCCGGGCCACCAATAAATTTTCTTCAAGTCTTGATAAGTTTTTGTACTACCGGGATGAATCGAATACTTAGACTTGTGAGCATCATTCAACAACACTTTTCGGTTTCCACCGAATTTCGGGACCCAAATTCGCCCATTCACGGTTTTCAACCCTTGACCATTTTCTTCAAATACTTGGTTCTTTCCCAACCTCTCTTGTCTATACTCGTCTTTTCCCATCACTTCCACTTGTGCGGTTTTTATACTTTCAATAAAGCTACACACTACATCAATCCGCATCAACTTAGCCTTAACCGGCTTTTCATAAACTTTTCTACTCAAGGCGTCGGCTACCACATTAGCCTTTCCCTCGTGATAAACGATCTCACAATCGTAGTCACTAATCAACTCGATCCACCTTCTTTGTCTCATATTCAAGTCTTTTTGTGTGAACACATACTTGAGACTTTTGTGATCCGTGTACAAGATACACCTTGTACCATACAAGTAATGCCTCCAAATTTTCAAGGCGAAAATAATCGCCGCCAACTCTAAATCGTGAGTTGTATACCTTTCTTCCGCATTCTTTAATTGTCTTGAAGCATAAGCTATCACTTTACCTCGTTGCATTAAAACACAACCGAGACCTTTATTCGAGGCGTCGCTATACACCACGAAATCTTCCATACCGTCGGGTAGAGTGAGGATCAGTGCATTGCACAGCTTTTCTTTTAACAAGGCAAAAGCACTCTCTTGCTTCTCCCCCCAATCAAACTTCACGTCTTTTCTCGTTAACCTAGTGAGTGGGACCGCCACTCGAGAAAAATCTTCTATAAACCTTCAGTAATAACCGGCTAACCCAAGAAAGCTTCTAACTTCGGTTGGAGTCTTCGGTGCTTCCCAATTCTTCACCGCTTCAATCTTAGACGGGTCAACTTTTATCCCGCTTCGAGATACTACATGACCAAGAAATTGCACTTCCCGCAACCAAAATTCACATTTTGAGAATTTAGCATACAATTTTTCCCGTTTCAACACTTCTAGAGTTTGCCTCAAATGGTCTTCATGTTCTTCTTCGGTTTTGGAGAAAATAAGAATATCATCAATAAATACTATGAGAAATTTATCGAGAAAAGGTTTACAAACCCTATTCATGAGATCCATAAAAATAGCCGGGGCATTCGTCAAACCGAATGGCATAACTAGAAATTCATAATGACCATAACGGGTCCAAAAAGCCGTCTTCTCGGTATCACCTTCTTTGACACGAACTTGATGGTAACCCGATCTCAAATCAATCTTAGAGAAATAATCGGCTCCTTGAAGTTGATCAAATAAATCATCTATCCTTGGCAAAGGATATCGGTTCTTAATTGTCATCTTGTTTAGCTCTCGGTAATCGATACACATTCTCATGGAACCATCCTTCTTCTTCACAAATAAAACTGGTGCACCCCATGGTGACGAACTAGGACGGATAAAACCCTTATCGAGCAAATCTTGAAGTTGAGCCATCAACTCTCTCATTTCGGTGGGAGCTAGACGATACGGGGCTCGGGCAATTGGCGTCGCCCCCGGGACTAAATCAATACGAAACTCGACTTGTCTCTCCGGTGGCAAACCGGGCAAGTCATCGGGAAAAACTTCGGGAAAGTCTCGAATAATCTTCACATTTTCAACCGACTTCTTTTCTTTTCTTCCATCAAGGACATAGGCTATAAATGATGCACACCCTTTCGCTAAACATTTTCTTGCCTTAATTGCGGTTAACAAGTTTGGCATACGATGCCTCTTTTCCCCATAAATGTACACTTTTTCATTTTCGGGAGATTTAATCGACACTAATTTCCTTCCACATAAAATCTTGGCTTGGTGGATTCCCAACCAATCCATCCCAATAATTACATCAAAAGCCTTAATTCCCATAGGCATCAAATCAACCTTAAACTTCTTGTTATCGATTTCCAACTCACAATTTCTATAGACATGTTGAACCATAGAGGTTTTCCCATCGGCTACTTCTATTTCATACAATTCATCAAGTAATTCTAGTGGAACCTTAAACTTAGCACCAAATTCATGAGACACGAAAGAATAAGTAGAACCCGAATCAATCAACACATAAGTGAGTATGGAGTTTATGAATAAGGTACCTGAGACGACATCATGAGTCTCCTTGGCTTCTTCACGTGTGAGTTGGAAGGCACGACCTTTGACCTTCATCGGCTCCGGTTTCTTGTGAGCGGTTGACACCAACGTTTCGGTTCCTTTCTTCGGGCAAACATTACTATAGTGCCCCTTCTCATGACATGAGAAACATTCCACTTCATCAAGGCTTTTAACCTTGCAATCTCTAGCCTTGTGGCCAAAACGACCACATTTGAAACAACCATTGGAATCCGCCTTACACTCTCCCTTGTGGTCCCTACCACACTTCCTACATCCACCAACACTTCCTTGTTTTGACCCGCTCGGGGCAAACTTGCTTTTCTTGGATGACCCCGAAAAACCTTCAAACTTCCTCTTCTCATTACCAACCGATCTCTCTTGCACTCTTCTCTTGCTAACTTTTTCAACACTTCGGGCGACATTGATCGCCTCATCAAGAGTGGTTGCCCTCTTCACTTCGAGCTCATATTCCCATGGTAACCTATTGGCAAACCGAACCACACGACTACGTTCGGTTGGGTAAGTACTTGACACAAATGGGAGGTATCCCGTGAACTTCTTGGTATACTCATCCAAGGTCAAATTGCCTTTCTTGAAGTGCAAGAACTCTTCCAACAACTCCTCCAACTCCCTTTCGGGGCAATACTTCTCCTTGAGTCTCCTAGTGAACTCATCCCACGACATCTTGTAAATGGCTTTCTTCCCCAAGGTTTCATACACGGTGTCCCACCATGTAAGAGCATCATCTTTGAACAAACGTGAGGCATAAGTCACCATATCTTCCTCCTCGCACTTACTACTTTCAAGCACACGTTCCGTCTCTCGAATCCATTGAACCGTCACTTTCGGTTCCGTACTCCCGAGTAGAAGTCGGGACGGCAAGCAAGGAATGTCTTGTAAGAACATCCTTCACGTTCAATCTTTCTCTCTTCACCACTTTCCCCATTGGAGGATTTCTCGGTCGGGTTGGTGTTTCCCGTTGACTTAGTCTTAGTGAGTTGAGGGGAATCTTCACCTTCCTCCCTCTCCTCCTCGAAAAGACGTTCCTCCTCCTCTCTTTCCTCATCATCAACTCCTAAGTTCAACCGATCATTTATGATCCGGTTAACATCTTGTTGCATCACATTTCTCATATTAGTGAGCATGGATTGAATGGCCTCCATTGTTACCGGGGTATGGTTATTCCCGATACCCGAGTTGGCCAATCCATTCCCGTCTTGATTCAAATTCGAAGCTTGTTCCCCATCCAACAATCGACCACTTCTCGTTCTAGCCATCTTACTATAATAAGATGTCAACCCAATTAGAATCCAATAAGTTGACTAAAAAGTCAAAATTAAACATAAGAATAGCTCGAAATTAAACAATTCCCTCCATGGTCAACCCTAATCCTTAAAGGTCAACCTATCTTCCTATAGAACATAATGTCCCAAAAGCAAAGTCTAAGTCTAGGATGGGTAACCAACCTAATTCACTTAGACTAATGCTCTGATACCAAGTTGTAACACACCGATTTTCAACCCAAATTAAAACTTTTAAAACAAAGGTTTAAGTCTTTACAAACCGAATATAAAAATATGGTTTAACTAAAACATTTGGAATAATTAGTAAGTATCAAAACCGGTGTTACAAATATATCAAAACTATAGTCTAGGGAATTAAATAAGCACACCGAGCTAATCCATCCAAATGCTAACTACGGGCCGCCTAATCTTTTGCTCCCGAACCTGAGTACATAGTCAAAATAAACGTAGTACGTGAGACAAATATTGTCTCGTGAGAAACATGGGTTTTTTACCCGGTTAGAAAATAATTTGCAATAAAATAATAATTAACAATTATCAAATTACACATAGACAATCAATCTCTAAGGCTTTCCATAAGCCAAACACATACGTAACGGGCCTCCCCGAAACAACTCCCCCGATGTGGGTTATCTAGGTAAACTCCCCCGTTTCCGGGTTATCTATTTGCTCCCCCGATTTCCGGGTTATCTCAAACTCCCCCGTTTCCGGGTTATCTATTTCTCGACATACTACTCTTGCGCAGGGTGGTACCGCCCCAAGTAGTAGCCACTAACTCCCCCAACTTGTGTGGGTTATCTAGGATCCAATCGATTAGCTACCACATAACAAATCATCAACTTGGGTCAAGCCCATATCACAACTCAATCATACTAGTGGTAACTAAACAACAAGTTCACAATACATTTCAATTCATTTCAATTAAATTAAATCATACTCTATCAATTCATTCTTTTCTTTATTAAAATATTTATCTAATAAAGACTCTACAATCATTTCAATTCATAAACAAGGTTTACTATGTACTCAGAGAATATCACATGTACTCACCTTAGCAATGCTATCCAACAATTGTGTTCAACAACACAATCCTTACTTCCAAATTGAGGAAGTACTTCCAATCTCAAGGTCTTCTTGACCTAACATCAATATCAATACAAAATCTAGTTATAATCCATAACTAGCTACTAAGTAGCCCATCTAAACATTCCCAACCACCAAGTTCATACAACTTGGTGAAATCTCAAACCCTCGTTCAAGATTTTCCATCATCAATCACAAATCTAACTTGTACACATTGATTACAAGTCCATAAGGAGTGTTTTACACTCATGAAAGTTCATCTTCCCCAAAGATGATATGGTGGGTTCCCAAAACCACCATTGTTACCCATACCAAGCTCAAAATGAAGGTAACTAAGTGAAATAAGCAAGAATTCTTACCCTTGATGCTTAAATCCTTCAAGAAGATGAAGATTTGAGCTCCTTAGCTCCAAAAAACGCCCAAATGCTCTCAAAAACGGCTGCTATAAGTCTAGAGTTCGTAGGTGTTATGAGCCCTAGCTTCTACACTACTTTATATACTCCAGACAGCCCTCGCGCCACACTCGCGTTTGGCTCGCGCCGCGAGGTGACGCGGGATGTCCTCTTGGTCGCCGCAGGAAGCCCGACTTCGCGCCCCGCTCGCGCCGAGTTCGCGCCGCGAACAAAACGCGAGCTCGACGCGAATTGCTCGCGTCTGATATCTGATCTTGCTGTTTGAACTCGCGACTGACTCGCGACTGCCTCGCGCCGCGAGGTCTGTCTGGGTCAGTTTCTTGCCTTTTAAACTTGTTTCCATCCAAGTCTTGACCCATACTTGGTTACACCAAGTCCCAAACATCCCAATACTCGATAGAACACAAACCGAAATGTAAACTAACATAAATAATGAAAATTCACATAAATCCCGAATAATTACACGAAATGAAAAACGTAAAATTACGGTCGTTACAGCCATCACAAAAGCACACACAAAATACATCTTTGGGCTCCACCTACCAACTCACCCCTCCCTCCTTCCCCGTCTTCAAACCAGCGTGTACAAAGTGGCGGAACCATTGGCGGAATGGTGCCAATGGTATCACCCAACTGGCGGCAAAGTGGCGGGAAAGGAACGGTGCCTTTGACACCCGTCTTATAACATTATCATTTTTGTCACTTGTTAAATATAATAATCATTAAAATAATCAAATAATTAAAATACATATTTCACAATATTATTCAATCGCTTAAATAGACATTTTATTAGTACTTTAGGATTACTATATAGACGGATTATGATTTTCAATGTCATCTTTATGCATTGTATTTAGAAATGAGAATTAAATACTATAGATATAACTATTTATTTTTTACCAAAACCAATACGACTAGTATTTAATATCTTATTAAATATCATCATTTCTTCTTTTTTAAGAGATAGCCTTCCATTCTACACGATATAATATTATTACTTATGTTGTTTTGGTTATTTTTCCTTTGTGATAAATGTTATTTATATATGTTGTCGTGGTGGTTTCTTTTGGATATTTCTATAAATATTAGGATGCAAATTTAACCCGCGGGTATGGGGCAGGTAATACCCGTCTAAATAGGTAACGGGTCGGGATGGGTTTGAATTTCATACCCGAGAGTGGGTACGGGTCGGGTACGGGTTTTATAGTACCTGCACCGTTTATACCCGATCCGGAATATATATATTAATGTGTATTTTTTTTAATATAGGTTTAGCCCACTAGTCACTACTCAAACTTAGCTCAACTCTTAGTCTCTCATTAGCCTAATTTAATAACGGTTAAAATATGGCTCGTCCTCCGTTAGTCCATTACGTATTGAACGAAATAAGCCTGAACGAACTAAGAGTATTATATGTTTTAGCTATTTTGTTTAATTTTTTTATTGAACGGGTACCCGTCGGGTTACCCGTACCCGGCGGGGATTTTTCTACCCAGACCCGACGGGTATTTGACCGGGTACGGGGCGGATACGTGTATGGGAATAGGGCTCGGGTACGGGTACGAGTTTTACAATACCCGCTACTACCCGTACCCGTTTGCATCTCTAGTCAGGAGAGTCCTTAAAAATCTAAAAATTTAGGGCAAATAAACGAAAATAAGCCCCTTAAATATAAGATATATAAAAAAGTAAGGACTTTATAGTTTTTTTCTCTATTAAACTATTATTTGGTAGAGCACCTCGTTTACACGTGCGTCGATGTTTTTCAGGGGAGTGCATCGATCTTTTAGCCCCCTATCGCCGTGGAGAAAAATCGGACTATTCTGGGGAGCTGGCGTGGGTAAAACATGCTTAAAAATTTAGAGATTATACATATAAGATGTATATAAAAATGGGGGCCCTTTAATGTATGAGCTGAAGGGTTTCATAACACTGATCAACCCATTGGGTCGACCACCTAGTACTTGGTTCGAACCATACTGGTAAGAACATGATGGTGTTCTTGACTAGTTAAAACCAACTAGCTGATTTAATCCATAAAAACGGAACTGAGATTAAACCTAATTCTTAAACCCTAAAGGATTATGGGACCTTGGAAATCAAACTAGATTAACAAGAAAGAAACCTTGTACGAAAAACTCGAACACACACAATGCTTGTGTGTGTTCGTCGAACACTCAACAAGAACCCTAGGGTTCTTGGTGTTCTCGTCCGATCGAACAAGAGGAAGAAGGAGAAAGAGTGTTTCCCAAAACATACCTTTGTCTTGCTTAAGTAAGTCCACTGATGATGAACAAATCGAGCGACCTTCTAGTTGATCTAAGCAATGAACTTGTTCTTCGAAACTCGAAGAACACGAAGAACGAACGAAGAACACCAATCTTGGTGTTCGGCCGAAATCTCTCAAGAGAGGGAGGAGAGATTTCGTCTAGGGTATGTAGGGAAGTGAATGATTAGTATTAAATGAAACCTTAAGCCTTCTATATATAATAGAATAAGTTTCATTTAAGTCCTTCTAGTTTAATTAAGATTAATCTCTTAATTAAACTTTCCCTCTTACACTGTAAACCCTTATAGTTTTACTAGTTATTGTTGTTGCACTTAACTATTGAATATCTAGTATTAATACACTATTATAATTCGGTATATACATACACGAATTATATTTGTATCTATACTTTTAATAATTAATTATATAATAACCTTTATATAATTTAAACAAAAACATTATCCAATTACTATGATTTAATAGCTTTAAATCATATCATGGATAATCTTTAATTAACAAATTGTATATTTACTCAACTGATAAATATACAAGTATTTGTATTAATTAGTTAGTTAAACTAATCCAGTAATAAGTTAAACTTAACTTAATACTTAACTGATTCATAACGACTATTATGAATCAGTCCTCTTCGTAGTATCATTGCATATTTTGCTCGTATTACATACACTCACCGGTGTGACCCTTAAGTGTTTTGTAGGCATGGATGTATCATCATAGGTTGACTAACTGTGCACATAATTCCAACAGACTCCCACTTGTGCAAGTTCGTAACCTTTATCTTAATGACACGACCTACAGTGGCCTTCTAGATGGGCATGTAGGTAACCAACCCCATAAAAACAGCTTTTGTAACCCAGGTATAGTTTTTGAAAAACTCTTTAATAGCGTCTCCTAGTAAAGAACACCCTGTCTCTACTTTTGGGCAACTTTGTTAGGTTCATCCCTTGCAGCATGATATTTGTGATAACGAATACGAGCATGGTAGAAAATATCAACTCCTGTATTCGAAATCATTTCATGACTTCTTGATTCAAGCTGTTGTGATAAACGACAAAGAACAAATCAGTTCGTTTAGGTATTTACATGCACTTACCAGTTTTCTTATCATGTCAAATGACCCATAAATATCTTTCCTAAAAAGGAGGTGCAATTACCATCTTGTATATTTCGATTCAAAATACAATTTCCTTTGTACCCAGTAAAGCCTCGTTATGACAACCATATTTCAGGCTTGTCTAAGACGAACCAAAGTACATTAGTCATTGTATCCTAAACCAAATACCACATGCTTAAGGACAATCCTAGTGAATAATAATTTTGAACTTTTCAAACACGAAGTATTATCACGGTGGTCAATCCAATATTCGTCGATCTCCAAAAGAATATCACCGATATTTTGTTTACACAAAACTTGTGTAGCTATCTTCGAAGAATTTCGAATCTACCACCAAATATCGCAATGACTTTATCGTCCCATCAAGGTTCCCACCAAGACGAGTAGTCACGGGTTTATATCTTTTTGAATAAAGAGACTTTTATTCATGGATATTGTAAAACATACAAAGTCTTGAATAACAATGATACTAACTCATGTACTATTCCTCACTGGACATAGATACAGAATTATTACTGCATCATTGCTTATTCCTTACGTTCATTTCGATTACTTAATGACTTTTACAATTTTACTTGTAAGTTTATCACTAAACTAGTCATTTCTATTAAACTAAAGACATAAGACAAGTGCTTGGAAACACACTATTACTTTTGTCTTTGCTAGATCTTGTTCTTGCAACATTCTAGAACATATTCTAGTCTTTCCTTTTATGCAATTCCGTAAACATAGAAGTATTGGAAATAACTCCTTAGTTTCTTGAATTCATAAAATTCACCTTGTAACTAAAGCCTCTTTTAGTTACTTGATTTGTAGATATCTTGTTACTAGTTAAATAGATTTCCTTAAATGATTATGTTATCCACTGGAGTGTGAATAACCTATTAGATATGCGATAATTAATCACAAGACTTGTGATCACGCTATTAGGTTTGCAATAGTCTAATTAACGATTATTTATTATCTCTCTTAACTCTTTGGCAAACGATTTGGTACAACCTTGTTGTTAATATCCTACTAACTTATTATATTCGTTAATACCTCTAATGAATACGTTAGTCATAGCTCCCACTAAATATATGGATTTTAAGCATCACTTAAACTATTACCTTGACCTAGTCGAAACCTTATAGTTTAATCCTTTAAGAATTAATCAATTTAAAGTCATCCCTTGGATTTACGAATATCCAACATTCCTTTTAAGGGAATCATGACTTTTATTGATCAACGTATCTAACAAGTATAAGAAACTTGAAACGATACTTCTAATTCTTAAGTATATTAGTATCCGTATAAGAATCTCATTTAATGCCAAAGTCATTTCTTGGATTTCTCAAATATCCATTATTCCTATTAGGGAATTATGACTTGATCAAATATTGTATTTATTACAAGTATAAAAGACTTGCAATAATACATTTGATTCTTAAATACTTTAATATAGTTCTTTACCTTTTAAGAGTTCATTTAATGTCTAAGTCATTCTCCTTGGATTATACGAATATCCAATTATTCCTATTAGAGAATTATGACTTCATTAAATTCTTTTATCACAAGTATGAAAGACTTATAATAATACTTTTTAAAGTCTATCTTGATTATATCCAATATAAGCATACTATATTAATACTAATACTTTAAAACTTGCTATCATAAGTAACCATTACTTAAGATGTTTTAAATAAATTCAATGTACCTTGAACTTTATGCTTTTCATAAAAACTCTTAAACACTTTAAATAGAAAGGGTTTCTAATTATTAGTATCTAAGTAGTTTAAGCTTATAAGATATTACACAACAATCAAACAAATGTAAACAATGAGATTATTATTAAGTCAACACTTGACTTTATAATCTAGTCATAAAACTTGACTAGTATAATCAACACACATGCAACACAATATAATTCAACCATGGATTCAACGATGATAAACTTAAAAACCGAAAATTTATCATAAAATAGAAATTTGTAACTTTTTTTCAAAAACAACTAAAACCAAAAATTGTTTTACTGGATCCATATGAAAAATACTGAATCATAAAGTGGTGCTCGTGGGATCATTATCTCATGTTAGTCCATCTCACTTATCATCTTACGCAATAAACGATTGCTAAAGTTGAGTTACCCATAATAACTTTTACAAGTAGGAAAGGAGTATCTAGAAGTTGGTCAAGTCAACTGAGTAGCAAGCATGGCTTCCTACCCTTTGACCCTTGCCACAACCAAGACACCGTTTCTCGGTCCTTGTGTTGTCTGCTTTACCTTCTTGACCTTTTGTTTGACTCTATTACCCTTTTAGGCACGCCGTGGCTGGGATCGGTTTTATCCTTTCCCTTTCCACTACGCCTCTTTCTCTGATCACTACCATCATTGGTTACTACGAGATCATTCTTAAACTTGGTCCCCAAATCAACTCTGTACTCTTGAGCACGGAATGTAGCTCAACAGTGGATTGCTCCATGTTATGCATGTTGTAGTTGACTATATGAAACTTATAGTCATCTGACAACGAGTTGAGTATCATTACTGTTGCTGAGTGCAACGGTATTGGGTGTCCTAGTCATTCAAGATAATCCACGTGCTCTTTCATTTTCATGACGTGAGCACTCACCGATGATCCCTTAACCACCTTGCAAGATTTGAACACTCTACAAGCGTAATATGCTTGTCTTAGTTAATTTCTAGCATTCGAGGCAGGAGCATTTAGTATTGCTCTTTCTAGGACATTTCCTTTTCCCTAATGCCTAAGCATAATCCGAAGATCACGCTTCTAATTGAGAAACATTGACCCAGTCAATTCGTCCTTTTTCTAGAAACAAGCGTAGTGAGAGATTGTTGGTACATGTCGTCATGGTTGTTGCTGCTATCTACAAATCAAACCTAGTTTAATTAGTAATCATCAATAAAGATTCTCTAAAATACATTATAAACTCATAACTAATATTTTAGGCCTAGGATCCATATATAACATTCTCGCTGCAAGGTTTGGGCACTTCCCGACGAGACATGCTGTTTCTGGTAGGTAACATCCTTACCGATCGTATCAAGACTTGACACGATTCCTAGGGGTCGTAGAATCTTTAGACTTATAACTTATTACAACCTTGTATGAATTTAATCATACATTTCTAAGTTGCAATAAAGTCTTGTATGTTTATTCTACTCAAGTACTTTTTGGGCCAGGACTCCCGATTATCACCAAAGTAGATCAGACCATCTAAGACAATGCGATGCTCTGCGACGGGACTCCCGATTATCACAGAACCTTACGCACCCTAAAACTCGCATTGATTTGAATCCATATCTAAGGTTCTTTCTCCTTACAATATGAATATCGTTTAACAAGTGAGGTGTTCCATTAGATGGATAGTACTTCGCTCTAAGATTTTCTTGGGTTTGTTTAAGTCTAAACTAGACTTAAACCTTATTCCAATTTTAATCCTTAATTTTAAAAGACTTGCGATTCGTGTACTTAATTCCACAAGACACCTTTCTAAAATTACCTTTAAAACTCAAAGTTTTAAATTTGTTCGATTTTACTTGTATACCTTAAAACGAGGTGTACAAAAGATATTACTAGGTTTTGTGAAAAACCTTATCTTAATAAAACTTCAAACCCTATGCTAAACTTTAAAATAGAGATTTTAATTCTTCATGACTTACGAACACAAGTCATAACTGTAACACCGCATTTTTTTTTTGATAAAGGCAATTAAGTTTTAGTTCAAGTACGGAAGCATCAAGTAGTTAAGTTTACAAAACGTGGTCCCACAAAATATTACAAATAAAGTTATTTAAAAGACGGTATTACTAAACACGGCTCATTTTACAAAACATAAATTAAGCATGGTCAAACTTCCCGTCCAAGCCCGACCCGTTCAAGCCATCCAACCTGAAATGTGTCAATAAGGGAGGGATTAGCACAAAAGCTAAGTGAATGAATTCCTAAGCCTACCAACTACACTAAACACTATAACACGGAAGTTAAAGAACATCTCCGGTTTGGTAGTCACTTAAACGCGGAAGTTATAAAAACATCTCCGGTTTGGTAGTCACTTAAACGCGGAAGTTATAAAAACATCTCCGGTTTGGGTAATCACTTATTTGAGAGGATCGGCGGCTTTGCGGGCCTTAAACCATGGTCGGCCAAAACCACGGTAACCGATAGCGTTTTGCATCCAACACCCAGGGTAACTCCCTCCCCTTAACACTGTAACATATACAGGTAAGGTCGGATACCCTATTAGTCGATACACTGTGCCCAGCCGTTATCCATCCGACACTGACCTCATCCCGATGGTGCACCTAGTCATGTATGGTATTCCCTAACACTAGGCATACATAACAAGTCATCTAGCTACGAAAAACACCGCGAAAAATGTCAAAACTGAGTTCCCAATCGCGAACTCTAGTTCGCGATCGCGAACTAGGGTTCGCGTCGGGAACTCAGTCGTGAACAACTTCGCGACGATCAACCCTTTTCTCTGGACCGACTTCGCGATCGCGAACTAAGTTCGCGTCGCGAACTCTCTTCATCTGGCGATTTTCTGCATTTTTTCACCAACAAGACAATACCAAATGAAATAACCGAAACCCGAGTTGTAGGTCGAATCCACTCACCTTTCAACCTTCGATTCCTTAACTCAGTGAGCTAGTATCACTGAGTATCCTTCCCGGTTCCTGTCAACAACATACCGAGTTAGTGATAATCCACCGAATCGTCAAAATCATCAATTTCAACCACTAACTACATAAGACTCATAAAATACACATTTTATGACATTTACAACTAGCACAAGTCCTTCATCAATACAATTGACCATTTTGACCATTTAGCAAGTATTCACAACTAGTTGACCCAAACGGGCCAAAAACCCGAACATGATCCTAACACTTCCACATTTCCATCAACTAGCAATTAATCTTTCACTAGCAATTCACAATCATTTACAATTTCACCAAGTTGACACTATCAAAATTCCAAGTAGCATACTTGCAAAATCACTATATCACCATTTTGACAAAATCATCCAAACACTAGTTAAATTACTTCACCATTTAATAAATACTATGTTTTCAACATCCATAACTTAACAAACACGATTTCACAACCTAATAAACAATTCTATCCAACCAAAACTCAAGAAATCCAAGATTTGTCAAAACCCACCTTCAACTTCCACCATTAATGGAGGTTGAAGGTGTTTTTCACCAAATCTTGTCTTCCTACTATAAACAACCATACATTTCATGTAAAAGCTTGCATAAACATAAACTACAACATCCATAACAAGATTCATCCATAAAAACCCAACAATCACAACCCTAGTTCATAACCAAGTTCAAGAACACCACAAACAAGTCAAAGAGAAGGTGTAGCTTACTTTTAGACTTCTTCTCTACCAACACTAGGGTAGATTTCGGATCTTAGCACAGAGATTTACCAAGAACAAGCTCAAAACAAGCACAAAGGGTGGAGAGAAATTTGAGCAATGAAATAGTAGAGTTATGGATAATGTTCAAGTGAGGGGGAAAAGGAAAAGAGAGAGGGTTTCCCTCTCTCTCTCGTGGCCGGTCCAAACAAGAGGGGGTGGGACCCCTCTTGGTCTTTATTTTAATAAAACAGTATATGTCTGAAAGTCCCTTTCGAAATTAATTTATTTAAAATAGCAAACGGACTCCAATTTTAAAAACGAAAGCATTTCTGGAGACGATATTTAACAAGGAATCCAAATATATAAAAATCATGTTTTCATTCCAAATAATTCACAAGTCGGGTATTTTAACCCCTTGGTTAAAATACCGCAAAGGACGGCAGGCTAATTAAATTAACTAAGCATTTAATCAGGTAATCATTTAATAAGATACCTTAAGGTCAATAAACTATTAGGCCGGGTTTCGGGATGTTACAACTCTCCCCCACTTAGGAAGATTCCGTCCCCGGAATCCCATCTCGATCAAATAAGGAGGGATAACGTTCACGCATATCGGCCTCGGTCTCCCACGTCATATCCGCACCCAAACTGTGCTTCCATTTTACTAGAACCATAGGAATCTGTTTCTTTCTCAATTTCGTTACTTTGCGGTCTAATAACTCCACCGGTTCTTCGACCAATCTCTTTTTCGTATCAACCCGCAACTCTTGCACCGGGAGAATTTGGCTCGGATCTTCGATGTTACACTTTCTCAAGTAACAAATGTTGAAAGTGTTGTGTATTGCCGACAACTCCGGGGGTAACTCGAGTGTTACCGATTGAGAATTCACCACCTTACTAATTCGGAACGGCCCAATAAACCTCGGGGCCAACTTTCCTCGTTTACCAAAACGAATAACGCCCTTCCAAGGTGAAACCTTCAAATAAACCATCTCGTTCTCCGAGAACGTAGCGGGTCTACGCCTCGGGTCGGCATACATCTTTTGTCGGTCACGGGCGGCTTTTAACTTTTCTCGGGCAATTGCCACTTTATCCGCGGTCATTTGTACAATATCGGGCCCCGCATATTGTTTCTCACCCGCTTCCAACCAACACGTCGGGGTTCGGCACCGACGCCCATACAACATCTCATACGGTGGCATCTTAATACTTGAGTGATACGAGTTATTATAAGCAAACTCGATCAATGGTAGGTGCGAATCCCATGACCCACCGTACTCTAACACGCAAGCCCGCAACATATCTTCTAGCGTTTGTATCGTTCTTTCCGATTGCCCATCGGTTTGGGGGTGGTACGCGGTACTTAAATTCACCCGCGTCCCCAATTCTCGTTGCAAGCTATTCCAAAAGTTTGAAGCAAAACGGGGATCTCTATCGGACACGATAGAAATCGGAATACCATGCCGGGATACCACTTCGTCAATGTACAATTTCGCCAATTTACTAAGTGAGGCGGTCTCACTAGTCGCCAAGAAATGAGCACTCTTCGTTAAACGGTCAACTATAACCCAAATCATATCGTGACCCCTTTGTGTACGCGGCAATTTGGTCACGAAATCCATAGTAATCCGGTCCCACTTCCACTCGGGAATCGGTGATTGGGTTAAAGTTCCATAGGGCTTTTGGTGCTCGGCCTTCACTTGAGCACAAATATGACATTGGCCCACAAAACGGGCAATGTCGGTCTTCATTGTCGGCCACCAATAAAGTGCTTTTAGATCATTGTACATTTTCGTGCTACCCGGGTGAACCGATAATCGAGAATTGTGAGCCTCGGCCAAAATCAATTCCCGCAAACCCCCGAGTAACGGTACCCAAACCCGAGATTGGTACGTCTTCAAACCCCGAGAATCTTCTTCTAAATCATCTTTCCTCTTTAATAAAATCTCGGCCTTCAAATGTTCGACATTCAACGCTTCCATTTGTGAAATCTTCAACCGGGACACTAAATCCGACACAATTTCCATCCGCATAAATTGTACCCGTCCCGAATCTCCCTTTCTACTTAAGGCATCGGCCACCACATTTGCCTTCCCGGGATGATATCGGGTTTCACAATCGTAATCCTTAATCAACTCTAACCATCTTCGTTGGCGCATATTCAATTCCTTTTGCGTGAACACGTATTGCAAACTTTTATGATCCGTGCAAATCACGCATTTCGTACCGTACAAATAGTGTCTCCATAATTTTAGTGCAAAAACCACCGCCGCCAACTCTAAATCGTGAGTCGGGTAATTCTTCTCGTGATTCTTCAATTGCCTCGAAGCATAAGCAATGACCCAATCTCGTTGCATTAACACACAACCCAAACCCGCAAGTGAAGCGTCACAATAAACAATAAAATCCTCCGGGCCTTCGGGTAAGGCGAGAACCGGAGCTTGACACAATAATTGTTTTAGAGTTTGAAATGACTTCTCGTGATTTTCACCCCACCGAAACGGTACATATTTACGGGTCAATCTCGTCATAGGACCCGCTATCTTGGAAAAATCCTTTATAAACCGGCGGTAATAACCCGCCAAACCCAAGAAACTCTTTATCTCGGTTGGGTTCTTCGGAGCAACCCAATTCATAACCGCTTCGATCTTCGCCGGGTCCACCTTGACCCCATTCGAACAAATAACGTGACCCAAAAAGTGAACTTCTCGAAGCCAAAATTCGCACTTCGAGAACTTCGCAAATAATTGTTCCCGCTTCAACGTTTCTAACACTTGCCTTAAGTGTTTTTCGTGTTCTTCTTCGGTCTTGGAATAAATTAAAATATCATCAATGAACACAATAACGAATTTGTCGAGATAAGGCCGACAAACTCGATTCATCAAATCCATAAATATCGCGGGAGCGTTCGTCAATCCAAACGGCATAACCAAGAACTCATAGTGGCCATAGCGAGTTCGGAACGCCGTTTTGTGAACATCGTTTTCATGAACCCGAACTTGGTGATAACCCGATCTCAAATCAATCTTTGAGAAATAAGAAGACCCTTGGAGTTGATCAAATAAATCGTCAATACGCGGCAAAGGATACCGATTCTTTACCGTTCTTTTATTTAATTCTCGATAATCGATGCACATACGAAGTGCACCATCTTCCTTCTTTACGAATAAAACCGGAGCTCCCCAAGGTGAGGAACTCGACCGAATAAAACCTTTATCCAATAAATCTTGGATTTGTGTCATCATTTCCCGAATCTCGGACGGTGCTAAACGGTACGGTGCTCTAGCCACGGGATTGGCACCCGGCACCAAATCAATTTTGAATTCTACCTCCCGAACGGGAGGTAACCCAGGCAAATCTTCGGGAAACACCTCCGGGTATTCCGAAACCACCCGGAGATTACCAATTACCTTCTTTTCCTTTTTCACGTCAATCACATAGGCTATAAACGATTCACATCCTTTGGTCAAGGACTTTCGGGCTTTCATCATGGATATCATGGGTATGGTCGGGGTCGCACGGTCTCCCCGGGCCACGACGTGTGACCCGTCGGGTAATAGAAAAGTAATTAACTTTTGGTGACAATTTATGTTGGCCCTATTAGCACTTAACCAATCCATACCTAAAACCACATCAAAGCCGGATATCGGCATAACAAGTAAAAGAATCGAAAATTTCACGCCATCAATATCAATACTAGCCCCGGACACGGATGTCGTGACCGGAACCATTTCGCCATCGGCCACCTCTACCTCTAGAGGTGTCGCGATCAAGGAAAAAGGCAATTTCAATTTGTCACAAAAACTCTTTGAGGAAAACGAACTATTTGCACCCGAATCAAATAATACACGAGCGGGTATCGAGTTTATTAGAAACATACCGGTGATGACATCGTCGGTAGTGGTGGCATCCTCCACCGTCATTTTGAATGCCCGACCCGTAGGTGGCGGATGACTCTTTCTCTTTTGACTTCCCGACGAAGCCGTTCCCCCGCCCGAACCCGAACCCGAGCTCTTCTTCATTGGGCACTGCATGGCCCGGTGACCCTCCTTTTGACACGTCCAACAAACACTATTCTCCAACTTGCATTCCGAGGATTCATGCCCGTGTTGCCCACACTTAATACATCTTCGGGTTTGTGCCGTACACGGACCGGCATGGGCGGACTTACACGGTAAGCACCACGGGTTCCTTTGGTTGGAACCTTGAAGGATTTGTTTTCGACGATCATTGGTTGACCTATGATTTCCTTGGGGTTTCTTGTGGTTGCTCGAGTTTGATTGATCATACTTTCCCTTATGAAACGAAGTCTTCTCTCGACTCGCGACCTTTTGAGCCAAGAAATCACTCTCGGCCGACTTGGCAAGATCATAGGCTTGCAAGAGAGTCCCCGCAAGCCTCGTTATATTCCGGTACTCGGGCAACAACGCCCCAACAAAGTGTTCGATTTGGGTGGACTCATCGGGCACCCATTGTGTCACAAATCGGAGCTTACCATTAAATTGGAGGATCAGCTCGTCCACCATCATTCGATCGGTCATCTTCAACATCATGAACTCATTCCGGATCTTATCCAACTCAAACGGACTACAATACCGAGCCTCCACTTGCTCCCTAAATTGTTTCCACGTGACCGCATCCATCATTTCGTTGCTAAAGTTCGCGGTCAACCCATCCCACCAATCCATAGCCGGTCCCCCCAACATTCGGGACGCATACCGGACCTTCAAGTGGTCCTCACAATTACAAGCAATAAGAGCCCTCTCGGTGGCCCTAAGCCAAGTTAGAGTTTCCGCTGGGTCGGTACTTCCCCGGTACTCAGTTGGTTTACAATCGAGAAATTTTTTGTAAGTGCACGGTTTCTTCTCAATCGGGAAAGGTTGGTAGAAGAATTGTTGGTGTTGGTCATTGGCAATTGGTACGGTGTGGGCGAGTGGCGGTTGTAGTATGCTTGTATTGGGAGATGAGGAGTCATTTTGGGGAAAGACGGGATTTTGAGTGGTTTGAGTGAAGTGTGGGGGTGGGTTTGCTTGGGTTGGAGGTGGCAAGGTAGACCGAGCCTCGGGTCGCGGCTCAGTCGGTTGACTTTGGCGAAGAGCCCTAATGGTATCCTCAAGTTCCATATTCCGTGTTTCCAACAATAAGATATATTCTTCATTCGGTATTTCATCACCCCCCGAGCCCGTTGCTCCATCGTTCCCAAGGTTCGTGTTCGGTGGGATATTATCCAAGGTGTTTCCATCCGTAGCCATTCCTGCTACAAAACACAACATCTCACCAAGGCTTAGTTTAACTCGTTCGTACACATATACTAACTACTAAACCCAATTCACACTTGCTCTAATCCCCTTTGACCGGAAGGTTTGACCAGCACACGAGCCACGATTTGGGAATGGAACACCAACCCCATGTATCCATCGCCAAACCGAAGCTCTGATACCAAGTTGTAACACCGCATTTTTTTTTTATAAAGGCAATTAAGTTTTAGTTCAAGTACGGAAGCATCAAGTAGTTAAGTTTACAAAACGTGGTCCCACAAAATATTACAAATAAAGTTATTTAAAAGACGGTATTACTAAACACGGCTCATTTTACAAAACATAAATTAAGCATGGTCAAACTTCCCGTCCAAGCCCGACCCGTTCAAGCCATCCAACCTGAAATGTGTCAATAAGGGAGGGATTAGCACAAAAGCTAAGTGAATGAATTCCTAAGCCTACCAACTACACTAAACACTATAACACGGAAGTTAAAGAACATCTCCGGTTTGGTAGTCACTTAAACGCGGAAGTTATAAAAACATCTCCGGTTTGGTAGTCACTTAAACGCGGAAGTTATAAAAACATCTCCGGTTTGGGTAATCACTTATTTGAGAGGATCGGCGGCTTTGCGGGCCTTAAACCATGGTCGGCCAAAACCACGGTAACCGATAGCGTTTTGCATCCAACACCCAGGGTAACTCCCTCCCCTTAACACTGTAACATATACAGGTAAGGTCGGATACCCTATTAGTCGATACACTGTGCCCAGCCGTTATCCATCCGACACTGACCTCATCCCGATGGTGCACCTAGTCATGTATGGTATTCCCTAACACTAGGCATACATAACAAGTCATCTAGCTACGAAAAACACCGCGAAAAATGTCAAAACTGAGTTCCCAATCGCGAACTCTAGTTCGCGATCGCGAACTAGGGTTCGCGTCGGGAACTCAGTCGTGAACAACTTCGCGACGATCAACCCTTTTCTCTGGACCGACTTCGCGATCGCGAACTAAGTTCGCGTCGCGAACTCTCTTCATCTGGCGATTTTCTGCATTTTTTCACCAACAAGACAATACCAAATGAAATAACCGAAACCCGAGTTGTAGGTCGAATCCACTCACCTTTCAACCTTCGATTCCTTAACTCAGTGAGCTAGTATCACTGAGTATCCTTCCCGGTTCCTGTCAACAACATACCGAGTTAGTGATAATCCACCGAATCGTCAAAATCATCAATTTCAACCACTAACTACATAAGACTCATAAAATACACATTTTATGACATTTACAACTAGCACAAGTCCTTCATCAATACAATTGACCATTTTGACCATTTAGCAAGTATTCACAACTAGTTGACCCAAACGGGCCAAAAACCCGAACATGATCCTAACACTTCCACATTTCCATCAACTAGCAATTAATCTTTCACTAGCAATTCACAATCATTTACAATTTCACCAAGTTGACACTATCAAAATTCCAAGTAGCATACTTGCAAAATCACTATATCACCATTTTGACAAAATCATCCAAACACTAGTTAAATTACTTCACCATTTAATAAATACTATGTTTTCAACATCCATAACTTAACAAACACGATTTCACAACCTAATAAACAATTCTATCCAACCAAAACTCAAGAAATCCAAGATTTGTCAAAACCCACCTTCAACTTCCACCATTAATGGAGGTTGAAGGTGTTTTTCACCAAATCTTGTCTTCCTACTATAAACAACCATACATTTCATGTAAAAGCTTGCATAAACATAAACTACAACATCCATAACAAGATTCATCCATAAAAACCCAACAATCACAACCCTAGTTCATAACCAAGTTCAAGAACACCACAAACAAGTCAAAGAGAAGGTGTAGCTTACTTTTAGACTTCTTCTCTACCAACACTAGGGTAGATTTCGGATCTTAGCACAGAGATTTACCAAGAACAAGCTCAAAACAAGCACAAAGGGTGGAGAGAAATTTGAGCAATGAAATAGTAGAGTTATGGATAATGTTCAAGTGAGGGGGAAAAGGAAAAGAGAGAGGGTTTCCCTCTCTCTCTCGTGGCCGGTCCAAACAAGAGGGGGTGGGACCCCTCTTGGTCTTTATTTTAATAAAACAGTATATGTCTGAAAGTCCCTTTCGAAATTAATTTATTTAAAATAGCAAACGGACTCCAATTTTAAAAACGAAAGCATTTCTGGAGACGATATTTAACAAGGAATCCAAATATATAAAAATCATGTTTTCATTCCAAATAATTCACAAGTCGGGTATTTTAACCCCTTGGTTAAAATACCGCAAAGGACAGCAGGCTAATTAAATTAACTAAGCATTTAATCAGGTAATCATTTAATAAGATACCTTAAGGTCAATAAACTATTAGGCCGGGTTTCGGGATGTTACAATAACTCTAATTTAACATAACTAGTTTTTTCTATGTTTAATAATAAAATTAAAACATCTACTTATTAGATTCTCCAAAATATGTCCTAGGGACACATTTATAAACCATGCGATTTTCTTGTGTAGCTCCCACTAATTCCAACAACCATGATGGAATTTGAGCATGAACACAATCACTAGTTTGAACTTGGTGAACACTAATAATCTTATTATATAAAAACTATATATAATTATCTTAGTTTGTTTGAACCATTCTTATATTCAACTTAGACTTAGTTAAATATAGGTTCTTAATTTCCTATGTTATTTAAATCCTTGATCATTAATCTAGTATTTTACGTAACTCGTAATATACTTGTATAATTAACTAGTTATAATTACTTATAACTTTATACAATCTAATGTTTTATAACTTTCGTATTATTATATAATTATAATAAAACCTTACTTTGTACAATTTCTAGTTGTTTACAACTTTGTACATTTCTAGTTTAATTATAACTTAATACAAATTTCTAGTTATTTAATATTACACCTTAAATGATCGAAATAACATATATATTTAATGTTCCATTTTTATCTTTGTATTTAAATATATATAAATATATAATTTATAACTTTAAAACCTTATAAAATTCTTGAAAGAATATTACACCTAATTTGTACATGTATATTTTAACTTAGACTAATTAAAATACGTACAAACTATTTTATCTTTTAAAAAAACCTTTTTAAATATTAAAAATTTCCGAAAATTATATATAATATAATATAAATACATCTTGTTAATTAACACTTCTCTTTTATCCTTAAATAAATTTAATTAATTAAACCCTTAACTTGTTCTTGATCAATTAAAACTAGGTTTCAATTTTCTTGATCAATAACACATCTTAGTTAAAGATTAATCTTATTCAATCCTATTCAAACAATTATGAACTTTGTTTAAATTCTAAGATAGATTATAACTTTAATAATTTATTTAAACTTATTCACTTAAATCTTCTAAACAAAACTTTTGTCTAGATTTCTAGATTTAAAGAACTAGTTTTAATAAACTCATTAAAACAATAATCAAACCTTATTAAACATAAACTTGTTTAATTTTCTAGGTTCTAGATTATGTTCTTGATTAATCATATTAACCAATTAAACTAAACTAGTTTAATGTTCTTGGTCCTAGATTACTTCTAGGTTTTGAAAATTTCCTTTAGCCTAAGAAACGTTTCCACCAATTAAACTAAACTAGTTTAATCAAACTTGGTGTCCAAGTTTCCTCCATGATACACGAAATCTTGGGAGAAAATGAAAGAATCATTTTTTACCAATTAAACTAAACTAGTTTAACATACTTGGTCCTAGATTTTGAAGATCAAGTAATAAGGAAAGAATCCTCTTGATCAAAAACTTTGACATTCTTGATCCTAGGGTTCTTCATATTTTTCGAAATACTAGGGTTAGGGAAAGAAACCTTTTGACCAATTAAACTAAACTAGTTTAATGTTCTTGGTCCTATGGTTCTTTATGGTTTTCGAAAATTTCTAGGGATGAATCCTTATGACCAATTAAACTAAGCTAGTTTAATATTCTTGGTCTAGGGTTCTTACCCTTTTTCGAAAAACATAGGAAGAAAAAGAAGAAGGAAAAAAATAAAGAAAAACTTGGAAATTAAACAAACAAAACTTTGTTATTCTTGTTTAGATTTCTAAACCATCGCTCTGATACCACTGAAGGATTTCATAACACTGATCAACCCATTGGGTCGACCACCTAGTACTTGGTTCGAACCATACTGGTAAGAACATGATGGTGTTCTTGACCGGTTAAAACCAACTAGCTGATTTAATCCCTAAAAGCGGAACTGGGATTAAACCTAATCCTTAAACCCTAAAGGATTATGGGACCTTGGAAATCAAACTAGATTAACAAGAAAGAAACCTTGTACGAAAAACGCGAACACACACAATGCGTGTGTGTGTTCTCGAACACTCACCAAGAACCCTAGGGTTCTTGGTGTTCTCGTCAGATCGAACAAGAGGGAGAAGGAGAAACAGTGTTTCCCAAAACATACCTTTGTCTTGCTTAAGTAAGTCCACTGATGATGAACAAATCGAGCGACCTTCTAGTTGATCTAAGCAATGAACTTGTTCTTCGAAACTCGAAGAACACGAAGAACGAACGAAGAACACCAATCTTGGTGTTCGGCCGAAATCTCCCAAGAGAGGGAGGAGAGATTTCGTCTAGGGTATGTAGGGAAGTGAATGATTAGTATTAAATGAAACCTTAAGCCTTCTATATATAATAGAACTAGCCTATAACCAGTGATAAATCACGGGTGACTCATAAAAATATTCATAATATTTCTCTAAAAAACCCTAAATATATATTAAAGTTTAGCAAATAATGAAATAAATCTATTGAATCATATGTTTTGATTATATTACAGTATCCAATATTTCAACATTGTATTCTAAATGAATTGGGTCTAATAATAAAAAAAGGTTGAAGATAATAATAAATAAAAAATTCAGGTAAATAAATGAAAGAAAGTAAATAAATAAATAATGAAAATCCCACTTTTTTAGTTATGGGTTTGAAATTCTTTGATCCCTTTTTGTCTTCTTTTTTAGTATCTTTTGTGTCAAGCATCTTCTGGTAACCATTCAATTTCCTTTCTAAAAGGTGAAAAAATATAACATGAGCTTAAGAGGAAAGTAATTCGTAGAATTTTTCTGATGAAAAAAGAGCATAAGTTAACCAATTGCATTTTCTAAAATGGGCCCATCATCATATTATATGGTTAACTTTGGTAGGAACATAGTTATTAAAAAAAGAGGTTAGTGTTAGTGAAGAACTCCAGCTAAAAACCCTGGGATCATCTATATGTCACACTTATTATCCATTTATCCTTAATATATTTGACAGCTGCTTCTTGTCAATTTGAAATCTGATAAAATCATAAAATGCAAGGTTATAAAAAAGACAGTTAATTCCTGAAAAAATCACTAATTTTCTTGCAAACCATTCAACAAAAAACCATTAAATATGTGACCCATTGATAACATACAAACAAAATTTAATCAGATGTTAATTTTTAAATCATACATAAACATACCATAATGCCACGTGCCTCGTGCAAGGTTACATAACACACATTAGTTCTACGGGTAGCACAACAATGAAAGCAAACTACAACCAGCCTCAAACTATCACCCAAAAAAAACATGTACTCCTTTCTCTAAACATGACCATACACGAAAAGTAAAATACCATAATTTTACAATCGAAATATTATCTGGGATTTATGGCATTACCTTGCAGTTCAACCCAAAACAGCCCAACAGCAGATGCACGGGCCTATTTTCATGTTACGAACGAAGGTATATCGTTCGTTCATATGAGGTACCATAAGCAATACTCCTTGTTCCTGCAATCAAAACATAAAAATAGAACATATTGATATTTAGTACACTGCTAAGTCCGAAGTGAAACGGGTAATTGGGTCCCTAATTATAAGCATAATTATTTGAGTCCCTAAAATAAACTGTATCATGATGTCAACCAAGTAACCAACGCTCAATTATGTTAAGCATAATTAATGGTTCCGAAAATAATACTGTTTATAAATTATTAATGACAATAATCACGGAGAGAGAGAATTTCTTAGATGTTTTTGAAAAACAAATGTGTTTTTATAATGATATGTAAAATAAGGTAATGATATGTAATGAAAAATCTCATTACATCAAACCTATATCATTGGAATAACACAAATCGTAGTTATGAATTTATAATTATGTTGAAAATATAGGCTAAATGGACATGATGATTAGAAAGATAAGGGGCTAAAATTGTAACACCAAACCTCTCTAATAAGAGCATCACCAACATTTTCCATTGCATAAATTGCCACGATATCTTCCATCCGCAACTCATTTAAAGTTCATGCAAAATGCTCAAAGTGCCAAATATTCGATTTCATCATGTGCTTACCTGAACTTTTTCATTGTCTTTTAAACTTTAGCCACACTAAAACTCCATCACCATACACACACAAGCTGCTATCACATGCAAGTATCTATCGATTTAGATAATAGTGAGCATATATTAATGGAATAGCAGTCAAACTTAAGACCTGATGCGTCTTTGTGTGAGAAAGGTTGGTGGTACCTACCATCGTCACAAAATACTTGCAAAAACCACATTCATATACTGTCCTTGAAATTAAGTGTTCATAACTCATAAAAAGCTCACCACATTTCTCTTAAAACATTTTATTAAATAGGTCACCAAAGGACTCAAATTAGCAACATCTACATAAAAAAATAAACCCAAAAAAATCTAAATTTTTAATCATCTCTTTAAAGACAATTTAATGGTTTGCATATTGAGATAATAATAATTATAAAGACGATGGAAACAAAAATTGTTTTCATAACCCGTGACAAATCAAGATTTTGAATTTGAAAGTACCAATTTGCATAAAAGAAACTAACATGAAATAGTATATGTGCCAGAAGTTGGAGCTTAATATTGAAAAAGAAAACAACAGAAAATCCCCCAAGATAATAAAAATTTGTAAATTTGTTTTTATGTTTCCACTCTCAGAGACATTAAATCAAACACCTGGTATGCATACCTTGCTTCTTCGAAGTTAGGGCAAGCTTCCTCCTCTTAACAGTAGAATTAAGCAACGATGATTACCCAGTCCTTAATCGCAAAACTAAAATAGAATCAAAACAGTTGAAGATGAAATTGACTTCTCTTAGAAGTTCAAATATGATTTAAAATTTAAATTTGAATATGCTAATTAACGAATTTCAAGCATAAAATTGACTTCTCTTAGAAGAAAAAACTCAATTTGAGGACTTACATCAAGAAATGGAGGAGTTCGTCGATGGAATCTGAGGGGTGTGATAGCTGTTTCCATGCCTCATTCGTATCTATAACTATTGGTAGCTATAATGAAGTTTCTACACAACAATGAAACGGATGAGAGATGATGGCATTCAATTGCCCAACCCTTAAAGATGTAACTGACAATTTTGGCATTCAATTGCCCAGTCTTTTCATTGAAGGCGGTTTTATAACCAAATACGTGTCACTCATGTATAAGGAGCACAGTGACATGTACTTCCATGTGGGTTGAAACTGCCAAGTGGCTTTTTTAAAAATGACAAGTGGCTTTATTAATGAGGGAAGAATTCAAAAAAAGTCTCCTTTATTAGATACTAGGTTATAGCCCGTGAAAATTGACGGGCTGTTTGTAATTTTGTTCAACGTAAGTTTTATGTAATACATATATGATTCATTATACATATTGATTATTAAATATATAATAAAAAATCACAATGCCTTTATAAACTAACAACAAAATAAGCAACCTTTTACATCAACAAATCCCATAGTGTTTGTAGCATTTTTCAAATTATGACTTTCACTATACCATCACAAAAATGATTAGCAACTATTACTAAAATATATATCCAAAAAATGGATTTCTTTTTGTGGCTCCTTCAGATTTTTATGTGTTTTTCAATTATATACATTTTGTCAATCATATGATCCCTTGTAGGATCCTACATTTGTATGTTCAAAATAATGGCATAAATACTTAGATGCAAATAAAACCTTAGAAGACTGTATAAATACATGAAGATTGTGCCCATAAGACACCATCTAGAATGTGAAGTTAATGCAAAAGCAGCTTGATCACATTGACTTTTTTATGACTTACTTGTATCTGCTTCATCTAATATCACTCTAAACCAATCTACTTTTTCGAAAAATGTTGTTTTCTGAATACTTATGTTAGATTTATGCTAATTTGCTTCATCTAATATCACTCTATTGCATGTACACGTCCCTCAAATTACATTTCCCAGAAAAAGCAGCAGATGCAATAATATCTTAAAAAGAATGAGAGAAATCAAAACGAATGGGTCAGGTTACGGGTAAAAGATTAGGTAATCTTACCCTTTTGAGATATGGCAGCACCAACTGTTTCATCTAGTTCCCTTGAATTACCAATACAAATTGTGCAATTATAACCAATAATGTAAAGCCTTTTTCATCTAAATACTTCTTGAACCCACTGTTTTAAATTAAAAAAATATCTTGTTATTTTCCGAAATTTAAACCATTTACTCATTAATATGTCTATTTGGGTTATATTTCATATCTAGCATTTCAAATGAGTAAATTAAGCACTTAACTAAAAAGGAAACACGCCTAACAGGTTGAAGTTAAGCAAATCGAACGGGTCAAAATTCGCCCAACTTGTAATTTATATGAATGCAGCCCTCATTCACTTTTTATTTATCAGTTAGATCATTATTATAATAATATAATATTGCAATCACATTTTACCCATTAATTATTTTGTGAAAATGATGTGGACGATAAGTGCTTAATTCAGGTCAGCTCAATCCGGCCTGACCTGTTATATCATTAGCAATGGCTTATGCATCACTCGTGTTTAAATCTAGTAGTCCAAAATATTTAAAATTGCTTCTAAAACATGCAGAAGAATTATATGAATTTGCTAATGAACATAGAGAGATTTATAGCAAAGATATTACTGACGTTAAATCATATTTGGTTTTTCTTCTTCCATTAACAACTAAAGCAACTACCAAATATGAAGGGGTTAATTTATTTACCCCTTCAATTACTCTATAGTCCTCTATGTTTTTTGTAAAATGAACCATACAAATTTATTTAAAGAGTACTAAATTACGTTTTATCGGCCACACAAATTCATGAACTTTTCAACACATGAATTTGAAGTGTAACGCTTGATTTTTCGCAAGAAATGTTGACTTTCAAAAATCAAATCCAGTACTTTGTGGATGTACAATTAACATGCTTTTTTGAATTGATTAAGCTTCTACTTTTTGCAAATTTGTGGTGTTGTAAAACGGGTTTTTTACTTATAACTTAATTTTTTAAAATTAAGTTAAGAGTGTCCAACAGATATCGCAAAATACCTATAGATAAATTTCAACCCGTTCGAACTATATGACACATTTCCTTATTAATTAAGTCCTTTAGGCTAAAACATTTAATTCGTTCGAGGTAAAACAACCTTAAATTGATCCATTTATAAGTACATCATTTTAAGAGGTTTTGTAAGCATTTAAAATTTAAATACCCTATGGAGTATGGACCACTTTTGACCCGTTTGACCTATTTCATATTTCAATTAAGCCCTTTATCATAACCAATTGACCCGTCGGACCAGGCGAGTAAGACGTCCATCGGATTCCATTGGAGTCAAGTTTCTTCCAAGGCAACATACTAAAATCGTTGGAGGTGACACGAGCGTGAACGATTCCGGTGATCAAGGGAGAAAGTAGAAAGGGGATTGCGTAACGATTCATTTTTTTCCGGTTGACAGAGTATTCTTGATATTGAGGCTTCAATAGAATTGAAAAATTAATAGCAGAGAATTGAAAATTTAGGGTTTTAGAATCGCCTATAATTAGGGGTTTTCACTGGGCGGGAAAACAATGCTTGTGGCCAATCACGGTCTGCCATGTGTCAATGTTGGGGTATAAAAAAAAGACATGTGGCATCTTAAGCTTCTTTTATTAGTATTAATAGATATAGATAAGTTTCATTTAAGTCATTCTAGCTTAATTAAGATTAATCTCTTAATTAAACTTTCCCTCTTACACTTTAAACCCTTATAGTTTTACTAGTTATTATTGTTGCACTTAACTATTAAATATCTAGTATTAATACACTAATATAATTCGGTATATACATACACAAATTATACTTGTAATTATACTTTTAATAATTAATTCTATAATAACCATTATACTCCCTCCGTCCCACAAAAAACTTCCCATTTCACTCTAAATTTTTGTCCCACAAAAAACTTCCCATTTCTCATATTTGATGGGCTCCACACAATAAAAAACTATTATTACTAAAGATCTCACCACTAATATCCACTAACTATCTTTCTCTCTCCAATCTAACCTTATATTTTAATTAAAAGAATTATCAATGACCCCACCACTAACTATCACCTAAAAACTTGTGCAAAAGCCAAATGGGAAGTTTTTTGTGGGACGGAGGGAGTATAATTTAAACAACAACATTATCCAATTACTATATGATTTAATAGCTTTAAATCATATCATGGATAATCTTTAATTAACACATTGTATATTTACTCAACTGATAAATGTACAAGTACTTGTATTAATTAGTTTGTTAAACTAATCCAGTAATAAGTTAAACTTAACTTAATACTTAACTGATTCATAATGACTATTATGAATAATTCCTCTTCGTAGTATCATTGCATATCTTGCTCGTATTACATACACTCACGGGTGTGAGCATTAAGTGTTTCGTAGGCATTGATGTATCATCATAGGTTGATTAACTGTGCACATAATTCCAACATGAGCTATGTGCGGTCGCACCTCCTTAAAGACTCGCCTCCATTATGTTAACGTTTTCAAAAGTAAAGAAATCGAACATGTAACGGTTAGTGGATGATTTATATATCTTTATCGCTAACCAATTACGAGTTTACTTCTTTGCAACTAGGGTTGTCGAAAACAACCAAAACCCGTTCTACCTACCCGGCATATTCTAAATTGGGTCGGGTAGATCCGGTATCAGGTAGAAACATTCGGTTTCGAGTAACCTGACAAATAGAATAGATCGGGTATAAGACATATTTTAAATCGTCATATATACTTAAACACCCGATTTTTTTTAACTAATAATTTACATTTCTTTCAACTAATATTTTACATTTTTAACTAATACTAAAAGTGACCAAGTGTAAACTATATTCAAAGGATTTAAAAATCTGAATTGCACTCACCATCCCTTTTTCTTACTTGCTATAAATTCTTACGTTTCTGAATATACCAAGTTTGTTGATAATGTTTAAATCCTTGTTTCTTGCTGCTGCTTGTTTAATAAATGTAAATCTCTAATGATTGATTTTTAGTTTACATATTAAAAATTGTTAACTACTCCTTCCGTCCCATTTTTATTGTCAAGTATACTATTTTAGTTTGTCCCACAAAGACTGTCATTTCCTAAATTTCAACCAATCAAAAAACATTTAAGTGGGAAAGACAAAGTTTGATTGGTGACATAATATAATTAATGTACCTTTCTTAAAATGTGTGCTTTTTTGATAATCGGTTTACAAACTAAATTCAAGAATCATGTATGGTAAATGAGTTGGGTTAATGAGTCGGATATCCGCTGATTCGGTGGATAAGGACATGAGTTAGATTTTATAGCGGACCGGTTTAGATCATCTTTTGAAATTTAATACTTTCCTCCGATTCAAAATAAGTTATACACTTTGGGTTTCACGGTTTTTGAGGCAAAAGATTATAATATGAGTTAAATTAAAGTATGGTTAATAATGTTTAAAGTAAAAAGTAAGGGTATAAGGATTAAGGGTCATTTCACTTTATAAAATAGGTAGTCAGTGGGTGTGAAGCCTACTAATTTTTACCAAATAAGGTAAAAATTTAAAGTGTATCACTTATTTTGAATGATTCAAATATAAAAAATATATCACTTATTTTGAATAAAAAAAAATAAAAAAATTTAGATCAAGATTGATACGCTTCAAACTCGCTACGTTATCAATTCTACTTGCAACCAAACAATGCTATTACTTTCCGGATCCGGTTTGTATGCTCACGAAGTTAGGGCATCTATCCATCACCATATCCACAGGCATGCCACGTGTCTGTAGTAAAATAGACACCTGCGCACTTTATCATCCGCCGCCCTAGACGTCCAACTTTCACGGCGGCGTTCCCTAAAAAAATATACACGATGTCGCTTACCACCGCTCTCTCTTCACCAAACCCTCTCACGCTTCCTCACCTCAGCTCCCATGCACCTCCCCACACCCTATCTTTCCCCATGGCAGCCACCATCATTCGCCGGCAATTAAACCCTATCCGCCGTCGATCTCTCGCTATCGTCGCCGCTGTTCGACAACAGGACACCACTATCTGGACCCCTACACCTCTCGCAAACGTCAAACCTGCCGCCGAATCGCTCTTCCATATCACCATCGACGTTTCCAATTCCTCCGATCTGGCATCGTCGTACACCGTCGCCGGACAATATATTCAGCTTCGTATTCCTGATGTCGATAAACCGTCGTTTTTAGCGATCGCTTCGCCTCCGTCACTGGCGTCTACAAACGGTGTTTTTGAGTTTTTGGTTAAAAGTATCGCTGGATCTACGGCGGAGCTATTGTGTGGTCTCGGAAAAGGTGATGTTGTAGAATTGAGTCCAGTTATGGGGAAAGGATTCAATACAGATCAGATATCTCCACCTGAAGATTATCAATCTGTTTTAATTTTCGCAACTGGATCCGGAATTAGGTAATTTCAAACTTAAATTGATGATTATGCACATGTTTGTGCTCTTCAATTTGCAGGTTATGGAATCTGTGTGTTATCCTGTTAGGGTTAGGGCCTATGAACTTGTTTTGACCCGTTACCCTTTTTTTTGCAAGCTGTACTATATTTACTTGTTATTATGTTAATGTGTTGAGCAGGCTGCTTTTGCTAGAGCTAAACAAGTTTATGCACCTGAGTCAACTGGTGCTGTGCTTTGCGGTCAAAAACAAATGGCTGAGGTTAATTTAAAAGTTCTTTGTAATAAGAGTTAATTTAATAAATGGTTTTTTAACTGATCATATATTGCAACTTTGATCCTTTATTTTTTAAAGTTCCAAACTCAGTACTTTATGAAATTTTTATTGCATGGATAGTCCTCTTAAAGCATTACGTGCAATAAAATGGTTCTTTAACTAACCACATGTATGGTTTTAAAGAATTGTGAATGCAATAAAATGGTAAATAATATACTGAGTTTGGAAATTTGAAAAAGGAATGACCAAAGTTGCAACATGTGGTAGTTAAAGAATCATTTATGAAATTAACTCTTGTAAATTGTTAGAATTTGAGTTTTGCAAAGTAACCGAACTTATTTGTCTGCAGGAAGTAACATCTATTCTAGTCGGCAATGGAGTACCAAATGAGACGATATTGAAGAACTTTTGAGGTATACTTTAGTGGATTGTCAGTATAATTTATTCCCGTGTTACTGAGTGCCAAGCATATCAGCATGGAATTACAGAATAATGCCAAAAATTTTGGGATGTAAATGTACGATTGTAGAAAAGCTTTATACTAGTAATTCATTTGACTTCAGTTTTTTTTTTTTTATCAGCAACCTAATCTACTTCTAATTCCACCTATGTCCACTAGACATATAGTTTGCAACTGGGCCCACTTCAATATTAAAAAACAATCGTATACTAATTTCCTTTTCTTTCTATTGTTAGTCTCATATAATAATTAGGGTAAATTACAGTTTTTGTCCCTGACCTATGGCCGATTCGGGGTTTTTGTCCTTAATGTTTTTTTGTCCGTTTTTTTGTCCTTTAAGTTTTTAAAATTCTGGAAATTTGTCCTTCCGTCTATTTTTAGCCGTTAACTGACGAAAAATGCAAGGCATGTGAGGGTATTTTAGTCTTTTTTACCATTCTTCATCTTCTTCCCTTTTCTTTTTCTCTTTTAATTTTTTCTTTTTTCATCTTCTTCCCCACTTCTTTTGTTCATCATTCAAACCCTAAAAATCACATCTTCTCTCTTTAATCACAAAATGTAACACCAAGTAAGAATCATAAACCCCTTTAAATCTTTTCATTCCTCCATTAAATCCATCACCTGCGTGATTTGTTTAATACCATTAAATCCATCATCGTGATGAAATTTTCATAATTTACTGATGAAATTTTCATCCACAAACCCTAGATTTGATGAATCTGTGTCTACATCTGGAAATCGCTAATAAGAAACCCTTGATTTGATGAATCTGTGACTTCTTCACAACGAAATAATGACAAATGATGATGACGATGATCACCTGCCTTCCAACAATCACTGGCAAGATCTCCTCCGTAAAATGCTACCGGCCGGAGCTCCTTTACCCGACGACGACGAACTCGATTACTCCATTTCCGTCGATTACCAACCCCCCACCCACCCGCCACCCGCCAATTACAAAAATTCCCCAACAATTTCACAAAACTCACCGTTCACAAAACCCACAAAAATTAACCACAAGTTCTCCACTTTATCTCTTATTTCCGACACCCCAGATGACGACGACGATTATGATGACGAAATTTCAAGAGCGGTATGTTTTCAAGAAGATTCAGAAGAATTAGATATTGATTCTAATACCACATCTACAAGCGTCACAATTTCAATTGGGGAAAAGAATAAAACCCAGAAGAAAACCCAGAATCAGAATCAAAATGTTTGTAATAGGTGCAAAAAGGGGATTCGATTAAGAGAAAAGGAAAATTGCATTGTTTGTGACGTAAGATATTGCAGTAATTGTCCGAAGGTCGAAAATGTGATAAATTGATTTGCAGGTTAGGAAGAGATCCATTTTAGTGGTGGTGGATGAATCAGTGGCGGTGGTGATAATGGGTGTTCGATTTAGCTCCGGTCACCATCTCCGATGAATCTCCGACATTCACATTCGTTTGTAGACCTAGCTTTGAAGAACACATGAAGAACACATTTGGGTTGAAAGGGTTTTTTGATGATGATGATGATAGGGGTAATTTAGGGAAATTGACTAAAATTTCGTCAGTTAACAGCTAAAAATAGACGGAAGGACAAATTTCCAGAATTTTAAAAACTTAAAGGACAAAAAAACGGACAAAAAAACATTAGGGACGAAAACCCCGAATCGGCCATAGGTCAAGGACAAAAACTGTAATTTACCCTAATAATTATATTGCATGAGCAAAGTTCATTTATTCTGGATCTATTGTCTAGATAAAGATTTAAAAACTATTGTAACAATCAAATTGCATACATTATGTCATTTGTTCTAGATCGTAAAGGAAAGTACTGAAAAAAGAACATCGATATTCAACCAACAAGGCTAACATGTAGCAATATTTAACTCTTTCACCTATAAATTATAAGCCAGATATACGCCATCGTAAAGAAGACATTTAAAGAGTTAAACAAGATGAGATGCGTCAATAGAAGTTTACAGGTAAAAGTCAAAGCAAGAACAGTATACATGAAAATTTGACCCTCTTCCAGGCCATCACTTTCATCGCCAACATTCCCCTTTGGCCCACCATCCACGTCATCATTTTTATTGTTATGCCCAACTTTTTTACCACTTTCTGCACTACTATCATAGCTACGATGACGCTTATGTCGTTTCGCTTCTAACATCATCTGCATAATTATCAGATTCTGAATCGCTTGCATCTAACTGTCTATGCTTTTTCTGATGATGCCTTCGTTTCCTCATAATACCATCATCACTCAAACAATCTGAACCATCGGATCCCGAGCCCGAATAATGATGCTTACGTTTCTTGTAAGCATGTTTTCTTCTACGTTCCTCTACTTCACTTTCATACGAGCTCTCACTATCATCACTCGAACTCGTCTTTTTGGTTTTCGTTTTGATCTCTTATCTTTTTTCTCATTCTTATGCTTCTTGTGACTTTTTTTCTTTGACTTTTTGACTTCCCGGCTGCTTTCACTATCACTGTCACTTTCAGAACTTGTGACAGATCTTCTTCTTCTTCTTTTATGTTTTGAACTTTTTGTTGTTATTGGCTTCGATTCCGGCTTCAAGTTTTTGCTGCCATTTTAAAGGGGCTTCTTTCTGGGCTAGTACACGCTTCTTCTTTTCTTCCACCAACTAGATAAACGACTTGCAGTCCATTCAGATGTACAAAATATACCAAATTAATATCCGCATTATGGTATGATGATGATGATGACCGGAGGTGCATCTCAAAGAGAGAATTCACACAATGTTAGTTACTCTATCATAAAAATCAAATCTTAAAATAACAAACATAGAAAACTAAAAAAACACGGAAAAATTGTAAGGATAACATCTCAAATATTATGAAACAAGTCTACGGGTATAAATAAGCCAAGCTGAGCCTGAGATCGGCTCGTTCAATTTTAGAATTTAGATTAATACATTTACATGTATTATTATATATAAATAGACGCATAATTATATAAATGAGCTTTTTTTTAATGACTCTCAGGCTCTAGCTCTAAGTTAATTTCAAGCTTAACTCGAGCTCGTTTAACTCGAACTTTTATTGATCTTTTAACGAGCCAAACTCGGTTAAACTAACACCCCTAGAAACCACTCAACAGTGAAATTTGACTTTTTTCCCCTAGAAGGATCAAAGATGTAGTACTAAATCGAAACCCTATATACATCCAATTATATCCAATTAAACCCTAGAACCAATCAAACAACAATTCCCTCTTTAGACTGGTGAAAATTAGTAACTAGTCAACAATCTTCAAGCGAAAAACAAATAATCGACTAATTAAGAGGATGAACTAACAAACCCTAGACGTAAAATCCAATAAAAAGAGGGAAAATACAAATTAGAGTGAAACGAAACAAAAAGGATCAAAATTCACATACCTTGAATCAATCTGAAGAAGATATTGAGAGACTTTGGATCTGGCGTCTTGCTTTTTATGAGGGATTTCGTATTTTCGGAAGCTTCTTGTGAGGAGCAGTTGCTTTATTTATTCAAGAAAACCGTGTGGAATTTTGGATTCAAGTTTTGGGCCCGGCCCGAACCGGACGGACCATTGACTTAAAAGAGAATTTTAATACTTGAGAATTTTTATAACTCACCACTTCATATTTTCATCAACTAGTGAAAGTAACAAACAATAGCTAGTTTAATTTCTTTTGGGTCAAGTGTTAAGAAACATAACATATTTTTATTGAAATATTATTATGTGTAATATTTTATTTTCTTATGCTATTAATTGTATCGAACCTTAACTTGATATTTAGTGCAAGCAACCTATCATAAAAGGCAATTCGATGATGTGGCATTGAGATATGTTGTCTAAGTTGGCGAATGACATAAAAATTTGTCTTTTTGTTTTTTATTCTCTTTTGCGTTTTGTATATTTGTTTTAGAAGAAAATTACATCCCCTGCAAAAGGCTTCTCCAATACCCTACATCGGACCATCTAGCAACCCATATTCTGATAAATCCCTCTCCGGCAACTCTAAATCTGTCGTGTTTGTTCATAATCTTTAAGGTTTTGTAGGCTTGATTTTGGCTTGTAACCGTTCAAATTGATTTCAATTAATGGTACAATTTTGCAGGTATTAATCGATTTTGATTTAAAAGTGTTTTGTAGGTGCTAACTTGCTAAGTGATCGATTTTCATGTGGTAGTTGTGGCTGCTAGTGGTAGAACAAGATAGAATGCATATGATTAGAAAGAAATAATCCAATATTTACTTTAAATAATGTTATGATAGATGATTTTTTTACAACCTCATATTCTCAATCATTTCAAATGAAATGTATTAAAGAGAGAAAATTTAGACACTCACATTCTATCTAATGATAGCTAGACTGTTTTCAAAGATCCACCCATCATAACACTTCTAGTTAAATAAATAAAAAAGGTAACCCATAAAGAAGCACACATTAAGCGGGAACAAACTTGAGCACAAACTTAGAGCATCCCCAATGGTTAACCTTACAATAGCTTATTAGTTTTGTCACATCAACAATCTACTAACCAAAAACCTCTACATAAATAGCATCTCCAATGGTTAACCTTTGCAAAAGCTTTTCCTTTAACAATATTTCCAATTTACCTTTATCTATCTTAAATATTTTATATATACCCCTTATATAATTTGACACTTTTTATAACATCTTATTACATATAATATTTTTTAAAATATCTCATACAAAAATATTATAATAATTGACATGAAATATTATATAATTTATTTATTAACTAATAAAAATATAATAAAGAATTAATGTATAATATATTTAAAGTTTAAAATGAAAAACTATTAAACATAGAGGACTAAAAAAGACAACTTTTGAAAGTACATTAAAAGGTTAGTAGAAAAAAAGTCTTTGAATAAGCTTTTAAAAAAGCTAGTCATTCCAATGGGTAAAAAGTCATCCAAAGACTTATTCAAATAGTAATAAGCTTTTAAAAAAGCTACCATTGGAGATGCTCTTAGAGCATCCACAGAATGGTTAACCTCTTCAATGACTTAAGACCTTTTTGTCACATCATCTAATAATCTATTAATTAAAAACATTTCCCAAGACTTTTTCTCATAAATATTACTAATTTATCTTTAACTATATCAAATATTTTATAAATACCCCTCACTTATTTAATTTAATAATTTTATAGCATTACAAAACTTAACATTTTTTAAAATGTCTTTTACAAAACTATTATAATACTATTTTAAAAAGTATTGAAATATAATAAAGTTATAATTTATAGTTATAGAAATAATAAATTATTCACATATAAATATATATACATGGGCTTAAAATGTAAAATTGTTAAATTTAGAGACTAAAAAATCAAACATTGAAAGATGTTCAAGTTGTTGACGAAGAATAAGTAATTGAAGTGACCTCTTAAAAAAATCATACATTCCAATAATAAAAAGTCATTGATTGCTATTCAAATAGTATCATTTAAAAAACCTCTCATTAAAGATGCTTTTAGAAAATAAAAATATTTTTAACGGGCCCCACAAATAATAAAACATTTATGTCTGGCTGAATATATCTGCAAACAACATGCAAAACACTATAGTCCAAAATAACACAGCTAGATAACTACATATAATAACAGGACAAATACAGGGTATTTCAACATTCAAAATAGAGTAGATTACACATCGGATTTCACAATTTTTTAAATAAAATATTATAATGAAGATTAAATTGAATGATTAGTAAGAGATGAATCCCACAAATTTTGATTAAAATGAAGTTTAAAAGTAAAAGTAAGGATAAATGAGTACTTTTACTATGTTAAATGATATAGTTGGTGTAGACCCCACCATTTTTTATTAAATAAAGTAAGTTTTTAAAATATATCACTTATTTTGTAAATAAAGAAGTACAAATGATCTTTATGTATGCCAAAAGTGCCAACAATGGTACTTAAATTTTAAAAATTAGATCCTTAACTTTGAATACTTATAACATGGTCCTTAAGATGAATACCCATTAAAAAGTTATTGCTTAAGATTATTTGTGTGGAAACGAAAGGTTTCGCAAATGACCCTTTAAGTTGCAAAAATTACAACTATGAGGATGCATTTTGTTCGCTGGAATCCTTAAGAATCTGAAGAAATTGGAATCTAATTCTGTTGGATTTCTATGTTTGGTTGGACGGAATTGGAATCCTTGGTTGAAAAACATTCCCTCAAACATGGGAATGTGAATTTCATTCAATGAAGAAAGGATTTTGAATCTCATGCATGAAAGAATGTTTATTTAAATTAGCATATTATCCTTAAACACTTTTGAACCTTAAACCAACCACCACCAATCGCCACCACCACCGCCATCCATCACCGCCACCCATCACCACCCACCACCACCACCCGCCGCCGCCACCACCACCACCGCCTCCACTATCACCCACCACTACCGCCGCCTCCACCACTACCACCAACACCACCTAGATGAATAAGGGTAAATTCGCATTTTTACAGAATTCCAATTCTTTATCTTGTCAACCAAACCGAATTTCGAATTGAACTTCAATTCCATTTCCAACCAACCAAACAGAGTATGGAATTGGAAACCAATTCATGACAGATTACAATTCCTTCCAAGATTCCAATTCCATCAGAAACATTCTAGCGAACCAAACGGCCTTGAGACTCTTACAATTATTTAACGAACATCCTCCTTAAGAACTATTTATAGAACTTTTATAAACCACAAGCACCATTTGTGTAATTTACCCTTTAAAATAAGATCCGAAAACTTAATTTATATTTTGTTTAACAAAAATTAAACACAAAAACACGACATCACCAAAAATCAAGATCCAATTCATTTAAAAATCAAGATTCAAGTTCCAAAAAGGTGGCTACAAAACAACCCCGATCTCATACATGCATTTTTCGGGCATAAATCAAGTTTAAATATACAGCATACATGTTTCACATCTCAATCAAATCAAACACAAAATACTACAAAAACAGGTGAACCATCTTGAGAAACAAAACTAGACCCATGGTTAATGAGAAACTGGAAAACGGGTTGACCAACGTGCATGCACCTGATGAACTTCCACTTGGCCCGTTTGCAGATGGAGGGAGCACTATACCTGACCCGGTTGATGGAACCACTGAGCCCGGAAGGCCCGCCATTGGTGCACCCCCGAGCTGGAAAGGTGAAGGGGCTGGAGCTAAACCCATGCCTGGGCTAACCATGGTTGGTGGTGCGGTTAGTGGTGGAACTTGTTGCGGGCCTGTAATAAATTTATAATTAATTCAATATCTTAAAATACTATTAATTTTATAATTAATTTTACCTGGGCATCGTGGTTGAAGAGAATTTGTCAACCTGCAAAATGAAAAATCTATTAGACCAAATGGGTTAGTTTGTTTAATTCATGTACTTTTGGAAAATAGTACAATTTAATTATGACAAAATTAGGAGATTTTCCAGACCTCATAACTAGTAAGCAAGTAAGGAAGATTATCAATTTTAAAAATATTAAAGTATTTCATGTCTGATCCGAAATAGAAATGTAATTCATGTCCATTTTTAACTAAAAAGATGGCAGAATGTATATCAAATGGGTTAAATTGGGTTGTAGATTATCTCAAACGGGTCCAACAAAGAGCTAATACAAGTCAAATGGGTTGAAAGTTAGCCAAAGTTTATGATTCAACACACACAATCTCCAAAATCGATTTATTAAGCGGTCCAGATCGTTAGTTAAATGATACTGTTTCTGTAGTAATAATAAATAATAGAGAATTAAAATTAATTAGTTTAAAAAAAGGGAATATAAGTTTAGAAAAATACGTAGTGATTATTGTTCCATTAACGAATCCACCATAACCACAAGATGTAACATTGCATCCAGCACTACTCTGCTGAACTGTAACATTTCCAAGCATAAGATTACTACTTTTGCATTGCATACTCGAACAAGAAACCGATAATGAAGCTGGTTGGCAATATAATCTGCACAAAATAAGTATAAATTAGAGATATAAATAACGAATGTATACGTTTATTATTTATAAGAAGCCTTTTTCATCAATAGTATTAGTATATAATATCTATTATAGTTTTGTTTATATAACCTGCTTCCTGGTGTACAACTACATTGTACGCAATGATCTGCAGTAACAGCATAACCTCCGTTTGGTACAGACAGTGCATAATCTGATGCGTATTTTGGGAAGTTTGAAGCACAAGCTGAAAATAACCAACAAAAATACACGTAAAAGCTTATAATGTATAATGGCTATTTTTAGGCATTAATTTCCCACTACGTGTTCTTTCAAAATCATAATGGTTGGTTAACTAACGAGAATCTAAAAAACACAGATTTTTCACAAAAACAAAAAGGAAAAGCTTCAATTTATCTAAATTATTACCTGATAAGGGAATAGCTAGTATATCGCCATCTTCAATGGCAGCATTCCCTAAAGCATTAACTCCCATAAGATCCGTGGTGGTTGTCTTATACCTAGCCGCAATTCCGGCCAATGTATCCACCGGTTTCACCACATACGACAAATAAATCGCCGGTAAAAAGTTATCCGTACCGTTAAAACAAGTACACGGCAACGGCACAACCAAATTCTGCCCTACATCAAGCACAGACGGATCAGAAATCGAATTAGCTTCTTTAATCTGATCAGCAGACACAAGTCCGCCGTACACGGCGTCTGCGATGTTCGATAACGTATCAGACGGCCGAGTTTTGTAATGTGTGGAGACAGATTTACGAATGCCGTCAACACACGAACAAATGATGGGGATTTTGACGAATAACTGTGACGGTAAGATGTGTGATTCAACGTCGGGGTACGAGATGTCGATTGAGTTAGCTGCGAGTAGAAGAATCGGATCGATTTGGAAAAGAGCTGCGAGTTCAGAGACTTTAAGGTCGGTGTAGAGAGTGTAACCTAGAAGTGCGTTGCACGAATCGTTGTTTGAGCAGGGTTCGATTGTTGATTTGGGGGTTACGACGGCGAGATTGAGGAGGAGTACCGCGGCGATGAGGTGGTGAACGGCGGTGGTGAGAGTTTTGGGAGGCATTTTGGGGTGGAAATTAGGGTTCTTTTTAGAGATTTGTGTTCATGAAAGTAGCAGATAGAGTGTGATTTGAGGTAGTGAGCTGCTACTGTTTGTAGCAAAAAGATGGTGGGTGGACTACTGGACTCGAGATTAACGGAGTGTGGTACAATTGTTAATCATATGATACAAGTTTGTATGCATATGTAATTCTGGATTTAGTTATTTTTGTTCTGGAAAATACTAATAAGGAATATGAGTTTTCTTGTATGTTTTGCCTGTAAAAAAATTCAAATTATGTGTCAAAACGTCAAATTAAATACTACTCCCTCCGTCCCTAAATAAAGTCATCATTTGTGTTGGGCACAACATTTTAGGAGATAGTTAGTGGTGGGGTATTTGGTATTACTTTTGAATAAAATATAAGGTTTGATTGGAGAGAGAAAGTGTTTTAAGAAATAGTTAGTGGTGAAAGTATTGATAATAATATAATTATATTAAGTGGGTCCCTTAAGTTTGAGAAATGGGAACTTTATTTAGGGACAAAACTTGAAGGTGAAATGAAAACTTTATTTAGGGACGGAGGGAGTATCTTACTACTCATTGATCCATTTAGACTTATCTCTTTAATTAAGTTTAAAGAGCTCCTTAATTTTAAGTTTAAAGAGATTTTCATTTTTTTAAATTGTTTAACTAAAAAAACAAAGTGTGACTTACAAGATTCGAACACAAGACCTCTCCTAAATAGTCACTATGTGTTAATCAATTGCTATAACTTACACTTTATGTCAAACCACCAACACTAAATGCAATAGCCTGTAATTCCGAGCATTTGACCACAACACCTTATATTTCCGGAAGTCAATTAATGTACCTTTTCGGTTTCGGTTTGTATTTCCGGAAAACAAAATATATTAGGCTGTAATTCCAAGCATTTGACCTGCCCTTATATTTACGGAAGTTAATTAATTGAGTTTTTCGGTTTCGGTTTGTATTTCCGGAAATTAATTAATTGACCTTTCTTTCCATCTTTTATTTCCATTTTGCTTTTTATTTCCGAAAACTATCTTACCATCTTTTATTAATCCGTTTTGACCTTTTTACCATCTTTTATTTCCGAACTACGTTTTTTTTTCCGACCACAACCTACACATAAACACAACCTACACAAAAACACGATGCTGCAACTCAGACGACGTTTTACCCATGACATATGCTCCGGTTAAATTGTTGCTTACAGGATTCGAACACAAGACCTTATTCTAAGTACAGAATGTGTGTTAACCGATTGATCTAAATGACACTTTGTTTTAGAACAAATAAACAACCAACTTTAAATAGAAAACATATTGTATCGAACTTTCCATGATCAAGGTATTTTTTGTGTGCTCACATATTCTTTAATTATAATCCTTAAGTTTGTTGAACTTGAATGTAACACCTCAATTTTAAATACAAAACATTTGTCCAAAATAAATCATTTTCATAAATAGAAGACCAGTTCTAAAACACGGATTTACAAAAAGAAACCTTTGTTATGAAAATCAGAGTATGAGGTTTGGTGTTACAAAATATATCAAAACCAAAGTTAAGCATAAATCCGCTCTAATGATCTTCTACTCTAGGCTCCGCATAACCCAATCCATGCGCACCTAAATCCTCGATCCAGAACCTGAGTACATAGCAAACAAACAAGGAGTACATGAGACACAAAAATGTCTCGTGAGCTACATGGGTTTAGACCCCAATAATATCAAGTATCACATCGTATATAAATACATATTTATATTTACCAACACATCCTAGTCACACTATGGTGACTATATCGGTCCTGCTTTCCTAGCATACATATCTAGTACATAAACATATATGTACTAGAACACAGTCATATCTAATACATAAACATATATGTATTAGAACACAAGCGAACCTAATACATAAACATATATGCATTAGACTCCAAGATCACCTAGTACACAAACATATGCGAACTAGAAGCACCCGTGTGCTTAGTGTACAAACATATGTACACTCGTCTCAGTGACCGGGATCACCCCCGTGTCACCACCATCTATCTCTAATCATAACTCTATCAGTTATGCCAGTCAAAGCCTTCGGCTATCACATCAGTCATCAAACAAGTTAGTTAAATATTATCAATAATATATACTAACTCAACACATAATAAGTCTAGACAAACATTAAATAGGCCGTTCATAAGTAATCAAAATACTTCATATAGCTATGTACTCAGTAAAGTCCACACGTACTCACCTTAGCAATAAAATGCTCCAACCGTATTCCTTACGTCAGTTTCCTTGCTTCACAATTCGGTCAACCTTCCAAGACCTCACCAAATGCCTAATACAATAATCACAAGATTATCAACATCACATACTACTACCAATGTGTCCATCTATCTCTAGATAACACTTACTAACTCATTTCCCCCAATTATGGTGATTTACCAAACCCTAGGTTGAACCAACCCTTAAGATTCTTACAAATCATAATCATACACTTGTTCCCTTTGCTAAGATACCATTCATTAAATCTATACATCACTTATATCACCATAACTCGTAACCCCAAGAACTAGGGTTTCAAACCCATACATCAAAATACATAGATCTTAAGCTACAAAGATCGAAGAGTGAAGATATACCTTAAATATTCAACTAGGAGTGAAATCTACCAAAGATTTGTGAAGGATTTGACCTCAATCAGTCCTCAAGCTCGAAAATCGCCAAAGGAGAAGCTAGGGTTTTGATATGGCATCAAATGAGCCATAACCCGATTTTAATGATGCTCGATCAAAGTTCACGGCGTGAACTTTACTTCGCGTCGCTAACTTTCCCTACTCGCAAACTTCGCGATCGCTAACTGGTCGTGAACTACTTCACACACAAAAGCCCAACCTTCGGTAGACAGTTCCCGATCGCGAACTTCCCTTCGCGGTGTGAACTCCCTAGTGCAGCATGGCTGCATTTTCGGTTGTTGTCTCGACCCGGTTTCGCCCATAACTTCCTCATACGGTGTCCAAATGACACGAAACCAATTCCTACGTTCTCTAAACGATTTATCCTTATTTATCATAATTTTTATAAATTTATTTATTTACAAATTTCGGGTCGTTACAACTATCTACCCCTTAAAAAGGATTCCGTCCTCGGAATCACTAAGAATTCCAATCTTCATTTTATCCGAGCATTCCGTTCTTATTCCCTTGTGGTCATTACCATCAAACTTTTCTCATTCCGGTTCCGTTAACATTACGTATCCAAACATTCACCTAACCCCGTTAAGTACGAACGGTCAAGACCCAAATCAAAAACTCATAATACTTAAACGGGTCAAAATATCACAATTTGGCCATATGTCCGTCACTCTCTCGGCCGACCCTTTCATTCTCATAACAATGGTATGACACAATCATACCATTAACTAGTCGATTAAAACAAAAGTCAAACTCTAGCTTTGACTACGCCGATATATCCCGACATTGGTATATCCCCACATTGTCTACTCTTTGACTTAGGCACAAAGTCAACTATACTTTAACATTTTCCGTTCTCGTTAAGGGTTTCATTAATCGTCCATTCCTTTACTATCGTTTTTAATTTCATGATTTTATCAATAATCATATACTCGGTTCCTAAATTCAACCCTAAACACCCAACGGGTCAAAGTCGCACAATCCGACTATAACTCTTTTAATTATTCCATTAACCTTTTTCACGCATATACTATCGACACATTATGCCCTCAACATTCACCGATCGTTCATAACGAAAGTCAAAGCCCATCTTTGACTAAGTCAACCAATCACAAATTGGTCGAACTTGACTTTTGTGTGAAATCAACCAAACTCTTTCAAACTAACAAATATCATACTCACGGGGTACCACCACTAATTTATCACTTCCGGTTCTACTCGTTATTGTTCCCTTAACAATTGTCCCCGTTTTTCCACACTTTCAATTTTTCTCCCCAATTATCCGAGAATCGTACATTTACATAAAGTCACACCGACCTTTACCAAATCTTGACCATCATTTGGTCACTCATGCCATCATCTAGTATTCTTTCAACAATTTTGCATCACATCGATCAGTTTTTATAACCTCCATTCACAATTATCGGTATTAAATCTCCTACCGCGACACATTCCTCAATTTCATACAAGTTTATCATAACTTGGTTATCAAATGATGATTTGCCCACTAGGAGTTTCTCTTCCCTCCTATTCTATAAATCGTAGTCACCTCCTACACATACATGACCTAAATGCAACCCGCATTTCAACCAAATTCTCATTTACCATAACATAATAGCAATACTCATTAACCATGGTTCTACATTCGTTATACGTACACATGAACACCTACATACACGTATCTACATATTTATCCTGCTAGCTCCACTTAAGCACCTCTACCGGGCACACATATACCGTCCAACATCTCAATCGTGCACATATACAAACATATGCATATGCCACACCAACACCATCTAAACATCATCATCGTGCACATATACAAACATATGTATATGTCACGCCAATGACATATAAAAATCTCTATAGTGCACATATACAAACATATGCATATGCCACACCAATGTCATCTGACATCCAACTTTTCGCATCGTGTAGCTTTGCTACTTTTTTACCCATTCAATCGTCTAATTATTCATCATGCATTCTAGCACCTCTCCCATAAAACCACATTACCGTTTTCTCTCCTATTCACATATCTCCCATTGGACATACTACTTGGCACATTTCATATAATATTATCTTTCCATTATCATATGCCTTCAAAGGCCATCACATAATGCACATGCATTGTACCCCGCGGGTAACTAATAACATTCTCCAATTTCTATTTATCGTTTCACTTACACATTAACCATCCTTAACCGGCTCATTTCCTTAACAATTTCCAAGTCTTTTGTCACCGCCGGAGTAGCTACCACTACATTCCATTAGACACAAATCACCGGCCAATTCAATCATCCTTGTGTCAAACAATCAACTCCGGTACACCCTCGCAACCAATAGTCCAACACCCGATGTTCTACCTTTACACATCGTGGGACTCAGAAATATTCCTTTTCAAATCGTAGTCTTACACTACACTATGACATACATAGTCACACTATCACTATGACACTTTACCAATAGTTATCCTTTCACCCTTGACATCGAATTTATCAATATTGTCACGAAACTTGCTATGGCTATGTGCTAACTTTTACTCAACCGTTTTCAACGATCAAAATCTGTCATTCCCGACACTCATTCTTTTCTACATGGTTTCCATTTATAAATTATCTGGCATCACTACATCTTAGCCGTTCTTTCCCTCACCATACATATATGAAATTTTTTACACTACTTATCCGGATTCCCGTCGGACACCCAAATTCCATAACATTCCTTACCAAGGCTTAGTACTTCACTATACTATCCTTCGCTTGTTACCGACATTCACCGACCTCGCGGTTCAACCTTTTATACTTCTTATTGACAACGCCCCTTATTTCCTTACACAATGCGACACTCCGGTCCATAATTCTTTCCAAAAATATAAATTTTCTATACACATAACTAACCGGGAAGACTATTCCCTAAATAATATCCACCTCATACAACTTATTTCTAATTTCTTTAAGCACTAATTCGTGAGACAATTCAACCGTTAAGCTATGATCACATAATAACTTGGCTTGGTGCATACCCAACCAATCCATACCGATAACCACGACAAATTTCCTTTATTCCCATGGGCAATAAATCGCCCTTAAACTTTTCCCATCGATTTCTAGCCCCCAATTTCTAATAACACGTTCGACCGTTGAGGTTTTCCCATTTACTTCCGTTTCACATTTTTCATCTAACCACTAGGTCGACACAATGTATCTTTCAACCAAACTCATGAGACACAAACAAATAAGTAGGACTAGATTCAACGATGTATATCAGTTGACAAGAAGTTAACGGATAAGGTACCTGACACCACATCGTGCGCCTCCTTCGCTTCCTCTCGGGTGAGTTGGAAGGATCGTCCCTTCACCTTCGCCGGTTCCACCTTCTTTTGCGCCGTGGACACAAGTGATTCGGTTTTCTTCTTCGGGCACACGTGGCTATAATGCCCTTTTTCATGGCACGAGTAACACTCGACCTCGGCCGCCGGTTTGGATCTACAATCCCGGGCCAAATGCCCCATCTTGCCACAATCATGGCAAATCTTCGGTTCCCCTCGATATTCACCGGTATGATTCTTCCCACACCTCTTGCACGAGGCTACACTTCCTTGCCTAGAGAAGTTCGACGTGAACTTCCCCTTCTTGAAAATACCTTAGCCACTCTCGGCTTTCTTCTTCTCGCCCACATAGGCCCTCTCGGCAGCCCTTGCCTCGTTCACCTCTTCCACACCTCGGGCGGCACTAATGGCCTCATCTAGCGTGACCGCCCTCTTCACCTCCAATTGATAATCCCAAGGTAGCCCACTAGTGTAACACCTCAAATTTTAATACAAAACATTTGGCCAAAATAATCATTTAATAAAGAGGAGAACTATCCCAAAATACGGATTTACAAAAACCATTGGTATGAAAATCAGAGTATAAATTCGGTGTTACAAAATATATCAAAACCAAAGCATAGTCTAAATACGTTCAAGTGTTCTTCTACTCTAGGCCCCGCATCTCTATCCATGCGTACCTAAACCTTCGATTCCGAACCTGAGTACATAGCAAACCAAACAAGGAGTATGTGAGACAAAAACGTGTCGTGAGCTACATGGGTTTAGACCCGCCAATAATAATAATCATAAGACATATAAACAAACATGTAAGTAAATCATCCATCTAGCTAGTCACCCTATTGTGACTCTAATACTTTGCTTTCCTAGCAATCATACCTAGTTATCGGGTTGCCCCCGAACTAACTAGAACCACCTTGACTTATTAACCGAAATCCATCGCCATTAATAAGCCTCAAGATACCGGCAAGAGGGATTCGCCTAATCTACCAATACCTGCCTTACTCACCGGACTACCTCCAGTTAGCAAGACTACTATCGTGGTGGAGTCGATGGGAATCCATCCAACTGCCCCTCACACCACACCTCATGACCGGGGGTCCCCCACATCATCACATCATCTCAACATATCATAACTCAATGGTTATGTCAATCTAGCTCTCGGCTATCACGTCTATCATCAAGCAAGTTAGTTCAATACTATTATCGGTATAACTAACTACTAACTACTAGTCTACACAATTAAGCAAACAGACCATAACACAAGTAATAAAAAGTATTTCATAGGCTATGTACTCAGTAAATTTCCACATGTACTCACCTTAGCAATAAGATGCTCCAACCGAATTCTTGACACCAAATCTCTTGCTTCACAAATCCACCGACTTTCCAAGATGTCACCGAAAGCCTAATACAATGATCACAAGATGTTCAACATCTCATACTACCAATAATGTATCCATTAACCTCTAATTACCATTAACTAACATTTTCCCCAATTATGGTGATTTACCAAACCCTTAAGATTCTTACCAATCGAAATCATACACTTGTTTCCTTTGTTAATATACCATCTATTAAGTGTAGACATCATTTATTCACCATAAACCATAACCCCCAATAACTAGGGTTTCAAACCCAACCATCAAAATACATAGATCTAAAGCTACAAAGATCAAGGAGTGAAGATATACCTTTAATCTTCACTTAGGAGTGAAATCTACCAAGCTTTGATGGAGAAATCAACCAAGATCAGCACTTGCACTCAAAAATCGCCAATGGAAGAAACTAGGGTTTTGAAATGCATTAAATGAGCTAAAACTCGACTTTAATGCTGATGACAGGAGTTCACGACGCGAACTCCACTTCGCGTCGCTAACTTCGCGAATCGTGATCTTTTCCCGATCGTTACTTAGGCGTGAACTTCGTGTGCCAAAAACCACAAATCCCTGGACGGAGTTCCCGATCGGGAACTCCAAGTTCACGGCGTGAACTTCTCAAGTGCAGCAGGCTGCACTTTTCGGTTGTTGTCTCGACCCGGTTTCGCCCATAACTTTCTCATACGGTCTCCAAACGACACGAAACCAATTCCTACGTTCTTTAAACGATTTATCCTTATTTATCATATTTTTATTCAATTTATTTATTTACATATTCGGGTCGTTACAACTATCTACCCCTTAAGAAGATTTCGTCCTCGGAATCTCATCATAGTTCACGAAATCCGGGTATCTTTTCCGAATCTCGTCTTTGACTTCCCAAGTCAAATTCGGCCCAATTAAATGCTTCCACTTGACCAATACCAACTCGATCTCTTTATTTCGAAGCTTCTTCATTTTCGTTTCTAATATTGCCTCGGGTTCCTCAATCAACCGGTTCGGGCCGAAACCCGCAACTCTTGTAATGGGATAATATTTTCAACTTCCCCGATAAACTTTTTCAAATAACTCACGTGAAAGGTGTCATGCACACCTTGAAGCTCGGGTGGAAGTTCCAACTTAAACGCTTGAAGCCCGACCCGTTTCAATATTTTAAACGGTCCAACATACCTTGGACTTATTTTTCCTTTCTTACCAAACCGCATTACACCTTTCCAAGGTGACACTTTCAACATTACCATATCACCAACATCCAAGTCGTATGGTCTCTTCTTTAAGCCCGAGTAACTTCGTTGTCTATCTTGGGCGACTTTCATGTTGGTTTGAATAATACCGATCTTTTCATTCGTCACTCTCACGATCTCGGGACCCGTGAGTTTCGTTTCTCCCGCTTCCAACCAACAAGATGGAGTTCTACAATTTCTTCCATACAACGCCTCATAAGGCGGCATCTTGATAGTCGAGTGATAACTATTATTATACGAGAACTCGACTAACGGTAAATGTTCATCCCATTTACCACCGAAATCTAGTACACACTATCTTAACATGTCTTCAACCGTTTGAATCGTTCTTTCACTTTGACCGTCGGTTTGCGGGTGATAAGTCGTGCTCAACCGCAACTTTGTACCCAACTCTTCTTGTAATGACCGCCAAAATCTCGAGGTAAACCTCGCGTCTCTATCGGAAACAATCGATAACGGAACCCCGTGGAGTCGAACCACCTCATCAACATACAACTTAGCCAATTTCTCAAGTGGCAACGTTTCCCGAATGGCTAAAAATAACGCACTCTTGGTCAACCGGTCAACTATGACCCAAATGGCATCGTGACCCCTACTCGTCTTCGGTAAACCTACTATGAAATCCATAGTTATGGCTTCCCACTTCCCGGCCGGTACAACCAATGATTGAGCTACCCATACGGTACTTGATGCTCGGCTTTCACTTGTGCACACGTGGCACACTTAGAGATATACTTGGCCACCCTCGCCTTCATTCCGGGCCACCAATAAACCCGTTTCATATCTTGGTACGTCTTTGTACTCCTCGGGTGAATCGAATACTTTGACTTGTGCACATCATACAACAATTATTTTCGGATGCCACCGAATTTAGGAACCCAAATACGACCGCCTACGGTTTTGAACCCTTGTGCATTTTCGAGAAAGTGTTGGTTCTTACCTAACCGCTCTTGTCTTAACTCCTCTTTTCCCAAAACTTCTCGTTGGGCATTCTTGATTCTTTCGATGATGCTCGAGACGACTTCTAAACGTGTTAATATTCCTCGGTTCGTTTTTTCATAGACCTTTCGGCTCAAGGCGTCGGCTACTACATTAGCTTTACCCGCGTGATACACAATTTCACAATCATAGTCGGCGATCAACTCGATCCACCTTCTTTGTCGCATATTAAGATCCTTTTGAGTGAACACGTATTGTAAACTTTTATGATCTGTGTACAACGTACACCGAGTACCATACAAATAATGTCTCCACAACTTCAAGGCAAACATAATCGCCGCCAACTCCAAGTCGTGTGTCGTGTACCTCAATTCCGCATTTTTCAATTGTCGCGAGGCATACGCGATCACCTTTCCTCTTTGCATCAACACACAACCGAGCCCTTGATTCGAATCATCACTATAAACCACAAAATCTTCCATACCATCCGGTAATGTAAGAATAGGCGCGTTTCACAACTTTTCCTTCAAAAAATTAAACGCCTCTTCTTGCTTCTTCTCCCACACAAACTTCTCACTTTTTCTCGTTAACTTCGTTAGTGGAACCGCGATTCTCGAGAAGTCTTGTATAAACCTTCGGTAATAACCAGCTAATCCAAGAAAACTTCTAACCTCGGTTGGAGTCCTCGGAGGCTCCCAATTTGACACCGCTTCAATCTTGGACGGGTCAACCTTAATACCATCACACGCCACCACATGACCTAGGAATTGTACTTCCCGCAACCAAAATTCACATTTCAAGAATTTTGCATACAACTTCTCCCGTTTTAACACATCTAGAACAAGCCTCAAATGACTTTCGTGTTCTTCCTCGGTTTTCGAATAAATCAAAATATCGTCAATGAACACGATCAAGAACTTATCAAGGAATGGTTTACAAACCCGATTCATCAAATCCATAAAAATAGCCGGTGCGTTTGTAAGACCAAACGGCATCACTAGAAATTCATAATGACCATAACGCGTACGAAAAGCCGTCTTCTCGGTGTCGCCTTCTTTCACCCGAACTTGGTGAGAACCCGACCTCAAATCAATCTTCGAGAAATAACTAGCACCTTGCAATTGGTCGAATAAGTCGTCAATTCTCGGCAACGGGTAACGGTTCTTAATAGTTACCTTATTCAACTCTCGGTAGTCGATACACATTCTCATCGAACCGTCCTTCTTCTTAACAAACAACACCAGTGCACCCCACGGTGACGAACTTGGACGAATAAAACCCTTGTCTAGTAAATCTTGCAATTGAGTCATCAATTCCCGCATCTCGGTGGGAGCTAAGCGATAGGGAGCACGAGCAATCGGCGTCGCCCCCGGAACTAAATCAATCTTAAACTCGACTTGTCTCTCCGGTGGCAAGCCGGGCAAGTCATCGGGAAATACCTCGGGGAAATCCCGAATAATTTTGACATTATCCATTGACTTCTTTTCCTTCCGGCCATCTAACACATATGCAATAAACGATGCACAACCTTTCGATATACTTTTCCTCGCCTTAATGGCGGTAATCACATTAGGCATGTGATGTCGTTTCTCCCCATACACATACACTTTCTCATTCTCGGGTGTCCTAATCGACACTATTTTCTTTCCACACAAAATCTTGGCTTGGTGCATACCCAACCAATCCATACCGATAACCACATCAAACACCCTAATTCCCATGGGCAACAAATCTACCTTAAACTTTCTACCGTCTATTTCTATTTCACAATTTCTATAAATACATTCAACCATAGACGTTTTCCCGTCGGCTACTTCTATCTCATAAACCTCATCTAACATCTCGGACGGCACATTCAATTTACAACCGAACTCATAAGACACAAACGAATAATTGGAACCCGAATCAAACAAAATATGAGTTGTCAAGGAGTTAATGAATAAAGTACCTGACACCACATCGTGTGCCTCCTTCGCCTCCTCCCGAGTGAGTTGGAAGGATCGCCCCTTCACCTTAGTCGGCTCCACTTTTTTTTGAGCCGTGGACACCATCGACTCTATTCCCTTCTTCGGGCATACATTGCTATAATGCCCCTTTTCATGGCATGAGTAGCACTCCACATCGGCCGACAAATTGGCCTTACAATCCCGGGCTATATGCCCCATCTTGCCACAACTATAACAAGCCTTTGACTCTCCTCGGCATATGCCGGTATGATTTTTCCCGCATTTCTTGCACGGGCCAACACTTCCTTATTTAGTGAAGCTCGAAGTGAACTTCCCCTTCTTGAACGAACTAGAGCCGCTCTCGGCTTTCCTTTTCTCGCCCACATGGGCCCTCTCGGCAACGCGTGCCTCGTTTACTTCCTCAACACCCCGGGCGGCACTAATGGCCTCATCGAGTGTGACCGCCCTCTTAACTTCCAATTGGTAGTCCCACGGTAACCCACTAGCATACCGGACCACCCTCAACCTCTCATCCGAGTAGGTTTTAGCAACAAACGCGAGCAATCCCGTGAACTCTCTCGAGTACTCCTCGATTGACAAATCACCCTTCTTAAGGGTCACGAACTTCTCGTGCATCTTTTCCAAATCCCTTTCGGGACAAAATTTCTTTTTCAACCTCGTGGTGAATTCATCCCACGTCATTTTCTCAACCACCTCCCTCCCGAGGGTTTCATACACGATATCCCACCAAACCATAGCATCTTCTTTTAACAATTGTGACGCATACGTCACCATATCGGCATCCTTACCCTTGCTACTACCGATAACCCTCTCGGTTTCTCGGATTCACCTCATAGTTACCTTCAGGTCCGAACTACCCTTGTACACATTTGGCTTACATGCCATGAAGGATTTAAACGAACAACCTTCTTTCACAATGGGCCTAGCCCTAGCATCACTTTGACCACCCGGGGAGGATTTCCCCTCCCCGGTGCCACTACCCCCGGTTCTCTCATCCGATTTAGCCTCGGATTCACGGTCTCCTCCCGACCTCTCACGGTCTCCAATAATACGGTGCACTTCTTCGGCCACCGTTCCTTTGATTTGATCAATAATAGTTTGGAGATCCGCCATGGTTACCGGAGTTCTATTAGCTCCGACCTCCGACTCACCCATTCGATGCATCAACGGTTGACTTTCTTGTTCAACCACAACCTCAACATGAGGTATCTCATCCTCTCGGCCCTCCGGGGCTCTACCACTTCTACGCGTGGTTACCATTTCTTTCAAGCAAGACTATACGAAAGACATTAAACATTTAGTACCTTGTGTACAACCCATTAGTCGCATAAGACTCAATATCCATAATCATATCAAATTTCATCGGTCCCCTAGGTTCAACCCTAAACTTAATATAAAGTCTCAAGGTCAACCTATGATCTTAAGGAATCTTATATTCCTAATGCTACAGTCTAAGACTAGGATGGTCATCCAACCTAATTCACTTAAACAGTAGCTCTGATACCAAGTTGTAACACCTCAAATTTTAATACAAAACATTTGGCCAAAATAATCATTTAATAAAGAGGAGAACTATCCCAAAATACGGATTTACAAAAACCTTTGGTATGAAAATCAGAGTATAAATTCGGTGTTACAAAATATATCAAAACCAAAGTTAAGTCTAAATCCGTTCTAGTGTTCTTCTACTCTAGGCCCCGCATCTCTATCCATGCGTACCTAAACCTTCGATCCCGAACCTGAGTACATAGCAAAACGAACAAGGAGTACGTGAGACAAAAACGTCTCGTGAGCTACATGGGTTTAGACCCGCCAATAATAATAATCATAAGACATATAAACAAACATGTAAGTAAATCATCCATCTAGCTAGTCACCCTATTGTGACTCAAATACTTTGCTTTCCTAGCAATCATATCTAGTTATCGGGTTGCATTCGAACTAACTAGAACCACCTTGACTTATTAACCGAAATCCATCGTGATTAATAAGCCTCAAGATAACGGCAAGAGGGATTCGCCCAATCTACCAATACCTGCCTTACTCACCGGACTACCTCCAGTTAGCAAGACTACTATCGTGGTGGAGTCGATGGGAATCCACCCAACTGCCCCTCACACCACATCTCATGACCGGGGGTCCCCCGCATCATCACATCATCTCAACATATCATAACTCAATGGTTATGTCAATCTAGCTCTCGGCTATCACGTCTATTATCAAGCAAGTTAGTTCAATACTATTATTGGTATAACTAACTACTAACTACTAGTCTACACAATTAAGCAAACAGACCATAACACAAGTAATAAAAAGTATTTCATAGGTTATGTACTCACTAAATTTCCACACGTACTCACCTTAGCAATAAGATGCTCCAACCGAATTCTTGACACCAAATCTCTTACTTCACAAATTCACCGACTTTCCAAGATGTTACCGAAAGCCTAATACAATGATCACAAGATGTTCAACATCTCATACTACCAATAATGTATCCATTAACCTCTAATTACCATTAACTAACATTTTCCCCAATTATGGTGATTTACCAAACCCTTAAGATTCTTACCAATCGAAATCATACACTTGTTTCCTTTGTTAATATACCATCTATTAAGTGTATACATCATTTATTCACCATAAACCATAACCCCCAATAACTAGGGTTTCAAACCCAACCATCAAAATACATAGATCTAAAGCTACAAAGATCAAGGAGTGAAGATATACCTTTAATCTTCACTTAGGAGTGAAATCTACCAAGCTTTGATGGAGAAATCAACCAAGATCAGCACTTGCACTCAAAAATCGCCAATGGAAGAAACTAGGGTTTTGAAATGCATTAAATGAGCTAAAACCCGACTTTAATGCTGATGACAGGAGTTCACGGCGCGAACTCCACTTCGCGTCGCTAACTTCGCGAATCGTGATCTTTTCCCGATCGTTACTTAGGCATGAACTTCGTGTGCCAAAAACCACAAATCCCTGGACGGAGTTCCCGATCGGGAACTCCAAGTTCACGGCGTGAACTTCTCAAGTGCAGCAGGCTGCACTTTTCGGTTGTTGTCTCGACCCGGTTTCGCCCATAACTTTCTCATACGGTCTCCAAACGACACGAAACCAATTCCTACGTTCTTTAAACGATTTATCCTTATTTATCATATTTTTATTCAATTTATTTATTTACAAATTTCGGGTCATTACAAGTAGCATACCTAACCACTCTCAACCTCGCCTTGGAGTAGGTCTTAGCAACATACGGGAGTAATCCCGTGAATTCCCTCGAGTACTCCTCGACCGTCATATCGCCCTTCTTTAGGGTCACAAACTTCTCATGCATTTTCTCCAAATCCCTTTCGGGACAAAACTTCTTTCTCAATCTCGCAGTAAACTCCTCCCACGACATTCTCTCTATCACCTCCATCCCGAGGGTCTCATAAACTATGTCCCACCACACCATAGCATCCTCTTTTAGCAATTGTGACGTGTACGTCACCATATCGGCTTTCTTACACTTGCTACTTCCGATGACCCGCTCGGTCTCTCGGATCCACCTCATGGTCATCTTCGGGTCCGAACTACCCGTGTATACATTTGGCTTACAAGCCATGAAGGTCTTAAAAGAACAACTGTAACGACCCGAAATTTTGTGTTAAATAAATTATGAAAAAAATATGATAAATAAGGATAAATCATTTAAAGAACGTAGGAACTGGTTTCGTGTCATTTGGACATCGTATGAGAAAGTTATGGACGAAACCGTGTCGAAGCAAATGTCAAAAAAATGCAGCCTTGCTGCATTGAAAAGTTCACGATTGGGAACTAGTTCACGGCACGAACTTTGCTGAAACAGAATAAAAATCGGGATTTCAACCATTTTGTGCAATTTAAAACCTAGAACTCCTCTCTACAAGTGAGTATACGTTTTTTAGTGGAAAAGATCGTTTGGAGCTGATTTTGGACTCCAAATCACGTTATTCTTCTTCCATTGTTGAAGATTAAGGTAAATCTCTACTCCTTTTAGTTATGTATGATGTTTTTGGGTGAAAATGGTGATGTATGTAAACCCTAGTTGGAGGGTTTGTAATGGGTGATGAAATTGGGTTTATATAACTTAGATCTACAACATATTGTCAAGGAAAATGTGTTCATAACATGGATTTGGTGATTATCTAGCTAGTTATGAACTTTATTTGGGGAAAAATGGTGGTTTGGGTAACCTACCAAGTTATCTTTGGGGAAGATGATTAATATGAGTGTAGAACACTCTTTGTAAGCTTAAGAACCTTGTGTTCTTGTTAGATTTGGGTTTTGTTGATGGAAATCTTGAACTAGGGTTTTGAGATTTCACCAAGTTGGATGAACTTGGTGGTTAGGAGTGTTGTTATGGATTGTTTGGTGATTAGTTATGGATAATAACTAGTTGTTGTGATGATATTGATGGTAGGTCAAGAAGACCTAAAGATTGGTGACATTTCACAAGATGGAAAGCAATGATTCGTGTTATTAAACGCGGTTTGGAGTTAGCTTGGCTAAGGTGAGTACATGAGACTTTTACTGAGTACATAGCAAATGATTTTGAAAACTATGATGTTTTATGAGTCTTTATTAATAAATGTTTTTAATAAAGATATGATTAAAAAGTTAAGAGAATGCAAGTAATAGACTATTTAAGTATGTCTAAATGACGACTAATTTTTGAAAGAGATTATGATAATGAAAAGTAATTAATAATTCTCTATTAATATGATGTTTGACTAAGAGTAATGATTAAGAAAGTATGATATTTGGCTTATTAATAATATGTATTAATAAAGCTAATAACAATGATTTTCAAGTATCAAGTATTGATTAGTATATTATACTAATAAAGGTAGTGATTGAATTGTTAAGAGAATAGATAGAAAGTGACTAGTAATAAATATGCATTCTAGTCAAAGAGGAGTTAAAGTAATATAATTTTGATAAATGATAAATATGTTTTATTTAATAAAGGACTTGGTAAAGTCAATATTGAAATTGAATAAGAAACGAGAATAATATGATAATTAGAATAGATGTATTCTAATTTATGTTTGAGTATGTATTATTGGGGCATAGACCCGTATTTGATAATTTTAATATGTGTTGAGAAAAGGATCCGGATCATAGATAACCCACACAAGTTGGGGGAGTTAGTGACACCTACTTGGGGCGGTACCACCCTGCGCAAGGGTAGTGTGTCGAGAAATAGATAACCCGGAAAGCGGGGGAGTTTCAGATAACCCGGAAATCGGGGGAGCAATAGATAACCCGGAAACGGGGGAGTTTACCTAGATAACCCACATCGGGGGAGTTTGCTTCGGAGAGGTCCGTAGCGTATGTGATAAAGTATGTGTAAGCTCAGGTTAGCTTACAAGTATCTGATTTTGATGAGAGTAAGCTTATGGTTAGCTTACTAGTATATATGTATAAAAATGATAAGATCACGAGTTAATAAGTAATAAATGAATAAAGAAGAGTAATGAATATGACTTTTATTATATTTGAGAATGGGTCGAAAACCCATGTATCTCACGAGACTATTTTGTCTCACGTACTACTTTGTTATTGGCTATGTACTCAGGTTCGAGATTGAAGGATTAGAAGGTCGCGATAGAGGTGGCCTAGAGATGTTTAGCTCGGGAGCTTATAGGTAGATCCCGTTATCCTATGGTTATGATATTATTTTTGTAACACCGGATTTTAATACTCTGATAATCTTTTCAAAGATTTTGTTAAACCGTATTTTTGGATATTGGACTTTGTAATATTTTGATTTAAAAATATGATTTAAAAGGTGTTTTAAAAATTGAGGTGTTACAACTTGGTATCAGAGCTATAGTTTAAGTGAATTAGGTAGGTTTGACCTCCCTAGTCTTAAGCTATGCTAAGTAGGACCATATGTTTCCATAGGATGTCCATGATGAGTCTATTGAGACCGTAAAAGTGCGAGTATGGTAGGGTCGGACCCTAAGAGAAATGTCATGATTTGATATCAATGTGTTTTATTCGACTGTTGAGTCATCGTTTGAATTTTGATTGTGAAAATATTGATATAGCAAAAGGGTGAACCCGAGAAGAGGACAAGCTCCTCTAAGACAAGAAGAGAAATTATAGTTGAGTTTCGTCATGCTGAGTGATGATGGTAGTGATTCCAAATCGGAAGAAAGGGAACGATCTTCGCTCAAGACATTGATGGCGTGTAAGCTAGATGTGTAATTGGGAAGCACCAAATCGGAGATTGTGATTCGGTGGATTCGTGAAACTGAGCAAGAGCTAAAGAGTAGCAAATGTTGGGAGGAAGATGTGGTAACTTCTACAGCTCTCCTACTAGGAGAGTGATGTGTGGCCACGGTGGAATGCGATGTTCGAAGCATTGGAAAAGGGAGTGTGGTACAAGATATCATGGAAGGAGATCGCGGGTAGGTTGTTAGGGAAGTTTTGTCCCAAAAGTGTACTTGGAAAGATTTCTAAGAGGAGTTATTGCTAGAGATGTGGCGAAGGTAGTTCATCGAAGGATCAATGAATCGTCATCAAGTGGAGAAAGGAGGAAGTTCGATGGTAGCTTGGAGTTAACAAAGGAAGAAATTCTCGTTCAAAATTCGTCAAATCATATTGATGTGAAAGGTGCAAAAGTGTGGTAAGTTCTCCTCAAATATAAAATTTATGGTATGAGGTTCGTGTTTTATTGGTGAATAGTCGCACGATCTGGTGATAAGGCGAAATGGCATTTATAGGTATGGGTGAATCGTTTGGTGTGGAAATGTACTCGGGGACGGTTTCCCCGGTTTGTTATGTGTAAAGGTGTGATATGCTTGGGGTGATTTGGTGATTGGTATGTCGCGGATAATTAGGATATTAAAAGATATATTATCACGGGAATAGTAAATGATTTCAATGAAAGGATGGTAGTACGCGGAAGTACTAAGACTCGGTGAGAATGATATATATGGATGAGAAACCATGTAAGGAAAAAGTTCAAAAGTAAAATTGTAGCACTTGGCGGGAATAAGGATAAGTGATGTGGTATTACCATATGATAACGGTGAAGAAAAGAATGATAAAAAATATGGTGAAGTTTCAAAGCTCGTGAATAGAAAATATGTTGGAAAGGATAAACATCGGGGATGACAGAATTTAGTAATCGAAAATGGTTGAGAAGAAAATTTTTTTTTTTTGAAAATTGACAATTAGTCATGACAAAAGTTTGTATCATGGATGACAGATTTGATGCTAAGGGTAAAAGGTTAATTAATGGTAAAATATCCTAGAAATGGTATGCTAAGTCAAAGGTAACAATTAATTATTGGAAAAATGACATAGAAAAAGTGTGATAGCTTATGTTTGGATTATGAATCAGAGTCAATTGGTTGACTCGAGTTGACCGGGTAATTCGGTAAAAATGTGGATAATTGAATGCAATGATGGTTACCTAGGTGGTGAAAGAAAGATTGGAAATTCTAATAATGATAAAATGAATCGACTAAAGACGATTGGTAAATGAGTAGATTGGTGTAAAGCATTAGAAATGATTATGTGTATACCGGGTAGTATAAAGGGATAAGTGGGAGTAATGGTCTATGAAAAGAATATGATTTTAGGAAGGTAATTTTATGTGAAATGTGGGGAAATGTAAATTGAATAGAGAATATGATTAGTTATGAAAGAAAATGATAGCATGATGCTAAGTGAATGACGCATACATGAATTGTATACAAGATAGAATGGTATTGTATGGATCTTGTTAGATCGGAGGCTTTCCGGTTAACGAGATTTGTTGGGTCACTATGGATTGGAGGCTTTCCGATCATTGTGACAGTTGGAATCGTGATGGATTGGAGGCTTTCCGATCATCTCGATAAGATAGTTAAAGTATAATTTATTATATAAGGGATATGATGTTTGTATCTGACGTATGTAGAACCGTATGGTTAGTTATTGTTATGGATTTATGGCAAATGAGAACTTGGGTTGAAAACACGGGTCGTGTTTAAGTATATGTAGGTGTAAGAGATGCCTAAAAGTTTATAGACTATGAAAAGGGCTGCTTATAGGAAGCAACGTTTATTAGTAGCCGATGAGTGGTGAAAGTCGTATGATGGGTGGTTAGACCACAATTGGATGTGATAGAGGCTTTAAAGCCGGTAATCAGGAATTACAAGTATGGTATGGAGGCGGTTAGAAGAAATTATAAGTGGTATAAGTATTTGATTGAACAAATAAAAATAAAAATAAAAAAACAATAGAGATTGGTATTGCTTTAGACGGAAATCGTGAATCGCTTATGGAAATAGAAATCGAGGAAAAGAGAAACAATTGAGAAAGGAGGTATAGAAATTGGAATCGGGAATAAAAAGTTTGGGAAGTGATGTCTCACTAGTAAAGGATATGTGAAATTTGCAAAGTAAGTTTGCCTTTATTCATAAGTCAAGGTTGGTCAACTAGTGGATTGTTGACTTTGGTCAAAATGGGGATTTGACTTTCGTTTAAATGGTTAGACGAGGATAAGAACATAATGTATCCCCTACATGTATATGATAATGGTTAATTGACTAATGGAAATAGTTCTAGTGTGCGACTTTGACCCGTTGGGTGTTTAGGGTTGAATTTGGGAATCGAGGATGTGATTATTGATAGATCATAAATTAAAGTCGATGGTAAAATAAAGGGTGATAGATGGAACCTTTAGCAAGTAAGAAATTGTAAAAGTATAGTTGACTTTGTGCTTAAGTCAAGAATTAGACAATGTTGAGATATATCGACTGGTCAAAGTTAGACTTTGATGTCCGTGTTGATCAACTAGATGATTGTAATGATTGGGTCATATCGTCCCTATGTGTATAGCGGGATTAGTTGAAGGATTTAAAGTGTTATGGTCAAATTGTGCAATTTTGACCCGTTTAGGTATTAAACGCTTAAGATTGATTTCTGACCCGTTCGGGCCTAACGGGGTTAAGTGAACGTTTAAATACATATTGTTGACTAAATTGGAATGGGAAAAGCTTTATGGTAATGACCACAAGGGAATGAGAACGGAATGCTCGGTCGAAAGTGGGTTGAGAATTTTCTAGTGATTCCGAGGACGGAATCCTTTTAAGTGGTGGATAGTTGTAACGACCCGAAATTTTGTGTTAAATAAATTATGAACAAAATATGATAAATAAGGATAAATCATTTAAAGAACGTAGGAACTGGTTTCGTGTCATTTGGACATCGTATGAGAAAGTTATGGACAAAACCGTGTCGAAGCAAATGTCAAAAAAATGCAGCCTTGCTGCATTGAAAAGTTCACGATTGGGAACTAGTTCACGGCGCGAACTTTGCTGAAGCAGAATAAAAATCGGGATTTCAACCATTTTGTGCAATTTAAAACCTAGAACTCCTCTCTACAAGTGAGTATACGTTTTTGAGTGGAAAAGGTCGTTTGGAGCTGATTTTGGACTCCAAATCACGTGATTCTTCTTCCATTGTTGAAGATTAAGGTAAATCTCTACTCCTTTTAGTTATGTATGATGTTTTTGGGTGAAAATGGTGATGTATGTAAACCCTAGTTGGAGGGTTTGTAATGGGTGATGAAATTGGGTTTATATAACTTAGATCTACAACATATTGTCAAGGAAAATGTGTTCATAACATGGATTTGGTGATTATCTAGCTAGTTATGAACTTTATTTGGGGAAAAATGGTGGTTTGGGTAACCTACCAAGTTATATTTGGGGAAGATGATTAAGATGAGTGTAGAACACTCTTTGTAAGCTTAAGAACCTTGTGTTCTTGTTAGATTTGGGTTTTGTTGATGGAAATCTTGAACTAGGGTTTTGAGATTTCACCAAGTTGGATGAACTTGGTGGTTAGGAGTGTTGTTATGGATTTTTTGGTGATTAGTTATGGATAATAACTAGTTGTTGTAATGATATTGATGGTAGGTCAAGAAGACCTAAAGATTGGTGACATTTCACAAGATGGAAAGCAATGATTCGTGTTATTAAACGCGGTTTGGAGTTAGCTTGGCTAAGGTGAGTACATGAGACTTTTACTGAGTACATAGCAAATGATTTTGAAAACTATGATGTTTTATGAGTCTTTATTAATAAATGTTTTTAATAAAGATATGATTAAAAAGTTAAGAGAATGCAAGTAATAGACTATTTAAGTATGTCTAAATGACGACTGATTTTTGAAAGAGATTATGATAATGAAAAGTAATTAATAATTCTCTATTAATATGATGTTTGACTAAGAGTAATGATTAAGAAAGTATGATATTTGGCTTATTAATAATATGTATTAATAAAGATAATAACAATGATTTTCAAGTACAAGTATTGATTAGTATATTATACTAATAAAGGTAGTGATTGAATTGTTAATAGAATAGATAGAAAGTGACTAGTAATAAATATGCATTCTAGTCAAAGAGGAGTTAAAGTAATATAATTTTGATAAATGATAAATATGTTTTATTTAATAAAGGACTTGGTAAAGTCAATATTGAAATTGAATAAGAAACGAGAATAATATGATAATTAGAATAGATGTATTCTAATTTATGTTTGAGTATGTATTATTGGGGCATAGACCCGTATTTGATAATTTTAATATGTGTTGAGAAAAGGATCCGGATCATAGATAACCCACACAAGTTGGGGGAGTTAGTGACACCTACTTGGGCGGTACCACCCTGCGCAAGGGTAGTGTGTCGAGAAATAGATAACCCGGAAAGCGGGGGAGTTTCAGATAACCCGGAAATCGGGGAGCAATAGATAACCCGGAAACGGGGGAGTTTACCTAGATAACCCACATCGGGGGAGTTTGCTTCGGAGAGGTCCGTAGCGTATGTGATAAAGTATGTGTAAGCTCAGGTTAGCTTACAAGTATGTGATTTTGATGAGAGTAAGCTTATGGTTAGCTTACTAGTATATATGTATAAAAATGATAAGATCACGAGTTAATAAGTAATAAATGAATAAAGAAGAGTAATGAATATGACTTTTATTATATTTGAGAATGGGTCGAAAACCCATGTATCTCACGAGACTATTTTGTCTCACGTACTACTTTGTTATTGGCTATGTACTCAGGTTCGAGATTGAAGGATTAGAAGGTCGCGATAGAGGTGGCCTAGAGATGTTTAGCTCGGGAGCTTATAGGTAGATCCCGTTATCCTATGGTTATGATATTATTTTTGTAACACCGGATTTTAATACTCTGATAATCTTTTCAAAGTTTTTGTTAAACCGTATTTTTGGATATTGGACTTTGTAATATTTTGATTTAAAAATTTGATTTAAAAGGTGTTTTAAAAATTGAGGTGTTACAACAACCATCTTTTTCATCGGGTCGTGCCCTAGCATCACTACAACCACCCGTGGAAGATTTCTCCACTCGGGTGCCACCACCACCGGTTCTCTCATCCGACTTAGCCTCGGATTCACGATCTCCCCCCGACCTCTCACGGTCTCCAATAATGCGGTGCACCTCATCGGTCACCGTCCCTTTGATCTGATCAATAAAAGTTGGGAGATCTGCCATAGTTACCGGAGTCTTATTAGCTCCAACCTCTGACTCATCCACTCGATGCATCGACGGTTGACTTTCTTGTCCAACTCTCTCGACATGATGTATCTCTTCCTCCCGGTTTTCCGGGGCTTTCCCATTTCGACGAGTGTTCACCATTTCTTTCGATCGAGACTATACGAAAGACATTAAACATTTAGTTCCTCTTGTACAATCCATTAGTCTCATAAGACTCTATATCCATAATCACATCAACTTTCATAGGTCCCCTAGGTTCAACCTTAAACTTAACATAAAGTCTCAAGGTCAACCTAGCAATCTCAAGGAATCTTATATTCCTAATGCTACAGTCTAAGACTAGGATGGACATCCAACCTAATTCACTTAAACAGTAGCTCTGATACCAAGTTGTAACACCTCAATTTTTAATACAAAACATTTGTCCAAAATATATCATTTTCATAAATAGAAGACCAGTTCCAAAACATGGATTTACAAAAAAAAACTTTTGTTATGAAAATCAGAGTATGAGGTTTGGTGTTACAAAATATATCAAAACCAAAGTTAAGCATAAATCCGCGCTAATGATCTTCTACTCTAGGCCCCGCATAACCCAATCCATGCGCACCTAAATCCTCGATCCAGAACCTGAGTACATAGCAAACAAACAAGGAGTACGTGAGACACAAAAATGTCTCGTGAGCTACATGGGTTTAGACCCCAATAATATCAAGTATCACATCGTATATATATACATATTGATATTTACCAACACATCCTAGTCACACTATGGTGACTCTATCGGTGTTGCTTTCCTAGCATACATATCTAGTACATAAACATATATGTACTAGAACACATTTATATCTAATACATAAACATATATGTATTAGAACACAAGCGAACCTAATACATAAACATATATGCATTAGATTCCAAGATCACATAGTTAGCAAACATATGCGAACTAGAAGCACCCATGTGCTTAGTGTACAAACATATGTACACTCGTCTCAGTGACTGAGATCACCCCCGTGTCACCACCATCTATCTCTAATCATAACTCTATCAGTTATGCCAGTCAAAGCCTTCGGCTATCACATCAGTCATCAAACAAGTTAGTTAAATATTATCAATAATATATACTCACTCAACACATAATAAGTCTAGACAAACATTAAATAGGCCGTTCGTAAGTAATCTAAATACTTCATATAGCTATGTACTCAGTAAAGTCCACACGTACTCACCTTAGCAATAAAACGCTCCAACCGTATTCCTTACGTCAGTTTCCTTGCTTCACAATTCGGTCAACCTTCCAAGACCTCACCAAATGCCTAATACAATAATCACAAGATTATCAACATCACATACTACTACCAATGTGTCCATCTATCTCTAGATAACGCTTACTAACTCATTTCCCCCAATTATGGTGATTTACCAAACCCTAGGTTGAACCAACCCTTAAGATTCTTACAAATCATAATCATACACTTGTTCCCTTTGCTAAGATACCATTCATTAAATGTATACATCACTTATATCAACATAACCCGTAACCCCAAGAACTAGGGTTTCAAACCCATACATCAAAATACATAGATCTTAAGCTACAAAGATCGAAGAGTGAAGATATACCTTAAATCTTCAACTAGGAGTGAAATCTACCAAAGATTTGTGAAGGATTCGACCTCAATCAATCCTCAAGCTCGAAAATCGCCAAAGGAGAAGCTAGGGTTTTGATATGGCATCAAATGAGCCAAAACCCGATTTTAATGCTGCTCGATCAAAGTTCACGACGTGAACTTTACTTCGCGTCGCTAACTTTCCCTACTCGCAAACTTCGCGATCGCTAACTGGTCGTGAACTACTTCACACACAAAAGCCCAACCTTCGGTAGACAGTTCCCGATCGCGAACTTCCCTTCGCGGCGTGAACTCCCTAGTGCAGCAGGGCTGCATTTTCGGTTGTTGTCTCGACCCGGTTTCGCCCATAACTTCCTCATACGGTGTCCAAATGACACGAAACCAATTCCTACGTTCTCTAAACGATTTATCCTTATTTATCATAATTTTTATAAATTTATTTATTTACAAATTTCGGTTCGTTACATTGAATGTATTATTATATTCAAGATGATAATGATTACTAATTGCAATTTTTAAAAACGAAAAAAATCATTCATTTGCGCAATTATTACCGTGTAAACGAACAACACTTGCTCGCTTCGAAATATAGTTTCTGGGTACCCGCGCCGCATTGCGCGGGTACCCTGCTAGTATTATTTCAAATTTGAATTATTGCAGTTTTCCTTGCATTTACTTTTAGAATGTTTTATATATACTTCTTCCGATTCAAAATAAGTAATAAAATTTGAGTTTCACGGTTTTTGAAACATAATATTATAATAATGATTAGATTATACTTCCTCCGTCCCTAAAAAAAAGTTATCATTTCTTCTTCAAGTTTTGTCCCTAAATAAAGTTCTCATTTTTCAAACTTAAGGGCCCACTTAATATAATAATATTATTGTCAATACTTTGACCACTAACTATCTCCTAAAACACTTTCTCTCTCCAATCAAACCTTATATTTTAATCTAGGGGTGATTATCGGGCCAAAACCGAACCGAACCGAACCGATAGAACCGATAACCGATAACGATGAATTTTCAAAACCGAAACCGAACAGATAACATGCTATCAGTTTCGGTATGGGTTCGGTTTCGGTTTGGTTCGGTTTGGTTCGGTTTCGGTTCGGTTATTTTAGGCCAAATGTTCATCCTTTTCCGAAAACCAAACCGAACCGATAACTGATAACGATGAATTTTCAAAACCGAAACCGAACCAATAACATGTTATCGGTTTCGGTCCGGTTCGATTTCGGTTGGTTTTCGGTTCGGTTCGGTTCGGTTTTTCGGTCCAAATGCCCACCCCTATTTTACTCAAAAGTAATACCAAATACCCCAACACTAGCTACTCCCTCCGTCCCTAAATAAAGTTCTCATTTCTCTTGGGCACAAGTTTTTAGGAGATAGTTAGTAGTGGGGTATTTGGTATTACTTTTGATTAAAATATAAGGTTTGATTGGAGAGAGAAAGTGTTTTAGGAGATAGTTAGTGGTGAAAGTATTGGCAATAATATTATTATATTAAGCGGGCCCCTTAAGTTTGACAAATGGGAACTTTATTTAGTGACAAAACTTGAAGGATAAATGAGAACTTTATTTAGGGACGGAGGGAGTATCTCCTAAAAAGTTGTGCCCAAGGGAAATGAGAACTTTATTTAGGGACGGAGAGAGTATTAATTAGATGGTTAGTAGGAAATGAATCCCACATATTTTGAATAAAATGAGGTTAATAATGTTTAAAAATAAAAAGTATGGGTTAAAAAATCATTTCATTTTGTTAAAGTAGATAGTTAGTGATGATGTCCCACTATTTTTTCTTAAATAAGATAGTTTTTCAAAATGTATCACTTATTTTAAACCACCCAAAACAGAAAAGTATATCACCTATATTGAATCGGAAGAAGTAAGTGTTTTTGGACATTTTACAAGACTAAGATAATAATTAGTTAGGTAAATTTTGGTTTATTTAAAATTTGATGGTGCAAGTCAGTAGATTTGTATGATAATCTAGCGGTAATCTAAAATAAAATTTTAAAGGTTATATCATTTCTTTAAATAAATATTTTCTAAATTGTCAGAGAAGTTCGAAAATAATTACAATGACCGGTCAAATTACATGTATCACGAACAAAACATAGGCATGACATACTTTAAAAGAAGTAATCAACCAAATTGTTTTATACTTCCTCCGTTTCAAAATAAGTGATATACTTTCTATTTTGAGATATTTCAAAATAAGTGATACACTTTGAAACTTTTCTTATTTGGTAAAATATAGTAGAATTCATATCCACTAACTATCTCCTTTAATAAAGTAAAATGACTCATATACCCTTACTTTTACTTTTAAATATCATTAAACTTACTTTAATCATAATATGCAGGATCCATCACTCATTAATTATCTAATTTAACTCTTATCACAATCTTTTGTCTCAAAAAACGTTAAAGCTAATTTATATCACTTATTTTGAAATTATAAGAGCATCTCCATTTTAATGTTCATATTTAGATATTTTTTTAAAAAGAATACCATATCATGATTAGTTTTTTTATGTCGTATATTTAAGGGGCATTTGTAAAAGTTTGAAATAGATAAAGGTTTTTTTTTTTTTAAAGTTAACAATTGGAAAAGTTTTTCATGAATAAATCTTTATTAATTAGAAGTTACTAAAAATTTTAATAAGTTACTGTGAGACTAATCATTGAAGATGCTCTATGTTTTTTATATTTTCATTTGAGTAGTAACCATATATTGTTCTTTATTGTAAAATAAAAGATTTTTAATAAAAGATTGTCTATTATTGTATCAAACATTTTGTAAATTAAAGAGAAGAGTAAGATCATAGTATGGTTAAGGTATAAAAAAGATACGCAAGTGTTATAAGAAAGGGATTACTTGTGCAATTCAGTGGTGGCATATATTTAGACACGAAAAGGAGCAGAAAAATGAGTGCACAGCAAGAAACAGGTTGTGTCAACCTTGACTAACCATGATTCACTTTGTTCGTTGATACCAGTTGGAAACATTTTGTTTAACTTTAAGATTAAATAAATAACTTAGCAAATGATAATATTTTTTATTTGCAGAAACATAAGTTGGTGTAACCCAGTTTAGTTTTACTCGTGATGCACGTAACTTAATCATTATCATTGTCGTTTCCAAACTTTCCACGGATCATATGATAAATGTTTATCAATGGAAGAGATCAAATCTGTAATTTCTAGAAAATCATTTACAATGTTCTTACCGCTAGATTATACTCCGTAACTAGATTGTTGTTTATTTGTAGTATATTATATATTATTAATAAATATCATAAAAACATTTATTAAATATTTTTATGTGCTACGTTCTGAAATAAGAATTGGACTTGGGCCAAGAAAAAGACCCATTTACAATGACACATCTCAATCTTTTCTATTTTTGTATTATGTTTATGCTTTTATTTTTGGTATGTAGCAACCACTACTACAGATCGCATTTGTTGTTGCGGACGTATAAATTTATATATTGCGGTGGTATGATAAAACCGCAACAACAAATGCAGTTCGCACTGCAAAAGAAATAACCGCAACAACAATTCAATTTGTTGTTGCGGCCATGCTAAACCCGCAATAACAAATCCATTTTTTGTTGCGGTCAAATATTACCCGCATTAACAAATCTATTTGTTGTTGCGGCCATATATTACCCGCAACAACTACAAAGTTTGTTGTTGCGGCCATGCTAAACCCGCAATAACAATTCAATTTGTTGTTGCGGTCATACATTACCCGCAATAACAATCTAAATTTTCAGTTTAAATTAGTTAATTAATTGGCAAACAAAAATAAATTTCATAAAGATACAACGATAACATTACATCATGTTGAATTCATGTTGACAAACATCAAAACCTAAACAAGGACAACCAAAACCTAAACACAAAGCTAACAAACATCATGTTGAATTCAAAGAAGAGTAACGTTGAAGATAACTCCAGCACCTCTGTTTTTTGTTTCGAGATCAAGGGTGAACATCACATTTTGGTTCGTGCGGATGCCCATCTTGTGTTTGAAGTCGACCAAGAAGATTCCTTACCAAGATTCCTTACCAAGAGTCACCCGTTTAGGAAGAAGACGATTGAGTTTGACGGAACTGTCGAGGTCAGGACGGTGAAGAAACGATTTGATACATTTTCACGAGTTGAAAATATTAATGTTGTGTTGGGTAAGAGATTCCGTATTGATAATGATGCCATATGGAAAAAGAAGTCCATATTTTTTCAATTGCCTTACTGGAGACATTTAGATGTTAGACATTGTCTTGATGTTATGCACATAGAAAAAAACGTATGTGAGAGCTTGATAGGCTTATTATTGGATATTAAGTACAAAACTAAAGATGGTATTAAGGTTCGAAATGACATGGTCGAGATGGGAATACGTAAAGATCTTGCTCCCGTACAACGAGGCACTCGTACTTATCTTCCACCCGCATGTTATAATACAACGAAAGAAGAAAAAAAAAGTTATGCCAATGTTTGCACGATATTAAGGTTCCGTCATCTTATTCAGCTAACATTCAAAGATTTGTATCAATGAAAGATTATAAATTGCTTGGGATGAAGTCTCACGATTGTCATGTTTTGATGACACATATGATTCCAATCGCAATTCGTGGAATTTTACAAGATGATATCCGACATACAATCACAAAGCTTTGTTTGTTTTTCAACAATATTCATACGAAAGTTATTGATGTCGAAGATTTGGACAAATGGGAGAAAGACGTTTATGTTATCCTTTGTGAACTAGAGATGCACTTTCCACCATCATTTTTTGATATAATGGTTCACCTAATATCTCATATCGTACAAGAGATTAAGGCATGTGGTCATGTATTTCTACGTTACATGTACCCTTTTGAAAGATACATGGGAATATTGAGAGGTTATGTAAGAAACCGTAATCGACCAGAGGGAAGTATTATTGAAGGGTATACTTCTGAAGAGGTGATTGAGTTCTGTCAAGGTACGTATGTAATATATATGATCAACTATAGCAAAAATTAATTTATTATATATTTTGTTTTTGTTAGGCTATATGGAAGGTGTCAAAAGTGTTGGCGTTCCTAAAAGTCGCCATTCAGGTCGACTTGAAGGAAAGGGAGGAGTAGGTTTTAAGATAATAGTGCCAATGCACGGAGAACTACAAGTTGCTCATTTAGTAATCTTAAAGCACATGACATGCCTCACTCCATATGTTGATGAACATATGGATATGTTAAAGTCGACGAACCCGGGTAAACAAGAAGTGTGGTACATAAACAACCAAAACAAGGATTTGGCAAGTTGGTTGAAAGAGAGGGTGACAACAAGTGACGACGTTGATGACACTGTCAAAAAATTGGGACAAGATCCAGATGCTAGAGTAAGAACTTACCAAGGATATGATATTAATGGTTATACATTTTACACCAAAGATCAAGATAGAAAAAGTACAGTGCAAAATAGTGGAGTTACAGTAATAGCATCAACAACCGAAATCGATAGGCGTGATCAAGATACATTGATAAGCATCGCAAAAGATTCTTATTACGGCGTGATAGAAGAAATTTGGGAATTGCAGTATTCTGATTTCATAATCCCAGTGTTCAAGTGTAAGTGGGTAAATAACCGTACGGGTGTTAAAGTTGACGAATATGGTTTTACACTTGTCGATCTTGAAACTAATGGCTACAAATCCGAGCCATTCGTTCTCGCAACACATGTATCACAAATTTTTTTCGTCAAAGATCCAAGCAAAGCAAAATACCACATTGTGTTGCAAGGTAAAAGACGTATTCTTGGGGTTGATAATGTTGTGGATGAAGAAGAAGACGACAACTTCGATGATTTACCACCATTTTCCGTTGGTATCGAACCCGGGAATTTTGAAAACATGAATAGAAGCTCATATGTACGAACTGATGGAGAAGGAACATACATTTAATAACTCGATCTATTATATATTATTGAAAATTAATATTTGTATTATATATGTGTTTTAGTACTATGCAAATTTATAATTAACTTACTGTTTTATTCATGTGTAACATTTTTTTATCAATTTGAATTTCTTACTATGCGAAAAAAAATGAAACTCAAAACCGCATTAACAAATCAACAAAACCGCAACAACTAAATCATCAAACCGCAACAACAAACAAACCGCAATAACTAATGGACAATAACCGCGGTAACAAATAGAATAAAATAACCCGCTAATACGTAGTAAAGACCCGCTAAAACGAAATTGTTTATTCCAAAATTTTCAAATCCCAAAACATAAGTTATCCAAACATCGAATCCTTTAATCACTTTTGCACAAAACCTTCTTCGACCAAACCCTCCGTTTTCTTCACCAAAATCACTCTGCACTAGTTCGCCGGAGTTTGGATTCACCGTCGTTTTCTTCACCTTGGATAGTAACCGACGTTGCTTTCACCACGTCGTATCCTTAATCACTTTTCCAAAAACCTTAATCACTCGATCTCGTCGACCTAAACCCTAGTTTACCGTTACATCGCCGATTTTCCTTACCAAGCTAGGTATTAAAGTATTATGTTAATGATTTCTTGTACGTGTTTGTTATGCATTCGTTCTTAATCATCTTTTTCTGTTAACGTATTATGTTCACGCATTTGTGTCGTAATTCTGCAGAAATGGCCGATAATCAAGAACGTAAGAGACGTAGAGGCGAACGTGGTCCTGCATCTTTTGGGAAGAAATATAAAGAAGATGTATATAAAACTGAATTTGATGAAAATAATATCCCTCTAAGTAAAGAACTGACGTCATGGTTTGGGATGACGGTTCAACATCGTTTCCCGCTAGCAACTGATATGGGCAAAATGGACAAAGAAATATATGAAAAACTATGGCTGGATACCAAGGTATATATTTATTAGAAATATGAAATAGTTGTTAAGTGATGATAACATATAATTTATTTACTCTAAATTGTAGAATATGTGGAATATCGAGAACGATGATGCAAAAGAGTTAATGAGGAAGAAAGCTGTGAAAATTGGTACTAATTTTAAATCTAGGCTTGTTAAAAATTTCGTCCTTACAGGTAAGGATGCTTGTGAGAAGTATAAGTTTCTTAAAAGGAATGATTGGGAAGCATTTAAGGCACAAAGAAGCACCCCAGAATTTATGGTATCTCTTAATTATATTATATGTTTAGTGTTGTACAATATTTTATTATTAACAACTTGTTAATTTGTGTAGCTAAAAAGGGAGAAAGCATTGGCAAGCAATAAAAGCAGACAATTCAAGGTCCGCGTGGGCCGAAGCGGGTGGAACCGTTTTAAAAAAAATAAAAAGGATGCAGTTTGGTCTGAACTTCTACAAAACCATAGTGTTCTTTCGGAGATTCAAAATGAACGGTCTAAGTTGTTTTTGATGGGTTGTGCAGTTAAGAATAGTGAAGGAAAGTTTGAACTTCCTAACGAAGCGATGGACAATTTCCAAGTTTTGGTAAACTAAGTTTTATTTAATTGAATATTTTTATCTTTTTGGTAAACAAATATTTTTTGTAGCTCGCGGAAGAGAAAAAGATGATAGCGGATGGTACTTATGCAGAAAATAAGAAGGATCCTTTAATTGTTCTCTTAGGACCCGAGCACGGGGGACGATCTCGGACCGTATCCGAGGTAATTGGATACACAAAGGTCAAAGGTGGATTGATTAGAAATGTGATCCCGCAAAGTACCCCCGCGGTCAACACAAGCCACTATGATTCATGTGGGTCCCGTGAAACGGTGGAACACTATCCACCTATTGAGGTAACAATTTAAAAGTTTTGCAGCCTATACTATCCAGCCTTATAATTGTATCTGTTTTTACAGGTGTTGTCACCGTGTGAGTTGCTAGTTAGGGTGGCGGATGCCCATCTAGTCAAAGTTGGTTATGGACGAGTATGGCCAACTGTGGTATTCCAACTGTTACATCATAAACAGATTGCCGATGGTTGTGTAAAAGTCCAAGTGGATTCCATCGTGGCAGGAAATGAGGATTTGCCTGTACATCCTCTTACAAAAACAGATGATGTCCAACTGGTTGAGAATTTGCCATATCATATAGTACAGTGGCCAAGATACGCAGTGAAGGTATTATTTAGTTTATTTTTATTGTTTGTGAACGCTTTTATCTAACGTTGTAGAGATGTTTTAGCTTATCGGTGATGGACTTGTCAATTCCCCGGAAAGGGACTTGAGAGAATCCTCTCCATTTGATTTATCAACCAACAATGTTTATATACCAGAAATGCCCGAAACTTCAACATTCCCTTTAGACCAAGAGTTTGTTAGTTATGCACAAATGGTTAGTCTTATCATTATCATTATTTTAATCATTATATTTAAATACTAATGTTTTTATGATTACTTGTGGTAGTTGCAATCAGAGGATCCAACATTCCCCGCAGCCCAAACCGCCCCCGCAGCCCAAACCGTAACCGCAGCCCAACCCATTAACCCAGCCCAAACAGCCCCAATAGCACAAACCATTATCCCAGCCCAAACAGTCCCCATAGCCCAAACAGTCCCCATAGCCCAAACAGTCCCAGAAGCCCAACCCGACAGCCCAGCCCGAACATACCCTATACCCCAAACACCCACCACATCCCAAACCGTCACCACACCTCAACCCGACAGCCCAGCCCAAACCATCCCCGAAGCCCAAACAGAACCCGAAGCCCAAACAGAATCCGAACCCGAGGATGTTCCTCTAGATCCTCAGTACGACCAGCATTATGCGATGGTAGTGGCCGATGCTCCCCAATTTCTCTCAATACTTGATGCATTCTTCAAATATAACAAATATGGTCTTAGTGTTCCTTCCCCTCCGGGTATGTATCCGGAGATATATTCAGAAGGCATCCCAGCAACCGAGGTTTTACAATTTGCTCGATTCCATTGGGTTGATAGCAGCATGATACATTGTTTGTCAATGTAAGCTTAATATTTTAATATTTGGGTATAATTGTATTTATTAACTTTATGTTGTATATTTAAGGTATTATTATGCAATGGCCGGCAGCAATTCACGATGTGCATTTTTCAATGCACACTATATTACCGAGCCAGAATGTCGCACCAACAAGAACCATGTCATCCAACATATCAAGGATGTTTTAAATCATCATCCAAGCAAGTCATACATTCTTGCACCATACTATCAACAGTAATATTTGATTTTCCATAATACATGCAACACTGGATGTTTTAAATCATCATACAAGCAAGTAACTTTGATTAATTGCTTGTGTTTACTTGCAGGCAACACTGGATGCTTTTTATCCTCTGTCCTACAACGAATATTGCATATATTGTTGATTCCTTAAAGCGTGAATCTGGTCCCGATTACTACACTCTTGTAGGAGTAATCAATCATATGTTTCCCCGTAGATTTAAATGGATAAACACAACTGTATGTTTTCAATTTCCATTTTTTACCAATTTATTTAAGATGTATAAAATATTCAATATATTGAAATATTACAGTGCTGGAAACAAGACCAAAGCTGGGAATGTGGTTACATTGTTAGTCGACATATTGAAGAATTTTTACAGACCATACAGTTTAACATCAACCAATCTGTAAGTTTATGTTATAATTTTAAAATATTACTCATTTAGATGTAAAAATTATTGATATTAATTCTTTTTCATGAGCAGATGTGGAAGAGTAATAAGAGTTTTGATGCTTCTATGATTCATGAATACATAGAAAGGTTGCTGCCACTGTATCTCGAATGGATGAAGAGGTGCAAGCAAAGTGATGCCACTTATTAAAGGTTAGCAATTAATTAGCAAGTGTAAATTCTTGAACATATAGTTGTAAATTTATGAAACACGGTCCATTACAATGATCACAACCCTGCAAGTGTACATTTTTTTGACATTAAGTTACTGTGCTGTTGTATATATGTTTTTGGGTGCTATCTTTAAATATAGAATATAATAATATATATATATATATATATATATATATATATATATATATATATATATATATATATATATTGTGGAATGATTTTTTTTTTTGTTTATTTTGAATAACAAATATTGCGGTTACTTTATCATGTGTGTGAATAACTAATATTGCGGGTATGTGTAGTGTGCGAAAAACTAATAGCGCGTTTTTTGCTTTAATGTTGCGGTTTCTGTCTTATTGCGGTCTCAGCGTTTGATATTGCGGTTTCTCTTTTGTTGCGGTGTTGGCTTTAATATTGCGGTTTCTTTCTTGTTGCGGTCTCTGTGTTTGATATTGCGGTTTCTCTTTTGTTGCGGTGTTGGCTTTAATATTGCGGTTTCTTTCTTGTTGCGGTCTCTGTGTTTGATATTGCGGTTTCTCTTTTGTTGCGGTTTGTGTTGTTTGATAGTGCGTAGTTTGTTAGTGCGTTCCTTTCCCCGCAACAACAAATCGTTTTACCCGCAACAACAAATCGTTTCTGTAGTAGTGAACTTACAACTAGAAGTTTTTAATTTTAAAAGATTTGATTGAATTTAATGTGTAATATTACGCATTAGACATCCCTCATGTTTTATGCAATTTGCACACCAAGTGAACACCAAACGGGACATCAAATAGTGAGGACTGAGAGAGAGGATGTGATGAAGGTTTTTTTCTTTTCTTTTCTAGTTAAAATTTATGGGTATTGATGGATGTGACTCGCAACATAATATTTGTGATGGTTGGTGTGACACTAACGTAGCACCTAGTAATGTAGTGATGGGTTCACCACACCGCTCTTATATTATTTAAAATAGTAATTATAACACAACATAATACATGATAACCGCGTGATCACACTATTTCTTCAAATAATTCTCGATTTGCACGAGTGCCTGCTAAATTTGTTCACAAAACCAGAAAGTTTAAACTTGTTAGTTGCAAATGCAAATCTATAATTAACATCTAATATACAACGAACCTATTTCACCACAATTGGTTTTCACTGAAAAAAAAAATTACATATCTCCACTCTTATTCCTCTTATTATTTATTTATTTACTTGCCACAATTGTTATAATATTTTCATTTTATGATAGATTGTGAAATATTTAGTTTTTCATCCTAAAAAGTAAAAACTTATTGGCCTGCCACCGTTACGTATGATTTAATGGATTTGATTAGGTCAAGATTCGTCTACTTTCTAATACTAAGAAATTTAGATATTTGACAAATAGCTGAATAACTATGTAATGCATGTCAAGTAAAAGATTGCAATTTTCGTTAGGTGCATCCATACACTGCATACCAATGTGTGCAGAGAGAGACAGAGAAAGACCTCTATGGCAATTTGAGTTGGAGTAATGCTGCAAGGATCGCCATGCCCCGTTATGGCTGCAATATCTTAACAAAATTTGGTTGCTAGTTAGGATATATATAATTTGACCAACTTTCAACTTCAAAGTTGATCATAACTTTATAGAAATCCGATCGAGTAACATTATAACATTAACGTATGTAATTTATTTATTTTTGAACAGCAAATTAGTGGTTCGAAGTGACATCCACAAGGGGTAGTATGTCTTCTCTCGAACCCTTCAAATATGGGGAACCACTTTTTAATCTCCAAGTTTTACCTCCAACAAGGCTTGAACCCAAGACCTCTTGAAGGAAAAGCCCAAGGCTACCCTTGGTGGCCAATTGATATATATCAATTGGTTTTAGCGTATGTAATAAACACAACAGAAAACGATTACTTTAAGCAAATTAGATGGTATACATACTTCTCAAAGAAACTTTAGCATCACCATTGTTGTATGCTTCACTTCTTTCCTTCCAAAGCATATACATAATCGCTTCCAAGTCTACGTGTATATATATATATATATATATATATATATATAATATATTGCAACAATAAAATACCAACATAACTTAATTACATGCATACACATTCGTATATATATTTACATCATATATGTGTACATCTAAGGGTATATCTGGCAAAACTAGTTGGTAGTTTGGAGCTGACGTTTAAATTTTTTATTTGTAGAAAAAGTATTTGTCAAAGTAGATAGAGCTGAAAATTTAAAACGTAAAATGACATATATATTAAGATGGTGGAAATTTAGTTATTTGAGGGTGTTATAGTAATTTTCCGTTTTAAAAGTTCCAGCTCTTTTTAAAAGTGTTTGTAGCATTGGCATTGATCGAAGAGAAGATAAGTATACCTATACCTTTACATAAGTATTGGCAGATCCTATAATAATTGCAATCAAAAGTTATTTAGAATTGAAACAAGGCAGTGTACATATACATGGACGATCCGACAATTATGCCTATGATTGTGGATCTTTTACAATGAAGATTTGCATCTAATAATATCTACAATTAATGTATAAAATATATATGTAAAGTAAATAAAAGAAATAAATGTAATTGAGCTAATTTATCGTTTGATATGCTCCCGCAAGATGGACGATCGAGACACAAGTCCAATCTTGGAAAATAAGGTGTGATAACGGTGCTTTAGTAGAGGTTTTGTGAGGGCATCAGCTAGTTGATCGTTACCGTTGATATGAGTAACCCGTATGGAGCCGTCGTGGACTTTTTCACGGACGAAATAAAAATCCAAAGCTAGATGTTTCATCCTTGAGTGAAAAACTGGGTTTGCTGAGTAATGTGTGGCACTCAAGTTGTCACAAAAAATGGTAGGTGTAGTGGTGGATTTGTAACCAAGTTCAGACAATAGTGAAACTAGCCATTGTACTTCAGTGGTAGTGGAAGCTACGGCTCGAAATTCAGCTTCCGTTGATGATCTCGCCAATGTAGGTAGCCTCTTTGAGCTCCAAGATATAGGGTTTGAGCCAAGATAAACAATATATCCCGTGGTGCTACGATATGTTTCTTTGTCACCTGCCCAGTCGGCGTCGGTGAAAGCATGAAGATGTAATGGGGATTGGCGCCGAAGAGGTAAGCCATGGTGGATGCTCCCGTGAAGATACCGTAATAAGCGTTTGAGTGCAGACCAGTGGATGTCAGTTGGAACATGCATGAATTGAGAAAGTTTGTTTACTGTGAATGCAACATCGGGTCTCGTGAGGGATAAGTATTGCAGGGCTCCAACTAAGGAGCGGTAG